>OY728151.1:476507142-477707142 GCA_963277665.1 Viscum album
CTAACTCATGTACTAATTCTATTTTATGAGATATTTCAAACCATTTTCATCCTTGAGTTGATTTTGGGACCTCATATAGCCACTTGGGGGTTATAATGATATGTTATAAAAATAAATTTAACGTGAAGAGAAATATAACATAAACATGTATCTTTTACTAAAAAAATTTAATATGTTGTTATATAAGGGATATCATTGACTATAAATATTAATTATAATGATAAAAAGATTGAATAAATCATGATATTTTATTTATAATTTTTAAACATTAAATAAATTCATTTAACTATGACACAATGATGATGTAGTGATTGTTTCAATAATAAAAGATTCAAATAAAAGATATTATAAATTTTAAAATAAATATTAAATGAAATAATTAATGTCATATAGTAATTATATTGGTTAATGTTATATTTTAGTATTCATTCAATACTTTTTTTCGAAGGAATCATTTTTTATGAATTTGTAAAGAAGTCATGTATGATTAGTGTAAAAAATTGACTTAATTCAAAACATAAATTTTAAAATAGTTTATTAAATTATATAAATAACTTAAATATATAATAATCATAAAAATGGTTTATAAAAGTCCAAATATGTCATTTATTACTTTTATGTCGGTTTCTAGACATGATATGTTAATTACATTAACACACAATGTGTAAATAACACGATATGACTATAAGATTAAAAATGGTTAAATAAGGGTTAAAACAAAAAAGATAAGGACAAAAAAATATTCAAACCTTGTCTAAAAATTATTTTATGATGGGTATTCGAACTAAAATAATCTAATATTTGAATTAAATGAGTTTTAGACTATTTATATGCGAAATTTAATCTATAATAAATTAACATTTCAAGAATTTCATAATGTTCCCCCCCTCCCTCTTATAAAAGGCCACCACCTATACCCACATACTCACACCTCTAAAGGCCCTTATCACTTCCAAAATCTGAAAAAATAAGCTTCTAACATCTTAAATTCCTTAAAATGGGAAGAAAGGAATTTAAGAAATCATTTTTGGTCAAATCAAAAGAAGTTACATGATTTAGAGGTAATGTCTTCTCTCAACATCCATTCCTTTATTTTACTTCTACACTCCCTATGATATTATTATTATTTGATTACATAAAAACAACAGTATCATAAATATACTAATATGTTGTTATTATATGGTTTCTAGCTAAACTTACACACACCTCCATCTAATGGATACAAAAATATTGTTTCTATATACGGAGAACTATTATCTCACGAAATGATGATTGTTAAATTTCCCTTACCACATATCATGGTGGCCATTATGATGGAACTTTATTTATATATGATATTTCTAATATTAATTTTTTCTATTTTCTTATGTAATTTTTATTTTTAACATACCTATATGTTATCTATAATGTGTAAATAAGATAATTTTATTCGAGGAAGTGTGGACTACAACCCCCTCAAAATGATATGACTTATTCATTACATACATGTAATGTATAAATGATGGAGTTAATGAACATATGTAACATATATAATAGAGATATTATACTGTAATTACAATATAACTATTTATCATTTAGTTTTTATTCCTTCAAGATGATGATGAAATGAACGTAACATTCATGCGTACGTACAGCCTACCATCCCCCTGGATGGTGCATTTAATTTCTTATACCCAAATGTTATGGAATATTATAAATAAAAATATATATGATATATATGATATTTAAATCTTGAAAATAATTATAGAGATGATTTAATTTTAACCACATGGTAATTTCACAACAAAACATGTTCATTTTCGACTCAAGTACCGAATATCGACAAAACGAGTGATATGAACTTAAATAATTATGTTATTATTATAACATGATAATAAGTAATATAAAATGAATAATAACCATGAAAAAGGATCTGAATAAATTTTAAATTAACATATGTTTTTTATTCATAAATAAAAACTAATGAATGAGTCATTTCAGACTCAATGTAAGGGAACTTCTTAACCCAATTTCGATTTTTTGGGTTAATCTTCTACTTCTTAATTATGTCATGTTATGATTATGTGAGAAATAAAACTTGTTGTACTATATTTTATTTAAACTTTATTATTCTATACTTATACTGAATACATATAATCTATCAATTTTATTTACAAAATAATCATTGTAAGGGAATTTCTAAACTCAATCTCCACTATTTGGGTTTTACGCATACTGCTTTCATTATATTATACCACTATTATGTGTGGGACAAATTTTTCTATATTTATGTTATAATTTTCACTATTATTGTTTGGATATACTATTTCTACACATAATAACCCCATTGATAAATTCTTACATCATTTATATGCACATTGTATGGGAAATTTTAACTCAATCTCTATTTATTGAGTTAAATATCCATGTCATTGGTGTTGTTTTTTCATGAATATGTATGAATGAACTATGATTGTTTTACACATAATGTACAATTATATTGGGAGAATTTATATTTTTTACACATAACTATTTCATTACTATATCCTTAATCTAATTATACAATCTTTGTAATAGACTACGCCTCGAACACCTTTCACTGTGACACACCTTGATATTGTGCCCCTTTAATATCATATTTGGTGTATATATATCCCTTTTGATATTTTGTATAATTAATGCATATATTCTCATGATATATAACATTTTTTGATGTTATTATTTAAATATTTTTATTCAAGCATTTCTCAAGTGTTATGAGACTATTTTATTGAAACATTGTTTTAAATGTTTTAAAATGTTATTCTTCTAAATATTTCTCATTAATTTCCATGTTTTCAAAAATGTTTTTAAGGATTTCATTATATGAAAATATATTTTTTAAAATTTTATATCTCTATTTTTTTAATGTTTGAATGTGGCATGGAAAAATTTGATTCCAAATATATTTATTAAATCTTCTAAATGGTTTTGCAAATGTATTGAATATTTTAATATCTTGAACTCGTTTATTGTGATTGATGAGTAGACTATGGATAATTTAAATATTTTATGTGTTATGATTATGTAATGGTACATGTAAATTTGATATTTGGTTACATGATAACCCAAATATGGTCTGTTCTTTAATAAAACTAGGGTGGGTGAGCCCGTGATAGCTCTCTAATGCATTGGTAATGTGATAGAGGTAAACATTAAGGTTTCTCCTAAGTTATTTAGGTAATATACTATGATGGGTATTCCAAATATAAAAATGAATGTTAATCCCTATTTAGCTATGGAAAAAATAATATATGTCTGTTATGGATGCCACATGTTACCTGTATGGTTTATGATTTCTATTAGTTATTCATAAATCTAATGATTTCAGAAGTTATGTTAAATCGCTTTGTTTTTTAAGTAAAAAAGTATGATTTCATTGATTAGTATGTATACATAGAAAAATGTTTTATATCCTTATTTTATATCCCTTAATGGGAATTTTATGCTCATACCATGTTTCAATTTTTTTTCAGATGACATAAAGAAGAATAGAGTCAAGGATTAGATCAAGGAAGAGTCATGTTATTTTAACACGAAACGAACCATGTTTCTTTTTAAAAGGTTTCTATTTTATGGAAAACATTGGATAGCGTAGAAGTGTCTACATGTAATACATAAGTTCTTATGTATGTGTTATGACTTAATTATCTAAATCTATAAACTTGAAAAGATCCTCGATGCGATTAAAAGTCAAAAAACAGATTGATCTCACGATTAATTGATTTTTTCAGGTTGTGGCCTTATAGTTGGTATCATAGGGATGGTTTAGACAAATTTTGGGATTATGAGTTTTTATAAACATATATTATCATTTTCTGTCTATTATTATGGGTAAATCCTTTTTATATAATTTTTTTAGATTATGGGATGTCAGTTACAAATGGAAGGAGAAGGATATGAAACAAAATTCTTATCTCTTCTAGATGACTTTCTTGCAGTAATTATTGAAAATTCATGTCCAGATGATTCCAAATAATTTTATAACATAAAACTCACTTGAAATAAATTATTTTAGATATAAAACACCCCCACTATACCTTGATACCATTGTGGATCAAGGGTTGTATTTAATAAAATCCCATTTTCTCAATATTCTCATATTTTAAAGAAAGGTAAATTTTATCAAGGTATTATAAAATATTTTACTTTATCAGATGATTTTAAATAATATTATAATTTTGAAAAAGGTTCTAAAGAAATAAACCCTTGAGAATCCAAATTATATTTTATTTTCAAATATTTTCTTTCAGCACATACTTATTGTATTTTAAAAAAATGATTGATTGAAATTTTCAACTCACAGTCATTCCGACTATTTTATAAAAATAATGTTATATCTGATATTTTTATTTTGTATGTAATATATGATTATTTTCCGAATCTATTTTTTTGTGAACATCCATATTACCCAAGTTGTACACAGTGAATTTAGATAAAGTAAGAAAATGATTTTGATGGATCTCAAAATCATTGTTTCAATGAATGGTCCTTATATCTACATGAACAAGATGAATATGAAACTAGGTGGAAACCATGAACAACATAAAATATTATTTTGGAATAATTTTTTATCATATGTGGTTGAAATAAATATATATATATATATATATATATATATATATATATATATATATATCAATATAATTAATACTTAATGAATTAATATGTGGAGGTCATTTTGAGTTGGGATGAAAATGATAGGTATTAAGAAACAATTCAGGTTAAAACATGTTAGGGTTATTTTTTATTTTTATAACATGGAAACCCCCTAATATGGGTGAAAATCCACCAAGTTCGACAAGGACATGGGATTTAAACCCACAACCAAAGGGCAACAAGGGCGCATCGCCTACCACAAGCCTACATGAATTCCTATGTGTGTATGACTTATTCTTTTTTTAAAATGATTTTTTAGATTAATAATATGTTCATTTTGGGAACTAATGTTTTATCAAATGGATATACATATTATAAGAAAATGATTTGGTGATTAAGTGGTAAATGTTATTTTGGATGATGTTCACTCATTTTGGAACAATATATGCCTACATACAATATAATACTTTGGGTTTTCATTTTAGGAGTAATGGATGAATTTTGTTTTGGAAGAATCTATGTTTTTTTACTTTGGAAAAATAGAGATTCATGTTATTTATGGAAATGATTAACATATCATGGAAAATATTTGATTAGGTTATTTACATGTAAATATGAAACATTAAGTGTAGTTGAGGTTATGTGGAGATAAATGTTAAGATTTATTGTGGAAGACTATGTGATCAAATCCTTCGGAATTTTGGGTTTCACTTTTAGTATGTATTATTTTGAATAATTTTAAGGACAACTGTTTATGGAATAGTCTTTCTTGAATGTTGGGTATTGTTTGTTGAATTTTAGACATTCAGAGTATTATTTTTTTTATAAAGGATTATTCTTTTTGGGGGATAATCTAATTATTTTCTAACCATTTTTATATTGTTTTTAATGTACAATGATAGGGGAAATATATAAATCATCTATTATGGATTATGAGATTATATAGAAGTTTATTCTAGCACCTCAGGTGTGACCAAGTCATCTTTAATACTCATCATTTGGATAAAATATGAGTTTGATGTAGATATTTATTAATGGATGAAACACTACATGAAAATTAATGATGTTTCCTTATGTTATTATTATAAATAGTAAAATATTTCATCAAATTTATGAAAAGGTGCTTAAAAAATGGTTTCTGTTTACTTTTCCAACATGGAAATAAAATATTGTTTAACCCATCACATGTTTATGGTTTTCATTTTTTTAACTTTCAATGAAGTTTCTGATCCTAATTTTAGAACAAGGATGACACAATTTCAAAATGTGGGGAATGATGTAAAAACCAATATATTTATAGAATAATACTTTTTCATTTATATTAATATTTATGAATAAGATACTAATTATACATTTAAGGGGACACTTTTCCTGATATCATAGTTGACACACAATAACAGGTTTCTCCGAAATCGTACGTTGGACAGAACATTGAGTTATACCGAAAAATAATACAATAATATTATTATTATTTTAAATGGTTGTTAACACCTATCCATTGGAATAGTGGTAATTAATTGTGTCAAATGAGTTTTTAAATATGTTTTACATGTATTTAAATAACGATTAATTTGTTACAAAATTTATTATAAATGGAAATAAAAACAAATTTAATAGAATTGATCTTTTTTATGAAACCCATTTAACAGAGAATAAATTTTTAATAAAATCATATCACCCTTTATGGATTTTTATTTAGTGAAAAATATTTTTTATACGTTCAATTTAATTTTTTAAATTCATATCATATGTTTTCTTGATATGATATATGAACAAATTCAATTTTTTAGATAAAAGATGTATTTTTCTAAAAATACTGTTTTGACGCCTTTTGATGGATAACCCTTTTTAAATATAGTTTTGGTAACTTTTATATGTTATATTTTAAAAGAAAAACTTCTTTATTAGAACTGAGACATAAAAATTTAATTTAATTATAAATTTGGTATTTTTCTGATAAAATCCATATTTTTATGAATAGTGAAAGATACTACATATTAATTCAAAACTGCATTTTCATCTAATTTATTAATATAGTTATCTGGTTAATTTAATATATTTTAATGTTTAATTGGATTATTTTTTTATCATTTAATCCAATTTTGGTCATTAGATGTAATTTTACTTTTAAATTGAATAGAAACGAATGTCAATCTTTTGATAGTTTTTATTTCTTAAAAACACCCATTTTTGTTTTTGACAACATGAATTAATTTCAAATTAATTTCTAAAAATTATGTGTCATAAATGTTTAAAAATGGATTCTATATTTGGAATCAAAGGTCTAAATTTTCTAAATAGTTACCTTTTATTAATGGACATTATGAATAGTAACTTCAGTAATTATTTTTAATTACCATGGTTAAAGGTTAAATCCAGTAAATAAGTGTCAAAAATAATATTATAATAATATTAAAATAATCCAACACAAGTCCTAATACTATTTTATTATATATTTTATCCCATGGGAATCCTTAGGTAGATTTTTGGACCCCATGTAGCCACTTGGGTATGATAAAGACATGTTATAAGAATTGATTTAAAGTAAAGTGAAATACAACATAAACATGTATCTTTTACTAAAAAATTATTATTGTATAATATAAGTGATATATTCGACTATAAATAGAAATTATAATGATAATAATATTTCATACATCATGATATTTTATTTATAATTTTTAGTCATTAAATAAATAAATTTAATTATGAAACAATGAGGATGCAGTTATGGCTTTATAAAAAAAGGATTTAAATCAATGATATTATAAATATTGAAAGAAATAATATTTGAAATAATTAATGAAATCATAGAAATTTATAGGTTAATATGACATGTTATTATTGATTCAATGTTTTTTCTGAGGAACCAAGTTTTTATGAATTTGTAGAAAAGACAAGTATGAATAGTGTCCAAAATTGACATAATTCATAACTTAGCGTATAAAACCGTTTTTAAATGATATTAAATTCCTAAAAATATATGATTCGGGAAAATGGTTATAATATGTTCAAATATTTCACAAATGAATTTTTTTGGGGCTCTTATGACATGATATGTTAATTTCATTAACCCACAATGTGTAAATAACGTGATATGACTATAAGATTAAAAAGAATAAAAAAAGGGTTAAACAAAAAATTTAAGGATGAAAAAATATTAAAATACTATAGAGAAATTTTTGGATGATGGGTAATCAAACAAAATTTATATTATATTTGAATTAAATGTGATTTTTACCATTTTTGTATCAAAATTGAATTTATAATAAATTAATATTTTCATACTTTCGTAAAGTGACCCTCATCCATCTTATAAATGGAAACCACCTCAACCTACTTACTCACTCCTCTCATGCCCCTAAAATAAGCTCCCAAATTCCCTCAATTCCTTTTGGAAGCCTTAACTTTGGAAAAAGTAATTTCAAGAAATCATTTTATCTCAAATCAAAATAAGTAACTCGATTTATAGGTAA
Source organism: Viscum album (assembly GCA_963277665.1). Lineage (NCBI taxonomy): Eukaryota > Viridiplantae > Streptophyta > Magnoliopsida > Santalales > Viscaceae > Viscum > Viscum album. The sequence continues at coordinate 476,515,236 of OY728151.1, forward strand.
TGTCTTCTCTCAAGTTCGTTTCCTTTATTTTCTTTCTCGACTCCCTACGATAATCGTATTCATCAATTAAATAACAGAAATACTATCCTCAATATACTATGATTTTATTTTTAGAATTATTATAACTTCAATTACACACACCTCCTTCTAATGGATACGAACATATTATTTTTGGGTACAATGAACTATTGTCTCATGAAATGATGATTTTTCAATTTTCCATTACCACCTATAATGGTGGCCATTATGATGGATATTTTTTTTATATATTATATATATTAGATTTATTTTGACTTTATATTTCTATAATTTTTATTTACAAAATACCTTTATGCTTTCCATAATCTGTAAATACGATAAATTGATTTTAGGAAATTTGGACTATCGCCCCCTCAAAGTGATATGAATCATTCATGCCTTTCATGAAATGTATAAAAGATGAATTTAATGATCATAGGTAACACATAAAACATATTTTTTCTTCTTTAATTATTATAAACCTATGTATTATTTAATTTTAATTCCTTTAAGATGATAAAGAAATGAATGTAGCGTTCATGTGTACGTACATCCTACCGTCTCCATGAATAGTTCATTTCAATTCTTCTCTCTAAAAGTAATAAATAGTTATAAATAAATATATACTTGATTTATATGATATATAATATTTAAAATCCCTATGTATATGATTTTTTTAACAAAATGGACATTTTACATAAAAATATGTACATTTTTTACTCAAGTACTGAATATCGACAAAACATCCAATATGAAATTAAATAATTATGTAATTTTTATAACATGATAATAAGTAAAATAAAATTAATAATAAAAATGAATTTTTTTCTAGAAATTATAAATTAACCTTTTATTATTATTAAGGAATATAAAGAATGAATGAGACAAGTCGGACTCAGGGTAATGGAACTTGTTAACCCAATTTCAATTCTTTGGGTTAATCTTCAACTTCAGGATTATGTCGTGTTGTGATTATATAAGAAATAAATTTATATGTACTTTCTTGTATTTATACATTCTTTATGTATAATTATAGCAAATACACATAATCTATCTATTGTGTTTACAAAATCATCTTTGTAAATGAATTTCTAAACACAATTTCCACTCAATGGGTTTTACACATACTGGGATGATTATATTATGCCATGATTATGTGTGGAACAACTGTTTATTTATTTATTCTATAATTTAAACATCTGGTTGGGTGGATATACGTTTTCAACACATAATCACCTGATTAAAAAAATTCTTACATCATTTATATGAACATTGTAAGGGAAATATTAACTCAGTCTATATTCATTGAGTTAAATATCCATGCCTTTGGTTTTGTTCTTCTATGAATATGTTTGAATGACCTGTGATTATTTTACACTTTATATCCACTTATTTTTTGTGTTTTTATATTTTTTTTTAAAAATTATTTCATTGATATATCCTTAATCTAATGATATGATCTATGTGAGGGACAATGTCTCAATATCATTTAATTGAGAAATATTTTGATATTGTGCACCATTAACATCATATATACTATTTATAAAACCCTTTTCACATTTTATATAATTAATCTATTTATTCATCTGATATATAATGTTTTGTTTGATATTATTCTTTAATTATTTTTATTCTAGTGTTTCTCTAGTTTTATGAGACTCTTTAACTAAAACATCATTTTAAAAGTTTTAAGGATTTATACTTCTAAATGTTTCTCATTAATGTCCATGTTTTGAAAATGGTTTTAATGATTTATTTATATGAACATATAAGTTTTAAAATTATAATTATATAATTTCGTTTAAAGGTTTCAAAGTGGTATGGCACAATTTGATTCAAAAATATATTTATTAAATGTTTTAAAGGTTTTTGAAATGGAATGAATATTTCAATATCTTGAATTGATTTCTTTTGATTGATGAGTGAAACTTCAATAATTTAAATCTTTTATGTGTTCTAATTATGTAATGGTGCTTGAATAATTGATGAGTGGTTGCTTGATAAACCAAATATGAGTGGTTAAATGATAATCCCAGGGTCGATGAGCCCGTGATGTCTTAGCAATGCATTGGGTGACATAATGGAGGTAAATGTCTAGTTTTCTCCTAAGATATTTACGGAAGATACTGTGATGTGTATTACAAATGTATACATGATGGTTACTCCCTTTGTATTAGTAAAAGCTACAATTTATATATGTTATGGGTGCCACAAGTTTCCTTTATGATTTATGATTTCTATGAGTTATTCCTCAATTATATGACTTCATGAGGTATGTAAAATATATTATATTTTATGATTAAAATTATGATTTCATTGATTTTTATGTATTCATGGAATAATTTTGTCTTTCACTATTTTATATCCCTTACTAATCTTTTTATGCTCATCATAGATTTTGAAATATTTTTCACAGGACTCAAAGAAGAATAGAGTCAATGATGGGATCAAGTAAAAGTCATGTTGATTTAACATGAAACGAACAGTGTTTCTTTTTAAAAAGTATCTATTTTATGAAAAAAATGGATAGTGAGTAGAAGTTTCTATATTTTATATTTAAGTTGTTAGGTTTGAGTTAGGAACTTATTTTCTGAATCTCCTAACCTGAAATGATCCTCGATGTGATTTAATGTAAATTTATTGACTGATCTTAAGATTAAGTAATGTTTTAAGGATATGGCATTATATTGATGGTAAACTGTATAAAGACCAAATAGGTTTTTTTATTTATTTGACTATATCAAAGACTAATATAACGTTTTGAGTTTTATTTTGTGCAATATTTCAATATAATATTTAATAATGTCACCTAAAATAAGTTAATATAAAATTTATATATGTTAACATATGTGTAAATACTAGCTTATATTACTATAATAATAACTCTTTTGAATTTATGTACTATTATTTTTATAATTTTCGATATTTCGTTCTTCATAGAAATAATCACTTTTGGTATGTGCCACATACTTAGTAGTAGATTAATTTCACAGATTTCATAACATATATTATCAGTAACGTTATCCACAGTTGAGGCTAAGTATATATCTACTACAAGATGTTTCACTTAATGTATTTTGATAAGAAAACTCTAACTAATTTCAATGTTTATTTTGATAAACAACCCATTTCATGTGATAATGTTTTTACTCTTTCAAATTATTATTTTTTTACAATGTTCTAAGAAAAAACACATTAATGTTAGATTACATTTTATAAGATACCATGTTAATTAATGGGATATCATTATTGAATTCATATCTATAGAAAATCACCTTGCTGATATTTTTAAAAAACCATTACATTCTCTGATGCTTGGGAAAATAAAGTTTGAACAGAGAATTTGGGAAATATATCTTTAATGTTTTAGTTTTTTAAATACACATCAATATTTCAAAGTTATAACATAATTTTTTATAGAATTACATAAATCAATTTTTTAGAATTAGATCTAATATATAAGTGTGTAGTTCTCATATTTCCTTGAAATGTGTATTTTAATAAATTTCTTATAATAATGATGATGTAGATTATTTGATTTATAGTTTAATTGGTTTTTTATATCACAATATATTTTATAAGTTTAAGAAATATGTGTATAATAATTAGTTCTTGTATATTAAATATTAAATGGAATTTTATTTTTTGAAAATTAAAGAGTGATATAAATAAATTTAAGAAGATATTAAATGATTTTGTTTTCCTTTTTATTTAAGAATGAATGTCTCTTAAATATTTTAAATTTCCATCATTCTAAATTATTTTTAACTATTTTGTTATGATTTATTTATAATTTTATAATTTTATTTGAATAAAATATTTATTTTTTTCCATAATATTCAAAAATATGGAGAGAAATTTCGAAAGGGAGTTTTTTTAGAATTTATAAATGTTTTAAATTGCATGAAATGGATATTTTTTAATTTACTAATGGGAATTATTTTTAATTTTTGAACTTGTGGATATTTTTAAAAACTGATTGTGTTTATATTGATATTTTATTAATTGGTTGTTTTTATTTTGTTAATTAATTTAACTCACAGTTATTTTATATTTAGTATATATTATAATAATATTTAATTCATATAATTTCTTAATTTTAATTTAGTTATCATTAGTTTTTTATTTAAATTACCCTTAAATAAAATTTATTCTATGTGTTACTATTATAAAATCAGATTTTTACTATAATGTAAGTTGTATATAGAATTTAACAGAGTTTATAATTTTCACATTAACATTGCATATTTTAAAAGACCGAGAATATTAGTGATTAGGTTACCATATAATTTATTTTTTGATTATCTTATTTTATATAAAATACAGTACTATACCCAAAATTGTGAAACATTAAAAAATTGAATTGTTCAAGATGACTGTTATTTCTAATAAATCAGTCGGAAGAAATAGTAGTAACTAGATTTTGAAAAATAAAATATATTTTAAAAAATATATAATATTAATTTTGTAAATATAAAATCAATTTTTTATATTTAGAATAAGAATATTATTATAAGATTAAATTTTGAGATTTTTGTAAAATAAGTTATTTTTAGGTGAGTAGTTAAAAATACTGATTTTACTAATACATAGACGTTTATGACATTAAGAAATGATAAATTATGAAACATTTTTTACTATAAAAATTTATTTTATAAATTTAAACTAACTATTTTTTAAATGGAATTTTGATTTATAATACCCACTCTTTACATTTTTTAATATTTATGGTAATGTTTTAACAAAAATTTCTTTTCATTTGTTTCACATAATAAAATTATCACATTGTAGAATTTGGTTTTAAATATCATTCATTATTAATAAAATATATTTGACTAATAATTAATATTTAAATGTTAAAATAGTCATTATAATTGATAATTTCATCCTAAATATAAAAATTTGGCTTAATGATTTTTTTTAAAAGAGAGTTTTTACACATTACATGTGTGAATGTTGAAATTAAATATCCTCTTACATTAAAATTTTATTTTTTTAAATTTTATTTAATTTTATTAATTATTAGTTTCAAATTAACCAATAAGTATCATTTTATTTTTAGGCATTAAAAAAATTACATAGGTAAAAATTAGTTACCTCGGTATAAACCAAAGTTGGTAAAAGTAAATTTCTAAGATTAAATAGCATAAAAATGTTTAAAACATTTATAGAAATGTATGGGTGAGGATTTATTGACCAAACCATTTACCACACTCTGTTATTATCAAAATGTTTCCCACATATCATGTGATGCACCTGATTTCTTTAAATAATGATTTATATGGGCTAAAAATTCTCTTCTCATCAATAATAAATGTAATCACCTAATCCCCACCCACAACTGACCTATCCACACTTACAAGTCCCCAAATAATCAACCAAAACTCGTCTTTGGTCTCTCTTGGACACTTTATTCATGTCATATAATCAATTTTTCATGCCAAAATACCAAGCTATAGTGCCTTATGTTAGTGACCTAAGGGGAACATCTAAGATAAGAGGTAATATTTTCCACCACACCTTATTAATTATTTTTTACTTATACCACAACAAACCTATTCTATTAATGAGATAATGAAAAAACCATTACTATCAATATTATAGTATGTTGTTATACTAATTTAAAATCCATTTTATACCTTTCTTTATAACCTTTTATAAAATGAAGAAATCTTTATGCATTCTTGTGAATAACCACCTCCAGGTGATGATGATTTTATTTTGGTTTCCATACTGACTAAAATCAAGGAAATAAAACATGTATGTAATAAATAAATAAGTTTTTTACTAAACCATTAACATTATTTAATGATAATATTATTCATTCCATAAGTGATATTAAAAAAAATGCTAATAGTGAATTTTACTTTTAAAAATGTCATATCTGAGCACCATTCTTGATTTGAGTCAATTGAAAAAAACCTCTTAACATATATAAATATTATAATAATATAATAATAAAGTAAATAATAATATAAAATTTTAGATATTTTGAAACTACTTTACCACACTATGACCCTGGTCAACATAACATGAATGTTTCTGAGAAATTAACTGAGGAACATCAAGTAAAAACAAATTACCAGAAATAATGTAATAAATTTGAAACACTTGATGATAAATTGAACTTATGTAAAAAAATATATGTATAAGATTATTATAATATTTTTTATGAAAAATAATCATATAATTCATAATGGTATGTGAAAGTGTTAAGCGCTTTCAGACATGAGGTCAGGGATCTCCCATACCTACTTCGTGACATAATGGTTACACATTCCCTTTTTTTTCTTCATTTTATGATATTTTCTTCCCATTAACTTCTACTATTTTGATATATATATCCATTAAATATACTCATAGGTAAATATCCTTTTCATTTTTTTTACTTGTTTTTAGTTCACTTAAAAGTTACCATATTTAAGTAATCCAGATTTAAGTGAGCTTTCCTATTTCTTGTATCATGTCAAGAATCACCCCATAAAATGGTTTTAAACAATGAATATATTCAAAAATACATGATTATTTTATGAAGAACCTTCTTGGTTCAATTTTTGGTTTTATTTAAAATTATACGATCTTTCCTTCATTAAATTTATCATTTACTAATTTCAAAAAGCTTCACCCAAGTGGTCTTTTTTATATTATTTATTATTATAGATCCTTCTCATGAAATCTATATATTGGTACTCCATTATTGTTTCATATGTTTTAGTTTCAAATATGAACATCAAAATGAAATAATTCCTTATTCTATTGAAAATACCTATAATTTAGCATTCGTTTATTCCTTGAATAAAAATTATGAAACCCACTTTATTGAATCATATTTTATATGTATTATTTTTGGATATTATATGAATTATTTTTGAGACCAGATGATGAGATAGCATGCGATTATGATACATAGTGTTCCCAAAATAGTTGTTCAAAATATATTAAATATATTAAATAGAACTCGCACACAGTTTTCTTGAAAAGTTGAATAACTCTAATATAGTGTAGAGGATATTAGATATATGGAAGAACCATTGAGTTCAGATTGTGTAATTTACCATAGAAGTGACCTAGTTTTTTTGGTGGGGGCTATTTGTGAAAACTTAATCACAGTCATAAATGAATAAATTAAATTAAATAATTAATTTTTTTTGTATATTTGATTCAATGACCCTTTTCTATTTTATGTATATGGTTATGATATTTCTTTAGGGTTGGCCCCTCAAACCCCAGATATCTAGACAACTGATGGAGCGATTTATTGGAAGATGATGATAGATCATGATCCGATCATGGATATTTATGACAAATTATTTCGAGGATCTCATCAATAATGGTAACAAAACCATTCTTCATCAATGACTGATCCAGACATTAGGAAGTATTTTTTGTTTGGTGATTTCCATCCCATTTCATAATCCTAGATGAACATGAATCAATTCCATAAACAGAATTGATATTCACATCATCAGTAGAATTAAATTGATGTAATTTTTTATTTTTTTTATTTATTTATCCAACTTAATTCATTTTATACTATGAAAAATAAATCTAAGTCAAAAAAAACAATGGTTCATTATTTACATATTTTGGTTTATATATTTCTTCCTCTATTATTATCACATTAATCATAGGTATTTAATTTTGTTCTGGGGTTGGTGAATACATGGTATTTGGTCATTTCATGACAGCTCTTTAGCACAATAGATTAATACCATGTGTGTGGTTCATGATCGATGGTGTGATCGATGTTCGACAATGGTAGTGGGTGATCAAAGGTGGATTAGATCAGATTTTTGGGTTCTGTTATTCCTAATTTTTTATGCCTGACTAGGATTGAATGGTGAGGTAACTTCTGAATGGATTAGAGCACAAACATCTACCAATCAATATTCACAAGGAATATAAAAACCTCGATCTACATGTTATGGTGAGGGGTTTAGATCTAGTGATGTTCAGGATGATGTGGAATAGATCCTGATGGATTTGGAAAATCTCGAGAAAAAAGGCATGTAGTTTTCTTTTACACTCTATGTGGGCCCCCTAGTTGCGGAAATAGGGTTTCTGGTAGAGTTAAGTATCAGACATATTGTGATCACTCTATGATTGATCAGCTTGTACTTTGGAGAGTACATGGACATGGGAAAAACTTCATGGATAGTAGAACACTTTGAACTTGGACAGGAACATGTTTAAGTGTACACGGACATGGCCACCTGTACACGTGTTAGTACACCAGGAGGCCAAAGAACATGTACATGGCCAGGGGCACACAGACCTGTTTTGGGTGATCTCTACACACCATGTACTTCTTCTACATGTTTTTTTAAATAAATATAAATGTCGTGTGAGGATTTACCACATGGAAAAACAAGGGGACAGATAGACACAAAGTGTTCCCCTAGTACATGTCATGTAACCTTTCCATTTCAGTAGATTGGACCAGTCCTAGTTGAGTTTATTTCCATGTTACATTACATTGAGAGAACTACATGACATTTCATCCATATAATAGGACTATGATCCCCTCTAGATTTTGAGCCTTGGGTAGAGTTTTGGTGTCCCGTTGTGAGACTAGAGTGCGATCCTCTATCATATTTGTTCTCTAGGTGGGGTTTGGGGAATCAGTGTGACCTCTCTGAGTAGGGTGTTGATACTCCATCTAGTGGACCATATTAGTGGGGGGTTTTTGTATCAAAATAATTTGATCCCATATATAGTAGGTTGATCTATATTGGGTTCATGGTGTCCCCCAATTGTTCTTGGCAAGACCTCCTATTTTAGTATCAGGGTCTTCAAAGACCATTGAGTTTTATTGGATGGATACCAATGATATTGACCTATTTATCAAGTGTATCCAATAATAGAATGGATTTTGGAGTGGGTTCTACCAGAATGAGCATTTCTTCATGAAGAATCTTGTGGCTAGTTGTTGGTTTAGAACACCTTGTGGCATGGTGTCTTACCTGAGTATATCAAGGTGTTTATGTTATACATAGATTGTTATATCTTGTATTTATTTTACTGTACGTAGTTCATTATGTTTAGTGTTTTTAGGGTGACCTACTGGGTATTTTTATACTCTCCCCTGCATGGACTTTATCTACACATACAATGTCTTGTAGATGACAACCCTTTTGATGATGTCATGAGAGACCCGGAGCAAGTGGAGTATATCGTGATCTTTTAAGATCGAGGTGTTTACTAGTAGATTCCATTTGGATTTAGTCCTCACCCTTGGAGAATTTTGGAGACATTATAGTTTTGGTTGCACTTTTATTTGGCCCCCTTTTCCTCTTTTAGTAATTTACTGTCGTACTCTGTTGTGGAATCTTATATATATATATATATATATATATATATATATATATATATATATGCATTAGTTTTATTTGTTTTACATTTCATCATTTTCTGAGATTGGATGTGTGTGTTTGTGTGTCTATAGGGACTTTGGCCCAATGGCTCCCATTTTTTGGATATGCCTACTCAAAACCAGTTGCCTATTAGAGGAGTTCCTGGGGTATTTATGGGTCATACCATGCTAGGTCAGGCCATAAAAGAGTTTTATTAGAGTATTCAATTGTACTTTTAAACTGGAGATGGTCATATTGGTTTATGGAAACTATTTTTTGTGTTTTGAGTTCATCATTCAAGATAGGTACTTCATTGTAAGTGCAGCGAGTGGAGTATCCATACCCAGGACTTTGATCACCTGAATTTCAACTCAATACTTGTAAAAAAAATTTGTATGGAAATTTTTTTGTACATGAATCATATAGTAATGGTACTGTTTTACAGTTACTTCTTGAGTCACCTCCCCAGATATACTCGTTCGAATGTGGTATATTATGTTTCGTTTTAGGATTCATCTATACATATTTCCATATAGGATTATACTATATGATCATGAGGATGATCCTCCAAGTGACGAGGAATTAGTACAGGGCCATGTACCAAAGATATCACATCTAGTTGGTTTACTAGCTATACCACCACCCGTTGAGCCTAAGATAGTGTTGGTATTTCTAGCTCAAGAAGCACGTATGTGGAGTGAATTTCATTAATTTTAGAGGCCATTACCACCTAGGTTTCAGGGTGATAAATATCCTCAGGTATTTAAGGACTGGATGGAGGCATTCACTCATGTTTTCTGCCTTGCGAGGAATCTTGAAGATAATATGGAAGTCCTCACACTAAGTCTTCATTAGATATTTTCTAGTTCATGGTTGATCTTATTTACTCAGTCACACAATGAGATAGCTCTCTCCTGTTCATACTTTGAACATCTCTTCAGGGAAGTTTTCTATCTTTCTTTTTTGTGATTGAAACATATACATGTGTTTTGGAATCTACAATAGGGCAGTTTGACCTTGGTGGGGTACCCAGTGAGGTTTACTGATCTCTCATAATAATACATGTATATGGTGTGGGATAAATTATTTGAAGATCATACATTTGATGGGGGATTATTCTGGGACATTAGTGCTTCAGCAGCATTCCTTTTCATTCTGACCTATGTGGATGTTCTTGAGTGAGAAGGTTTTTTGGTAGATATCTGGAAGAGCATACTCTGGAAATGGGGGCTAATAGTGGGAACAATGTAGTGAAGACCTCAGTAAGATTAGGCTGATTAAGTTCACAGGGATCCAAGAACATTAGATGCTTCAGGAGTTGATTATAGGACACAAGTTCAGCGGTGAAAGGCTCTCAGGTGGCTCAAATCAGCAGAGGGAGAGGCGGTGTTTCTCCCAAAATGTTTAGGTGAATCTGGCATGGGATTGACTGACCCATCGTATAGATGATCATGATATGGTCAAGGGACTTCAAAAAAAATATAGAGGCAAGATCAGTATGGTCTATAGGGTGGAAAATGTGGCAGAGGGTTTGTGCCACACCCAAGTTTGTGATTTCATTATTGGATACGGTTCATTTAAGGGCCTCAGTTTTTCTCTCGGGAATTGCGTGTGATGGGTATGAATTTTTTAGGTAATCTTTTATCTTTTTTGGTCTATTATTTATTCCCTTGGGTTTTCTTTGTGTTTTGGGAGAAAAATGTGATGTTTGGGATAAACAGCCTATGGAGCATGGTTAGTGCACTGTTAGTGGAAACTGTGCGCCCCTGCCCAGGTAACCATGTGGTAGTTTGGGATTTTTGGATAGAAGCTATTGTATGGGTTCTGCATGGTATGACATTCTATGTGGGATAACCATGAGGTAGGTTCCACTAAATTATAGTGGGGAATACAATCGCCGCATAGTTTGTCTAACTGTGTGGGATAAAAATGTTTGATGTCCAGTTCATTAAAAATTTGGTTTTTACTATTTTCCCCTTTCAAAATTTAACTCTAAACCCCCAATTCCTCCCCCACATAGGATTCAATTACCTATGCGCCTCCCCCTCCTCTATTGGATTCTGGAAATTGTGGGTTCCCTGGACCCAACTACTTAGTGAGTTTTATTACCATATCATGTATACAGTTATCTATACATGATGTCATCTTACGATTATAGATTAAACTTTTCTACATCCACTATTTAAATGGTATTGTCCATAGATTAATTGTCATATTGAAAGGATATAGAAGATCCTAGGATATAATTAGAACCTCTAGATACTATGGCATTCATCTTAAATATATGATTTATGGTCTAGATACATCTAACTAATCGGACATAGTAAATGTTTCACTATTAGGTGCTGGGGGATAATAAGAATTGAGACATCTTCTCATTGAGTTCGCACATAGTGATCTCTAGCAGTGAGATAATGAGGACTAACCCTCCAATAAGAACACCACATGTTTCGGGTGTCATTGGATATTCCTTTCTGCGATCATGTGTAATGGTCTCTCGACTAGAGATCATTACCAATGTATTTCATTTGATTGCGTACTTCGATGCAAGATGGAAACCTTGGCAATGAAGTCGTGGAGAGGTAGTTTGTGTTGGGTGGATCATTAGTGGCATGACATTGGTTGAATGGTCAAGTAAGGATTTGTCGCTTCCAGGTTATGGAAGTAATATATCTCAGGCCATGTTGATAATGATGGTAGTACCTTTATAGGATCATGTCCATGGAAGACGAGGGTAAATCTATCCAGTTAAATCAACAAACAAAAATCAAGAAAAGGGCGATGATATGAGCATGCGTCCTGATTTATGAGATATTATAGACAAAGATATTATATTACACAATGCGTGTTTGTATGTTGGTTGTCGCTGTTGTGACAATCCTTATCTCTTCACGGACCATGATGGGTTTCTAGTTCTCACTCTTGGTCTTTGAATACTCTTTACTACTATCGAGATAAGGGCCTAGAGGGTCACACACAATAGCATATTCGAGAAACTGCCCTATTCAGTTGACTAAGAAATTTAGACATGGTGGGCCCCACCAATGTAGTTTGGGATTTGTCCATGGAAATATTATCACCAATTTAATAAATAAATTTATACTATTCACATTTTGAATATTGAGTTTTGAATTTATTTAGTATTTTATTTACGAGTTTTATGTAAATACAGGAATAAAAATTAATTGATTAATAATAAATTATTCAAGGTTCAATTAATATTTCTCTGAACGACGAGTCTAGTTTGGGACCCAATTATTTTCAAGTAATATATTTTAGTATATTACAAGTCAGCTATAATAACATTTTTGACTCAGATTAGAAGTCAAAAAATTATGATGATAGTGTGTTAAGTATTCGAGGCCGGCGAGGCTATACCAACTATTTTAGTTTAGGACTATAAATAGAAAAGGAGGGGCTTTGGCCAAGCACGATTCATGGTTCTTCTCTATCATTGATTCTGTAGCTTGATCTATATAGAGAGACTCTATATCCAAGGAGCATTTATAAAGCGCTCTCTCAGGCATCGCTTGCGAAGAGATGTAGTGATCGTTGGAGCATCGAAGGCGTCATCCCAATTCCGCGCTAGCACTCGAATTACAATGAACGATGCTCTTGTGGATTTCCTGAAGTGTGAGTGGATGATCTAGAGGATTTCAATGTTGGATTCTTCAAGAAGTGATCTCAAATGACGAGAAGACATTGTGCACGGATTCAGAATTAAACTAGGCATTTTATAGTATATTTTCTGCTTAAAATCCTTCACGCAAGATCTTTGGTTAAGACCGGGCTGCTGTACACTGACTTCAACATGTTTACTTCGATATTCAGTGGAAAAAATTTAAAAAACCACATATTTGGGGCTTACTCAACATGTCTGGTTCCAACATGTGGTATTAGAGGGACGCGTGTGTATTTTTATCCAAATAAATTAAATTTGCCTAAAATATAACGAAGGGCGTCGATATAGTCCCAACACCGTAGATCATGTATTAATCTGAGATTGGATGACTATTGTGCGGTCATCCAATGTTTTAGTTCGGATTTAACACCGACAAATATATATGAATTTAGATCTATGAACCCCGTTTTAATTCTTCGAATCTCATGTTTACACTGAAATAGGGTTTTCGGGGGAGTATTGTTAATTATTATTGTTATTATTATTTTATTAAAAAAATCAATTATAATAATAATTTCATTATTATAATATTTGTATAAAATTATAATTATAATATTATTCTTAGTTTCCAAAATCTAAATAGGCTTTGGAAAATATTTTGAAGGAAGAATTTGAATGTCTTGGTGGGAAAACATTTAAAGAAAGTGGAAAAAGAGCTGCAAAGCAGGTTTAAGAAAAAAAATTTAAATGGTACCAGAGAAACAACTACAAAGCACGTAAAAAAACAAATGGGGGGGGGGGGGGGGGGCTGGTCAGACCAACCGATCAAGAAACCCCAAAAAAAACTTTTTCTTAGCTGGCGTCGACAAGCCTGAAGACTCTTCTAGCCTCCCTCTGTGCGGAGACCCTCTACGGAGCCACATAGAAGTGACCCCAGGAAAACCCACAAGCATCGTATCCCATTCAACGCCACACACCCACAGCGGCTGAAGACTGCCTCCCCACAAAGCCGCCTTTCCTGTCTCCTTTGACGCGCAGCGGAACCGCAAACCCGGATGACACCATCCTCTGGTCTCCACCCCATGGAGTAGCACCGCTAGGCACCGGGTTCCTCCCTCTCGACCCGCAGCCAGCCCCGCCTCACTGTGAGCCCCCTTCACCCAGTACAAATCTGCCCCTTCCACAGGCAGTGCATCGTTATCCAAACCCGGTTGCCTCCTGCCTCCTATAACCGAACAGAGTAGTGCCCAGCTAGATCTGGCATACCATGCCAGTCCAGTCCACTCTCTTCCCTACAGAGCAGTGTAATTCTCCACCTCTCACTAGGGGCAGTGGCCCGCGACCTCCCTCATTCACTGCTCTGACGCGTCGGCACCTCCATGTCATGCGCGCCAAAACACATCCTAGTTGCACCGGATTCTTGCCGTTGTAGCCAACATGGACGATCCCGTCTAGCTTGCTTCACCACGATCCTACCCCATTCTAGCTGTCGCCCGGCCCTCTTAGTGAGCACCCGTAATAAGTCGGGGGGGGGGGGGGACCGGTGTGTCCCATAATGCCAATGAACGACGTTATTACGGCCTGAATTGGGCCTGCACAGGTTCTCCCCAACCGGACGACATATGGGCCTAGGGGATTTATTTTAATGAAAAATTAATTAATTTAATTAATTTAATTACTGTGGTAATTAAATAAATTTAATATTAACTTTTGGTTATTAAAATAAATATGAGGTGTAATTAATTTAATTGGGAGATTAATTAAATTAATTGTTTAATTTAATTGTAGTTTTAAAATTAAATTAATTAATCTGGACTGAATGACTACATTTGTTGAATTAAAATCAGAGTGCAATTTTAATTCAATAAATAATGCCCTTATTATTTATATTTAAGGAATGTTTAATGTTTATAATGTATTTATTTATTATACGTGAGTTTATTTTCTATATGACAGATCATGAACCTTAGACTGATCAATGTATGTCTAGTGCCTTTTATTTAACTGTTTATTTAATTATTGCATGAAATTTTGTAATAATTATTTTAATTAAATAAAAGGCTACTTGTGTATCCTCTCAAGTGTCATTATATGTATAAGGTCCTATGCGACTATTATTAGAGTTGTATTTTATACCTCGAGACCTTCTCTCCTGCGTTCAAGTACTGTAGTATAATGTCAAGATGAGGTATGACGCATTTCCTGCCAAGTGACGATGACACACCAGACATTATTTGGATGGATTGGATGAGAGGACGATGCCATTCGAGTTTCCAGTGACGTGAATCAAGGTAACTGCCCCTGGGGTTTTAGGTTGGTCTGTTATTCACTCAATGGATCAACCGTTAATACTGGCTCTAGATATAAGGCTCCAGCCTTAAACCTTACTTAATTTTGAGTTATTACAAGATTACAAATTGAGGATCTTTTCAGGTTTAGAGTTTTAGATAATTAGATCATAAAACTTGCATTACATTCCACATTTAAACAAAGTGGTTACATAAAAGATAGTATTCATTTTTCCCATCAACGGAAACATATTTAAAATAAAACATGGATTCTTTCTTGACACTTCCTTGACTCTATCATCATATCATGTACCATTCCCTTGACCTGTGAAAAACATTTCAAAAACTTGGGATGAGCATAAAAAGCTCAGTAAGGGTTATAAAAAGTATGGAAAGGAAACATGAGTACATATATACATAAGAATGAAATCATACTTTACCCATAAAACATATGCACTTTAACATACCTCATAAAATCATGAATAAATCATAGAAATCATAAGACATAAAGGTAACTTGAGGCATTCATAAAATTCTTACGTAGGGAGTAACCCTCTTGGTTATGTTTGGAATACCCGTCACAGTATATTCCCTAAATCTCTTCGGTGAAACCTTAATGCTTAACTCCTTCGCGTTACCCAATGCATTGGAGAGCTATATCGGGCTCACCCGCCCTTAGATTATCACGGAACCACCCGTCTTCATAACAATGCCCAAGAACCATAACATAATCATAACACATAACTTAAGCATAAAGGAAAGATAACATCCCCACATTTCAATAACAATATAACATTTTAAGATATTGAAATAATGAATCCATTCTAAAAACCATTTTCAAAACCATTTAAAACATTTAATAAAGATATTTTTGAATCAAAGTGTCACATACCACTTTGAAGATTTTAACATTTTAAACCATTAATATCCATCTAAATAAATCCTTAAAACCATTTTTAAAACATGGATATTAATGAGAAATATTTATAATATTAAATCATTAAAACATTTAAAATGATATTTTAGTTAAAGGGTTTTTAACAAAATGAGAGACACTTGAATACAATAATTGAGGAATAACATTTAATAAAAACATTATAATATCATGAGAATAAAGGGATTCATGATATAATATTCCAAATGATAGTATATACACCATATAAGAATGAATTGGTGCATAACAACAATGAAGTCTCAATGGAAATGTAAATTGAGATGAAATCCATTATAAAGATGGTATCCTTAAGTTAAAGATAAATCAATCTCATAAATATGTGCGACAAATATAAATACACCCAATATAAGTGGATATTAAGTGTAAAATAATCAAAGGTCATTCACACATATTCAAAGGATGACATATTCAATAACTACATGTTGAACCCAAAGAAATCGAAATTGGGTTAAGAAGTTCCCTTGACAGCCTAACAGCGTCACATCAAAATGTGTTGATGAGAGATAAAAAGGGTATCTCATCACTTGGACATAAAATTTACATCAATAAGAATATAGAAGAACATATCCCAACATAATAAGATGTAATTCAAAAGATATAACAAAATAAGTCTTTTTAAAAAGAGGAGGGTGAAAGGTTCCCTTACCGACTTGGGTAACTTTTGAAACGTACACCCCATTGAAGAAGGGTCATACAATGAATATTTAAATACCCATAAATGAAATTATATTACACAAGGAGTATAATAATTGGCAGTACATACACCACTCAAAGGAAATGGTGGAAAATGTAGCATAAATCTCACGGGAATAAAAGTGAGATGAAAAATCCCTTACGAAAACTCGGCAGCCTAACAACGCCACTTGAAACTTCCAAAAATGGATTGATGAGATCAAATAGGATCTCTCACCATATTAAAAAAATGTACGGAAAGAGGAATATAAAAGAACATCCCCCAACATAATAAAGAGGAGCTTTAAAGAAGTGACATAAAGGGGAGTACTTAAAAATGAAGAGAGAGGTTGGATCTCTTACGAAAATTCGGCAGCCCAATGGCACCACTCAAAACTTCCAAAATGGATTGATGAGAGAAAATAGGATCTCTCATAATATGAAAATAAAAATTACAATAAGATTAGTATAAAATAACATCCCAATAATAAGAAAGATGAGCTTAAAAGGAATGACATAAAAGAGTGTACTTAAAAAGAAAGAGAGGGGTATGATCCCTTACCTCGGGTCTGACTTGACTCGATCGTTCTTTAACGTCCTGAATAATAAACTTGAATTAATTTCTAATTTATTAAGAACCTTTTTCAAGTTCATTATTCCTTTTATATCACTTATTTCCATGTTATAAACATTATGTAATCATTTAATTTAATAATGTTTGTTTTGTCGATATTTGGTTCTTAAGTCGAAAGTGGACTTCTTACAATTACATGTTGTTCGTGTGGTCAAAGGTTCATTATATCCAGAATGATATTCATGATTTGGATATAATATATATAATATATATCCAGAATATACATGTATTTATAATATTACATAATCATTTAGAGGTAAGAAATGAAATGCACCGTTCATGGAGACGGTAAGCCGTACGTACGCATGAACGCTACTTTCATTTCTATGTCATATTAATGGAATTAAAACTAAATGAGAGGTATGTATATTTTAATTCCAGAATTATATTCATCATTTATATGTAACATAAATCATATATAATAACTTTAAATCCATCCTTTATACATCCCACATATGGAATTAACGAATCAAATCACTTTGAGGGGGCGGTAGTCCGCACTTCCTAAAATGAAATTATCGTGTTTACCCACAATGGAAACCATAAAGGTATGACACAAAAGAAAAATAAAGAAGCTTAAGTAAAACATAAACATATTATATATCATAAGTAAATATAGTGAAATCTTAATGGCCACCTTTGAAGGTGTTATATGAGTGTTGAACAATCATCGTTTCGTGAGGTAGAAATTCGCCATCCACAGAAACAGTATGTTCTTTAACCATTAGATGTAGGTGTGTGTAAGTGTAGCTCGAATTCTTCTTATAAAAACATCCTAGTATATTGAAGATACTGTACTTGTTACAAAAGAAATGAATAAAAAGAGTTTAGGGGGTTGGAAAAGCAAAATAAAACAAAAGAACACAAGTGAAGACATTACCTTAAAATCGGGTAACTCTCTTTGATTTGAGCTCCAAGGATTCCATAGGAAGACTTCTGCCCAAAGTGAGGCTTCTAGGAGTAATAAAGGGATGTGTAGAGGCCAAATGAGCAGGTGTTGGCTGAGCCAAAGGCTTGAGAGGTGTGGGTAAGGTGGTAGAGGTGGGGGCCTTTTATAAGAGGAGAGGAGGGGCACTCTTGGAAAGTTACAAAATGTTACTTTATTTTCAAATGATTTTCAGATTTTAAAGGTCCCACATTGATGTATTTCGAGTTTAAGGTGGTAAGGGTTATAAATATACTCATCCAATAGGTTTTTGACAAGTTTAAGTTATAGTTTTAACATTATCTTTTAATTTTATTTAAATCCTTTATTAATGAGGTAATCGCTGCATCATTATGATGTCATAAATAATTTAATTTATCTAATTTCTAAAAATTATAAAAAAAATATCATGATGTAGGAAATATTTTTAGCTTTCTAATTAATATTTATAGTCAAAAATATGACTTGTATAACCCCATCTAAAAATTGTTTTATTAAAACAACACATGTTTGTGACATTTTAATTTTAACTTTAAATAAAAAGGTATTAATGTCATTTTCCAAGAAAAGAGGCTCCATGGGGTCCCCAAGTTGACCCATGGATTTTATTGGTCGGCCATGACTCATCCAATAAGGGTAGGACACGTGTCTAGGTCATTTCATATTATTAAAACATTATTTTTACCTTAAACTACACAAATTACCTCTAATCGCGATTAAAAACATAAAAGTTACTATTCACCCAAAAATTAATTTAATTCCATTGAACCACATTTTACTTCTTAATTAAAATCATGTATGTCGGATTTTTTGAAATTCAAAACACAGAGGTAGTAAAATTTCATTTAAACGGGAAATCAGTTTTTATAAGTACCACTTAGTGGTTTTACTATTCATAAAAAATTGATGCTTTTCAGAAAAATAACAAAACTTCACCCTAAGATATATTTGATATTCCGAATTCAAAAATGAAGTTTATTTTAAAAAATTCAAAATATATAATTTTCATTAATTAATTTAATAATTAATTCCCACTGACAGAGCAAATAGCGTGTTTTTATGAAACAATAAGTATCAAAAGATTGACACTAGTTTAAGTCCGATTTCAAAGTGAAATTAATTCCAATGTCCACAATTGGATTAAATGGTAAAAATATATTCTAATTGAACTTTAAGACCAATTCAAAATATAATCTAATCATATAAATAAATTTTATTAATTTTTTTTTTCAATTTAAATACAACATTTTTCACTATTCATTAAAAATGAACTTTATCGGAAAAATACCAAAAATATACACAAAGTAAATTTTGATGTCCCGATTCTAAAGAAGAATTTTATTTTTTTCAAATATAACACATAAAATTGTCAAAAAGTGGATTTAAAAGAGGATCTCCATCAAAAGGCGGTTAATCGACCTTTTAAAGAATATTAGAATGTTTACGCTTAAAATTGGATTCATTCGCATTTTTAATCCTGTAACATTTATTGTAAAAAGTAAATATATTTGACAAACATACATAATCATTTTTTAGTTAGTTCCGTTCTTTCACGCCATTACAATGGCTAGGCGTTAACTACCATTTAAAATAATATTATTTTATTATTAGAGTGCAACGTAAGATTTCAAAGGAACTCGTTGTCGCGTATTGGGTACGCCATCGAGCATAGCTTTCCCTTTATAGTAATATTAATATATTTTTTCACAAATAGGGATAAATATAAAAATGTAATATTTTTTATTTACCTGGGGTGTTACATCCTTCCCCCCTTTTGGGAATTGCGTCCTCGCAATTTCAAAATTGGTCTTGAAAACTCTATTGAAAGTCCCACATCGAAAAAGGAGTAAATTAAACTATCACTTTAAAAGAATTAAAGGGAAGTACAAAGGTCACCTGAGTTAATCCATACTAGGATTCCATGTATGAAAATATGGACATGGAGGAAAAAACAAAGGGTCACGTTCTGATGGAGAATAATAGTAAACATGTCTAGGAAAAAGTTAACCATAATAAAATCATAAACTTGTGATGGGTTAAACGGTATTCGATTCCCCAGTAGGAAAAGTTAATAGACAACATTTTTTTTAAGTTAATTTTTATAGAGGAATTTATTCATAAGGAAACATAATTACTTATCATTTTGACTTTCATCTTTTATTAGATTTCTTACACAAACTCATATTTTCTCCAAAAGATGAGTATTTAGGAAGACTTGTTCACTATAATAAACTTCTAGAGAATCACCTAATCCACAAAAGAGAACTATATACTTCCCATGTCTTTAGACGTTAACCAAAACCAAAACCAAAATGGTTAGTACATGATCAGATAATCTAGAAAAGGATAACCCTTTATAAAAAGAAAATCTATTCTTAATCTCCACAATTTATCCAACAAAACCCAAAGTTCAACGAGGACCATTCGATAAACAATTTGTCCATAAAATTCTTCAAAGTAAACCAAAATAAGATTGAAACAAAAATATTTGAATGATTTAGTCACATAGTCTTCCAAGGTACAAATTAACTTTTACATCCAAATAACATCAGTTGCTCTTAAATTCTCATATTGAAAAGTAATTAACCTAATCACATATCCTCGATGATAGGTTAATCATTTCCATAGATAACCCAAAATAAACATACTCTTGATTCCTAAAATCATCTAACTAAAAAAGAATTAGTCAAACTAACTAGGGACTTCACGTAGTCCAGTGGAAGGTGATAAATACCAGTCGCACTTTGGTAGTGGGTTCGATTCCCGCAACTTTGTCCGACGCGACGGGTTGTCACACGGTCTGCGTGTTGTCCTTTTTCCAAAACTATATAATTCTTAAAAAATTCCCCAAAATGAGATAAAATCATCAAAAATAATCATAACATATTTTAACCTCATGTTTATCTCATGCCTTTCATTTTCCATCATAACATATAATAACCCATAATTACCTCAAAAGTAAGGATCATATAAACTCTAATGGTTACCTTTATAATGATTACCTGAACTTCCACATCGATTGGTCAACTCGTACATGATGCATTACAGATCATACCAAGGTTCAAGTGGTTGATCATGACTCCTTGATAGTTGGTTTAGAAAAACCATGAGTTTCCTCATTGATTCCCCCATTTTATCTAGTATCTTAATCAGAGAACCACCACAGTTTCCTTCAAACCTGTTGTCTCTTTGGTGCCTACTAGATCCATCCATTCACTAAAAACAGAAATGTCAGTGTGAGTATATCAACAAAACCATCATGTACTAATGAGGAAAGTAAACACTAAGATATACTTACTCATTCATTTTATCTAAAACTAGGACTCTTTCTGAAATCCTAAACATTATGGTAATGTTACTTATGCTTAGAGAATACCCTAGCCTCTAAAGTTATCTAAACCAACCTTTGATACCAACTATAAGGCCCCAAACTTAAGCCTTACTTAATCTTGAGTTATTACAAGATTACACATTGAGGATCTTTTCAGGTTTAGAGTTTTAGATAATTAGATCATAAAACTTGCATTACATTCCACATTTATACAAAGTGGTTACATAAAAGATAGTATTCATTTTTCCCATCAATGAAAACATATTTAAAATAAAACATGGATTCTTTCTTGACACTTCCTTGACTCTATCATCATATCATGTACCATTCCCTTGACCTGTGAAAAACATTTCAAAAACTTGGGATGAGCATAAAAAGCTCAGTAAGGGTTATAAAAAGTATGGAAAGGAAACATGAGTACATATATACATAAGAATGAAATCATACTTTACCCATAAAACATATGCATTTTAACATACCTCATAAAATCATGAATAAATCATAGAAATATTAAGACATAAAGGTAACTTGAGGCATTCATAACATTCTTACGTAGGGAGTAACCCTCTTGGTTACGTTTGGAATACCCATCACAGTATATTCCCTAAATCTCTTCGGATAAACCTTAATGCTTAACTCCTTTGCGTTACCCAATGCATTGGAGAGCTATATCGGGCTCACCCACCCTTAGTTTATCACGGAACCACTCGTCTTCATAACAATTCCCAAGAACCATAACATAATCATACCACATAACTTAAGCAGAAAGGAAATATAACATTCCCACATTTCAATAACAATATAACATTTTAAGATATTGAAATAATGAATCCATTCTAAAAACCATTTTCAAAACCATTTAAAACATTTAATATGGATATTTTTGAATCAAAGTGTCCCATACCACTTTGAAGCTTTTAACATTTTAAACCATTAATATCCATCTAAATAAATCCTTAAAACCATTTTTAAAACATGGATATTAATGAGAAATATTTATAATATTAAATCATTAAAACATTTAAAATGATATTTTAATTAAAGGGTTTTTAACAAAATGAGAGACACTTGAATACAATAATTGAGGAATAACATTTAATAAAAACATTATAATATCATGAGAATAAAGTGATTCATGATATAATATTCCAAATGATAGTATATACACCATATAAGAGTGAATTGGTGCATAACAACAATGAAGTCTCAATGGAAATGTAAATTGAGATGAAATCCATTATAAAGATGGTATCCTTAAATTAAAGATAAATCAATCTCACAATTATGTGCGAAAAATATAAATACACCCAATATAAGTGGATATTAAGTGTAAAATAATCAATGGTCATTCAAACATATTCAAAGGATGACATATTCAATAACTACATGTTGATCCTAAAGAAATCGAAATTGGGTTAAGAAGTTCCCTTGACAGCCTAATAGCGTCACATAAAAATGAGCTGATGAGAGATAAAAAGGGTATCTAATCACTTGGAAATAAAATTTACATCAATAAGGATATATAAGAACATATCCCAACATAAGAATATGTAATTCAAAATACATAACAAAAGAAGTCTTTTTAAAAAGAGGAGGGTGAAAGGTTCCCTTACCGACTTGGGTAACTTTCAAAACGTACACCCCATTAAAGAAGGGTCATACAATGAATATTTAAATACCCATAAATGAAATTATATTACACAAGGAGTATAATAATGGGAAGTACATACACCACTCAAAGGAAATGGTGGAAAATGTAGCATAAATCCCACAGGAATAAAAGTGAGATGAAAAATCCCTTACGAAAACTCGGTAGCCTAACAGCACCACTTAGAACTTATAAAAATGGATTGATGATATCAAATAGGATCTATCATCATATTAAAAAAATGTACATAAATATTAATATAAAATAACATCCCCCAACATAACAAAGAGGAGCTTTAAAGAAGTGACATAAATGAGAGTACTTAAAAAGAAAGAGAGAGGTTGGATCTCTTACGAAAATTCGGCAGCCTAACAGCGCCACTCAAAACTTCCAAAATGGATTCATGAGAGAAAATAGGATCTCTTATCATATGAACATAAAAATTACAGTAAAATTAATATAAAATAACATCCCAATCATAAGAAAGATGAGCTTAAAAGTAATGACATATAAGAGTGTACTTAAAAAGAAAGAGAGGGGTAGGATCACTTACCTTGGGTCCTACTTGACTCGATCGTTCTTTAACGTCCTGAATAATAAACATGAGTTAATTTATACTTTCTTAAGAACCTTTTTCAAGTTCATTATTCCTTTTATATCACTTATTGCCATGTTATAAACATTATGTAATCATTTAAGTTAATAATGTTTGTTTTGTCGATATTTGGTTCTTAAGTCGAAAGTGGACTTCTTACAATTACATGTTGTTCTTGTGGTCAAAGGTTCATTATATCCAGAATGATATTCATGATTTTGATATCATATATATCATATATATCCATAATATACATGTATTTATAATATTACATAATCATTTAGAGGTACGAAATGAAATGCATCGTTCATGGAGACGGTAAGCTGTACGTACGCATGAACGCTACTTTAATTTCTATGTCATATTAATGGAATTAAAACTAAATGATAGGTATGTATATTTTAATTCCAGAATTATAGTCATCATTTATATGTAACATAAATCATATATAATAACTTTAAATCCATCCTTTATACACCCCACATATGGAATTAACGAATCAAATCACTTTGAGGGGGCGATAGTCCGCACTTCCTAAAATGAAATTATCGTGTTTATCCACAATGGAAACCATAAAGGTATGCCAAAAAAGAAAAATACAGAATCTTAAGTAAAACATAAACATATTATATATCATATATAAATATAGTTAAATCTTAATGGCCACCTTTAGGGGGTTGGAGAAGCAAAATAAAACAAAAGAACACAAGTGAAGACATTGCCTTAAAATCGGGTAACTCTCTTTGATTTGAGCTCAAAGGTTTCCTTGGGAAGCCTTCTGCCCAATGTGAGGCTTCTAGGAGTACTAAAGGGATGTGGAGAGGCAAAATGAGCAGGGTTTGGTCGAGCCAAAGGCTTGAGAGTTGTGGGTAAGGTGGTAGAGGTGGGGGCCTTTTATAAGAGGAGAGGAGGGACACTCTTGGAAAGTTACAAAATGTTACTTTATTTTCAAATGAGTTTCGGATTTTAAAGGTCACAAATTGATGTGTTTCTAGGATAAGGTGGTAAGGGTTCGAAATATACTCATCAAATAGGTTTTTGACAAGTGTAAGTTATAGTTTTAACATTATCTTTTCATTTTATTTAAATCCTTTATTAATGAGGTAATCGCTGCATCAACATGATGTCATAAATAATTTAATTTATTTAATGTATAAAAATTATAAAAAAATATCATGATGTAGTAAATATTTTTAGCTTTATAATGAATATTTATAGTCAAAAATATGACTTGTATAACCCCATCTAAAAATTGTTTTATTAAAACAACACATGTTTGTGACATTTTAATTTTAACTTTAAATAAAAAGGTATTAATGTCATTTTCCACGAAAAGTGGCTCCATGGGGTCCACAAGTTGACCCATGGATTTTCTTGGTCGGCAATGACTCATCCAATAAGGGTATTATATTTGTCTAGGTCATTTCATATTATTAAAACATTTTTTTTACCTTAAACTACACTAATTACCTCTAATCGCGATTAAAAACTTAAAAGTTACTATTCCTCAAAAAATTATTTTAATTCCATTGAACCACATTTTACTTCTTAATGACAAACATGTATGTCGGATTTTTGAAATTCAAAACACAGAGGTGGTAAAATTTCATTTAAACGGGAAATCAGTTTTTATAAGTTCCACTTAGTGGTTTCACTATTCATCAAAAATTGAAGTTTTTCAGAAAAATACCAAAACTTCACCCTAAGATATATTTGATATTCCAAATTAAAAATTGAATTATATGTTACAAAATTCAAAACATACAAGTTTTATTAATTAATTTAATAATTAATTCCCACTGACAGAGCAAATAGCGTGTTTTTATGAAACAATAAGTATCAAAAGATTGACACTAGTTTAAGTCCGATTTCAAAGTGAAATTAATTCCAATGTCCACAATTGGATTAAATGGTAAAAATATATTCTAATTGAACTTTAAAACCAATTAAAAATATAATCTAATCATATAAATAAATTAGATTAAAAAGATGTTTTGAATTAAAATACAACATTTTTCACTATTCATTAAAAAATGAACTTTATCGGAAAAATACCAAATATTTACACAAAGTAAATTTTGATGTCCCGATTCTAAAGAATAATTTTATTTTGTCAAATATAACACATAAAATTGTCAAAAAGTGGATTTAAAAGAGGATCTCCATCAAAAGGCGGTTAATCGACCTTTTTTAGAATATTAGAATGTTTATGCTTAAAATTGGATTCATTCGCATTTTTAATCCTCTAACATTTATTGTAAAAAGTAAAAATATTTGACAAACATACATAATCATATTTTAGTTAGTTCCGTTCTTTCCCGCCATTACAATGGCTAGGCGTTAACTACCATTTAAAATAATATTATTTTATTATTAGAGTGCAACATAAGATTTCAAAGGAACTCTTTGTCGCGAATTGGGTATGCCATTGAGAATAGCGTTCCCTTTAAAGTAATATTAATATTTTTTTTACAAATAGGGATAAATATAAAAATGTCATATTCTTTATTTACCTGGGGTGTTACACTAGATCAGGTTTTTCATTTTATTTCTACATGGATTATTATTTATGATAATGTGTAGTTAGAGTGCGATCACATAGAAAAAATAATAAACAAGAATGGAATATAAAATGAACATGTGACGTGATGAGTTTTTCAATTTCATGCGTGGTCAGTGGTGAGTGCGATCACAAAGTACGTGCTCATAAAAATTGAAAATTATTTCTTTCATCACACAAATGATTATAAAATACTCAAAGATATGTTATGTCAAAACAACCTTTCATCATTCAAATTTGGAGAAAACCAGATATTTGAGGTGCTTGTCATGCCATAGCTAAGGGTGTCTTTTAATACCAGGGAGTTCTTATAATAATGATTGGTTGACATAACTAAAATTGCAGCAAATAAATTGCCATAACTTGCTTGTTGTAATTTTAATGGAAATCGTTGAGCAAATCATGTTCTAATTTTGGAAGCTGGGACTTCACTCAACAGATCAAATAACCATAAATTATTGTGGTGGTCATCCAAAATCCTACCTTGAACCCTCAAATTAGTAGCATATCCATAGCTTTTATACTAGGAGGGGTGGTTCCGGGATCCATGCCACTAGAATACTCACACGACAGAGTATTCTGATTCTAGCATAGAGGGTTCTTATAATCCGATAAAATAGTGAGAGACATTAAATTATTCATGTAATTAATCCAAATGTCTAAACCAGTAATCCAAATAAAAATAACTCATTTGCTAAAATTTTATTTTGTAAAAATTCCATGTTAAGACACATTTTTTATAACATTGATAATATATCAGACCTTGTAAATGTCAAAACTGACATGTGTATCCATGAATAGTATAGGAGTGTTCTCATAGTACTAGGATATAGGAACCTCAAGGTGATAGTGTCCCTCACACTACCTCGTGAAGTGTGGGTGAAACTACTTACAGGAGACTAATGTACAAAGGATATGATTTTTATATCATTATGCTTTCATCAAATGTTTGGTGTTAGTTACATACACTACACCCAGGAAAATATGATATAACATAAAGTCTCATCTTAGAGAAGCTTGTAAGGAGAAATTGAAGAAATGATATGAATAAGGTGTATTTTACACTGGAATGTGTAAATTGAAAGCTTGATCATGATCTTTAAATGGGTCCCTTCCATATATCATTTTCACCCCTTTAGTGAAGTTTCGTTTTAAGTTACCAAACGAACATGTATTGATTAAACTCTCCATTGCCAATTTAGGTATGGTTTTCCAATATAATAAGAATATCAAAGATAATTTCATCATTATTTCCTACAGAGAATAAATGGAATGGAAATGTGAAAATACCAGAATTAAAGTAATGCCAATGGAACATTCGTGACATCCTTCGATTAATGAGGTATTAATAATGGTTATTTTAATTTCATATTATAAAATAAAACAATGAATGTTTAAAAGAAATAAACTGATTTAAAGAAGAAAGTTTCCGCTTCTTCAACACGCATATTAATCAATGTAATGTTTCCATTTACTAATTGGGTATGTAATAATATATTATTTTTACATATGTGTTTTTAGATATTGTTTAGAAGTAAGTATAGATATAGTACCAGAAGTCAGGTGTATTCTCCTAGTGGATATGAAAGGATGATACCTTGGCTACTGGTAAGAAGTATATGACATCATAATTTCAAAGTGAAAGATTCATATAGAACTATTATTGAGTATAACCATAAACATTAATGCCATTTTTCTTTCGATGCAAGGAGACATTGTTTATGTTTTGGAATGAATTTTGTTTTGGTAAAATCAATAACTTGTTCAGTAATACATGAATCATAGGCAATGAGTGATAAATATAAATATACATCTTATACCTAGTTGTGACAAGATAATTTTTATTCAATTAATACTAAAAGTGTCCGTCATGAATATACTAGGTATGGTATTTATGCTTGTCATAACTAAATACTTTTGGTATTATTGGGTATTTAGTATTGACAAAGGAATCTTTAGAAATAATGGTACGTCACAAAGCTTTTGGAAATTGTTCAACAAGTTATCAATAACTATTCCAAGTATAAGATAGAGGTATATATATACATCATAACATTCTTTTAAGTAATTAAGGAATAATAAAGTGATGTATATTAATGGTTAGGAGATATGAGTTGCTTTATGCTGGGATATAGAAGAATATATCGACCAAGCATTCATCAATCATGATAATATAGCATGACATAATTCCAAAAAGAACATTACCTTATCAACATCACAACATTGATGTCAATGGAGAAGATTGATGATAAAGTCCTTAATATCAAATTGATCCAAAAATGTATCATGGAGTAATTCCAAAATGAATGTTTTATACATCACAGTATTGATATAAGTAATATAAATGTTGAAACTAGATGAAACTTCCATTATATTTCATTAAATGCTTTTCAAATGATGGAATAATCCCATGATCATATGTAAACTAAAATGAAAAATGTATATCTTACGAGTCATAGAATGATTATAAATCCATTATGTCATAAGAAAATACGTTTGGATGAAAATAGTTTGTTCGAACAGAAACAAACTTGCATCAAGATAAACACATTGTGCATCTTGTGTAATAATCCTAAGGATTGCTTAGGATATTACAGAAAACACAAAGATAGAAAAGATTCTATAAATTGATAGACTATATATCTATATAAGGGTTTACATTTCTATTATATATGGTTGGAGCTATATTGACTTGTGTATAGTGAATGCTCATGAAGCCCAAATAGTTTGAATAGGATCTAGTTTCACAAATGCTTGTGGAAAAAAGTATGTTCTAGTGACACAAACTCCGTAGGAAGGATAAAACCATAGTGATGGTTTTTATATTCACCATTATTGGTGATCTATTATTGAATGTGAATAATATTTCCTAAAATTAAGCATTATATGTAAATTAGATAAAATTTATAAGACTAACTAAAATACAATTAATGGATTCCACGTATAAAAGATGACTTTGGATTATTATTTAGAATACTACAGTGGGTATTCAAGTTAGTTGATACATGGGTGGTACAAGTGCAATACCAATAAGATTTGATTTGTTTCACGAATTCGTTATGCCTAAATCTGTTATAATTTTACTTATCATAGAAAAATTAATGATCATATTATTTAACATTTGATTTCATAGTAACCAATCATGAATGGTGTCTATACGACACAACCATAAAGGGATGGTAAATCATGGAATGAAAATAAAGGTTACAAGTTATTGAAGTCATGTTTAAGATTAATGCAGGCAATGTGATCATAGAATTTACATTTTCAAAAAATGATTTCTATGTGTCTTCTAGAGTATAGTGGGAGTGCCAAAGTTTTCCAGGAAAAAATATGTTTGAAAGAACATGTACGACAGACATTGGTCCCACAGTTAGATAATACTATGATGAAATTTATTCTCCAGCGATTGAATTAAAGTAGAAACATAAGTTCAATGAAACAAGATTTAATAAGGTAGATATATAGGATTCTTAGTCCTAGTAAATCGTACATATACTGACACTGTATTGAAAAATATAGTTTTGAATAATTAAAGAGATGAATTGTTTCCTATGTCACATGGCATAATCTATCCACGTTGACATGTCCAGGACATGGGAAGAGTAACTTATTGTGTTGAAATAAATACATTGATGTGATGGATCATTCACGTATTCAATAATATGTAAAAGAAACAATATTTACAATGTATATTTCACAATAGAAAAATATAAGTTATATCCAGAAGCACTATAAGGGATGCAGTCAGAACTATCTAATTGTACTTCGGCAAGTACAAAATAATAGTCCCCAGTAAATGGAAAAGAAGGATACTAGTTTTCAGGAATACAAAGTAGTCTTCCAAAGATCAATGTGATCTACTATTGTAGTTAGGATACAGAAGATAAGGGAGTCAATCTCATATAATCTAGTGGTAGACATACCTACAAAGACCAAATACGTTGCATCTTCTTAGGAAACAAAGAAGTAGTTATTAAATGAAATGATTTGTTCTAGTTCTTGGAATCGAACCATGTAAGAAATGTATTATCATAATGTAAATTGTGATATTATTGGTATCCATGATGTCATGTTTTCACAGTGGACAAAACGGATATACTTGGGAGAAAATCTCATGAGAAGTTTTACTCAATGAGACAAGGTTGCAATAGCATAATTCCCAAGTGGCGGACCCATGGAAGGCCCAGTAGCTAAAGCTGTTACTCAGTTGAAACATTATGTTCATCATGTGAGTAACTAACATGTTTAGTTATCATGTTGGCTCTAGTGCAAGTTGGAGTTTTTAAATAGTGGGTGCTCTAAACCTAAAAATTCCGTGCTTTTGATTACCATATATTGTATATGATTAGATATAAATTATTTCATGTTACCATTATAGTGTAGAATTTTCTGTGTCCACTATTGAAATGGGAATGTCCAAAGATTAATAATCATATTGAATGGTTATAGCAGATCCCAAGGTATAATGAGAACCTCTATATATTATGAGATTAAACATTAATATATTTATTGTGGCCTCAATAAATCTACCTGATTGGACACAATAGATGCTTGACTATTAGGTGTTGGGGGATCATAATCATTGAGACTTATTATCATGAAGTTCTCACTTGATGATCTATAGTAGTGAGATCATGAGGACTGACCCTCAAATAGGAACACCACATGTTTTAGGTGTCATTGGATGTTTTTATCTACAATAATGTGTAATGTTCTTCTAACTTGAGATCATTACTAATGTATGTCATTTGATTGTGTACAATGATACAAATGAAAACCGTGGCATTGAAGTCGTGGAGAGGTAGATTGTGTTGGGTGCCTCATTGATGGAATGGCATTGGTTCAATGGTAAAGAAAGGATTTTTCGCTTGTGGGTTATAGATGTAATATATCATAGGCCATGTTGATAATGAGGGTAGTACCATTATATGGCCATGTCCATAGAAGTAGAGGGTAAATCCATCCAGTTAAATCAACATACAAGAAATAAAAAAATGGGCGATGAGATGAGAGTTCATTCTGATTTATGAGATATTGCAGATAAAGAGATTATATTACACAGTGTGTGTTCATTGGTTGGATGTCATTGCTTTGACATTTATTATCTCTTCAGGGTCCATGACGGGTCACTTGATCCTACTCTTGGTCTATTAATACTATTCCCTACTTTCAAGATAAGGGCCTATAGGGTCACACACAATAGTGTATTCGAGAATTTTCCCTATTCAGTTGAATATGAGATTTGGACATGGTGGGCCCCAACACTGGAGTTCGGGATTTTTCCAATGAAAACGATCACCAATTAAATAAATAAATTTATATTATTCAAGTTTATAATAATGAGTATTGATTTTATTTATTAAATTTATTTATAATTTTTAAGTAAATACATGCAAAAAAAATTAACTGAAAAATATTATATTATTCAAATTTCAATTAATATTTCATGGAATGACAAACCATGTTTTGGACTCAATTATTATCGAGTTATATATTTCAGTATATTACAAGTAAGTGATAATAATATTTATGACTCAGATTATTAGTCACAAGATGTCGATGATAGTGCATTAAGTATTCATGGGCAGCGAGGCTATACCAGATATTTTAATTAAGAACTATAAATAGAAGAGGAAGGATGGTTTAAAAGTAATATTCATGGCTCTTATCTCTCTTCTATTCTATCCCATGATCTAGATAAAGAGGGTTTGGATCTAGAGATCATGGATAAATCACTCTCTCAGGCATTGGTTGGGACGTGATTTAGTGATCGTTGGAGCGTCGAAGGCGTCATCGTAATTCCGTTCTATAACTCAGATTATGATGAACGGTGCTCCTGAAGATTTCATGAAGTGTGTTTGGATGATATAGAGGAGTTTGATGTTCGATTATTCAAGTAGTGATTTCCAATGATGAGAAGACGTCGTGTACTGCTTTGAAATTAAACTATGTATTTTACGGTTTATTTTTGTGCTTAAAATCCATCACATGTGATTCTTGGAAAAGACAGGGCAGTTGTTCACAGAAGTCAAAACGTTTTTGTTGATCAGTGGTGGAAATTTTTAAAAACCCACATGTTTGTGGCTTCTACTACACCCTTGGTTCCATCATGGATCCCTTAGATCTCTATTCAGGTGGTGGGTTTGACGTGTTTTCTCGATGATTCTTTATGTAAGTGTGGTTTCTTCTTGATTTAATCCTCATATATAGGGTTTATCCTATTTTTCATTAGGGTTTTTTCTAAAGTGGGTAGGGAGACATATTTTTGGATGATTAATTATTTTTATTGTTCACCCTTGATGGTTTTGGTTAGATCTTTCCTCGCTAAGGTCTTTTTGTCATGCAGTTGTGGTTTCACACCAAATTCCAGAAGTTTATACACATAAGTTAGGTGATTCAATGCACTAACATTGTTTGATGATTTATATATGCTTGTTAGTGCATTTAATCATGATCTATAGTTTAATTATGTGGTGTGAATTATATTTTTGGAGTGTTTTGGCATGTGTATATGATGATAGTGTTTTTAAAATGGAAATGTTTACATTTTCATGTTTCCACTTTTGTAATGTTTCTTAGGAATGTCTTATGAATTGTTTGAGGGATGAAAAATGTGTTTTCAATGGAAATTGAGGTGTAAGAGTATTTAGAACTGAGTTTTTCAAAGGAAGTGTGTTTTTATGGTAGGATGGTTTCCTTACTATGCACTTTTATTTTGAACTGTGAATTGTTTAGATGTAAGGAAGCATGTTTAAAGTAGAATTACTTTATGTATGTATTGGGAAGGGACATGTCCCATTAAAATGGTTAAGTTAATTATGTTTTTTCTTAGAATGTTTTCAAATGGGTTTATTATATTGTGAATGTTGTGTGAATAGTGTTTTTAAACTAGTTTGGTGTGTATAAATGGAATGTGGTTTGTTTGTGGAACATGGTGATTTCCCAAGGTATTTATAATTCATGGAATTTTTATGTGAAAATGGTTTTTTTGTAACATGTTAATTAAGGGATTCAACACAAGGGGATCATGTGTATCTAGGTGGGAAGACTAGATTTTTTATGCTAGTGAATCGTAAGTGTCTTATGCTAGTTTTTCTTAGCTAGATTGATGATTACAACACTAAAAACATGTTTTATAATTAGAGACCACTAGGCCATTGGGGCGCCCCTTCCTAGTGGATTGTGCATAAGGAATCTGGTGGTTTTGGTTAGAATACCATCTTTCACAAGGTATGAGGTTCTAGTGTCTCACTTGAGCTAAATTACCCCTAGGGATTTACCTATGGTTAGATATTGAGACTTTTGTAATGTGGTTCCATCTATCATCATATGATCGAGATGTAGTGCATTATTTCTAAAATAAATTTTATCATAATATATGTAACCTTTAAAAGATTTTTCAATAAATGTGATGTACAAAAAATTGATTTTCTTAAAAATTATTTTGTAACTCTTTGAAAGGATTTTACATTAATGAGCATGTGAAATTGTCATTTTATGTTATCGTGCGGAAAAATTTTATTCGGGTGGAATCCTACTGGGATTTGGCTCACACCCTCTATACACCTATGAGATTATGTTAACATTGTTATGTATGCTCGAAGAAAAGTCAAGGTGTGTTGTGTTGGTGAATCTAGGTTGATATAGTTTCTCTCGTGCAGGTTTTAGTGGTAGTGGCTTGAGAGTGCCACCCCTCATATTTCATGGAGGATTTAGGGATGTTTTTTTGTTTCCCTTATTTTTTAGAATTTTGGTTGTTGGTCAACATTGTAAAACATTTAATATAGAAATCATTGTATCATGTTTGGTATTGGTTATTCAGTTATGAAATGTATTTTTATCTGGGTTATTTATGTTTATATAAATGGGTGAAATCATTACCAAGGTATAATATTAATACCAAAGAGCTTGTTTTCAGACTATAGGGATCGGGAAAACCCTTTTGGCCTTGCCGCAGACCGGGTTGGGTGTCGGACTAGATGGTGCTCTGGTCTGGTTCATGAAAAATTGGTATAGAATGAGGTCACACACTTTTTGGGTCATGTTAGTTGGGGAAGAGTCTATGTATATTGGGGATATTATTTTCGGGGATTGATGTTCATATTATGAGTAGGGTTCTTGGCCAACACACCTCTTGACGGGGCTCAAGTTTCCATGGGAATTCAAGTTTCTTTTGGATTCATTGTTTCTTGAAGTATGCTTTGTGTTTAGATTTGAAATTTGATTTTGGTAAGTGGTATCAGTGATCCTTCTAGGCTTGGAAATCCATTTGGAACTACAGGTATGGTCCTATAATACCCTATTTGATGGTGGTGTGAATGGCGTATGGCCACCAATCATATAACCAATTCACCGATCGACACTAGTTTCCTATGGAAAATTATTTTGTGTCCTCTTGATTTTTGGAGATTGTTTTGAAAACCCTAATTTTGAAATTGTGAAAAAACTAGATTTTAAAAAATGGTAATTTTTTGGTATTAAGAATAATATGAAATGAATGATTATAATTATTATGTAAGAATATTTATTAATGGTAGATTATTTCTAAAGTAAATTCTGGGTGAAGTGGGAATGGGATAATTGAAAATTAATTTTTTTTATCTAAACTAGTGATTTGTAAAAATCTATTATATTGATTAAATGAACTATTTCAAGGTGGGTTTTGGAAATCTGTTTTATGTGTGATATGATGAGAGATTGAAAATATTTGAATTGGATGAGTTGGTATTTTTTTGGATATTATCCATGGTATTTTGATTTGAGAATAGATGAAATGGTTTATATTGAAATGAGTAATTTGAAAGGGTTTTCGATTTGGTTGTTGGTGGAAATTGAAAATATTTACATAATTTTTATAATAGGATATGAAATTTAAAATTTGAATATGTTTGTGAATAATTTGTTTTGTAATGTGGAACAATTTTTTTTGAAATTTTGTATTTCCATGAGTGACCACATGTATGGATACATGTGAATTGAGAATTGGTATGAGTTGATGGGTGCCTAGTGTGGCCTTAGAATATGTATATATGAGGCTCCATGAAATACCTTCGGTGAGTGTGCAACCTTCAATGTTTGATTTATTTTCAAAACACCATTTCAAAGAATATATGACGTTTTGATAACCATTAGTTTCATGGTGTTCGAGTTTGAAAACCCATCATGTTTTAATTGTGATTTTTGTTTGAGTTCTTTTTGAATAATTTGTTTTGAAAATAATGGTTAGTGGGTTATTTTAAGAAACATCATGGGAAGCCTTCCAATTTGTTCCCATTATGTTCTTGGGGTTTGTTTGAAGAGAGTTATGGCCGATGGACTAGTTTGAGTGGGTCCTAAATTTACCTTTTTGCATGTGAACATCCCCATAATGATTCTATGGAAATTTTGGTGTAGCTATAGGTGGTTTACTTTTAGAAAACCCTCCAGTTGATCAACATGTAGAATTTCTTCTTGAGTTTTTGAAGTAGAACACTCCATTATTTTATAATCATGTGAATCCTCCTGACGTGGGATGGTGGACGTGGGATGTTGAAATATAATTTAGCGTCCTTTAAATTCTAAGTCATTAAAGGTAAGTATTTCCCACTATTATAATTGATAGTCCGACCTGGAAAAGGGGAAGGGAATTTCAGTGATGGGAAGTGGACAGAGTATTCATTAGTGGTTGTGGTATTAAAAGTATTGTGGATTTTTCATCAAATTCACTCAGGAATAGGATCATCTTTTGTCATTAGTGGGGAAGATATGGTCATACAAAGAGTTCTTGTCCATTTGTAGAACTATAATGTTTTTTGAGGCTCGGTTAAAAGTCCCTTTATTTGTAAGGATTCTTTATGGGTAGTGGTCATATTTGGTGGGTTTTCATGGTGTCATGCTTTTTTTCAAAATATATGGTTGATGTGGTGAAATATTTTTAGAACATATACTTTAATGGAAGTATATTTTTATTTAATAAATTCTGAATTTTTCCTTCATTAAATGATGTGTATTTCTTGTGTTCTTTTTTTCATTATTTTTCATCTAAGGTTAACAAGGGATTCTCCATGTGCATCTTCTAATCCCTTATAATTGTGTAATCCCCATTTTAGGTGATGAATGTTGTATGGAATGTTGTGCTCCTTTGGTATTTCCTAGAGTTTTGTGTGGTCGCTTGTGAAATAAAAGAAAGTGTTCCAGGTAGATATCTTTGATTCTTGACTACGAGGAAGGAGATGATTCAAACATTAGGGCTCCATCCGTAGGCCCATGAGTGAATATGGTGTGTCATAAATAATTGGGTGGGGTGTAAGAAACCTTGGGCTGGCTTGGTCTTGAGCATTGAAGTGGGATAATTCCAACCTCTCTATTGTAACTCTTTTGTTTTGGAAACATGTTGTTTTGTGGGAAATGGTGTAAATGCCTTGTTCTTTATTAACTTTTTGGAGGAGAATCTTTTTGTTGTTGTCCTTATGTGGAAAACACTGTGAGTCTGTTTTATGTTTTGCTATGATCATCTGAAGAATGTCGCATCCCATAGGGTATGGTGAATCATGAATTGTTTTCGTTGGGTTTGGAGTCTCTTTCATTGGGCCCTTTTGGTAGATATTTGGTCCATCTAGTTGGTTCAGCGGGATGATTCTTATATTGGAGATACCCACCAAGGGTCTCACTATATTCTCATCAAAAATATGTCTATGATAGTTCACTCTAATGGTGGGGGTCCAATCAGGCCTCCCCATGATGGTAATCTAGTTAAGTCTCTTGTGTATCCTAGAATCAATAAGTCTTATTTATAGATTCTAACTCTATGTCTCCTTTTAATAATAAATATGGGGATTGTGGTGTAAAATAATTTTTTTATATGAATTAATAATTTTAAAGGTTTTGGTTCTAGTTTTTAATGATTTTTAATAACAAGTATGATATGTGTTTGATTATTTCCAAAGGGCACTTGTTCTAAACGATTGGATTATGCATTATGATAATTCCATATCTTTTAATCAACCAACTAGAAGTGTCGAAACATTTTGGGGAAGAAGAAATATGTAGGTGAATCCTTTATAGCCTCCTAAGTTCAGCTTTTGACCTTTTTTTTAGTCGGGGTGTTTTTGTTTTCTTCTCATTTGACATTTGTTGGGAAACCCCTTGAGATGTAGAGGTGTATTGGTTTTTATTTTTAGATCAAGCCTTATTGTGGATTTCTGTGGGTGAAAAGCATTATGTTGGGAAGAATTATCAAACATAGGGTTTTTATTTTGTTATGGGATCCTGTTCATTTAAGGGACATGGTTTTTCTCTCAAGAACCAATAGTGATGGGTCTAAATTATTCAGTTAATATTCTATATCTTTTTTGGTAAAAGATTTTTCCTTGTGGTTTCACTGTGTTTTTGAAGAAAAATTGTATGTTTAGGTCAAATATTCTGTGGCAAACAATTGGCACATGGTAAGTGGAAACCATACACCTCTACTAAGGTAATCATGTAGTAGGCCAGGGTTTTTAGAAAAAAGATACTACACAGATTCTGCATGGTAATTTGGGACATGTGGGATAACCGTACGGTATGGGACTCTTAGAAAGAGATTGGTGCATAGTTTCCACACATTTTAACTAACTAGGGAGACTAACCATGTATGATTTGTAGGTCATTAAAGATCTGGTTTTTACTCTTTTACCCCTTTCAAAAAATTTCCCTAAACCCCCAATTCCTACCCCACTCAAGA
Source organism: Viscum album (assembly GCA_963277665.1). NCBI lineage: Eukaryota > Viridiplantae > Streptophyta > Magnoliopsida > Santalales > Viscaceae > Viscum > Viscum album. The sequence continues at coordinate 476,553,541 of OY728151.1, forward strand.
TTCTCTAACCTAGTCGCCTCTCCCTCCCCATATTGATCCCTTGGATCTACATTCCCTTGGAGGATTTGATGTGGTTTCTACATGATTATCTAAGTAATTATTGTTTCCTGATGATTTCCTCTTCCTCTATAGGGTTCCTCATCTTTTTCTTTTGGGTTTTGTTCTCTAGCAGGTTGGGTGACCAATTTTGGGTTGACTATTGATTTTTAGGGTTCACCCTTGATGGTTTTGGTCTGATCTTGTATTTATATGGTCATGAGGTGGTGTGGTTATGGTTTCACATCAACTTATAGATGTTTCTACAATTGAGTTAGGTGGTTCCATGCCATAACATTGTTAGATGATTTTAATATTCTTGTTTTTTTATATAATCAGGTTCAATTTTTTAATTGTGTGGTGTAAATTATATTTTTTGAGTGTTATTGCATGCGTATATGATAAAACTGTATTTTATTTGGGAAATGATAATGTTTTCACGTGTTCATTATTATGATATTTCTTAGGAATGTTTTATAAATTCATTGAGGGATGAAAAATGTGTTTTCAAAGGTACTTTAGGTTAGAATGTATTGGAAAGATAGTTTTTGAAAGGAAATTTATTTTTATGATAGGATGTATTCCTTGTTGTGTATATTTACTATCAATTGTGAATTTTTTAAATGTTGTGAAGCATGATTAAAGTAAAATTAATTTTTGTGTGTATTTGAAAGGGGCATGGCCCAAGAAAATGGTTAAGCTGATTAAGTGTTTTTACATGGAATGTTTCGAAATGGGTTTCTTAGATTGTGAAAGTTTCGTTGCAACTATTTTTAATTAATTTTGGAGTGTGTAAATTGGAAATTGGTTTATTTTTTAATTTATTTTTGATATCCTGGTGTATTAATAATACTTGGAATGTGTATGTGAAAATGGGTTTTTTGGGTAAAATGTGAAATGGGGGATTGAGCACAAGTAAGTCATGGGAATATAGGTGGTAAGACTAGTTCTCATATGCTATTGATTCGGAAGTGTCCTGTCCCTATTTCATATATCTTAATTGATGAATAAAACACTAACTAAACATTTATGATGATTAGAGACCACTTGGCCATTTGGGTGTCCCTTCGTAGTGTATCAGGCATGAGGAAGCCGATGGTTATGGTTATTATACAATCTTTTACCAAGGAACAAGATTTTAGTTTCTCACTTTAGAAAGGTTACCCCTAGAGATTTATCCATGGATCAATCTTGAGACTTATTTATTTTGGTGTCATCCATTGGCATATGGTGTACAATTAGTTTTTTTTCTCAATGAAATTTTATCTTAATAAATTTATCTTTTGAAATGTTTACTTTAAATAGTTTTTCATAAATTATTTTTACTAAAAAATGGATATTTATTAAAATGTTTCCTTTGAAATATTTCTAAGTCTTTTAAAAAAATGAGCATGTTAAATTGCCTTTTCATGTTATAGCATTGAATATTTTCTTTTGGTCGAATCCTACTACACTTTTCTTTATACCCTACATAAACCTTTGTGTTTATGTAGAATTTTTTAATTATCACCCTGGTAAAGCCTAGTTGTGTTTTGTTGGTGGATCCATGTTTCTAGAGTTCCTCACATCCAGGTTTTGGTGTTAGTAGCTTGAGGGTGACATCCCTCTTGTCACATGGAGTTTTTTGGGATGTTTTGTGTTTAAATTCCATTATAGTATTTTCTGGGTAAAATTGTAAAACAATTAATCTAGAAACCATTGAATCATGTTTATTATAGGTTATTCAGTTATTCATGTTTGATTTCACATGGTTGATTACATTTATATAAATGGGTCAAATTATTCTCAAGGTATAATGTTGATATCCAGGATCTTTTTGTCAGCCTATGGGGATTGGGAAAGCCCATTGGTCCATGCCACAGAACATGCCGGGTTTCAGGTTGGATGTCACTCTAGCCTGGTTTGTGACAGTCTGAAAGGGTAGAAAAAGGTAGTCGAAGGTTGGAACCATTCCCACCACTTCCACTATGTGATCCTCACCAAGATTGCGGAGTTGCTGTGTAGGGATGAGGACAGCTGCAGACTATGGAAGGCCTACGACCCCAAGCCCCCATTGATGATATTAGGTATGATCTATGTATTTTATACATTAAATAAAATATAAATAAACATACGTTTGATTCATTCCATCTTTTAACTTATTTGTTTTGAGACGTATAGATTCCAGTTGAATCATTGGATTGACCCTTATGGATGTAGACTCTGACAGATGGTGACTTAGTGATTGTTCACTTGTGTTGAAAGTGAAATCTAACGATTATAGGTGAGATTTTTTCACATTATCTCATTATATAATCAATTAGACATTATAACTTCATCCTATGTATGGATTGGATATCTATAGTTCATACCCAGGTTTACTATTATTGGGGGAGGATATGGTTTTTCCATAGCGAGTGAATAAGGTTTTCCTCTTCATGTGAAAAAGGAATTCATGGAAGAGACGAATGATCTAAGGCATTGGATAGTAAATATGATTACACACCAATTGGAAGAATGACTCTTGGAGTAGTGGATTCTTTAGGCCATCAGTTTCCTACGATGGTGGATGAGTATGCGGATGTCTTTCCTAAGGAAATGTTGGGTTTATTTCCAAAGTAAGAACTATAATTTTTCATTAACTTGATTTCTAGGATGGCACTGATATCAACACCCACATATCATATAGATCCTGCAGATATTTGAGAGAGAAGGCTGCAGTTTGAGGACTTGGGGGACAAGGGCTTCGTGAGACCCAACGTCTCCCTCTGTTCATCCACTATATTGTTTTTCCAGTGGGAAGAAAAGAGTTTGAGGTTATGTGTGGATAACTAGTGCTTGAATTAGGTGACCATGAAGAATATGTACCCACTACCGTGGATCAAAAACCACTTTGACAAATTGGGAGGGGTTTGATGGTTCTCAAATATTTTTGTCATATTAGGCTATCACAAGTTGCGAGTACAAGACAAAGATATTCAGAAAATGGAATTCAGATGTCACTACAATCACCATGATTACATGGTGATTTCGTTCTCTATGAAAAACACCCCAACAGTGTTCATGAGACTCATAAACAAGATCATTCAGTCATTTTTAGACTAGTACATGGTGTTTTTAATTGATAAAATCCTAGTGAATTCAACATCTGAGGAGAAGTAATTAAGACACTTAATTATGGTCTTGGAACCCCTCTGAGAGAACCATCTTTATGAGACTCACTAAATGTGTCAGTATTGGATTCAATATGCCCACATTCAGGGAAACTTCTTCTTAGATTCTGGAGTTAAAGTGAACCGAGTGAAGGACGAGGCAGTTCTTTCTTAGGATCCATCGAAGAGTGTTACCAAGTAGTAGAGTTTCACACGGTTTTCAAGGTACTATCATATGTTTGTACCCAATTTATTATGAGTGCAATCACCCTTGGAAGCTTTGAAATGGAAGGGGTATTATTTTGTGTGGAAAAAAGGTTCCAATTGTGCTTTAAAAAACCGAGGCATAGTTTGATGAGTGCTCTCATCATGAGATTGTCAGAGGAGGGTGTTGAGTACGTAGTGTTCTGAAATGAATCAAGGAGTAGACATGGTTTTGTACTGAATAAGAGGAAAGTAGTTATTATATATTGTTCATGTAAATGGGAACTCATGAGAAGAACTTCCTGACCCATGATCTTGGGTTAGCAGTGGTTGTCTTTGCACTGAATATGTGGGGACACTAACAGATTAAAGAGTGGTTTATCATTTACTTTGAACATAAGAGTCTCATGTATATCTTCTCAAAGAGGGATTATTACTTGATACTGAGGTGATGACAAGAGTTTGTCTTGGAATATGAGCATAATATTTTCAATACTCATATGAATTGGAATGTCGTGATATAATCTCTCAATTGGAGATCTTTTTATCAGTTTTCAGTAAAGGAATCAAATTATTTTTCCTCATTGCATTTTTTCTTTTGGGATTAGGATAGTGCTTCACATCTTCAATCTATGATTATTAACCCCACCACTACTATATCATGTCTGGGATTCTTAGTGTGAAGATAAAAACTGTGATAACTTATGTACTTAGATATCCATTGGACATGCTCCTAATGGATACTCTGGAGTTGGGGATCAAACTATAATTTTTAGAGGACGGATGATTGTAACTTTTAATTTTTAGGAATATGTTATGTGGTAGTTTCATTAAACCACTTTATTAGTATATCCAGGTGTTAAAATGATGTAAAAGGACCTCTAATGTCAGTTTTGGTGGTGAATCACGAAGAAAGGAGTAACATGGTTTTTCTCTCACTGCCTCACTTCTCAAAAACTGATGGCAGAGCACCAGGTTCTAAAAAGTTTCGGTCAACCCCTTGAGGTTCCAGATTGGAAGTGGGAAGGGATATCCATGGACTTTGTGATGGTTTTACTATATACATCAAAGGGAAATGATTCCATCCGAGTGATCATAGACCAACTCCCTAAGTCAGCCTACATCCTATCTATTTGAGAGCAGAGTTCATTATAGATCATGGGATGTCTATATGTATATGAGATATTCCTACACCCTGGAGTCCCCTTAGTGATTGTCTCTTCCCCTGATTCTTGCTTTACATCTCAATTATGAAGGGAGTTTTACAAGGATTTCTGGACAAAGTTCTACTTGGGCATAGTGTTTCACCCCAAGACTTATGGTCAGATAGAGTGGACCATTATCATCTTGGAGGACATGGTGTGGGGTACCATATTGGACTTTGTATGAAGTTGGGAGGACAACCTACCCATTTTGTTTTTTGCGTACAATAATAGCATCCATTCCACCATTGGTATGTCACCATTCGAGGCTTTGTAAGGATAATCCAGCAGGTCACCACTTTGTTGGACTAGTCAGGTGAGTCAGTACTCATGGGACCATAGTTTCTGATAGATTCTTTAAAAAAGGTGTAGATAAACATAAAGTATATGATGACTACACAAATAATTCATAAGTATTATGAAAACCAATGGTGGAAACCTCAAGAGTTTGAGGTGGGAGACCATGTGTTCTTGAGGGTCTCACATCGACATGGATTGAAGAGATTTAATCACAAAATAATGTTATCTATAATATTTATTAATCCCTTCTAGATACGATTTAGAGTGGGAAAAATTGGCATTATTTTTAGCTATACTACCGTAGTTGGACCAGATACATGATATCTTGTATGTGTCTCTGCTGAGGAGGTGTGTGTATGACCCATCGCACGTTATCGATAGGGGCGAGTTGGATATCGAGGATGGAACTACCTTTGTATAATTTAAAGTAGATATCTATGATATGTGGGATATGGTCCTCTATCGATGATAGATTCACCTTGTGTGTGTCTAGGGTAGTATGAGAATCATTTTCGGAGCACCTGGCAGTGGAAGACACAGATGCAAACCCAGTACCATAATTTTTTTAGTAGTTTTTTTATTTTCAAGAAATAAATACCTATGGTAGGGAGAATAAGATGACTCTAAATTCCCATATTTTATTTTTTTGATGTTATTTGGATTGTTTTTAAAACCATGCACTGAGATGAAATGTGATTTTAGGAACCAGTGTTTCTAGAATAATGGTTTGAAATATATTAAATATATTAAATAGAACATGCAAATGGTTATCTTGAAAATGTGGAATACCTCCTGAACGTGGGATGAATCCAAAAACCGAGGGAACCATTGAGTTCTGAATGTGGTCCTTACCCTATTCTTGACATCAACATTTTCATTATAGGTCATTTGTGAAAAATTCATCATAGGAATAAAATAAAATATTTTGTTTTATTATTTTTTATGAAATAACAGTTTTTCTCCTTTATGTACATGGTTATAATATTTCTTCATGGTTGGACAATAAAACCATAGAAATCTTGAAAACTATTGGAGAGAATTCATGGCAGATGATGACAGTTTGGGATCAGATCGTCGATCTTTGTGCCAATATAGTTTTTGGATATCATTCACAACGATGAACCAACCATTCTTAATCAACAATCAATCCAAAATCTCAATAGAATGTTTTTTGTGATTTTCATATCATTTCTTAATCACTTATGAACTCTTATCAATTCCAAAAATAGAATTGATATGTGCATCATTGGTAGAATTAAATTCATGGAATTGTTTATTTCTTCATTTTCATTTATCCAAACCTAGTCGTCTTCTTCAATAAAAATGAATCGCATCTGTGTGAACTATAGTCAAAGTTCATCCCTAAATTTTTTTTCTATGGGTATCTCCCCCTATTCTTCACATGTTCATCGCAGGTATTTCATTTTGGCCCAGGGTTCGATAAATAACGGGTATTTGGTCATTTCATGACTATTCATCGGTGTAATGGATTGATACCTTAGGTGTGGTTCATGGTAGATGGTTTGATCAACCTGATAAGATGGATGTGAATTATATAAGGTGGATCAGAATCGATTTTTGGGTTTCTTTCTTCCTAATTTTTGATGCATGGTAGTTGTGGGTCATTGATGCGGTTTCCGAGCAGATTGCAGTACATATTTTCACCAATTGATATTGTAAAGGACCAACCAAACCATGATCTACATGTTTTTATGAGGGTGGAGGCTTCAGTATTTCATATGAAAATGTGGTAGAAGTCTTGATGGATCTATAAAACCAAGAACAACATGGTTTATTTTTCGATATTACACACCGTGTGGGCCCCCTTGCTATGGTGCTATGGTTTCAGCAAGAGTTAAGTATCACGCATTGTGTGAGTCAGTTAAAAACCATGTGAAACATATTTACTGCCTTCCATGTACTCATAAAGTACATAGAAATGTGAAAACCTACAGGGGATGAGGAACACCATGTACTCAGACATGGACATGGCCACCTATACAACGTTTGGTACACAGGCATGCCAAAGTACAAAAACATGGCTAACGACACACGGTAATGTTCCAAGTGATATCTATATTCCATGTAATTCTTTTAAAATCCATATGTATTGAAATTTAAACAACGTGTGAGGTTTTACCACATGGGTAGACATGGGGATAATATGAAACTTCATGTACCCATAGTACATGTCATATACCCCCTTAAAAAGTGTTTGTAGCTCTTTATTTCCTTAGTCAGGACAAGTCTAGGTTGAGTATAATCCAATGGTCTATTACCTCAAGGGTGTATTGTGACATTACATCCATATCATAGGATTGTGATCCCCTATAGAGGTTTAGTACCAGATAGATTTCTCGGTGTCCCTCTATGAGACTAGAGTACATCCCTCCATAATATTTGTTCCCTAGGTGTGGTTTGTTGAATCGAACTGAACTCCCTAAGTAGAGAATTATTACTATAGATATTAGACAATACTAGTATGGTTTTTGGTGTTATTGGAATATTTTATCTATCATAGAAGATTGATCCAGTTTATGTTTGTGGTGTCCCACAATGGTTTTTGGCAAGCCCCGCTATCTGAGTATTAGTGTCCTTTTGACCAATGAGTTATCTTCGGTGGGTCCCAATAATCTGGACCTCTTCATCGTGTGTCTTTGATGATATCATGGCTCATTGAGTGAGTTCTCCAAGAATGAGCATTGATTAAAAAATAAACATGTGGATTGCAGTTGGTTATGACTACCTAGTAGTGTGGTGTCTTTCCAAAGTATATTTGGGTGTTTCTATTATACATTTATTATTATTTCTTGCATTTTGTTGACTCTAAATTTTGTGTTGTGTTTTGTGTTTTTATAGTGTCTTAATAGGTATTGTTACACTCACCCATACATGCTCTTTGCCTGTGCATGACATGTCTTATAAAGACGATGACACTTATGATGGTGTCCATTGAGATAAGGAATGGGTGGTGCATAGATGGATATTTTCAGAATGGGGTGTTTACTAGGAGCTTACATTTGAATTTAGTCTTCTCCCTTATAGTAGGTTGAACTATTTATAGTTTTGGTTCATTTTTTATATTTCCCCTTTTCTCGCTTTTAATACTTTACTATCATACTCTACTGTGGGATCTTATATGTTTGCATGCATTGGTTTCAAATGCTTTTCATTTTCGAATTTTTTGGGGTTGAAAATGTGTGCGTGTGTGTCCTAGTACTTAAGTATAATTCCTCCCATTTGGGATATATGATTACTCAGTTCTGGTTTCTAGTCCATGGTCTATTTGAGGTAGGCTTTGATTAGTCACAGGTCTGACCATGTAAGGCATGTTCACGACACCAACTTCCTTCATATTGGTTTCATCATGATTATTATTTTTGTATGGTTAGGTTTATTCATATGATGTGTATATGTTTGATATTCATTTTTTTGACTGGTTGGACCCAAATTATTAGTCCTCCAATGCACAAGGTAAACCCTTATATCTCATGAGATGTTATACATGGGATTAGGGAGTGAACCTAGTCAACCATTAGACTTTTTCTAGTTTATGATTATGTTATTGGGAGTGACCCTTTACTTATATTAATGATATCATCTTTTATATTTTTTCAACATGTTTTTATCTTATGATATCATTTCTGTATGTCATGTCTTTATGCATATAAAAATCCTCTTTATTATATCATGTTATGCCACTTGACTATCAAGTTATGATTAATTGTCATGTTTATTTCCTTATTAATATTTCTATATCGCCCTTTTCCTTGTGCATTTTTTCGAGATATAAGATGAAATTTAAGATGATATATGGATGTAGGGATCATTATTTGGAGTTTTCAATAACGGTGAAGTTTTTATGTTTAGGAGGATGTATGTTTAGGTCTAATCTTCCCAAGATAGTATACCTCTACATTATTGGATAAAATTTGTTGGAAACAAATTTGAAATTTTTTAACGTGAACTGTGATTGACATTTGGGTCTCTATAATAGATTTGGTGCAGAATATTTTACTGTTACACAATTTATAAGAGTTTCGGTTTACATGTAATTTAGCATTATTTACTTTTACATAGATGTTAAAGTTACTTAAATGCATTTATGACACTCCAGTTCATAATGTTTCACTATTATGGAATATATATGTGTTATATTTTACCTTTATCATAATTTTACTCACTGCATATGTTACCTTTACATAACTATATAAATCAAGTATTACTTTTACACAATAAACAAAAATATTACACTGTGAAATTTCTTCTATCTACACATCATGGATATCGAAAATCAATGAGTGAAATTATTTATATGATGAGATTATATATAAATACAACATAAACAATGAGAATTTGAGAATCAATCTATTTTTTTGTTTTAGTTTATATCCTACATTCCCTTTCATTTATATTTTCTATACATGTTTCAAAATTGTATAAGTATCAAAGTTATATGATCAAGACATAAAATTTTATGATTTATTTAAAAAAATTCATTTTGAATTCATACTAAAACATAAAATTTGTAAAAAATTGATTTTTAACACTAACTATTAAATTTAAGGTCATACTAAAGTAGTTTTGAAGTCAAATAGAAACATTAAATTCATTCCAAAATGATTACAAATTATTATGATTTTTAAGGTTTTATGTTTTTCCGTAATATTGTATGATATTTAAAAAGTCTTATGACCCTTTAAGAATTACCTTTTAAAATACTTTTGATGCTTCTCAAATTGATTTGAAATTTCCTTTTTCATTTCAAAATTTTTATACTCATAGTTACTTCCTATATAATAATTAGGTTTACTGCAATATATATTATATTTTTTTAAGAGTAGTATCAGTTTTTTAAAATCAGATAATTTCTAATGAAGATACTAGAAGTATTTTTTAATGAAATAACAAAGGATTAAGTGTGAAATAATTCCCCAAATAGGTAAATTAAATTTCATTATAATTATTATTTCTAACTCATGACTTCATATATAATGAAGCGTTCATGTCCTCAAGAATCAATGAAGAATAATTTACCATCGATTTTATTAGGAAAACAAAATTAAAAATAGTCTATATTTTATTACAATAACTAATGATCGCACACGTAAATTTCATATTATTTCCGAGATAGAATAAAATATTGAGATTGAACTTTTGATGGAGCCCTATGAATAATTTTTCATTTCTATGTAATCATAAAGGATTTATAACATTAAAAATTAAGGTGAAGCGATCAGAAACATACAACAACATTCTGATCGTCTCTTTTTTCATTGTTTCATACTATTTTTAATTATTATTTATTTTTATTAATATTTTGTTATGTATTAGTCATATTAATCTATTAATTTAAAAATATTTTTAGATATACATTCTAACAAAAAGGCACGCCTTTTTGGTTTTACCACCCATTTCATGGGTGGTGAATCCAAAACATTAGCTAGGTTTCTTTGTAATTATGGAAGTGCCTCTAGGTAGGTAAAAAGAATAATCTATAAATGGTTATCACACATCTAAAAAGTGAGATTATTAGTTGATTAAATTCATTACAGTGATTAGAGTTCATTGATGAGTATATATAGCTTCTTGATGATCTGAACCACTATAATAATTTTATGTTAATTTCATTAATCTCCACTGTATGTTTTTTTGAACACTAATTTACAACACATTTACACTTTATAATGTGGTTGTTTTATTTAGTTTATTAATAAAAAAATTCACCTTGATTATTTTCTATTTTAATGAATTTTTATAAAACATTTAATTGTCTATTAACCCAGTCTTTTTTCTATGTATTCATCTTCACAATGCTAACACAAGATTCTTCTAATACATATTTACTAATAGTGATGTAATCTATATGTTTGGATATCATAGAATAATTACTTGAATAATATCATGAAATATTTCATCGTGAAAGATAGTAATACACTATATATCCTTACTTTTTTAATTTAAATTTATCCTCTACGTTGAGTCTTAGTAGTGAGGTTGATGGAATTGAATGTTCTCTAGTACTAAATGCATTAGTAGTGGAGGGTCTGATGTTATTTATGGTTTTTACTAGTGAAGATGTCAAAACTTTATTGGGGGAAGTTATTTATTAATGAAAAATATAGGATGTGAGCATTGGAATGTAATGAATAGTATTTTAAGATACATAGTGGTGACCTCATATGCCTCATTATATTGTGGAGGATCATATTTCACTAACGGAGGATTGGTTGATTGATGTTTTCAAGAGATTTTGACTAAAGGAAATTCACTACAGGTTTTGTGCATTCTATTGATGGAGGAGATGAAATATTTATTTCCATATTATAGTTATTTTTTCCTTATCAACATCCTAGTTAGAGTACATAGAATCTAAAAAAAATGAAATGAGGTATTTTTTATGAGATGATTGTTAGCAGAGATCATGCACTTACATGATAAAATTCCATTATTTTATGACAGTCACAGAACCATGAAAATTGGGATAAATCCATATTTTCATTATAAAGATTAACTCATTGTTGGTACTCTATCACTTTATTGTAGATGTTTTTGAGGAAGGAAGTCTGAAAATGTATAAAAATATCACTAAAGTAAATCTGAATGATTTCTTGATGATGGTGATTTAATATGACAAATTTAGATGGTGTAAATCTTCTATTGTCCTACCAAAGATGTGAGAAAAGTGGTTTTGATTATAGATATGATGTGTAGAGATTTTATTGGCTCTATATTAAATCCTCAAGTTGGAGTTATATCATCAATGACTACTTTGGATAGAACTACTGTAATGCCTTGAGATTTTTTGAATTATATTTTTTATAATTAATTTAATAAATTTGGTATTATACATTTAACAAAACACTAAAAATAGTTTTTTATATTAAATAACTATGTCTGTATTTATCTATATAAAACATAGATTTAATAATACATTACAGGAATGATTGTATTTCCTTGATGGCTTTCATGACACACAAGACCATGTTTTACCAAATGATAATTTATTATTTGAAATATTATTTTTTTATATAATAAGATATAACTTTTTCTTTAAATTTAGGATTATATCGTTACAATCTTTTGAAAATATATATTTGAATTCATTGGTTACCTATTAATTATAAATGAATATATGAACAAAATGAATATAAATGGAATGATTTAATAAAAGACTATTTTTATGTACAAAAGTTGATTTGTCTTAATATGTTAAACTATTTAATATTTGTGAATGATATTAATTAAATTTATATATTATATAGTCAATAAAATATTTTTTATATTAATCCAATTGATATTATTGTAATAATATGATAACAGACCCAATATTACATCTAAAAATCTATGTTTTTATAAAAGTAGTTTTACTGCCTTTTAATGGAGAACCTATCTTAAATCCATGTATGTAAATTTAATAAATTATATATGTAAAAATATAAATTTCATTTTTTAATAATAAAAATAAAAATTAGGTTCAGTTGATTTCATGGATTTTTTTTGTAATTTTTTGTTTTTTAATGAATAATGAAATAATTAAATTTAATTCAAAATAGCTTTTTCATCTAATTTATATACAAACCAAAATAATATTTTAAAAAGGCTTTAAATTTAAATAAGTTTATTTTTTTATCAATTAATAATGTTTAGATAATTATAATCAATTTTAGTTTTAAACAAAATAAAAAGTCATAGAAACCTTTTAAACATTTTTACTTTTAAGACCTCCATTATCCTCTAGTCTACTGGTTTAAATTTAAATTAATTTCTTAGAATTCGATGATTTTATATTTGAAAAATAGGTTCCATATTTTTAATAAGAATAATTTTAAATTCCTTATATGTTTAACTACATTTTGACCATAAATAGTTGTAAAATTAATTAAAATTAATTACTTCGATTATGATTAGATTGTGCTTAGCAATGGACTAAGCCATAATCTTAAAGGAAAAAATGACCTATACTCTTGTACCAAACTAATTTGATAGTAATATTTCAAAAAATACCTCTATAAGAATTCAATAATTTCCCATTTGGACAATTAGGTAGAACACCATTATTAAAAGTGTTATGAATTCCTCAAAGGCGATCAACCGAAGAAGATGTATCTCTTTATTTCAGTGTTTCTATTTTAATTATTCTTCCACATCCTTCAAATATTTTCCAAATATGATGTCATAATAAATCCATTATCGTTATTATACTGATATGATATTATGATTATATAATCACATAAATACATCTCCGCTTACATTAAATGTGAAAGTAATTAATCATTCGTGTGTACATGTGAACTATCACCGCTACGAAGAGATCTAATTTTTTATCAATAATATTAACTCATGAAAGTCTATAATAAAATAATTAATGTAAATATGTGATATAAATGATATATTAAACCTTAAAAAATAATAATTTTTCATTTACATTCTTACTTCCATGTTCAAAAAATCGATATGTCGTTCATGCATACGTGTGAAGTATCACCTCCATGAAGTAGTGTGACTAATTTGGATTAATTATATGACTTGTATGATATTTATAAGTATATTAAAATGAATATAATGATGTTAATATTATCATGATTATTATGGAATGATAAAATTATAATTACCTATTTTCAGTAGTGATCAATGAATAATAGAAAAGTTACTCATTCTTAAGTATGACCTACCGTCTCCGTGATTATAATGTTGTTTTAATTCGATAATTATTGGTTTGATTGAAAAAGAATAATTGATGTATAAAATTGATTATTATTTCATTACTATTATTTTTGAGGTGATGGATTTATGACCACATGGGCTTGTGACATCCAACGATGTTCATTTTCAACTGAAGTACCAAATATCCCCAAAATATATGATATTAACATAAAGAATTGTGTAATTTTTATAACATCATAATAAGTTATATAAAAGAAAAAATATAAATGAAAACGTTTCTTAGGAAATTATAAATTATCTTAATTTTATTATTCAGGAATATAACGATTGTACCTGATATGTTAGACCGAAGGTAAGGGAAATCTAAACTCAATCTCCATTTATTGAGTTAAATATCCATGTCATTGGTTTTGTTTTTCCAATAATATGTGTGATTGACCTCATATTCTTTTATACTAAATATCCACCAATATTTGTTTAATTTATATTTTTCACACATAATTATGTCATTGATTTATCATTAATCTAATGGTATGATCTTTATATGGTATTTCTTCTCAACCACTTTTCATTGAGCCATATCTTGATGTTATGAACCTTTATTATCCTATAAAGTGTATGTACAACTTTGTTGACTCATTATATAATGAATTAGTTTATTCTCATGATATCTATTTTTTTATTTTATTCCTTAATTATTTTTATTCAAGTGTTTCTCATGTGGTAATTGAGTGAATAACTAAAACATAATTTTAAATGTTTCAATGATTTATTTTTCTAAAACATTCCATTTCATGTCTATAATATTGAAATTTTGTTTAGGAATTTATTTATATGGACATTAATGTTTTAAATTTTAAATTTATTTTAATAAATTTAAAGTGTAATGGGAAACATTGATTGAAAAGGCTATTTAATAAATGTTTTAAATGATTTTTGAAATGAATTGAATATTCAATATCTTGAGATGAATTCGTGTGATTGAAAATGAAGTGTTATGATTGAAATATTGATAATTGAAATATATTATGATTATATAATGGTAATTGAACATTATATGGGTTGTCACATGATAATTCGAATATGTGTGGTTATGTGATAAATCAATGACAAGTGATTTTGTGATAAACCAAGGATGGGTGGTTACATTATAACCTAAAATGCATTGAGTATGGAAGTCAGAAATATATATATTCTATTAAAAGATATGTGTTGAATTTGATAATATAGATATTCCTTTTAAGAATGTTTATCTCCGAATTTACCTTTATAAGTTATATGTTGTGTTTTATGGAATTTATGATTATCTTTGGATTACAAAAAAAGGTAAGCAATGAACATATATTCATTGAAGTGTATTTTAGTATTTATTAAATGTGAAAAGTATTACTTTATGAAAAATTATTAATGGATTAAATGTTTTTTTCAAGAATAACAATTTTACATTTTCATATATCCTTACTGATCTTTTTATGATCACCCCAAGGATTGAATTTCTTTTCATAGGTTTTAAAGATGAATATAGTCAAGGATGGGATCAAGGAAATGTTATGATTTTAAATGAAAAGATACCAGATTTATTTACAAATGTTTTTTATGGACGGAATGGATACGTTTGGAAGTGTAAACTTTTTATTTATAAATATTTGTTATGTATGATTTATGTCCTAATTTTCTGAAACTCTAAACTTGAAAAGATTTTCAAGGTGAATTATTGATTAACTCAAGAATATGTAATGTTTACTATTAGGGAAATACAGTTGGTATCATAGGATTGTTTAGGAACATTTAGATATTAGTATGTCTTTTTAAGATATAGGGATATCATATGGGTTATATTTTTCTGGTCAATCATAAGTACAATGTCTTAGAAATCCATTTTGAGGCTTTATGTTCCTAAATTTTTATGTTATTTACTATACATTTGGAGACATTTTTTTGAGGTAATTATGGGTTATTACTTGTTGGGACGAAAAATGAAAGGCATGAGATAAAAATTGAGGTTAAACTATGTTGTGGTTATTTTTGATGATTTTATCTCATATTTTTTGATTGTCATGAAATTATAATGTTTTTGAAAAAGGAATGCACGCCGACCATGTGACAACCCACCACAAAGGACAGGGATTCAGGAATCAATCTCACAACTGAAGTGTGATATGGCTTTATTGCCTACGAAGGGACTACAAGACGTCCCAGGTAAGTATGAATGTTTCTTTTTAGTTAAATGAGTTAACATAATTAGAAGAATCTGATTTAGTGAACTTAAGATTTATCATATGGATATCCTTGGTATAGGAAATTTATTTAGGGATTAAATGATAACATTAATTTTGGAAGACTTTCACAATTTTGAGAATCCGATATACCTAAGGAAAATAGAATACTATTGGATTTTATTTTAGTAATAAATGTTGAATTTATTATTCAGAAATAATTGATTTATTTATTGACATATTACAATTTGGGTTATTAATGGAATAGATTAACATATCTCAGGGAATATGTGATTTTGCAAATAACATTTTAGTACGAGCCATTCAATGTAGTTGATGTTATTTGGAGATAAACGTTAACATTTATTGTGGGATCAAATCCTGCTCAATTTTTAGTTTCAATATTAATAAGGATTTTTTTTGAGGAAATTTAAGTGAAGTTATTTTTTGAATAGTGTATGTTGGACTTCGGGTATTCCTATTGAATTTTAGAGATTACAAGTAGTAATTTTTTCTTATAAAGGATAATACTTTTTTAAGAATTATCTTATCTTATCCTGAAAATTTTGGTTTTTTTAATGTCTCATGATTGATGAAATGGATAGTTAATTTTTTATGTATTATGTGATTATATATTAGTTGATTCTAGTGCGTCAGGTGTGACCAAGTCATCTTGAATACTCATCATTTAGAGAAAAGATGAGTTTGTGGAAGAAATTTATTAAAGGATGAAACTCTACATAACCATTAAGTATTTTTTATTACGTTCTTATTCTTGCTCATAAATAAATTCCTCAACATTAAGAAAGGATGTTAAAAAAAATTCCATTTACTTTTATAACAAAAAAAATTGATGATCGTTTAACCCATCACAAGTTTGCGGTTTTATGATTGTCAACATTCTTCAGATCATGTTTTCTATCACTCTTTAGTTGAATAAGATGATTATTTTTTTCCACATCCATGTTTTCTTACACAGAATTCTAGTATATGTTATCTTAAGTGACCTTTCTACTTCTTTTCATTTCTTTTAAAGTTTTAGATTTATTAAACCATTTTTCGATGTGGGTGTGCAATAAAGGCATTTTTAAAATTCATACCCTAGTTGCTGACCAAACTTTGAGGATGAAATTTATTTAATGTTTTAGGATGTAACATCTCGATTTTTAATAAAGAAACACTATGTTCTATAGTGTACATGATACAATACATCAAGCTTAAACAAACAACTAAAAAGTATTATTTAAATGGTATAAATATAACATATCTACTAGAATGGAGAGAATGAATAGTAATAATTGAATTAGGAAAATACGATTTACACATGATTATATAATTATTCATTGGTTAAAAAATTTATTATAAAGAGAATAAAAACCAATCGAATGTAAATGATGTGTTTTTATGAAAACCTATTAAATTAGAATAATTGTGTTTATAAAATCATTTCACTATTTTTTGGATTATATTAATGAAATATAAAAAACTGTAATTTTTAAAATTAATATTAAATGTTTTCTTGGGAATATATAAGAACAAAATCAATTTTAAGCATAAAAACAATTTTTCAAAAAAGAAATTTCTACCACTTTTTATGGAGAAACCATCGTAAATATTGATTTTGAAATGTTTATAAGTTATATATGAAAAAATAAACTTCTTATAATGAATATGGAAATCAAAATTTACTTTGGTATAAATATTGGTATTTTTGTGATAAAATTTATATTTTAATGAATAGTGAAAAATACTACATTTTAATTCAAAACATCATTTTCGCCTAATTTTTTACATAGTTAGATTGCCATTTTAACTAGATTTAATGTGTAATTGAATGAGGTTTTTATCATTTTATAAAATTTTCTCATTGGAAGTAATTTCACAATGATATTTGATATAAACCCATGTAAATCTTTTGATGGTTTTTACTTTTTTAAAACTCGTTTACTCATTTTGACAATAGGAATTAATTTGAAATTAAATAATACAACTTCTGTGTTTTTTATTTAGAAAAATAGATTCCATATTTTTAATTGGGAGGTTCATATTATTTAAATAGGTCCCTTTTAGTTTTTGACATTATGAATAGTAATATTATTAATTATTTTTATTTATAACGAATAAAGGGTAAATCAGGTTAATAAGGGTAAAAATAATATTATAATAATATAAAACTACACAAAAACATGTGAGAGTTCTATTTTATGACATATGTACTACCAAGAAAACCCTTGGGATGAAAATTTGGCATTTTTAATCCACTTCGGTGTGATTATGAAACTTATAACAATTAATTTAAGGTAATGGAAAATATGATCTAAACATGAATCATATTATTAAAATAATATTATCATAATATTATATAAATTAACTCTAAACTATAAATACTTATTATTAAGATAAATATATTTCCTAAAAAATAATTTTTTTTTAAATTTTTATACATTAAATAAATAATTTAAATTATGACACAATGGTGATGCAGTGATAACTTCATTAATAAAATTTTCAAATAAATGATATTATAAATATTAAAATAGATATGATCTGAAATATTTGAAACCATACACAAATTTAATGAATTAATGTTATGTTTTAAGATTTTTTTAATATTTTTTTAATGAAACATGTTTTTGTTAATTTTTTAAAAAAGCCATTTATGAATAGTGTCAAGTTTGACATGATTCATAACATAAAATAAAAAATAGTTTATTAAATGTTATAAAATAACTAAAAAACTAATATTCAACCAATTGGTTAGTATAATTCTTAATATGTCATTAATGACACTTTTTTTGGCTGTGTGACATGTTATGGTAATTACATTAACCTACAAAGTGTAAATAGAAAGTTGTCCTGGTAATATTAAAAATGATAAAATAAAGATTAAACCACCAAGATGAGGATTAAAAAATATTCAAAACATGCCTAAATTTAATTGGATAATTGGGATATTACCCCAAATTATCTTATATTTTAAATAAATGAGTTTGGTATCATCAAGAACCGAAAAGAAATTTATAATAAATTAATATTTTCAGACCTTCCAAAAGTTTCCTTCATCTGTCCTTTAAAAGGGAACTTCTCCTTCTCTTTTATTCACACATAATAATCCTTTTGTTTCATCCAAGATCATTCAAAACCTATTAATATAATCAATCCCCACATTATTAAATACTTATTTTTGGTAAAACACCCTTCTAATATTTGTTAAGGTGTTCTTCAAAGGCGATCAACTCAAGAAGATGTTTCTTTTTCTTTAAGGGTTTCTATTTTATTTCTTCTTCCACTTACTTAAAATATCCTCCAAACATGATAAGATAATAAATCATGTATTCTTAGTATAATTAATGTTTAATATGTTAATATCATCACCTAAATACAACTCTACTTCCATTTAATTGGAAAATAAATAATCATTCATGTCTACTTGTGAACTATCACCTCCTTGAACCGATCGAATTCGTTTTCCATAACCGTCTATCATGACTGGTTATAATAATTTAATTAATGTTAATCTTTGATTTTCATGACATATAAGCCATTATGAAAATAATAATAAGCCAATTATGTGCTTATATCTATTTGATTAAAAAGGATAATGTCGTTCGTGTGTACGTGTGAACTATCTCCTCCACAAAATGGTGGGACACAATATGATTCATTATATAAATTCTATGATATATATAAGTATATATAAATTATTATAATTTTGTTAATAATATCATGCTCATTATGTTATGATAAAAGTATAACTACCTTATTTCCATAATGATAAATGAAAAATTGATACATTACTCATGAATACGTACGACCTAACGTCTCCATGATTTTAACGTTGTCCATTTTTCATAACTATAACTAATGGTTTGATTTAAAAAATTATAATTGATGAATAAAAGTTATTATTATTTCATGAATTTTATTCTAGACATGATTGAATTATGACCACATGGACTAGTGACATCAAACCACGTTCATTTCTTACTCAAGAACCAAATATCAACAAATTCTCTAATACGAACATAAAGAATTGTGTAATGTTTATAACATGGTAATAAGTGATATAAAATAAACAAGAAACACTAATAAGGTTATAAATAATGTATAAATTATCCTATTATTTTTATTCAGGAATATATTGATTGTAAATGATGGGTCAGACTCAAGGTAAAGGAAATCTTAACTCTGTCTACATTCATTGAGTTAAATATCAATGTCATTGGTTTTTTTCGAATATGTCTGAATGACCTCAGATTATTTTACACTGGTTACCCACCTATACAAGGTTTACATAAAATTTTCACACAATATTATGTCATTGATTTATCCTTAATCTGATGATATGATATTTTCATGGAATTTTGTCTCAATCTCCTTTTATTGAGGTTCATCTTGATGTTATACATTTATTAGCCAATAAAGTGTATATACAACCGTTTTGACTCATTATATCATGAATTATTATATTCTCATGATATTTAAAGTTTTTTAATCTTATTAACCAATGATTATTATTCATTTTTTTCTCATGTGGTTAGTATTCTTTTACTAAAATACCATTTTAAATGTTTTAAAGATTCATTCTTCAAAAACCTTCTATTTCATGTCCATATTTTAAAAATGGGTTTTAAGAATTTATTTATATGGAAAATAATGAATTAAAATGTTAATTTATTTACAAAAAAATCAATGTGGTATGGGACAATTTGATTCAAAAGACTATTTCTTAAATGTTTTAAATGATTTTTGAAATGTATTGAATATTTCAATATCTTGAACTGGATACTTTTGATTTAAAATGAAATTATATGAGGGAAATTTTGATAATTTCAATATTCTATGATTATATAATGGTACTTGGGCATTTTATTGGTGGTTACGTGATAATCCAAATACGGGTGGTTACGTGATAAACCAATGATGGGTGGTTCCATGATAAACTAAGGATGGGTGGTTACATTTTAATCTCCAACACATTGGGTATGGAAATCAGTCATATGACTATTCTATTTTGTTATATGTGTGGGAGTTTACATTATGGTTATTCTATTTAAGTATGATTGTGTCTCAAGGTACTATTATATGTTATATGATACATTCTATCGGTTTTGTGGTAATATTTTTATTATTAAAAAATGGTATGCAGTGAACATATATTTAGTGAAGTTTATTTTACTACATTTTAAAGGTGAAAAGTATTACTTTATGATAAAGTATTCAAGGTTTACATGTTCTCACAAGACAAAGATTTTTTCTTCATAATGTATCCCTTAAAAATTCATTTTTTCACATCTTGAGTTTTGCAATGTTTTTCTTGAGATTTGAAAAATATTAGTGTCAAGGATGGGATCAATGAGATGTTATGATTTAACATAAAACCATGTTTCTTTTTTAAAAAAATATATGGAAGAAATGGATACTATTGGAAATGTCCACTTTGTATTTATATGGTGTTTTTATGTTTGAGTTATGGAATAATTCGCTAATACTGTAATCTTGAAAAGATCCTTAGTGATAATTATTGACTTATCTCAAGATAATGTAATGTTTATGGTTGGGGACATACATAGTGAATTTGTATTAATTGGGGAACCCACAATTCTTTTCAAAAATACCTAGTGTATCCTTTCCCTACACTATAAAAAATAACTCACCCATACCACTTAATCACACCTCTATATCCACTTTTGACTGACCAATATTTTCCTAAATAGATTCTCAAAATTTATCGCCTAAATCGACAATCTCCACCTTTAGCATCAATCCATTCATGGAATCCATTTGGTGCAAACCAAAAGGAATTTCCCGAAGAATAGGTAACATCCTTCCTTAAGCTCTTTAGTTTTATTTTCATTATCCACCACCTCAATTATTATTATGTAATGTTTATACAATAAAAACAATATAATTAATATAATAATCAGTTTTTATTATAATAAATAGACCTACACATACTCATACTTCCATTTAATGGGTAATGAACTTACAGTTTATGCGTACGGATAACTACCACCTCACAAAATGATGTCATTTGTTTTTATTTTACAACCTCTCATATTTGGTAATTATGATGGATAATATATTATATATATATTTTTTATTATGTAATTATACATTTTTAATTATTTGATAACACATTCTTTTATACTTTCCATTTTTGTAAATACGATAACATCTTTTATGGAAGTTTGGACTACCACCTCCTCAATGAAATGTGATTCGTTCACACATTACATGGAATGTATTAATGATGAAATTAGTGAACTTATATGATATATATGTAATAATTATTATTATACAATTATAATATATATATATATATATAAATATATATATATTTCATTTAATTTTTTTCTTTCTATACGAAAATAAAATGGAAACATCGTTCATGCGCACGTATGACATACCATCTCCATGAATAGTGTATTCAATTTAAAGCCTCTATATTATATTGAATATTATACATACATATATAATTAATATATATATGATATTTATATAATTTTGTGCATTCTGGAAATAATTAAAACATTATTTATGTATAATGACAAAAAATAACAAGTCAAAACATATACAAAAAATAACGTCGATATTACCGAAAACATAACATTTACATGGGTTTCTAATAAATGGGTAATATAAAGTCATAAAAATATAATATATGGTATTAGATATAATAATATGGGTCGATATTAGATTTATAATAAACTTATATTTCATATACATGTTGTTTTAAAGAGTATAAAAAAATTCAATTCTTAAGGTAATGGGATTTGATCTCACTTTTAATTTTTGTGAGATACATGTCATATTCACCACCCTCTTCTTTTGTGCAGTGTATATACTACCCTATGAAATTATATATCATTAATTACCATTATTTAATGATATTCATTTATTTTAATGATATTATTATCTCATTGGGATCATGATTCTAATGTTATTCAAGTAGTATCGGGTATCTTGCCTCACATTTATTTTTCGAGAGACACAAGCCATGTTCACCTACTATATATTATAATTGGTTTGTATACTAAACATTGAGTTTTTATATTAATATTATTCCTAAATTTATGTTTATTTATATATAAATTTTATGTTTTTTCTTCCAAAATATTTATGATTCAAAATTTACCAAATCAATAATGTAATTTTGTATTAATTTTCCTTCTTTAAAACACATGTCATGTTATGCACCTATATTCTTTTAAGAATTGTATAGAATTTAATATGACATGTTATATCATGAAACTCTTAATTTTCATAATATTTTAACCTTCATGTAATTTCATTCTTCTACATGGGGAGTATAATTCAACGTTACCAAGTGGTAAGAGTTTATTGAAACAATCTCCTCATTTCTCGAGATTGTTTATAAGTATGCCTCAATTGATGAAATGTTATGACACATAATTAATGAAAACACATAAATATTATTATATTATAGATAGTTATGATATAATTAATTAATAATACCATCTTATAGACATTGGTTATTAATTTATCTAAGAAAGTATTTTTAAGAAGAGCTTACTTCATCTATTTTTTCGGTCGGAATTCTGTATCCCTTCAAAACCTTGTTTTCTAATTTTTTTTCCTCAAAAATGTATTCAAGATTTATTTTTAATTTTTCAAATTTATTTCAAAATAAATTTATTTTAAGAAATAATGCTTAATTTAGATGTTTTTATATTATTTTCAATGAAATGGTTTTCTAAACATTTTCATGATTATTTAATATGTTTTAATGTAAATTTTATAAAAAATGTTTTCAAGATTTATTTATATGAATTGAATTTATTTAAAAACAAAATTCTAAATGTTTTCAATATTTGTTTATAAGTTTTCAGGTAAAATAGTTTTCAAAATGTTTTCAGGACTTCATTATATGTTTTAAAAGAAAATGGTTTTCAGATTATTTTCAAAGATTCCTTTATAACTTCTCAAGATTATTTTCAGAAATATGGTTATCAAGAGGTTTTATGTTTTAAATATTCATTTTCAAATAATAAAATATATATTCCTCAAGAAATGTTTTTAAAATATATTTCAAAATTATTTTACATATTTGATGACATTTATTGATGTTACTCATTCTCTTCTAAGAAATGATACAAAGGTTCAATAAATATTATTTCTTGAATGGTTTGTATTTTTATGGAATGATGGTTATGATACTTGTTTCTATTTAATGGTTTATATGCATTTGAAAATCACTTCTTTTCAGGAGTTATTATTTTTTGAAACTATTATGAGACCTATTTGTTTTAAATAGTTACTGATATGATTAAAATTTTATGATACCCATTTCATTTTTTGTTATATTATTTGATGATTTTTTTATAATCTGGTGGAACACATATTATGTGATGGGTGGGACATATATCTCCGTCCAATACATTGGGTAACAATTTATGACTCATTAGTATAAATTTTATCCATGAACCTAGTTTAATGTCCATAAAATTATGCATGCACCAGATTATATGTTCACAATTTTATAAATGAACCTTATAATGGGTTCATAATGTTATGTGTGAACCTAAAAACTTGATCAAAATGTTATGCCTAGATATGGTTTCTTGTCCAGAATTCTATGCGTGAACCTTATTACATGTTCACGATATTAATAATGAACCTTATTAGGTGTTCAAAATGTTATATATGAACCTGATTACATGTTCACAAAGTTATGCATGGACATGGTTACATGTCCATAAGTTTATGCATGAAACTGATTAAATGTTCACAATGTTTTTAGATATCCTTATTATGCGTTCATAATGTTTTCCATGAACCTGATTACATGTTCACAATGTTATTCATGACCTAGTTCCATTCCCATAATATTATGGGAGAACATGATTATATGTTCACAATGTTATAAGTGAACATGATTTCATATTCACAACATTATGTGTGGACCTGGTCACATGTCCATAAGTCTATGCGAGGGACAAATTACATGTCCATGATTTAATGAGTGAACCCGTTTCCACTTATACATGCTCACAATGTTATACATCATTGTGTTTTCCACAATTCTATGTCTTATTCATATGTTATGATCTTAGGGATTATGTTCTCAATTATCTTATGATTCATGTCTTATGAACTGTTAATCATTATCCCATGATTCATATTTATGATCTTTGATATGAATGGTATGATCATACATTGATATGGTCACATTCTTATACCCTTATGATCATGTTATGATTACATATTTATTTTCATTACCCTTGTCCAAAAAATCAAGATCACCACATTATTATGTTTCCTTCGCCCAGGTTTTAAAGAGTGGTTTATATGTAGAATAACTAAGGGGGATGTACTTTGCTTGAAACATTGAAGATATTTTAATGAGTTACAATATTTATTTTCATGTTTCCAAAGGCACTAAATTGATATGGCCTTTTGGAACATATTTTTTTAATATATTATATATTCCGAAGAAATGATATTATTTTTATGTACATTAAGACTGGTTCATTATTTTTGGTATCAGGGTGAGGGTTTAGTCAAAATGGGGAAAATGGGATGAGAAGAAATTAGTGATATCCCTTGGAATATTTCTAAGGATATGTCTTGGGATGTCTCTAAGTATTGGTTTGAGGCAGAGAAAAAGTATAAGAAAATGTCTTAGAATTTTTGTAAAATATAGAGGGAGTGGTTTTCTATAATTACATGCTTTCCTGGATTCCATAAGTGGATGTGGATCTGGCATATATGTACCTAGGGGTAAACATTCTAACAAGGTGCATTGGGCCTGCCTCAAGCATAACCCGGAACATGATAACAGGTCTTGTTACACACCTGGTTTGACACTCCCAGGGTATATGGTTTTGAAATTCACCAACAAATTATGAACCATCATGAAGAATTTGAATAGAATATGAATATTAATATCCTCAGATAAACCAATTAATTCATCGATTACAATTTAGGTTTCATGTTTTAGACATCCCCTATGTTATTTTTAGGATTATGTGGTCTTCTATTATGATATGTGTTTCTATCCATGTTCTTTCTAGTTTTAGTAAATGGATAGAACTAGAAGAAACATGGTTTACATTGAATTTTTTATGTTTTGAAAGAATAGGAATCACAAAAATCAATTTACCAAGTGGAGATATCAAAAATAAAATTGGTAAGGTAGTATGGGTATTGGTTATAGTGTTGAAGATAAAGGGACTGCAACTGACATGTGAAAGGTATGAGAATTTAATAAAATATTTTTTACATTAAATATAATAATAATGATTATATTGAGGCTGGGAAACCATAAAACATCATTCATGATTAATATTATATGAAAGATTTATTAAATAATAAGATAATGAATCCTACGTACTGGATTAAGAATAAATCTAGATGATTGAAGTGTATTAGTTTTCATATTCAATTATTATGTTACACAAATCATGAAATGTATAAGTATTTTTAGTATAATTTTTAATTAAGGATTGAAAAGGATATGCTTAATGGTGATAAAGTCTTAGAAAAGTGATATTTTTATTAAAGGAATGCAACCCTTAATATTATCAAGATGTTGATAAAATTGTGTTTTGCTTTGATAAAGAGAAGAGTTATTTGGATAAAGTAAATTGGATAGTATCAATGACCTTATTAAAAATTAATTATTTTTTGAAAATGTAGTTTTTGTCATCATAGATGAAATTTATAACTTCTTATATTTATGGAATATATCCAATTATATTTATAATATGGAATAATGCATGTTTTCAAAAAAGGATTTATAGTTATTCAGGTTATTATCATATATCAAGTGAATATACGATGAGGGTATTCAAATGTTTGAAATGGGAAAACCAAGAGAAACTTTATGATATATTGAGGATTTATGCCTATTGTAAAACCTATGTGAACCATTTTTCTATGACGTTATGTAATGTAATATGGAATGTATTATCAATCTATTTATGGATCTTATTATTTATTAGTTATTTAGGAATGACAGATTAACAAACATTCCCCAGGGTAAGAGATAAAGTGGGAATCGATCATGGAAAAAACAAAGGGTGAGATAGTACAAATGAAAAGGAATGAAATAAAATAAATATATTTATAAATGTTCTTGGATTGTAAAATAATTCCTCCAATTTAGGAACAGGATATTTAAAACATGTTTCCTAGAACATTTATTTATGATAAACCATATGGTCCCTTAGATAATTATAGATTTATGTTTTTGTGATCATCAACTATTGATGATCAATGTTGTCTATCAATCGACATCAAAACATAATAGTTAAGTTTCTCTTCCAAGTCTTTATTTTCACTTTCCTCCTATGTTCTCCCATGTAGAAACCTAGTTATGAGCTACTTTGGATTACCATTATCTTCCAGCATTCCATTTTAAAATGAAATTTTAGTTTTATTTTTTAATATATGGGTTTTTATGAAAGAAAAATTCAAGTATCAAACCTTTAATAACCCAGGAAAATTTCGAGGGTGAAATTCATTTTAAGGGGGGTATAATATAACACCCCGGTATTCTGTGAATTGTTTTTTTCAAATAAATTTTAGCTTTTTGATATTTTTCATTTCACGAAACCCTAAAATAGTATTTTATATAAAATAACTATTATTATATTTCTCAACATGTAACACCAAGGATAACTTACATTACATGCAAGACTGACTCTCCTCAATGGCTTTCGAAACACGCAAGACTGAGTTTTACCAAACAATAATATATTTGTAACATCCCATGTAAATAGATAATATAAAATTTTAATATTTATTAAAATTTGTGAATTAATTATTAATTTTACATTAAATGGGATTCTTTTTTATGCAATACCTGATACTAAACAACAGGTTTCTTTGAAATCTTATGCTACACACAATGCTGAGTCATACTGAAAAATAATATTATAATATTATTTTTAATGGCAGTTAACGCCTAGCCATTGTATTGGAAAGAATGTAAAGAACTAAATAAAATATGAATATACATGTTTTTAAATGTTTTTACATTTATTCAATTAATTTTAGTGGCTTAAAATAAGAAATAATCTGATTTTCATAAAAAATACTCTAATATTCATTAAAAGGTCGATTTACCACTTTTTGATCGAGAACCCTCATTAAATATAGTTCTGGTCACTTTTATATATTTTATTTGACAAAATAATATTCTTCTTTATAATCAAAAAATAAAAATTTACTTTGGATAACATTTTGGTAATTTTCTGATAAAGTTCATTATTTGTGAATAGTAAAAGATAATATATTTTAATTCAAAACTGTCTTTTTATCTAATTTATTTATATAGTTAGATTATGTTTATAAATTGTTTTAAAGTGTAATTAGATTATATTTTTACCATTTATTCTTATTTGGGTCATTGGAAGTAGATTCACATTGAAATTGGACACAAACTAGTTTCAATCTTTTGATAGTTATTATTTCTTAAAGACACGCTTTTTTGCTTTGACAATGAGAATTAATTTTAAATTAATTTCGTCCATTTATGTGTTTTGAATTTTGAAAAATGGGTTCCATATTTGGAATCATGATATCTTAATTGTGTTAGTAGATAAACTTTATTTTTATACATTATGAATATTTACTTCAGTAAATATATTATTTACTATGGTTAAAGGGTGAATCTGGTAAATAATAGTAAAAAAATAATATTATATTATAATAAAATTATCTTTACATGTTTCATAATCCTACTGATTTATAAATTTACGACCATGTCATCCTTTGGTCGATTTTGGTACCCCATGGAGCCCCTTGGGAGTGATAATGACACTTTATATTAATTAATATAAAGTAATGTAAAAAATGACTTAAACATATATCTTTTAGTAAATAAATTCATATAGGTGGTTATATAAGTTATCTATTCGACTATAAATATTAAATTAAAATATAAATATATTTCCTACATCATGTTATTTTTTTATAATTTTTAGACATCAAATAAATAATATTTTTTATGACACAATAATGATGCACTATTTAACTCATAAATGAATGATTTCAATAAATAAGATTATAAAAATTATAAAAATTTCCAAAACATATACAATTCTCATTGGATGGTTTTATTTCAAACATGAGTCATCTTAAATTAAACTATAATAAGTTTTGGTCCTTTATAAACTGAAAAATCATTATATAATAAAATAATATTTTTAGACATTCAAAAAGAGCCCCTCCTCCCCCATATAAAATTCCCTCACTTCAATATTACTCCTCACACTACTCAAGACCCTTGGCTCATCCAAAATCTACCCAATTAAGCTCCCTAAATCACTTTACTCATCCTGTAAGCCTTCCCCTATGAAGAACACAATTCAATTAATCTTTTTGGTTCAAAGAAAAGGGAGAGACCTGATTTAAAGTTAACGTCTTCTCTTAAGTTCTTTTGTTTTATTTTACTTATCCAACCCCATAAAATATTTTTATTCCTTTATTTTATAACAACAACAGTATCATAAATATACAAGGTTGTTGTTATGATAATTATTTGAACTACACTTACACCCACCTCTATCTAATATTTAAAGAACATACTGTTTCTGTAGACGGCGAACTATTGCCTCACGAAATGATGATTGTTCAATTATCTCTTACCGCCTCTCATGGTGGCCATTATGATTGAAATATATTTATATATTATATATATTATATTTATATTTTTTATATACTTCTTTATTTTTCAATTATAGAATAACTTTATGGTATCCATAGAGGGTAAATATGATAATTTCATTTGAGGAAGTGCCGACTACCACCCCTCAAAGTGATATGACTCGTTCATGCCATACGTGGAACATATAAAATATGGAGATAATTAAATAATATATGATATTATACTGGAATTTTAATATAAATATTTATCATTATGTTTTCATTCCATAAAATATGAAATAGAAATGAAAGTAGTGTTAATGCGTACGTACGACTTACGATCTCCATGAACGATGCATTTAATTTTTTACCAAAAAATGTTATGTACTATTATAAATTCATATATAATTGATATATATGATATATATTATATTTAAATAATGAATATTATTCTGTATATAATGGTATTTTTACCACATGTACAAATTGTAGTTATAATAAGTTCATTTTTTAACTCAAGTTCCGAACATTGACAAAATGTCCAATATGAACTCAACTAATGAACTAATTGTTATAGATAGGTAATAAGTGATATAAAATTAATAAAAAACTTTAAAATGGATATTAGGAAATTATAAATTAACTTATGTTTATTATTCAGGATGAACAATGAGAAAATAGTCAAGTCGGACACGGGGTAAGGGGTTTCTTATCTCACTTTTAATTCTGTGAGATTTCCATTATCTTCGACTTATTTATTGCATGTGGTGTAATTTTTAATTACATTTGATATATAATATCATTATTATCTTTATATTAATGGTATTTTGTTATTTATTTTTATGTTATTAACTTTTGGTCAAACAACTCGATTGATTACAACGTGGTAAGGGGTATTCATCTCACTTTTTATTCCCATGAGATTATTGCTTTATTTGACACTATTTAATTTTGTGTGGTGTATGTATTACCATGTTTTAATTATTTGTTCAATTTACTTTAAATTATGGTAATTTAAATCTTCATTTTATGATCCATCATTCATGGTGTGTATGTTTCGTATGTTACCAAATCAGTAAGGGAACCTTTCACCCTCCTCTTTTTAAAAAGACTTCTTTTTGTTATGTATTTTAATTTACATTTTATTATGTTGGGATATATTATTATATATACTTATTTCTGAAAATTTAATGTCCAAGTTATGATATACACTTAGTTCTCTCATGAAATATTTTTTGAGTTTTTAATGTGACGCCGTTAGGCTGTCGAATTTCTACAAGGGAACTTCTTCACCCAATTTCAATTCTCTGGGTTAAACTTCTACTTATTGATTATGTCATGCTATGAATATGTGTGAATAAACTATGATTTTTTTACCCTTAATATCTACTTATATTTTTTGTATTTATATTTTTCACACATAATTATGTCATTGATTTATCTTTATTCTAAGGATACTGTCTTTATAAGAGATTTCATCTCAATTTACATTCAATTGAGACTTCACTATTGTTATGAACCAATTAACTTTTATAATGTGTATATACTATCTTTTGAAATATTATATCATGAATAATGTTATTCTTATGATATTATTAGCTTCGATTAATATTATTCATCAATTATTTGTATTCAAGAATCTGTCATTTGGTTAGGAACTCTTTAACTAAAATATCATTTTAAATTTTTTAAATATTTATTCTTCTAAACAATTCTCATTAATGTCCATGTTTTAAAAATGGTTTTAAGGATTTATTTATATATACATTATTTTTAATGATTTTAATTAATTTAAAATCTTCAAAGTAGTATGGGACACTTTGTTTCAAAAGTCTCATTATTAAATGTTTTAAATGGTTTCGAAAATGGTTTGATAAAGCATTGATTATATCAATATGTTTAAACAATATATTATGACTGAAATATGGAAATGTTATATTTCATTTATATTTGTTTTATGTATTATGAATATGTAATGGTTCTTGGGTATTTTTTACATATATGGATGGTTCTGTGATAAACCAAGGGCGGGTGATCCCGAGACAACTATCCAATGCATTGGGTAACGTGATGGAGGTAAACATGAATGTTTCTCCGAAGAGATTTAGGGAATATACTATTATGAGTATTCCAAATGTAACTCCCTACATAGCTGAAAATGCTAAAATGTGTTTTTCATATGGATTCCACAATTTACGTTTATGATTTATAATTTTTGTGTGTTATTAATAAATCTTATTATTTCATGAGGTATGTTATGATTGAAAAGCATGGTTTCAGTCATTTCTATTTATTGATGGGTTAATGTTTCCTTTCGTTATTTTATAACAATTACTGATCTTTTTTATGCTCATCCCATGATTTCAATTATTTTTTGCAGGAAATAAACATGAATAGGGTCAAGGATGAGTTCATGGAAATTGCATGATGTCTTAAACATGTAGCTAGACATGACTCTTTTTTTCAGAGATTTTATTTTATGAAAAAAATGGAAACTGGGTAGATTTTTCTACTTTTTAATTTTTTGAGATGTAATGTAATAGTTATGGTCTAATTCTCTAAAAATATAAACATGAAAACTTCCTCAATATGAATTATTCATTTAATTCAAGATTATGCAATGTTTTAAGGCCGGGTCCTTATAATATTATTAAAAAATAGTATTAAAAATAATAAGATATAACCTATCTATTAAATTAATTACTATAGGATTAAATAACTTATGAAAATATATATTTTATTTCATTGATTACCTATTAATTAGAAATGAATATATAAACCAAATGGTGTAAAGGAAATGTATTTATAAAATACTTATTTTTTTTGTGAAAAAGGAAATTTATCTAAATAATTTAAATTAATTACTATTAGTGAATGATATTAATTAAATTTATATTTTATATATTCAAAAATATAATTTTTATATTCGTACAATTAATTTTATAGGCATATGATGAGAATATACCCAATATTACACTTAAAACCCAATGTTTTTTAAAAAGTTGTTTTACAACCTTTTAATGGGGAATAATTTTTGAGTCAATGTTTTGAAAGTTTTTTAAATTATATATGTAAAAATAATTTTTTTTTAAAATAAAAACATAAAAATTTGGTTAAGATTTATTATTTTTATTTTTCTATGATGATTTATTTTTTAAGGAGATGTGAAAAATAATGAATTTGAATTTAAAACTGGTTTTCTATCTCATTTATTTATAAGGTTAAATTATTTTTATATGGTTTTAATGTTTAATTAGATTTATTTTCTATATAATAATAAACTTTATTAAATTTTAATCTATTTCATTTTTTAATTTAAGATAAAAACATAGAAAACTTTTTGATGTATTTAATTTTAATTCTGACATTGTTATCCCCTATCTATGATTAAATATAAATTACATTCTTCCACCTATGTAATTATAATTAAGAAAAATGTATTAAATGTTTTTAATAATAATAATTTATAAATTATAATATGGTAAAATTTGTTTTTGGATAAAAATATTAGTGAAATTAATTAAAATTAATTACATCGAATAAGGTAAAATTGACCTTAACAATGGAAAAACATTCAAATTTTTGGGAAATATGACCTACAAACCTGTCTAATGCCTGTTATGTGTCCATATTTGGGACACTAAATCTATAAAGATTCCATAATGGTCCATTTTGATACTTGGGTAACAAGTAATACATGGGGTAGATAAATGTATTTTAATAATACCAAGTGTGTCATTTCCCTCCTATATAAAAGGCACCCACCTCTGTCACTTACTCACACCTCTCAAGACTATATGGCTTGACCAATATCTAACTAAATTTTTCATATAAATTCCTCCCCAAAACCTAGAATCCTTACCTTTTTCATAAAGAAATCCATGGATTACAGTTGGTGAAAACCAAGAGTTACCCAAAAAAGAGGTAACATCCTCCCTCAAGCTCTTCAGTTTTATTTGAATTCTCCACCACCTCAATTATTCTTATTCAATTAATATATATAATCAAAAATATATTAAAAATAATGATTTTTTTTTAATTTTATGTTTTTATCTTCCACTAACACACACTTCTATCTAATGGGTAACAAACTTACCATTTATGTGTACGATGAACTACCTTCTCACAAAACAATTTCATTCATTTTTCCTTTACCACCTATCATGGTTGGTCATTATGATGGACATGGTGTTAATATAGGATATATATGAATTTTATTATGTTTTTATTCTTATATAATTCCTTTATAATAAACTCTTTTATACTTTCATTTTTTTAAAATACGATAACATTGTTTGTGGAAGAGTGGACTACCGTCTCCCCAAAGAAATGCGATTTGTTCACACCTTACATGGAATGTATTAATGATTATTTTAGTAGAATTATATGATATATATGAAATAATAATTATAATATTATTATAATATAAATTTATATACATATATTTCATTTACATTCTTTATTTCAATACAACAATACAACAGAAACAACGTTCATGCGTACGTCCGTCCTACCGTCTCCATTAACATTGTGTTCCATTTCATACATATATATTATATAGATTATTATAAATACATATAAAATTATACTATATAAAATTTATTCCATGTTTCAAATTCTTTAAATACATAAATAATGATCTAATTAATATGATCAAGAATTACATGTCAAAACATATACGAAAAATAAAGCTGATATTACCAGAAATGCAACATTATCTTATTTTTGTTACTAAACGGGTAACATAAAGTCAAAAAAATAATATATGGTATAGTATATAATAGTATTAATTTTTAATAAATTTATAATAAACTTATATTTATTATTTAGTATGGTAGAACATGTACAATGAAACTAGAGACTTAAGGTAAGGATATTGCATCTCAATTTTTATTTCTGTGAGATATATTCCATATTCACCATAGTCTTCTTTTTAAGAGTATTTAATACCCAATGAAATTATAAATAATAATAATTTTATTTATTAATTATATTATAATATTTTAATGATGACACTATCTCATGGGGATCACGATTTTAATGTTACTCAAGTTATAATGGTTTTCTCGCCTCACTTTTATTTTTCATGAGACAAAAGTCATGTTCACATCTTATTTTTTATTTGTGGTCTTTATACCTCCAATTAAGGTATTATATTATTATTCTAATTATATTTAGGGATATTTAAATACCCATTTGAGGATTTTATTTCATGGGTTTTATTGTTAAAAAGATACAAATCGGTAATGTAATTTTGTCTCAATTTTTCTTTTTTGAGACACATCCCATTTTATGCACCTATATTCATTAATGAGGTGTATTTACTTCAATTAGAAATTTTAAATCTTCAAACTAAATTTTATCATTATAATTTAAGATTCATATAATTTCATTTTTTTATATGGGGAGTATAATTTTAATTTACCAATTGGTAAGATTTTATTGAAACAATCTCATCATTTATCTAGATTGATTATGATTATAATTAAATTGATGAAATATTATGACCCATCATTCAAGAACACTAATTAATCTTATTATCTTCTAATTAGTCGTTATATATTCATGTATTAGTACCATTAGCCTCTATTTTTGATACTTAAGATATTTAATAAAGTGTTTTTAAGAATATCCTACATTATCTATATCTTGAGTCAGAAATGAATGTTGCTTCAAAATCATATATTATAAAAAGGATTTCACAATTTTTTTATAAATTTTAAAAGTTATTTTAAAAATAAAAATTTCAAAAATAATTCATCTTTTCTTCATATTTTTTCAAATTACATTCAATGAAAAGGTTTTCAAAATGATTTTGAGTTTTTATATGTCTTCAAAGAAAATGGTTTTTAGAACATGATTAATCATTATTTATACTTTATTAATATATTATAAAATAAATGATTTTCTATACCTTTTCAATCTTATTTTATAAATCTTCTAGAAAAATGGTTTTCAAGACATTTTCATTATTTCTTTATTATTTTTTAAAGAAAAAGGTTTTCAAAAGGGTTTTAAAGCTTCATTTATATGTTTTCATGTTAACCTTTTGAAATATGGTTTTCAAAAGGTTTTATGTTTTAAGGATAATTTTTAAATGAAGAAATGATATTTTACTCAAATAATTTTTCTAAAAGTTATTTCCAAATTATTTTCCATCTAAGATGATATCTATTGATGTTACTCATCCCCTTTTAATAAATTATCCAATGGTTCCATTTACATTTTTCTTAATTTTTTTTATTTTGAGGGAATGATGTTTATGATAGTCACTTCTCTTCAGTGGATTATTTTTTTTGAATCCCTCGTCTTTTCAAGAGTTATAATTTTATGAAATGATAATGAGACCTATAAATTATACATAGGTAATGATATGATGAAATTTTTGTGATACCTATTTCATTTGGTGGGATATGAATTGATGATTGTTTATAATCATGTAAAATGAGTATTTTATGAATGGTGGGATCTATTTCTTCATCCATTGCATTGGGAAATGATGTATGACTGATGAGTATAACTGTTATTCAAGGAACTATTTTCATGACCATAAGTTTATGCAAGAACTTAATTACATGTTCACAATGTTATGAATGAACCATATTTTGTGTTCATAATGTTATGAATGAACCTAATTACATGTTAAAAATTTCATACATGGACCTAGATACATGTCCATAAGTTTATGCATGATCCTAATTACATGTTCACAATGTTATTAGTGAACTATATCATGTGTTCATAATGTTATGTGTGAACCTGATGACAAGTTCCAAATGTTATACATGGACCTAGTTTTGTGTCCAAATTGTTTTGCATGAAACAAATTACATCTTCATAATATTATTCGTGAACCAAATTTCATGTTCACAGTATTATGCATGGATCAGGTCATATGTCTATAAGTCTTGGAGATGGCCTAATTTAATGTCTTTAACTTAATGAGTGAACGCGTTTCTACTTATAAATGTTCACAATGTTATACATAGATGTGTGCATCATAATTAAATAAATTATTCATATGTTATGCTTTCATTACATATGTTCTCAATTATTTTATGATTTATGTATTATGAAGTACTAATAATTAGGCCATGACAAATTTTTATGATCATTGATATGAAGGGTGTGATCTTTTAATGATACGATCATGTACTTGTTCCCTTATGTTCATGTTATGATTACATATTTCATTAATTTACTCTTATTGAGCATTCAAGCCCACCCATTTATTATGCTTCATTTCCCCATGTTATGAAGAATGGTTTTTAAGTAGAATTATTAAGGGTAGATATTTAGGGGAATCATTGATGATCCTTCCCTGAGATAGAATATTTTAGTTCCATGTATCAAATGGAACTAAACTAATATAGTGTTTGGGTTTCTATTTTTGTAATGTATTTAGTATTATGAAAAATTGATGTGATGTATATGTACGTTAATACATGGTCATTATATGTACTCCCTTTATATTTTTAGTGTTGGTGGGATGTGGTAGATGGATTGGTGGGTATCCTCATCAGCCACCTAGTGGAGGAGGCAACAAGGGTGGGGGATCGCTCCTATAAAATGTAGTGATCTCAACTGATTTTACATCACAAAAAATAATCACCTCTCTTATCTCTTTCTAGTGTATAGTACTTGTGATTTGTCTCTCCATTAATCAAGATAGAAATTATAGTTATATTTTACCTATCATTGTTAGAGACTATATACCTTCATTTTATCATATTGCATCTTATATTTGTTCCATGACTTTTTACCTCTTTTATTGGGTTTTTCCATGTTACGTCCACTTTTCAATTTTTCTATAAATTATGCACTTCAGTTTTGTCTCTTGATTATCACTAGAAGGGATTTATTGGTTCATTCCATCTCCTATTCACATTTTATCATCTCATTTACCCTCTTTCACATTATATTCATTTGATGGGATGGGATGATGGAAAATAATTATTTACACAGGGATGGATCTAAATGTAATGAAAAAATGAAGGGATTTTTATCTTGTGATTATCCATGGTTCATCCACCTCACCTCTCACTCACGAAGACTTAGCTCCCTTACTCCCCACAATTGGTCACAACCCAAGTTCTCTCCTCCACTAATGAATCTAATCCTAAACACCACTCTCATCTGTCACCCCACTCCCCCATTACTCGTTCCCCATTCCAACTTTATTTGGAATCTCCATCCTTGCTATGCAGATTAAAAAGGGGGAAATGAATTTTCATATCTACGGTGTACGATGACATGATAGCTTCATCTCAGATTATGGGAGTATGAAACATGAGTCTTCCTTGGAAAGTAGTAGCACAATTGATCTAGTGGCTTCACGGATCTTGTTCAGGATTCGTTAGTAATATATAAAGGCACAACTTCTTCCCCATGGAGATAGGGTGGCACATCTCTCTATCTTTACAAGAACAGTCAATGAGTTGGATTAGCTTAGTGGATTAGTTCAACATCTTTGAACAAGTAGTGTAATGAGGGTTAAATAATATCCAATGTAGAGTCAGGGGGTGTGAAATCTGTTAGAATCACACTCATTTTCCATCTTCATCTAGATCCATACGATACTCAGTCTGTCCTTCTATTTTTGGAATTTAATTTTTTCTTTATTTGATTTTTGATTTTATTTCATATAATTTTTTATTTCATTAACTAACATAGGCTTCAATATAGATTATTTCCAATATGATGAGCAAAATCAAAGCTCAAATGATCATCCTCAACATGTCTGTAGGTGAATGTGGTGATCTTCTGTCAAAGGCACTTGAGTTGTTATTCTAGAATCCAACCCTAGAAACAATCATATTCAATAAATCTCATTTTAAATCTATTAGTTATCAATTTATAGATTTTGGATCAATTGAGTGGTCATAGCCCCATTTTCGTAAAATGAATGGTTTTATACATGTATATTTCATCTATCGAAATATTTTTTTTTCATACAAGATATGAAAATATAAGTTTCATGTTCTGTTATGGATTTTTTGTCTACTATTATTAGCGAGATACACCGTGAGGAAACTCTCAACAAATTTCAAGGATTACGAGGTGGTACATAGAAACTTTTGTGGCATTGGATGTTTTGAATTTGGTATACATGAAAACATTGATCTTAGAATCACCTAAAAGAGATATAATCCACATCTGAAAGCAAATTTTTGTTTTTTATGAATGAATTTATTCTATTTAATTTTCTTATTTAAATCTTCCACTTTTATAACAAATTTATTGCGAATATTATGACAATCACCACTATTTATTATTCATATATCCATTCATTATAGATTTCACAATCACTTCTGTTGTTTGGAATTAAAAATGTTCACGGAAAATTCCTCATAACATAGATTAGCCATGATAATCGTCATTGAAAAATGGTTGATTGAGGTTTGATGAGAATTTAGTGGTAGTATTTTCCCTTAAATTTCTTATACTCAACATCTTGTGTTGGTAATATATGTTATCGCTATCATATCATATGAACATTACATTGGTATTGTTCTGATTGTATGAGGTGTAACTATTACATGAACTTAGAAAATATAGATTAAATGTGGGTGTAAACATTGAATTCATTAAATATTATAAATATTTCAAAAAGAAGTTCTTTGATTTTTAATTATTATTCATTCATATTTTGTAGAAAAATATATTTAATATAACTTATAAGTTCATTTATTATATATTTTCCAAAATATAACATTTCATTTATGTTTTAATTCATGTATTATATAAATTAACTAAGGTTAAATTGTATTTTTTTATAAAAATTTATTTAATAAAATGTAAAACATATTTTATATTGTTACATTTCATATAAATATATTTATTAGAATTTTGTTTTTATTAATATATTTTTTTATAAATATAAACATTTGTTGTATTTTTAATTTCTACTTGATATTCTATTAAAATGATTAATGGTTTTATAATTGTTATTTATACAAATTTTACAAAAACAATGCATTCAATAGATCTTTTTAGTGCATTTATTATAAATTTCAGTAAATATATATTTTTATTTACATTTTTATTCTTGCATTATATATATTTTTAAATGGTAAATTTTATTATTATTATCAAAAATATATTTAGAAATGGAATACATATTTCATATAATTTTATTTAATATAAATATATGGTTATTATAATTTAATTTTTATTAATATCTTTATTAGTTTTATAAATATATAATTTCTTTCTACTTTGAATCATCCATTTTAACTTTCACTGAAACATCAACTAAAACTTCCACTTGAACTTCCACTTCAATATCCTATAAAATTTTATGAGAACATCCATTGGATATATTAAGGGATTTATATTTTTTTACATAAATTTTTTAAAAAATTATTTTCAATATATATTATAAATGTATTTATTATAAATATTAATAAATATATACATTTTTATAACATTTTTATTCATATATAACAAAAAATTTTAATTGGTAAAATATATGATTTTTATTAAATTAGTTTTAAAAAATTTAATAAATACTGTATATAATTGGAATTTATTTAAATATATTTATTATAATTTATTTTTTAAAAATGTTCTATAGTATTATAAATATATACTTTGGTTGTATTGTGGAATAACAACTGGTTGTACCACTGGAAGATCTATTGGAACACTCAATATATTTATAATTGATATATATACAAATTTTGTAAAAAATATATATTCAATCTATATTATTAGTGCATTTATTATAGTTTTTTCTAATTATGTACATTTTATTGACATTTTTATTCATGTGTTATATACATTATTAAATGGTAAATTAAATTATTTTCATATAATTTATTTATTATAAAATTAATCATTATTTTATATAAATGAATTTTATAAAAATATATTTATTAGAATTTAATTTTTATTAATATATTATATAATTTTATAAATATAAACTTTTTTGGTGTTGTGATGTTCAATTGATACTACAATTGAAACTTTTAATGGGTTTAAAGTTTCGATTTATATAGATTTAGTAAAAATATATCTTTAATGTTTCTTATAAGTGAATTAATTATAAATTTTCCTAAATATAGACATGTTTTACATTTATATTCATGTATCAATTATTTATATTAACACTAGGTTAATTATACTTATTTGTCACCGAAATGAGCACCCACATCACCAAATAAAATTCATCCTCCCCCTATAATCGTGCTTTGCACTTATGTGATTACATTCCCCCACCCGTGTTTCCAATGATATTCCCTTCAAATTAGGGTTTCCCTAGCCCATTTTCAACTCATATTTTACCACACCAGTTGTGTCACCTCTGGATGTCGAGTGCTCATTCTCCTCAAAAAAACCATCGGAAAATCCTATTCTACTAGGTTCTCGAATATATTATTCTACACCTGAAAAAACATGCCATTATTACTCACCTACAAGGACTGTTGCCTCCTTCTCCTCCAGCAACAAGTCGTGAAATCTTCTTCACCTATCGATCCCACTGTTTTCATCTCCTAAAGAAATTATTACTTCGATCTTCTTTTCCTACACAACCTACAGTTAGCCTCAACACCTTAAAATGACTCATATATTCCATGACTACAACTTACAGTGTTAGGTCATAATCAATATCAATGCAGAGCCTCCAAGATTCATCATTTTTCAATGGTATGGGCATGAATTTATTTTCCACTCAGGCCACTGTCTATAGATTTATTAGTTAGGGTGTTTCCTTCTCATTGTTTCATTCACTCATTTCCTTAATTTGATGTTGGTCTGTTGTGAGGTTATTAGTCATTTCATGATTGGATTTAGCTTAAAGTGATATTCATTTCCTCGTTGCATGATTTATTTATTTTACAAGGAGATGAGGTCCTGGCCTAACAACATTTTCTTTGATATGAGTAGGTATTATCTTTGATTCCATTGTCCTTTCATTAAGGCTTTTCTAATTTCTAACGTTTTATTTGGCCTTATGTTATCATTGAATCATCCTTTCAATAAATCTAGCTGCTTTCAAGATGAAGGAATTTTGAACCTCAACATTGAGGATTGTGCCATTTAAGCATGTTTTATAGAATCATGCACGAATTTTTTTTTCTGCAATTCACATTATTTTAAGAATCTATATTTATTACATTTTTCTTTATCTCATTGATAATTTTAAAATTGGAGAATTGTTTCTGGTTTTCTTGTGGTTATTAATGTTTTTTACTACAATGATATAATGGGTTATCACTAGTTCATAAAACTACCACTGAAGCTATGAAGGGTTTCAATGAAATGAAACACCTTCTATTGGCAGATTTATCTAGATATATATGTGAGATGGTATTCCCCTAATATAATGAACATTTTTTTCAATGGAATGATGTATATTTACATTATAATGATGAAATACTATTGACTTCATGTAAAATATTTGAATTGGTTCATTCTTGATCAAAAAGATGAAGTACAACACTATTGCTTTTCTTTCATCCTATACTCAGTTAAAAAAATATACAAAGGAAATACATCAATGTTATGAATTAAAAGTACCCTGGTAAGGAAGATTTGAATGAATCAGGTTTTTCATTTTACCAAACACCGGTACCATTCACCCTTTTATGATTTTCTATTTTCCTCATTTGAATGAGATCCCAATTATTCATACATAGATATATCTATAATTATTATTATAGTGTTTCACAATTTTCCATTAATAGATTTTTTATAAATTTCATATACATTTTTCTAGATTTATTATTGAATTGTTCCCCTATTAGTCAAACATAGTTTTTATTCTTAATTTTAAACATTATAGTAACTAAAGGTAAAAATAGTGGATGAATGTTTAGTTACTAAGCTCCTGGATTGTTGCCTCTTATTCCACTACTATAACTCCACTTAGCTAAAAAACCAGGTAAAACATCTTTTTTCATGAAATGTTTTCATATTGGTCATCAAGCATCTCACATCCAAATCTTATTAGTTACTTTTACTTCTACAAAATATGATGTGACTTGTTTTAGAGAAGTGGACCATTTTTATAGTATTTGATTTTGTAATTTTTCTGATTAGTTGATCATGTATTTTATTTCAGTACCAAATCATTTATTAGAATAGTAGAGTATGTTTTTTCATGGATCATGTGGGTCATACATTTTGTTTGGGTGGTGGATCATGTAATTCATTAGATCAGTAGACCATGTTTTTTTATTATATTAGTGGATCGTGTTTTTTATTAGATTAATGGAATATTTTTAAAATTTGAGTGTCTTTTATTTTAGAGCACCAGATCATGTATTTTATAGAAATAAATAATTTATTAAAGTAATGTATAATTATATTAGCTGAACTAAATATAACATGACATTTTTTGGATCATTTGATCATTTAATTCTATATTATTTTAGATATTATTTTATTTTGGAGTAGTGGATCAATTTTTAATTTATTTATTAATTCTTCTTACCATATTTATTATTTCTTCAAACCTACTTATTTCTTCTATTTTAATGAAGTGTCCTTATTTTAGAGGAGTAGATCATTTTTCACTAGAAATTTTTTTTAGGTGTCTTGATTAAGTGACTTACTTGAACCGCCATGGTCATGTGGAATGACTTGGTAACATAACATTCTATGAAATTAAAATAAATGCAACAATTTCTATCATAAACAATATTACAAACATACATTCATTAGATGATT
This sequence comes from Viscum album, assembly GCA_963277665.1. NCBI lineage: Eukaryota > Viridiplantae > Streptophyta > Magnoliopsida > Santalales > Viscaceae > Viscum > Viscum album. The sequence continues at coordinate 476,596,585 of OY728151.1, forward strand.
TTTTGTTTTCCCTTCACGGTTGATCATGCATTACGAAATGCAATGTTTCCACTCATTGCACAACCATGATCGACTAAAATTTTTATTAGGTTCTTCACATTCTTTGCATCAGCACTGAAGATCACCCATTAGACAAAAGCAGTGATGATGGAAATGATATAGTAATTAAATTTTATGTTTTTGGAAAATGAATGCTCTTATATGTGTTATATATTCTACATACACTTGTTATTTATACAATGTCAAATTTTTATAGATCGATGATATTGATTATTATGCTACAACCAGATTCAATCTAGTTGAAACTTTTTTTATTCAATTTCATGTTTTTAGGTAATGTAAACTAGTTAACATCTCTCTGTTGAAGTTACTAAGCATGGATGAATGACTCAAATGAGGGAAAAGAAATATAGCTACCCATCTACATACATGACACCACCAAATCTTTATTATAGGACAAATGAATCCTTATTTCCATTAATGGAATTTCATTTTATATTGTTTATGCCAAAATTGTACTAAATTTTCTGGACATTAGAACTATTGTGATAGTTCATTTGGTCTTTCCAATGTCCTGAAGCAGGGAGTTCATGATGGAAAATTGATATTTATAGTAAAAAAGGTATTGGAGTTATTTATTTTTTACATAGACATGATTTCCTTTTTTCTATTGGTGTTTTTTGGCTACGTAACTCTGTTCTCGTTGAAATGTTTAAAGATAATTTATGATTTGGGATCTAAATGTGTTTAGTGTCATGATTGAATAAACTTATTTTTAGATGGGCTACAGGTATGGGATTTGAGGGATCTTTTCTTTCTTTAAGGAAGGATTCTCTAATTTGAATTTCATGGGACCAATTTTACTATGAATAATGTATTTTTATATTTATTTTCACGGGTTATGTTTAAATTTACATTGTATTTTCATAATTCTTTTTTTATTTCTATTGGATCATCCATTTAGAATTTGGATCATCCACTTTATTTCCCATAAGGTGGGTTTCACTAAGATGACAAGAGATGTATGATTACTCTTACGGGGCAAGATGATATTGATTCTTTAATAATTTATTTATTTTTCATATGCTTATTTATGTATTTATCATCATTTGGGTTTATTTGTTGTCATTTTTAGTATTCACTGAGTAGTATATATATGTATTTATCTACATGTGTGTGTACTTTTTTTCATTTTTATTGAATTAAATATCAAAAGTTTTTGTGTCCAGAATCCAAGGATGTGACAATGATGAAATTTCTCACATATGATTCATTATTGAGAGAAATTATGGATGATCCTCTTTTGAACAACTAATAGTGTTATATCATCATTTTTAGGCCAAATTTTTAATTAGAAGATATTCCACTGGTATCCCTATTTTTATGTGTCATTACATTAATTTATTTGGACATTATCCTTTTAGTTTAATTACGGTAGATGAGGCCCATGAAATATCCCTTTCGACAGATAAATTATTTGGACTCCTAGAAAAGTTAATTATTTTCTATTATCAATCTCTATTAATTTTTTCTAGAAATTTAACTGTTAATATGATTCCTTTTTAAATAATCATCATAAATCCAACTGCAACATTGTTGACCCAAACTTTTCATCATTATCTCATCAGCAACAATTGAAGATAAACCAATGTATTCCTTTTTCCAGGAGGTTTTACTTCAAAGAATAATATGTGATACTATATTTTTTTACATTGTGGGATGGATGTTTCCATTCAATCATGTTGATCACACCTATTTTTAAAAAAAAAATTAGTAGAAAGGGTCGAGGAGTGGATGTTTTGGACCTTGGACCAAGGGATGGAGTTGATATCTTATCTATTGGGGTATGTTGTTTTTATTGTCTGCCTTTTTTCCATCAACTCTTAAAAATTCACACCCTATTCAATTTAATATTTCTTTATCTTTTTTTATAAAAACCCAAAATATCATTCTTAAACAACCAGTTCGGCTTGTAGTGGTGCTATTTTTGGTGACATAACAATAAAAAACAAGAATTAAAAGATACTTTCTTTTTTAAGTGATATTTTGAAAATTTAATTCGACTTATCATGGGATGGGGTTTGTTGTAAAAAACTAATATGTTGAAGATCTTGTCTCAGATTATCTACAATACTTGGTTTTGACTGTTATTTTAATCCATGATCATGTACTATTTTATTAGGAATACCATGTTTATGTGATGATAATTTCTTGTACACATTTTCTGAATGATCATTTCTATATTGAGAGCCCATTAAATATTTTTATGAATAATTTATCCTTAAAATGGTTTTCAGTTTCATTTATAGAAGTTTTATCAGTGATTTTTATTCACACTTATCATTTTCATGGTGTATCTCATAGTTTCATATCAAATATAAATAATGTTTTTAAAAAAAATGAAATCTTTCTTATTTATTTATCATATTATTATTTAGGAGCCCATGGATGAGGTCTAGTGTTTATTATGGGGAAAGATTATATTGATGTTGTATTCCTATTTCTGACTAAAGAAACTCAAAATAATGTAATAAAGTCTTCAAGTGCATCTGTCATATATTTTACAGAATTCTAGAAAAACTGTGACAATTCAACTCCTCTAATATACTATCTTACATTGATATTAGTATTATTTAAACTCATACGATTGTTTGAATTCCTACAATTGTTTCAATTCTGACTATATACTCTATTTCTTTGAGGATAGTGTTGGTTAAACTCCTACTATATACCATCTATCATCTCCTCTTATATATATAGTTTACCCCGGAAAATTCATTTTTATAAACATCTCATGCTCTTCAGATAGTTGGAAATACATTCCATGATGGTATGTTATATTTTGGAACACATATAAAATCCATGAGTTATTTACTATAGTATATCTTAAAATGAATTGTAACTTTATGATGTCATTTTCTATTTTTTATCAAATTAAAATATGACATGATATTTCTATTTAAAGGTTACAATACAATATGTTTCACACATCTAGTATGCTCTACATTGATATTGATTAGGGAGTTTCTCTTCTTTGAGACCACTAAATCATGTACTCTCTGTGATCAGTGTATCATGTATTTAATATGAGCACAATAATTTTTAAGAGCACTGAAACATTTATTTTATTTTAACAGTTGATCAATAATTTTTCTTGACTAGTGGATCGGTTTTTATAGAATTGGGATCATATCGCTGTTAAAATTCAAGGGTGAGTATTATTTATATTAATTTTTAAATGAAAAATTATTTAATTTTTATATAATGTATTTAAAAAAATACAATACATATTTTATATAATTAAAATTTACATAAATTTATTTTTAGTATTTATGTTTTATTAATATATTCTGTATTTTTATAAACATATACTTTTATTGTGTTGTGAAACTTCCAATTGAACTTTCACAAAAAAATTTAATGTATTGATAATTTTTTTCAAATAAATTTTGTAAAAAAATATAATCAATATATCTTTTATGTCCATTTTTTATAATTTTTTCTGAACACATGCATTTTATTTACAATTTTATTCATGTATTATATTCATTTTTAAATTGTAAATATTTTTTTTTTATAAAATTAATTTCCAAAAATGTAATAAATATATTACATAATTGAATTTAATATAAATATATTTAATAAAATATAATTTTTATTAAAATTTTATGTGGTTTTATAAATATATACTTTTGTTGTATTGTGAAACTTACACTGGACCATCAACATTAACTACCTCCAAAATATCCAGTGGAACTCTAAATGGATTTATAATTGTTATTTATAACGATTTTGTAAAAAACAATACCTTCCATATATAAAATAAGTCCGTTTATTATAATTTTGTTATATATATACATTTTTTCATATTTATTCACGTATTATATATATTTTTTAAATCTAAATTATATTATTTTTAAGAAAAAGAATACAAAAATAAAACACATATTTTATATAATTTAAATTTCTTTAAATATATTTATTAGTGTCTAATTTTTATTAATATATTTTGTATTTTAATAAATATACAATTTTGTTAAATTATATAACTTCCACTGGAAGTTCCACTGGAACTTCAACTAGATCATACAATGGAACTTCTACTAAAACATCCATTAAAACTCTAAATGAATTTATAATTTTTATTTATTTATATATTTTAAATAATATATATTTAATATATTTTTTTAAGTGAATTTATTATATTTTTTATAAATATATAAATCTTATTCACATTTTTATTCATGAATTATATACATTTTTAAATGGTAAATTATATTATTTTAATAAAATTAATTTTAAAAATGTAATAAAATTTTTATATAATTTCATTTTATAAAATTATATTTATAAAAATTATATTTTTATTAATATACATCTTAGTTTTATAAATATATACTTTTTTTGTATTGTGCAACTTCCGCTGGAACATCAAGTGGAACTTCCAAAGGAACATTAGATGGGACTCTTAATTGATTTATAATTGTTATTTAAAATTATTTTATAAATAATATATTTAATATAACTTATAAGTGAATTTATTATGAATTTTATTCAATTAAGACATTTTATTTCAATTTCCATCCATGTGTCATATATATATATATAAGTGGAAAATTATATTATTTTAATAAAATTTATTTAAAAAATGTAACACATATTATATATAATTTCATTTAATATAAATACATTTGTTAAAAATTAATATACATTTCCCCTTTTATTTTTTATTTATTTGGTTTTTTATAATGGAAAATCTTCATTGACATTTTCCTATTTAAATAAAATTATGATATTTTCATCAAATTGGTATTTTTATATTTTTAGTTCCATTATAAAATAATTTTTTTAAACATTATAAAATTATAGCATAAAAATGAATATTAGTTTATAAAATAATGTGTTTCTATTTATTGGAGAAAATTTAATTCTTTCAAAACAATATTTTCATAATAATTTTAAATGTAACAATGTTTCTTATATTTTTCTAAGTATATATATTTAATTACGTCCATAAAATATATTATTTAAACTTCAAGAACATTAGTAGTTTTTTATAACTTTATTTAAGAAATAAAAAGTTGAAATGTTTTATAAATTAGTAATTTATTGAAAATTTATATTTTTCAATCCTATTATTTTTTATAAATATATATGTTTTAATTAGTAATTTATATCAATGTTTTTATATCAATTTTTTTTGTTTTTGATATTTTTATATTTTATATCAATGTTTTTTAGGTTTTTTTATATCAACATTTGTTATATGTTATTATTTCTTTTTTAATTTGTGGGGTTTTTTATAGCTTTTTAAAAAACATTTTATTATCAGTGTTTTTGTTTTTTTATTTGTTTTATTGATATTCTTTTATATGGTTTTTTAATGTTTTATTTTTTTTGATATTTGGTACATAATAGTAAAAAATGAATGGGGTCAAAATTGGGTTTTGTAAAAATTCTGACGATCGTGATTTTTTAAAATTTTATAATTTAACGGGGTTCAATTTTTTTTAACATGCCTCATCATCTAAGTGAATTTTATTATCGTGTAAACCTATAGCTATAGGTGATGATAGTCCATCGCTCATCTGATATAACTTTTCAGGAGCTCTTGGAAGGACGCCTCCATGTTGTTGGTTGTTTTTCCCTCTCATTGTTACTTCTCCATGACAACTTTAACATACCAGTTCTCCCAAATCCCATGATTTCACCTCCCACGTCAACTTAACTAGGATCTAGTCAATGTTCATGGAATACATGCCATATATGTTCAAGTGTCAAAGTCAGAGGAAAGTATTTCATCTGTTCCAGCCTTCCCTAGCATCGTTCTTTGATGTACTCGAAATCAGGTTAACTCATGGTTCTAGACATTTCAGACTTTTGTTCCCGATATTTTATAGAGGTTCTCACTATATGATAGAGTATATAAATATACATCCCCTCATGTTACCATAGTCCCTTTGGAATCATATATCTAGTAGAGGTTTTAGTATAACAATGATTAGTGGTCAATTTCTATATCTTTGTCTCTGTTGTTTACTTCCCATGATCAACCCATGTATACCTTATTAGATTCCCCTATAAGGCATGTCATCAATATATGGTCATAGTTAGGTCCACCAATCATTTCTACTCATTGATAGTGGTGGGGGATCTCTTAATCATGGACCTTGATGGTTGGCTGATTTGTTAGTGTTCTCATGACATGCTTCCTCCTACGCCCAAATTCTGGTGACTGACATTATCGTTAATTTCCTCCACTTTATTCTCATTATATTCCCCATCTGAAGAATGATATCTATGGTAAAAATGAAAGGTATGTCCAAGTATTATTTTATTTTTAGGTGTTTGGAGTCATTTTAGCGATCTATGGGTTCATTATATTGTTTGTACTGGGTTCCCACACCCTTATTATGGAACTTATATAATCAAAAAAGTGATAAGAGACTAAGTACTTCCACACCAAAGGACTAATTATCCCTTTTATTTCATTCAAAAATAAACTCCACATAAATTCATATAAATTAGTCAACATTCACCCTCTATCTAAATGTTTCTCCCCTAACATAGCATTTAATATGATGAAATTCAGTTGAATCTATTTTTTTTTAAAAAGGAGATCCTAGATTGACATGCTATCATAAATTAGATAGTGCAAAAAAACAAACATTTTCATATTTTTCACAAGATCCACATATGAAACCAATTATCTCTAGACAACATTATTCAGATAGACTATATTGAACTAAGAAACCTCTTTACATTGACCCATTTCTCAAGGACTGAACCTCTAGATTTGAAGTTAATAAGACCTCACTTGGTCTTCCATCACGGAATCAATGGAAGTGATGTATACAATGATTTAGAAAGCTCAAGATATATTCTTTAATATATATCTCAAAGGAATCATCTTCTTAATTTGAAAACCACCCTTGAATATATATTGGCATTATGGTTATGTGGTAGAATATTAAAACAATAGTTAATGTGTGTATCTGAAAACATCCCATGTTTATCACCACAACAACTAATATTATATGATCAATGGCTCAACTACATATATTGAGTGATCGAGTGGTTAGATATAAGAAATTCACACCCTATTTTTTAATTAACTCTATTCAATCTATCGAACAAACTATTGAACAAAGAACCCCTTTATGTAGACAAATGTTAAAAAAACACATCCAAGGCCCATCAATACTGATCAAATGTAAAATAAAGATAGCTAAAATAAATTATATCAATATTAAAATGGGTAAAAACCCATTCAATCTATGTTTATAATTTTTTATTCAAAATGATCAAAAGTATAAAAAAGATGTTTTCACGATTTAATTAAAAAATTAGTTCAATATATACTTTTATCTTGAACTTTTAAATTCTAAATGATATTGTTATCATTACAATCAACAAATAAGTTCAAATTATACTTTCTAAAGTAGTAAAAATATGAAAATTTATTTATACCTAAAATATTGATATATTTAGGGGAATGAAATAAATAAATTACAATGCAAATATACAATAATGAAATTATTTATCACCGCCATAATTTTTTTAAATTCCATGAAAAAATCTCAATAAATTTTAAATTTATAATATTTAAATAAATTATTGCTGTGACCGATTTACTCTATTTGTAAACTCGTTATTCCAATTTTTTATTCATTCATATTTAACATATTTTTTCAAAAAAATTAATCTCAATATCTTGTTCTATCATTTTATATTCAGATATACGTTCCCTGATTAATTCTTCTCTCACTCATTGTAGTTTTTAAAAAAATATCTTCTCATCTAGGAAACATGAAAAATAATATATAGTTGTTGTTAAATTTTCATTCCTATAATCACATATGAAAATGAATAAATTAATCAAATGGACATTGAAAATGTATTCATTGTAACATTGGGTGGGTTATTTTAAATTTTATAATGAAGGATTAAACTATATAGGTTTTTAATCTAATAGTAAAATCCATGATATTAATTATCAAGCCTCTAATTTCACTTAATTTCTTATTTTTTACTATTTTATGTGGATTCAATGAAGGTAAGAGTATGAAAATAAATGTTCAGTGAATCCCACTACCCATTTCTCATAGAATTCTTCTATTACTCTTAACAATTCACAATGTGCAACATTTAGAAAAAACTTGAGAAATGATTGGCCCCTATACACTCACCCATCACTATCTACATGAATTTTTACTAAGGGTATGGTGGATTGGATTATGTTTGTATTATTCATCCTAACAAGGTTAATCATTGTCTCTTTGGATTTAAATGGATTAAACTACCTTGGATAAAAAATGGATACACAAAAGAATTTTTAAGTAAAAGATGAAATCTATCATATAAACACCTCTGAACATATTAGAGTCTTGGAAAAGAAACTACAATATGTTTTATATTACAACACATTATTCATGAAACCTTATGAAAGTATATAATTATAATAATATCAAACAAATTTGTAGAATCCTCTCAAGATAGAGAATTTACATTGGATCACAAACATACAATGGGTTTCTAATTTAATTAAAATTCCGGTTAAAGCTAAAATCAAAAGTCAAGGAAAGTTTCATATTTGAAATAACATTAATTTTTCAACTTGTAATCATAGTTTCTTTCCACAATTCATTAAAACTATATAATTATAGTAATTTTAATTAAGAACAATGCTTAAAAAAATTAATAGCACAAAAGGACAACGAAATCACAATTGTTCTTACAATACACTACCCCTCACCTATGCTAACATCATTAACTATCATCACAACCTGATTTATTTTATAATTTCAAAAGTATATAATATGATACAAGAATATATGGATATTTTCATAATAAATGGTTTCTTTTATAATTATGATACTTTTAAATTATTTCAAAATAGAAATATATATTTCTATGAATTATTTTTGATTTCATCTATGTCAACATCCTTTGATGGATTTTACACTTGTTTGAAGTTGATTAATTATGATAAAATCTTATATATTGTATTGAAGAATTTGTAATATTTATGACTGTAGATGTTTTATTTTTACACCATTCATGGTTTATGGATATTATATTATAATTTCATATGTTAGTTTTAATAAGAATGTTTATGTAATGTTTCATCCTTTTCATATGAGGAATGAATTGGACATAATATGTGATGGGTGGATCCCGCTATAGCTCCTTGATTCTTGAGTAGGTCTCATGAGACAATGTATTTTCTTGGCACAAGGCTTTGAGAAAATCGTATTTTTAGTATTGGCATGAGTCCTTGACTGTGTGGTTATGATGTCCTCCATTATGCATTCCATCATTATGAAATTGGATATTAATATTACATGTGATTGTTAGACTAGTAGAATATCCATGTGAATAAGTAAATGGAATTATTTGAATTACATTTTCCTTATTATGATGATGTTTATGGTTAAAGGGATTTTGTTTTATTCTTATAAATTACAATAAATTTCTGTGCTTATTTATGATAGTTTCCACTATCTTGTTATCCATATTGAGCATCTGAGATAACCCCTTTATATGATTTATTTTTCCTAGGATGCAAAAAAATATATTGTGATTTACCTGAAGGAATAGGCTAGGGATATGAGTGTGTTCAAATGGGTCCCAATGTTGTTGTTTTTTCTATTTCATAATGTAATGTAAAACTTATTTATGTATCTATTACTTATAAAGCTACTAAACTAAACGGTCTTTCGAGACATGACCACTTGTGATCATGCCAATGTTATGTAGTAATGCAACAACTTGGGGTAATTAGGGTCGGGGCGTTATAATTGGTATTGGAGGAAGTTTATTTCAAACCTTGGAAACTAGATAAAGAAAAAATCTTATTAGTGAAAATTAACCTAATATAGACATTTAGGATTACTATAAAATAAATTCCTTTAAATTTGGTAATCTAGAGATTTTGGAAATTTTCTTAGGAATAATCCATGTCTGGATACAAGCAGGTAGAGGTGGCTCTCGCACAAATGCACCTAGGAGTGAAAAATCTGATAAGCAGTTTTGGACATGACCCGGGGTATCCTAGTACATGATAATGGGTCTTTCTGCACTCTTGGACTGGAAATTGACTTTTTTATTATTAAAAAACTTCTGAGATAAAAGTGATAAACCACCATATCCAAACATTACAACCATTAAAACAACGAAAGATGATAACCCGGATCAAGACTATAGGATCCACCCCTCCCTAGCGACTATATCATGATGACAAGCATTAACCATCGCATGACTACTCAGCTAGCTGTCCCATGCAAAGTTGCACGGGCCTAGTATCGATGGCAGAGCCATACCCTCTCGAACTTCTAAATCCGAATGGAATACTCAGGAGAAGGCTCCTGCTCTGATACTCATCTGACGCAGATCTATGTAGTGTGCTGGTTACAAACATATCCATGATAAAACAATCAAACATAAACATAACGAAGCCTCAAATTTCCGACTCCCTTTGAAGATTCATATCTTCTCTAAAAGATGTCTGGGGGACATAAAACCTTCATCGTATCATGTTCCAGTGTAATTCAGTTTCCTTTCCCACAGATAATCATCGGGTAAGAGACATTGGCTTCATCCAATCCTGGAGATTCATGAACCATGTTACAAACTTCCAAAAATGCAGAACAATTGGAAGTTTGAAACACTAATTTCTTAGGTTACTATGACATGTTTGGATTGATTTAATTTATTTTTTTCAAAGTAGTCAGGTTCTGTTGACTTTTCATAAAAATCTAATACTAACTAGTGGCAAAATTGACATAAATGAGTTTTTAAAACAAATACTATATTAATAATTGATATAATATTCATAAAAATATATGGTTTAGAAAAAGGACATAGATAAGGTTATTAATGTCAATAATGAACCACTTGGGGGTCTCTTCCCTTTTTATAGTATTTTTATTAACCATTTATTATAATAAAACAAGAATACATGGTAAAAGTTAAACTATTTAACTAATATATAAATCTAAAAGATAATGTTAATATGGTGACCTAAACCTATCTAAAACCTATTGGTAGATAATATTTCGCCCCATACCCACCTTATCCTCAAAATAAATTCTTTTGGGAGCCATTATAAACAGAATATTATTGTATAATAAATTAATATTTCAATCTTTTCCTAAAGTGACCCACACCTCTCTTATAAAAGGGTAATTCCCCTTCTCTAAAAATCACACCTCCAAATCCATTTGTATCGTCCAAACCATGCTTAAATATCCTCCCAAAAACCCTCAATTCAACTTAGAGACCTTAATTTTATCAGAAGCTAACCTAAGGAGCGCTTTTGATCAAAAAAAGGAAGCACCTGAAGAAGATGTAATAATTTCATCACCTCTTTCAAAGTTTTTTTTGTTCTTCAACTTCCTCTTTCATTGTTGTATCCATAAAAAAAATAATAAATCCAGTAACTTATACATAATTTTATGTTATTATTAATATGCTACAACCATATTCATTATTTTATTCATCCTATGAATTAGAAAGTCACCATACGTGTGTACGTACAGCTTACCGTCTCCATGTTGTGGTGTAGTTTGTTATTCAACACTTTATTATTTGGATGGGTATAATAATGAGTAAAATTGACTTAATAAATAAATATAACATGTTAATTATTTTGTATATATGATATAAAATCCAATTACAAATTATTTCACCATTAATAGAATGATATTGTCGCTCGTGCATACGTACAGATTACCGCCTCTATGAAAATGATGAGATTCATTCCCCATCATAAACATTCAAGAATAATTATCATTTTATAATTAAAAATATTGTTTATAAACAAAATATGAATTTTTATATGAATAAAATACATCACATCCATAAAAAATATAAAATATGTGACCAATCATATAAAGGAAAACGAATCAGTTAACACCCGAAACAATGATACTACTAAAATATAATTATCAAAGAAATATTAGAAGATCATATATGATATCATATTTATGTACGAGGTTATTGTATAATTTAATAAAAATGATTTAACATTTATAAAATAGGCTAATGTACCATCAATTAATGAAAATATCATGATAATGTTCAACGTTACAATCTATTTATTATCAAAGGTTGTTTTTACGAATGTATCTACTTAGACTTTTTTATCATCCACATCTTTGTTTCTTAAAAATGTAATTCAAAACATTTTTAATATTCCTTAGAACATGGGTTAATGTCATTTATACCCTTGATTGAATTTTTATAAAATATTTTGAATGCAATATTTCCGTCGTTTTCCAAACAAGGTGCTTTTTGACCATTTCGACAAATTTAGGTAAGGATGTTTTTTTAAAATTATAAGGAGGGTGAAGATATTTTCCATCATTATAACACCATAGAAGCTTCCCTTACAATATTATAATAATATTTTCAAAATAATTGTTTTATATTATAATTATGTGACTTTTAAATGGTTTCAAAATAGAAATATATATTTATATTAAATAGTTTTGATTTCATCTATATCCACATCCTTTGATGGATTTTACACTTGTTTTAAGTCGATTCATTATGATACAATCTCCCATATTGTATTGAATGTTTTGTGATATGTTTGACTGTTTATGTGTTTTTTATATCATTCATGGTTTATGGTTAAGGTATTCACATTTTATATGCTAGTTTTAATACGAATGTTTATGTTATGTTTCAAACCATTCATATGAGGAATGCATTGAACTTAGTAAGTGATGGGTGGAGCCCACTATAACTACATGATGCATCAGTAGGTCTCATGAGATAAAATAGTGTCTTCGAACAAGGCTTTGACAAAATCTTATTTGTAGTCTTGGCACGAGTCATTGACTATGTGGTTATGATTTCTGGCATTATGAATTCCATCATTATGTAATTGGATATTGATATTACATATGATTATTTGACTTGTAGAATATATATGTGAATATGTAAATGGAATTATTTGATTTATCCTTTCCATATTAATGTCATGATTATGTTTAAATGACTTATGTTTTAGTCTTATACATTTCCTTTAATGTTTGTGATTATTTATGGTAGTTTCCACTATATTGTTATCCAAACTGAGCATCTGAGCTCACCAATTCCTATGTTATATTTTTTTCAGGATGAGAAGAAGTATATTACGATTATCCTACAGGAATATGCTAAGGGATATGAGTGTGTTCAAATGGGACAAAATTTTGTTGTTTTCTTATTTTATAATATAATGTAAAAATTATGTATGTATCTTGTACTTCCAAGGCTACTAAACTAATTGGTCCTTTATGACTTGATCTCTAGTGATCATGCCAATGTTATGTAATAATGAACCAACTCTGGGTAACTAGGGTTGGGGCATTACACTTCCTCCATTCTTGATTTTTCTATCTGAAAAATTAAATAAGATAATGATCTAAAACCTCTTACTAAACACGTGAAATATGTATTTATTTTATATGATAACTCTTATATTGTCATTATCTTTGCTTCACCTACTGAAATAGATGAGCTCATACTTTTTTAGGTTTTAGAGGAATTCATAAATGCCGTAGGTTGGACCCTAGATGACATACCGTGAATCAACCCTTCCCTTTACATGCATCAGATCCATCTTGAAGAATCATCCTAACCAATTAGAGAACCACAAAGTAGACTCTATCCACTCTTACATGAGGTAGTTAGGAAAGAGATCCCCAATCTGGTTTTATCTACCCAATTTCTGATAGTGAATGGGTTAGTCCAATTCTTATTTTTACTAAGAATGGTGGGATAACTGTTATCACAAATGAACATGGGAAAGTAGTCATAACTCATGTAATGAAAAATGGGAATGTGTGAATCAATTATAGAAAATTGAATTTTGAAACAAAAAATAAACCACTACCCTTTTCCATTCCTTGACCAATGGCATAAATGATTAGCTGGAAATTCACATTATTTATTTCTTGAGGGATACACCTGGTACTTCCAAATTCCAATCACACCTCATGACCAATAAAATACTACTTTCAATTTACCCTTTCGAAGATATTCATATATTAGATTACCTTTTGGCATTTACAATGCTCCTGTAACATTCCAAAGGTGTATGTTGAGTATCTTTTCTGAATTCATTGAACACTGCATGGAATTATTCATGGATGACTTTAAAATTTATGGTGTTTCATTTGAATAATTCTTGAATTCAATCTCCTTAGATTTTAAAAAGTGTGTCAAGTGTAACCTTGTGTTAAATTTTTAAAATTTTCACTTCATGGATGCAAATGGGATTGTTCTAGGGAATATAGCTCCAAAAGTGGATATTGAAGTTGATCCTTCCAAAATTGAAGTGATCCAATCACTTTCTAAACCCACCTCTATTTTATTCTTCTGTTCATTCCTTGGTAATGTTGGTTTCTATTAGATGTTCATCCATGAATTTAGTAGGATTTACCTCCCACTTGCATGATTTCTCCAAAATCATGTCACTTTCCATATTGTTGAGGTTTTAAATAGATAATTCATTGAACTGAAAACTTCTCTTACATCATCCCCAATAATCCAACCCATATATTGGTCCTTACCCTTTGAGTTGATGTGTGATGATTCTGATAGAGTGGTTGGGGATTCTCTTGATCAAAGAAGAGAAAAAATTCTTCATGTAAACTATTATTCCTCAAAAACATTGTATGAAACTTAATATCACTAAACTATCATCGAAAAAGAAAAATTTTAACATTGGTTTTAACCATAGATAAATTCCGGACCTATCTATTAGGTGCCAAAATTATCATCTTTACAGACCATTCGACTATAATGTTCTTAATCGATAAAAGTGATTCCAAAACTAGGATAATAATATGGATCCTAATGCTACATGAGTTTGACCTTGAAATCAATGTTAGACTATGCAAAAAACCCTTTTTCTGATCAATTGAGTAGAATTTCTAATTCTTCTCATTCAGAAATCATTGATCCTAAATTCCCCACTTGGCACCATTCATCTCTCAATCCAAAGTCACCATAGTATACCCCAACAGTAAATTACTTGGTTTCTAGTTTTTATCTTGAATGGTTTTCAAAAGAACAAAAAATTAATATGAAATGTAATTCAAAGTAATTATTTTGTGATGAAAATAAGATTTGGAAAACTTGGGTGGACATAGTAATTAAGAGATGTGTTGATTAAAATGAACATTCATCCATCTAAGAATTCTGTCACTCACTTCCCAGAGGTGGCCACTTTGGACCCAAAAGGACCTCCCAAAAGGTCATAGACTCCAGATTCTTTTGGACTTCACTCTTCAAATAATCACATTAGTTATATCAATCATGACCCACTTTTCAAATGTTTGGGACAATTTCCTATAGATATTAAATGCCCAAAAATCCATAAATCATCTATGAGATCTTTCATACTTGGGTCATAAATTTCATGTGACCATTCCTCCATTCCAATGGATTTTCATACATTCTTTCTAAGTTCTACTATGATTCAATGTGGGTTTTTTCTAGACCCACTAGAAATAATGATTCATATATTGTGAGTGAGTTCCTAAAAAACAACATCTTCCATAGATTTGGAGCTCCATGTGCCTTGATCAGTGACTTAGTAACCCATTTTTGTAATAGAACCATGGAATCTATTTTGAAAGATAATGGTGTTGTACACAAAACTTCAACTTCATATCACCCCCAAAAAAATGGCATGTATGAAATTTCTAATAAAGAAGTGAAAAGAGTGCCATAGAGAATTGTTAAGACCATCATAAAAGAATGTCTTGAGAGGCTTGGTGTATCACTTTTGGATTAATGAACTGCCTATAAAACACCCATTGGGATGTCTCTTTTTAGTCTATTTTGGGGTAAATCATGTCATTTTCCATTTGAAATCCAATTTAAGTCATTTTGGGCTGTGAAAACATGTAATTTTGATTGTGAAATATCAGGTAAATAAAGATTGTTTCAGTCGACTGATTTGGAGGATCTTCGACTTGATTCTTATGAAAATTCCAATCCATACAAAGAAAACGATAAGGTACTCCATGAAAACCCCATCCTAAGAATAGTATTCTGTGAAGGTGAAAAGGTATTTCTTTTTTAACACTCGATTTCATCTTTACCTAGGTATGCTTAATTTTAATTGGGAATATCATTTTATTTTTTCTGAGGTTTACCCATTTAGTGCAGTGCAAATCCAAGACCCCTCTTCCAAAAGAACATACAAAGTTAATGGACATCAGTTAAAGCATCACCATGGTAGGACACACATCCTAATAACCACATCGAATTCCATTGAATGCACAAATTATACAGCAAACCCACCACTAGATGGGGATGAAGACCCACCAAATCCAAACCAGTGGGAACCTATTTCCCTTTAACTCTCTTTCTATCTCTTTCTAACTCTCCCTCTTTCTTATCCTTCCTCTATATTTCAATTTTTATCACTTTCTTTATTATACCCTTTTTTTTCTATTTCTCTTTTATGTGGGTCTGTATTTTAAACAAACTAGAAAATCTAAAAAATAACGAAAAAACCAAAAAATGTCATACTTATGCACCATGAAGTCTTTGAAATTCTGTCCAACCATTTTGGGGAGTCAAAAAAAACTTTTTCCATCTCAAAAAATTTATATTTTCATCATGAATTTTGAAAAATAATCTTAATTCAAAAACAATAGCTTTTCAATGATCAGTTTTAGATTTGAAAAAATGATTTTCCCTTACCGTGAGGAAAAAAATTAGGTTTCATGCCAAGGCTACCTACGACCATCATTAAAAAATGGGTGTTTTCACCCCTAATTGTGAGTATTTATTGTGTGGTTCTTTGAGTTGAATTTTCTACTTTTGGTGCAATAATACGATATAATCATTT
Organism: Viscum album; assembly: GCA_963277665.1. Classification (NCBI taxonomy): domain Eukaryota; kingdom Viridiplantae; phylum Streptophyta; class Magnoliopsida; order Santalales; family Viscaceae; genus Viscum; species Viscum album. The sequence continues at coordinate 476,613,443 of OY728151.1, forward strand.
TCTGAACCACATGAGAATCACAATATCCAAATATCCTCCCATTACCCTTAAATTTTTCCTTATTTTAAAATACCATATATGACTATGAAAACCATTTCTTTTATAGACACATTACAAGACCAATATCTTATCCCACCCAATATGAAAATGGATTTACATTTCATTATTTATTGATATTTTAGTATGGGGGGAATGTATTTCATTTTGGGTATCCTTTTCTTAATCATTCCGCATGTTATCATATGCTTTCGGGAAAGAATCCATTTTAGTGTGGGTGATATGTTTCTATTAATTGATTATTGGGGAATGGAATTTCATTTATTTATTTTTTTAAATTTTATTTACAGGTTTTCAAAAAAGTAAATGTTTTAATTTTATTGAAAAGTGGTTAAAAGAATTTAAAAAATAAAATCGAAATGGGTTGTGTCTTGGGACGGTCACAAATAACTTTTCCAAAACCTTTAAACATGTTATAAATATTACATTTACTGTCATGACGAGATCAATCATGGTTTTGTTGATGAGTGTGATATTTGTTTCAAGTTCAACTTTAGAAAAAAAAAGTAAAAAAAAACACAATAAAAATAACACTTATGTCATTAGGAGATGATTTTTTTTGTAAATATTTCATCTTCTCATACCCTTAAAAATTTCTCCCCCTATTATATCTTTGTTCACATGATCATTCCCTTGTAAATATGTGTTTCCATTTAATTACATGCTTCATTTCAAAATTATTGTGTATTTTTTTACACAAGATGATGTTTTACCCCTTTTCTCCTCTCCCTTGGACATTATATTCCTACTGTCCCAAAGCCAAAGAAAACCCCCTTCAAAGACAACACGATTCTTGGGAACTTTAGTATAGGGAATGAAATATGATATCAATTTTAAAACTCTTCAATTTTAACTTTTGGTTGGTGAATGAATGAACCTCTAGAAATAAATTGTTATCATCCTGATAGGAGTGAGTTTTGAGAGCATAAATTTTCCATTTCTAAATTTGAGGTTGAAAAAATGAATTGTTTTTGGAATATTTTTTCTATAAAATTTTTTTGTGTAGTTAAATATGGATGTGTGAAATGGTATAAACCTCTATTAATTGAGGAAAAAATTGTAATATTTGATGGTGAGTGAGAATGATTTAGTAATGTTTTTTGTACATGAGGAAATGCACAAGACTAAGTGTGGGAGAGTTGATGTTATTCATTTACTCATAACGGTTTGTATACTCCCTTAAATAAATTTCATGTAAAAGTGAATAATTAGTCTGAGATAGTCATTTTTAAATACTAAATATACTTTATAGAATTATTTGAATAATTCTAATTTAGTCAGTTTTCTATTTTAATTATACCTCCAACCCTGATTATCAAAATATAAATTTTCATCTTTTTTAGGATTCATTATTCAATTTATATCATATGGTTATAATAAATCATTGTCCAATTCTTCCATTTTAAGGGTCATATAGGCCACACAAGAAGCCCGACAATTGTTTTTGAAGGAAATGGACCATCCATGAAGATTGGATTACTAGGATCAATAGAGAATTCAAAAATCATTGATTCTATACTAAAAGTATGGGGACAATTCCATTAATATTTGAAAAAAATTTCATGGTCCAAATCTACTAACAAGGGGCCCAACTGACGATTTTTAATATAGACCACCATTATGTCTGAGAATTAAAATCTCCACACCAATACTAACATTTATCCTGCTAGAAAAATCTATTAGAGATGTGATTTTCCAGTGTAAAAATGATATATATCTAGATGACATTGATGAAGAATGTGTTCAGATTTGAGGGCATATTCCTATTGAAAAACTCATTCAAATTTTTTCTTAGAAAAAGAATGGATTGAAATGGACAGATAGACATTTTTAATCAAAACATCATAACATTGGATCCTTAAGTTCAATAGTCACCTAATTTTAAGAGTATACATCACAATTGAATATCTAAAACATGTAAGAATAAGCTATTTCATGATTTTTATATCGGGATGGTCCAATATTTGAGAAAATCGGAGGGATAGATTGGGAATGCATACAGTCAACCACCATTGGGATATAAATACATCCCCCTCTTCTCCTTGTAATGGGTTAGAATTTCATTAAAATTGAGTATAGGTTGGCATGACCAAGGCTCTTAAAAATTATTGGGAGTATATTCTATACTCATTATTCAACTTGATATACCATTCCCCTTTCTTATTTTCATTTACTTTTGTGTTCGTCTTGGTTTGTAATCTTGTAAGTGTTTGTATTGTAATTCCATTTTAATACATGTTTATTTATAATTATATCATAATATAATACACCCCTTATTTTTTAAAACTACAGTTCTTAAAATATTTTAAACCATGTTGAAATACATTTTAAATTTTTCTTTCTCATTCAATCAAAAGTCCATATTTAATTATCCTCACCATTTGTGTGTGTGTTCGATGCACAAATCTTTTCTAATACCATTATTTTATTTCTCTAATTATTTCATCATACTAAATATGATAAACCAGATTAATTATCCTCTTAATGTATGTGTAAATGTCACATTGGGTTGAATCAAAATTTAGGGATGTTAAGTGATTGAGAGTATCTTCTCGATGAAAATTCTTGAAATTGACATTGGATAAGTTTGAATTAACATGTCATGGATTAATGACATGTTTTGTTTAATGTGTGGTTTCTATTTATTTTTGGAAGTGAATATACTCTACCATAAACAATCTCTAATTAATATTAGAACCCTGAGTTATGTTAAGGATTGGATTAAAGCCTTAACACTTAGGAATTATGATCTAAGTCATCTTGTGAAGTGGGTGTTAATTTAAAGCATTATAAAGAAGAGATCAAGGATATCAAAATCTTAACACCCTAATGATGAAATCACATCAATAATTATTAAATTTATAATTTGAACATTAACCATCAATCACATCATTTACGCTCTAAAAACAACCCCCTCCCCCATAATCAGAATACAATCTATTAAAAACAATCGACTATAAAAAGTACCATCACCGATGATTAAACCAGAGTGCTGATCTAAACATTAGCTGAGCACCAAAACCTTGAATGGTCAATATGAGACAGTCATCCACACTTTACCCTCCCACAATGAACTTTAAAAAAATATAAATATTGAATTTCAAGATCAACTCCTCCCTTCTTGAATACACTAACACAAACATTATTAAAGAATTTTCAACATAAAATAATATATGCAATTAATTTATTTGTAGGAATGAATAAATTAGTACATAGATGGATGAATACTAATCATAAATAATAAAATAAGAAACATCATTTCATTTAAGAGAATGTATTCCAAGATTTAATATCCTATAAGAATTAATATAAAAAATTGATTTGAGATAATATTTCACCAAATTCCACAGTGAGTTTGGCCAATGATGGTTTATTCAGCCTGGAGAAATAGTATAGCCCCTCTATCTCCAAACCTATAACTCTCTTAGAAAATAATGGTTTATTGTACCAAATCAACTCATTAGGAATCAACAATCTATTTCACCATTTTTAAACCTCAATAGGTATCCAAAGGATAAATAAATAATTTTAATGAATTTCTAATTTATTAATATCAAAAAATGGATTAATTAATCTCCCAAAAATAAAACATTGAAATTGATAAAAAAATATTATTTAATCCACATAATTATTTGTTGTCATCATGCGACAACCTCAACAAAGATACATCATTTTGACTATATAATTCTTTATATAGATCGAATCAAGATGATTCAAAATAAAATAAAAAGACTAAAATTAATTATACTTAATTATTTTTAAGAAATACCTAGATATAATTCATTTATGATAAATAATTAAATTAAACCACCTAAATAAAATTAAAAATTTTTATTATAATGATAATGATATCCAATTTAGTTTGGACATAATTTTTATAAACATTAATAAATTAGTAATTTAACAAAAAATTAATATGAATGGATGATTTTATATAAATAATTTGATTATAATTTTACGATATTATTTTTAATTGGGGCCTATATATATTCTCAAATATAATTTTTTTTATATCCTACTATATTGAATAATTTTCAAAACAAAAAATAATAGAGGCAGTGATATTGTAAAATAAACTAAAATTGAGATAAAATTTTATAATTTAATTGAAAAAAATCAATATATGCTAGGTTTAATGAAAATTGAACATATTTTTTAGATAAATATTAAAAGGGTCAAAAAAAAACTTCTAGGAGAAATAAAAGTTGACTCATAACATATAATGTGGTTAATAAAATTAGGTTATAAATATTTAATCCATGTATTTATATATTAAATTATTTGGTAAACCTGAAAAAATCTATATAATTTTCCAAAAAATCCATTTCCAATATATGTTTGAACTACTACTACAAAACGCATGTTATATAGTAACTACATTCATTTGTGCCCAAACATATGATATTGAGTTCAAATTCCACATATACACATTCATTATAATATAGACACCTCAAATAAAGTTTTACAACAATTATACATTTACATTTATATTTTCATCTTTATTATAACATTTTTATATTACCATGATAAACTACATTGGAAAATAAGCACATACTCCTTCAATTTCCAACTCATGAAAAATAATATTTATAACATAACAGAAATCAAATTTCTATCATCTAGAAATAGTATTCATTTATTTCCTCATATTCATTCATCCATAATGATATTAAATTTTTAAGACCCAAAAATTTAAGTATCGGTGAGTCGAGAGGTGTGTTAGTATTCCAGCATCTAGTGGATGTGTGATTTTGACTATTTAAACATCGTTAAGAGGAAGATAGTTTTAATCATGATTAAAATGGTTATTTGGACATATTAATGGTAGAATGTTAGTGTCAAAATACTCAGAATAAGTTTATAAATGTTCATTCGATGAAAAGGAAGGTAGGGTGGTTTCCAGAAGATCTCTAGGGTTTGGTTGGAGTGCACTGGGTACCCAATGGCATGTCAGGGGATGAGGAGCCTATGCGAGTACCACAAGGTTTCTAACACTGGTGCACCAGGTACCCGATTTTATCTAGTGATATATATTTTAAAACAAAATTAAAATTGGAATCTTACCCATTTACCATATGATCCCATTTGGGGCTCTTCTCCATTGAATATAACACAAAGTGAGGATCTTCCCCTCTCCCTCTCTCCTATTATCTCCCTTCGATGTAGGTTTGTTGTGATAAATTTATCACTCCAATTCTGGGATAAATATTTCCCCTATACCTCGTTGTTCCTCATAACATTTTTCTTATGATTTCAATTTAGTATATTTTAGATTTGTAGGATATTAAACTAAAGTATTATTAAATAAAACTATTAAAATAAGGAGTTCATGTGTGGTGTTTTGGGGACACATGATAATGATGAATTATGTCTATTTAAAAAAAAATCAAGAGTTATGTTTCCTATATTATTTAATTCTTATTTCTTATTATTTGGGATGAAATTAGTTAATGATTTAGATTTTATAATTATGAATTTTTAATGGATTTGACCCAAGTGTGCGCTAAGAGTGGAGTGAACCTATTTGCATTGATTTTAGATATCATTGAACATCCTAGTGAGTTCAATATCAGTTATGAATTTTATAAATATTCTTTATAAGTGTTTTGATAATTATTGTGTGTTTGTTTATCGATGAGATAGGTACTCTTGGGTTTGTCTTTAGAAGGTATGAGCTTGGTATTAATAAATGCATCACTAGTTTAGGTAGGAGACCTGTAAATTATTTAATATATTTATTATTTTGATTATATTATGATTATTTTATAATTATTATTATTCATGGAATGTGAAATGAATTTTTTTGATCAATCCCAATATATTGGGATGGGTTCACATCAGCATAATAGTAAAAAGGGATTATATAACTTACTAAATGGTTCTCTGGTGGTCCCTTGGTGAAACAATTGTCACTGGTCTATTTTTTCGATTTTCTATTTCTTTTTCAACCTTTATAATATAAATCTATCATTTTAAATTAAATGAGTTTTTAAAATGTTATTTTTATTAAATTTTTATTTTAGGAAATGATTTTTTTCTGGTAAAAATGTGATTTAATATTAAATGGTTTACTTGAATGAATTGTTTCAAATGGACTCTCTAAAGAATTGTGGTATGTTAAAGGAATGGTTTTTAAATTCTATTTTAAAATAAAATATAGTGTTTTTAATGAATGTTTTCATTGAGATTTTTGACAAGGTCCTAACATGAGTACATTAAGTATATGTTCCTTTTTATAAATTGACTGTAAAGGAGTTGGAATTTTATTATAATAAAGAGCTATGGGGGATTTTTTTGATATATTTTTTTCTCTATTTGACCACATAAGGGAAAATATCAATTTTTTCCATTAATATATGATTTTGTATGCTTATTTGTTATGGTTTCATTATATTTTATCTCCTATTACAAGATATCATAGAAACCATCAAAGGAAACTTCATTTGGATAGTTGGTTGGTTAAAATTGATTGAGATAGTAGTTATTTTTTCTTTTGGAATATATCCATGGGGACCTTATGATACAATGATATGGGTATGTGTCTTCGAGAAGTTTGAGTGATGGGTGAAATTATCAACATTAGACTCTGAGAAATTCTTAACACACATTGATGAATTATCATCCTCCTTAAATATTATAGGATATCACTTTGATTGAACTAAATGTTTGGGGTAGGAGTTAGTCTCTATGTTCCTAAGTTATAAGCATAGGTTAAATTAATGAGTATCAGTCATAATTACATGGTGATCCTTGGTATATATTGATATATGGGATAAAAGATGTTAGATACATCCTTAGTGTTGTTGATGAGAAGATAATGTGATTACATATATCTAAAAAATGATAATGCAATAAAATATAGAGTAACTAGGCACATTGACTATGTGGAAGTGAGAGTCACATCTAGATATGGATTGATGGATGTCTGAGAGTAAGGAATGATGCCATAAGACACTTATGAGGTGGGTTTCCATTCACATTAAATAGATTCAAAAAACAACTTACTAGGGTTCCACCAATTATAAGACAATTTCAATGGAAAAACAATGTCTTTTTATATTGATAGTATTGATTTTTATAGTGATTAGTGTTTCGTAGAAGTGTTTTACTAGAATATAGTAGGATCCATCCCCTTGGAAAAAGTTTAATAAATTGAATCAATATAGTTATTCTCCATGGCTGCTTCAGTATATTGTACCAGTTATGAAAACATAGAAGAGATGGTGTTGGGTGTGAGATATGTGCTAATCTATTTCATGTTACTAGGAACCATTATTTTTAATTTCTCATTGTTTATCGTTGGTTTGTTATTTAAATATGATATTATGCTTTCTTCCCTCTTTAAAACCCCATTTTGGTTTTAATTATCATTTAAACATTGAAATTGATGGTTGGTCCTTCAGTTATTTCCCATTATTTCGAATATTAGTCTGATCATTATTTTCCATGACAATTATGGTTTTGATGGTTGATAAGTTGTAAGAAGACCGATGAGTTAGGTGAGACTTTGAAGGGAGTGTCTAATAGATGTTGTGAGACAGAAAGATTATTGTTCTTCATGAGATGAATGTGGTTATTATCATAACTCTTTGGGTCATAAGGGTATGTGATTCATCTGTTACCAGTAGTTGGGAATTTTACTATGTGATGTAGTTAAGTATTAGTCTATTTAGAGTGTGTGTCTTCGAGTCACAATGACATGTGGGTAAGTTATATGTATGTGCAAGGGTTAATTTTACAGATTGTTCAGTTTCATTGAGCACCAAAATACAATATCTCTTAATATTTTTATAACAAATCACTTATTCACCAACACTTACTATTTTCTTTTATATATAGGTAATATATTAGAGGATCTAAAATCGCAATTTCTGAGTATGGAATTGGAGGCCAAATGATCGATCGAAAATGGCCATGTGAGTTTGACCAGAGTCCATTTTCATACTTTCATTAGTAATACTGCACATGTATCATCCTAAATAACTTTTGGTTAATTATAATGTTGATGGAAGTTTTTGGTATATATTTCTATATCTATATTATTTTTTTAGAATCATATAGAGTATTTCTACTAGTATGTTTTGGAATATGGGATTCTTTTTTTGAATACTTTTTTCTTGTCTATATGTTTTGGGTATTTTTATATATAGATGGGTAATTCCAAATCATATATAGAATTTGGAATAACCTTTATTATTTATACTTGAGGGTATAGTATCCCAAGGGAAACTATATACCCTTGATTATTATAGACAATGTTTAACATATGAGGAGGTGTTCCTGAGGTTATATGGTGACATCAACTCTAAAAATATTTGGGTCAACTATGTTAGTGTGTTTAAAAGAGGTATGAATGTGTTAATTTGATTGTAAGTACATATTTTATAGGTGTAAATAGGATATTAGAACATGATAGGTAGACTAGATCATTCATATCCAACATATCATCGATTGAAACCCAATTTACCAAGGATGCCAAGTATCATGATGGGGTAGACTAGATTGATCTAGGTGTTAGACTGAGAAACCCAATGACAGATGGATGAAACCCTAGATGATTATATGAGATTAGTATTATGATAGTGATATTGTTTAATTATAATGGTAGTAACATTTTTAGGACACAATACACGCACCAATGGGTGGTGTTTTTCGATATGTTGTCTCATTGAGATCTTTTATTAAATATTGTAAATTATAATCTATTCAATATTTTATTTAATAAATTATAAGGGGTGATTCATTCAATATTGATTTTAGGATATTATTCGATTGATTTTTTATTGTTGTTATTTATCCTTTATAGGGATATAGTGTTTTGGGGTTTTATATTTCTTATGAGGAACATGATTTTGAATGAAAAACATGTGTGGTTCCAAGAGTCTTTTATAAAAAAAATTATATGTTGTTTTATTTTGGATTGACAAATAAAAACCTCATTTTAGGGAAAATTTAATGTTTTTTGGTCAAGAAAAGTCATATTATATTCAATTTAGAATATTTTTTAGGGAAAAATTACGGGTTCCCAGAAAATAATAAAAAGTCTAGAGACTTAGTAGTAGTGATTATGGTAAAAAATCTATGGATCCTAAGGATTGTTTTTAAAGAATCATGTTAGTTTTAGCATGAATAAGGAAGATTGATATTGTTTTCAAATTTATCGACTAGTGTAATAAGAAATAAATTTTTCATAGATTTAGGTGTTTCAAATGTGAGTGACCTAGCATTTTTTGTATATTTTTAATTTTATAATATATTAATTAGGATTTATCCTTATAGTTTTGTGAAATAATAGATGCTTGGGAAAAGTATCGGGAAGCCAAATTGGATGATTGTTTGTTTCATATATTTGGAAAAAATTATGCGATATTTGGTATGCCATTCCTATGTTCTATAGAACCACTAGGTGGAACTGAACAATAATATAAGTTTCATATAGTGGGGAGTTTTAAAAGTCCAGATTTGGGTTTATTATTTATAATTTGGGATAACATGATGCATTCAGGCATCATAATTTCATTTGATAATTGACATGAGAATGGTTATTTATGGGATCAAATTTGGAACCTAAGAGTGTTTATGGTATGCTTAGGTCAAGATGATGATACTATGGTGATATTAGTCATAGAAAGATTAGTGGGAGTATTATAGATTAGGTAGTGAGGTTTTTTAATAGTTCACATTAATATTAGTGTTGTGCATTTGAATCATGATTGGAATTAAAGGAATTAAATTTATGAGTTATGTACCACCTTGAGTTTTTATGAATTATTTAAAAAAAAAATTCATTGATAGCTTGCATTACACACGACACCACGTTTTAACAAACCAAGACTATCTATTTATATTATTAATTAAACATGACCATTATTAAATTAAAATTAAAAATGGTTTAATGAATAAGAATAAATTTTTAATAATTTTTAGTATAATGGTTTTATATAAAGAAAACATATTAATAAAAAAGTACATATTTTTTAGTAAAATCTTTCTTTAAAAAAAACATTTTCTCAAATAAATGTTTTTTATTTATTTTTGTGAAAGAAATAATAATTTTGAACACTTTTAAAAAATTAATTTGATAAATAAAAGTGAAATAATAATTTAAAAATTATATTAGGGTAATTTTGTGGGATTTTTATGAAAAGATTTTGTTTTAGATGAAAAGTGAAAAATACTCATTTTTATTGAAAACTAAATTTTCATTTAAAGACTTTAAAATGTTAATTTTTATTTTATAATGGGTTTAAAATTAAAATTATTAAAATTATATATATATTAATCCAACTGAGTTAATTGGAATAAATTTCATATTGAATTTTGATATAAATCTTTTTTAATGTTTTTAAAATTTCTCTTTGAAAAATTGTTTTCTCTTCGCATATATAGGTTTAATTTTAAATTAAATTCTACATGTTTTTGTGCTAAATTTAGAAAATATATATTAGATATGTGGTATCAAAATAATTTATATTATCTAATAAGGCAAACTTATTTTTTGACCATAATGAATAGTAAAAACACTAAAAATTATTTACCGTGCCTAATGTTAAAATGGGTTTACCATTGGGGATAAACTAAAAGGATAAGAGAAATAAAATGACTCAAAAGATGTCAAAAACCCATTTTATAGTCATATTTAGATCTTTTCACATCCTAAGTTCAATAAATAGTCATTTTAGGTCCTTTTTCATATGAAAAACGTGGATATAATTTGTTCTTTTCAAAAATACCATCTTTTTCCTCTCCGCTACTTATAAAATGTCACCCGTATCCTCTCATCTTCACACATCCAAAACCATTTGGTTCAGATATTACTATACCAAATAAACTCCTTAATTCCTTACTAACATTCTAGAATACTTATTTTGATCATAAATTTGACCTAGTAAATATTTTAGTGAAAACCTAAGGAGGTTCCCCGAAGAAGAGGTAACGATGTTCTAAAAGCATTTATATTTTATTTCTTCTTCCATATCATTAAAATATTATCATATTATGGTGATGTAATGATAAAAATATCTCTATTATATTAATATATTATTATTTTAATGAAATAACCTATATTTATCTCCTCTTCTGTCAAATGTGATATGATATCATTATTCGTGTGTACAACAGAAAATTGCCTCCCAAACCAATGTCATTCGTTTTCCATCACCATCATTCATGTATGTATATAATGATGTTTTTTATTTTTTATAAATTATATTTATGATATTATTTTTCTTTTTTAATTATTATATCACATATATGTTTTTTACATTCCATTCTGTGGGAATACGATAATCTCGCTCAAGTGTACGACTGACTACCGCCTCACGAAGCTATGTGATTTGTTCACGCTTTAAATGGATGGTAATATGGAAGTTATTAATTAAAATACATTATATCTATGACATAAAAATAACTATTTAAAGGTAATATAATAATTACATTTTTCTTTCAATCCTTCAATAAAATGGAAACAACGTTCATGCGTATCTAAGACCTACCGTCTCTATGAATGATGTATTTCCTTTTATGCATCTCACTTTTATGGATTACTCTAAATACATATATAATTAATATATATGATATTTTTAATATGGTTAAAATTATATAGATTTTGAACAATGTTAAAATTAAGAGGACCAAAAAGATAATAAATCAAAACACACATGAAAAAAAGCAGTTATTTCCCAAAATGTGACATTAACATGGAATTTGTGAATAAACAGGTAATAAAAGATCATAACTATATCATATATAATTTTATATATATCTATGTATTGTGATATAAAAAATTATAATAAACATATATTTTTATAAAGGAGTTTTGAATCTGTATGAAGGACGATGAGACTTAATATGGATTTCTGTCTCAAATTACCTTTTTTGGGACATAAGTTATGTTATGCACATAACTTCTTCTATGTTGAGTATATACTGCCTCTTTTACATGCTATATGATGAATATATTCCATTTCTTGATAATAATATTTTCATTTCATGTTGTTATTTAATGGGGACATTGATTCAAAGATACCAAAGTGGTAAACGTTTGATGTCACAATATAATCTTTTATTGGGATTATTTATATTTATGCTTTAGATGATGAAATTTTATAATTAATCACTTATGAAACTAATTAATTTTATTCACCTATATATATTATTATAATATATGTTTCCCTTTCATTTTCCACTCTTTATGAACTCATGAGTTCAAATAATTTTTTTAAGAAAAATCATCATTATTTCTATCTTTGGTCAAAAACCCAATTCCTCCCAAAAACATCTTTTCTAATCATTGTTTACAAAAAATATTTATAACATTCTCCAAATTATTTATTAAATACATTTTATTCATTTTTTACGTTTTATAAATTGTTTAAAATGAATCTTCATGTCGTTCTCCAAATAAGTCACTTTTGTCTTTTACTGAAAATGTGAAAAGAATATTTGTTTTAACATGTACAACATGAACAAAATTTTCCAAGGCCATGACTAGAATTTTCTATGAATATTCCATTAAAAAATTTAATGTATAATTTAAAATAAAATTATTTTTTTATATTTTATGAGTTTTTAAGTTTAAAAAATTGATTTTCAATGTAAGGATATTTTCCTCAAGAAACGTTCCAAGTGATTTTTCTTTACAAATAATTTTTCAGGTAAGATGGAATATTTTTATGTTACATAATTTTTTCTATGGATATTATTCAATGTTACCATCATTATTATTCTGTTGGATGAGTTATATTTATGATGAAATGATTTTTCTAAAAACTATTTCTCTTTAACAAGTTATACCATCATAAATTACTCATCAATCCACCTTATTTTTTTCATGGGTTATCCTTTGATGAAATGATGAAATGATTACGAATCCTATATCTTTTCCAAATTTTTATATTAATATGTAATGTTTATGAATCCCATTGCTTTTCTTGGGTTATGATAAGATTAATGTTTAATGATTTTATAATGAAAATATGTATGATTTTTATTATTTGATAGGTGAGACCTATATCCCCCTCCAATGAATTGGTTAAAGATTAATATCTCATGAGATAAACATGATTGGATTTGGGGAGTAAATGTTGTTTATTAAGGGGAATTTTACATTATGACAGTCTTATGAGTGAACTATGAACACTATGATGGTTTGCGGAATTTTCGCAAGCCACTATGATTGTATTAAAAATAATCCTTGAACTACATTGGAAATGATTTTCTATGTTTATGAGTATGCCAAAAATCTATGACATATGCCAATGTTATTTCCTCACGGTTAGTGTTCTTTGATTACATTTTTATTCTGGTAATATAAATTTCCAAAATTTATTAAATGACTCATTTTTATGATCGATGATATGAATGGTATGGTATTCAAATGTTATTCTCATGTTCTCATTCCGTAATACTCATTATATGTTTATATATTCCTTATTTACCCTTACTGAGCATCTGAGTTCATAGTTTCTTATGTTTTATATCCTAAGGTTATGATAAATGGTATTATGTATAATATGTCTGAGAAGGGTTCTAGTTAATATGAACATAATGGGAGATTATTTAGCTCACTTATGGACTAGTTGTTTATGGGTACATGTTTCCAAAGGCACTATACATTTATGATCCTCAAGCATGTGCTTGTGTAATGTGAATAATATTGATATAAAAAGACTTAAAAAATATTTATTTGATGTTTGGGTTTTTAAAATTTGTATTGGAGGAATGTTTTAGGTAACTTTAGGAACTTGGATGTGAAAACATTAGTGAGACCCCGATGGATAATTCAAAGGATGAGTTAAAGTGTAGATTTTTTTTTGGAATTTTGGTAAAGGATAGAGAGAGTGGTGTATAAGAAATTACATCCCATTAAGGATTATAAAACCGGATATAGATCTGATATATAGGTACCTATGGGTAATAACTCCAAAAATGGAACATTAAATTGGGCTCAATCCTTACTTGGTGCATGAAAATGAGCCTTACTACACAACTAATTTGATACTCTTGAGGGGATATGTTTTGAAAATTCAAAAAAATATATATGAAACACCGCAAAGGATTTGAATAATGACAATGAATGAATTATGTTAAGCCTAAAATTTCATATATTAAAAAGGTGTATTGATTTAGACATCCTATAAGTTTTTATCCATGACAATTGTAAGAACCTGACTTCTCATATGAGGTATAGATCCATATTTATTTTTGTTGAAATGTTTAATTATATCATAATGTTATTACCAATTTTGATAATAGGTGTTTTCGGGGTTTTCAAGGCTTGTTCGGAGCCCGAAACCTGGTTTTTTGGGTTGAAAATGGCCTGACACATTGTCTGTTTAGACCATACAGGGTAGGTCTCACAGTTAGATAATGTTAGAACCAAGGATGTTCTTTAATGGAAATGGATTATGGTTTGTGTTTGTTGTCAATATTCTTTTTATTGAACAATGGATTTGAAAGTCAGGTGATCATATGGTACATACCAAAGGTAGTTTTTATGTTGGTTCAGTTTCCCAGTGTTTTCAAAAAATTTGGTCATAATAAACCGAAGTTTATTTTTGGAAAATGAAGTTTTTTCAAAAAGTATGTAAGAAGAATGGTATTTTCAAGAATAATTTGTGGATTATGAAATTTGTTATGCATAATGGAGAACCGAAAAGTATTTTTTGAGTACAGTTCATGGTACAGAAAATGGTATGTGAACCACGTAAGAGGAATGGTTTGCAGAGTGAAAGAGGTTCACGAAAATTCCTGTGGTTCACGGATGGAAAATGGTTCATGGGATGGTTCATGGGATGGTTCATCATTCGGGAAAATGATGCGTAGTTTTATGAATCCATGAAGGGTGTCATTTTATGAAATGAAGCAGTGATTTTTTCCACATCGTAGGGAGCATGGAGGTACACATACCACGTAGGGGATATGGTTCACTGAAGATGCATGGTACACGATGAAGGCAGTGCCGCATCGAATAATTATTAAATCTTGGTTTAGAGGATTATGCAGATCTATTTTCCTATAAAAGGATCATTAATCCCTTCTTTTATAGAATGCATATGCTATAAAAAATATAGAGTATTTTATGGAAGTCTAGTGTGGTTTGTGATAATACGTCCCCATGAAGGTGTTTCTGATTAGAAATTCAGAGGAATTTGGTGAAGTTTCAAGTGGTTTGTGGGAATAAAAGTTTTTTTAAGAGAGGAAATACACAGAGGAAGAACTCGATCCACAGTGCGCTTGTAGTACGCATAGAAGAACAACCTATTAAGTATAATAGTCCGCATAAGGAAGTTGGTTTGTGGAGGTGAAAATGTACGTGGAAGAAGAGATAGTTCATGGAGCAGGGATGGTTCATGAAGGAGAAGTGGTCAGCGAAGCACTGCAAGAATGTTGTAATGCCCAACACATAGAGAAATGATCCCATTATGTAGAATAAGAAATAAAGTACATGGAGGGACATACCAGTTCATTTAAGAACAGTTCGTGAACTAACAGTTTGAGGAAAATTGAATTACACGTATTGGTGAGAACGATACTTCAACAGAGAATCTGTCAAAAGTTAATGATTCATGATTTAATTCTAACTCATTAAATAAACTATCATGTAGATATATTGAATTATGATTCTTCTCAATGCAGTGAGAAATGGGTAGTCAAGAGAAGTGATCTGATGGGAGTAGTGTTATATCCTTAAAACCCTGTAAAGGAAGTTCTCTTATCATAGAGTGACTGTTTAAAAATTTTGTAATCCACAACCAGTAAATTTTAGTGGAATTTTTCAAAACCGAAAATCTATCAGCATATGATCCATAGATGTATCCTTTAGTGGTGAACTATGCAAGATTGTTGTTCCTTCTTTTTTAATGTGATTGCTTTTTTTCTGTACTTTCTCATCAGATAAGATTAATAGGTTCCTAACAACATGTGAACAAGATCTATCAGTTTAATAGAAAATATTAGCACCCTAACTCACACCTCCCCTCTCACTAGTTCCTTTGTGTTGTATAAGAGCATAAAGTACTCTAATGTTAAATCTTCCATTCATTTATACCATAGATAATACAGTGAATATTTGGGGAGTTTCCCTCTTTGTGGGAAGAAACATCTATATATGGAAGAATCGAATGAGGTCTAATCTAGATCTATTAAAATTGATGTCATGTTTTACACTACACCTGGAATATAGGTCATTACTCAAACTGGGATTCCTATGAATTATAGAGACATGAAAATTTAGTATGTAGATGCAAATGCATAAAATTCCCTCACTGCAACTATTTTTATTCATATTTATCTAATGACGATGATCTTTTCATCATCAATGTATATTTGTAAAAAATTGGAGAATATTTATGAATGTGACAACAATGTGAGTAAGGAAAACTACATGCTTTTTTACAATGGATTTGATGATCTGAAGATGTATCCTGATGAAAATAAACATACATTTTTTTTAATCAAATTACTGATGTTGTTTGAGAAATATGAGGACTTGGTGAAGAAATTAATGAAATTGATATTGTGAAAAAAATATTAAGATAACTCAAACATATTTAAAATTCAATGTTATCACCCTTGAGGAATGGGTTCCTTCCAATCGTTATTTGGGTGATCTACAGAGCAGCCTGGGGAATATGAGATTATAGTCAAACCAAAATATCCAATGAATTGAGTAAGCAAGGAAATGAAATTCAAAGCCATAGAAAAACCTTAAATTTTAGGAGATATTTTGGATGTAATAAAGTGGGAAAATAAATTCCTTTTCTCATTTTAAATAAAATAAAGAATTGAAAAATGGGAAAACATAAAGGCAAGTTACCTCTAGCTTGTTACCTTTATGGAAAAGTTAGTCACATTGGCTCTCGATGTAGAATATACATCAATGAAGATGAATGTGAAGCTAAAGACATGAATAAGACTCATAAATGGTTTTTCGAAAATTGAGATTTCAAGTCTAGTATGAAAATATAAGGAAAGGTTTTCCCATATGAATAAGAATATGATGATAGTGAATTATTTGTGGAATAATAACTAGAGTTTATATCAAGAAACCATTATTCAATGATAGCTACCATTGAAAAACATAAACCATTTGTATAGAAAGCTTGAAATAACCAACTGACCACTAATATATGTATCAATTTGCAACATAGAGATTATTTTAGTAAGCTTGAGAATCAATTCATGGAATGAAAAGATTGAAAATAATTTTTGGAAGATTCATTAGAATATATTGATACTCTAGAAGCTAAAATTGATCGAATTGAAAGAGCAGTAATGGAAAATTTAACAGCTTTTGAAAGATTAGATTATTTAGCTGAACTAAAGCTCAAGATTAATGAAAAGGATAAGGTCATTAATGACCATACGTTTAGACTAGAGGGGAAGTCCAAAATCATTGAGGTTAATGGAGAAGGAGTCATTACTCTTTCTAGTAAACATGAAATTGAATCATGTCCAAAAGAAACAAAGATGAAAATTCATTTTTGAAAATTATCATATTCTGAGATGCTAGAGAGAGTTAAGAGTGGTTCAGATGGTGTTGACAAGGTTCTGAATGATCAAAGACCCCCTACATGGGAAACATATTAACTGGTTTTAATGATGAAATGTAAAATGTTGTATGTAAAATGGTCCAAAATAAAGGAATGTTGAAATTCAGACATATCACAAAGACACGTGATGTCTAAACAATGAAAGTCTCAATGCATGCTTAAAAGAGGATAGAAAGTCATCCTCATGTTTCCGAAGATGATCGGCAGTCATGGAATCCTTCTAAAAAAGTTTACATGTAGAGGAATATAAGTGAAAATACATTTCCACTGATGAAATATCAATTCAGGGGATATCTGGTCCATACCATGTCATACTACGAAGATTCGAGGAGATATTTGAACAAATCAGTGTAAGGAAGTTCAAAATGTTAATGAATTTATATCCTTATTCTTATAAAAGAAACATTTTCTCTGGATATTGTTTTCATTTTTCTATCCTTGGTCATAATGTTGATGAATGCAGGTAGAGGAATGAGAGGAAAACATTGTACATAACTCAAAGGCAGGTCAATACTCACAAATGAGATGGTGTTGTTCTTACAAACAAGTTCTCTCCTCTGGAAGTAGAGTGTGAGTATGATGGACCTATGTATATGTAAATTTATTTCAAAATCCATCTTTATCATTCACTCAAACTCATATTTCCTGGAAGGAAAAGAATAAAATTGAAAAATCCCACTTTTTATAAGTATATCTCAATGCTACTAAGAATAGATGCACATCTCATATGATTGGAAATACATAACTATTGAAAAATGTCTAGAAAAAGGGAAATGGAGTAGTGAGATTCATTAATGACGATGAATTGAAGATCAAAGGTTGTGGAAGTATTGAACTGGACAATGGAGATATAAAGAGGAATGAAGTCCATTATGTGGATGGTTTGTCTGAAGATCTCCCAAGTGTGAGTCAACTCTATGACTCAGGCGTAATAGTGACATTAAATCAAAATGGTTGAACTATAAAAGAAAGATCATGTGATTCTCTCACAAATGGTTATAGAATAGATAGAAACTGATATCATGTTGATAATTTAGAGAACATTTTCTACATGACTATTGATGAATAAAACAACTTGTGGCACCAGTGGTTGGGTCACAAAAATAAAAAATACATGGAAAATATATTAATGGTGGATACAGTCATGGATATCCCCAATTTGAAGTGTGAATGGGACAATAATTTAGATTCTTTCATTCGAGGGAAGTTAATATGCAGATCATATCTTCCAAAGAAGAAAAGGGCATCAAATTGCCTTGTCCTCATTCATACAGATGTATGATGTCCGATAAATGTTGATTGAACTCATGAAGAAAGGTACTTCATTCTTTTCATTGATTATTATAGTATAATTTCTTGTGTGATGGTTATATGTAGGAAACAACAAGGGCTTGATTACATGACAACTCGTCTTTAAATCACTATGAATGATACTGGAAGGACAATCAAATTCCTACAATCAAAAAATGGTGGAGAATATACATTCATTGAGATTGAAAACCATTTGGCGAATCATGGGATACAACCATAGGTGGATTCTGTGAGAACTCCCCTGCCAAATGGTTTTTTGGGGCACCAGAATCAATAGGTAAAATATATGGCCAAAACTATACTGATTGGGAGTCGTATCTCTCACCATTACTGGAAAGAGGCTATTGAAGCTGCAATTTATATTCAAAATTGAATAAATCATTATATGGGGGAAACCAAGACACCCTATGAGATATTTCAGGGAAGGAATTCAACTTTAAATTATTTTAGTGTTTTTGGATGTAAATGATTTATCTAAAACAAAGAAGGAAATCAAGGAAAGTATGGTAATGATGAAATGATGGTTTATAGATTAAATAAGGCCCTCTATGGTCTAAATTAGGCACAACAAGGGTGAAATTCTTAGCTATATTCTTATCATAAGAAGCTCGAATTTCATAGTGGAGGCATGGATCGCAATCATTATGTGAATAATTCTCAAAAGGATTAGATCATTGTTCTGGTGTACGTAGATGATATTATATTTTTAGAAAGAAAGTAGGGATTAGTGGATTAATTCACCAATAACATGAAATAAGAATTTGAAATTCCTACAATTGGTAAACTCACATAATTCATGGGTTTTTAAGTGATTCAGAGTAAAGAGTGCACTTTCATTTATCAGGAAAAGTATGCAATAGAGTTGCTGAATAAATTAAATATGCATGATTCAAAAAAAAAATAAACTCTGATTTCAACTGAAACTAAAACATTGGAAGATTATTGTACCTTACTATGACACGATGATATATTTTCCTTATAACATGCTTAGTGGACCTCTTTCAAAGAAATCCGAAATAAGAACATATGACAATAGTGAAATGAATCCTAAGTTACATTCATGGAAATCAAATTTATAGATTATACTTTTCTAAAGGAAGAGATACTGAACTATCAGTATTTTCAGATGTTGAATAGGCTGTAGATGTTTTTTATATAATGTTCAAAAGTGGTAGAGCATTCTTTATTGGAATGAAATTTGATTGTTGGTTGAGTAAGAAATTGGAAAGTACTTCTCTTAGTATTGCTGAAGCTGACTATATCTCCACTATAAAGTCATTCACTCAAATTTTATGGATGAATCAACAAATGAATGATATTTGTGATTAGGTGAAACAACCAATGGTGATTCACTATGATAACTAGTGCACAATTGATCTTAATAAAAATAATGTTCATCATTATCCTACAAAATACAATAAAATCTGATATCATTTTATCAAAGAAAATGTTAATGAATAAATGATTAAAATGAATCATGTTCGAACTGATGATCAAGTGGTTGACATACTAACCAATCCATTTTCATCACATGTGTTCGAGAAGTACTATTTTAACCTTGGTGTTCAACCACCTCCCAGTGCATGAGGAGGTTATGAAGGTTCTCCTCTTCCTAGTTGTGCTAACTGTTTTACTCTAATTATGATTAATTGTAGGTTTATGGAGGAGATATGATCTATGGGGAGTTATTAAAGATTTACATGTCAAAATTTGATTCTTTGTTTTTATTACCAATATGGTAGAATGAATAAATTCAATGATTAAGGATTCAAAATAGGTGAAAGAAATATGACATGTTTTTTTTGATTGCATGAAAATGGAGAATAGAGGAATTTAATAAATGTTACAATGGAGGATAAAAATGAAAATAGAAAAAACAATTTGTTGTTGGTTTCAAGATAACCCAATTCATTTTTCCCCTATTATTTTCTACACTGAGCATTTCTCACATCATCTTCGAGAGTTGGTTGGGTTGTTTATTTTTTTTAAGTTTTTTTGGTGCATCGATAAATTTATTTGTGGAATGCCAAAAAAACCCAAAGGGGGAGATTTTTGGAACCAAGTCGATTATTTTCTAAAAATATATTATGGTTTGAGTTATTGTTAATCCACATTGGGTTGATCAGTGGCTTTTCTTGTCAATTGATTTTATAAGAAAACCCAAAGAAGGATTTTAAGGTGGTGTAGTTTCCTAGTGTTTTCCAAATGTTTTAGACAAATATTCAAGAGTTTCTTGTTAAAAAATAAAGGGTTTTATTAAAGGAAATATGTAGAATGTGATTTATAGGAACAATTCATGGATCTTGAAATATGGTATGAAGAATAGAAAACTGTGAACCACTTTTTGGGAATGGTTCACAAAATGGAAAACAGTATGTGGACCATGTATGGGGAATGGTTCACAGATCCAAGGAGGTTCACAGGAAGGCCTACCATTCATAGAAATAAAATTGTTTGTGGGATGGTGTTCCATTTTCATAAACAAGGCGGAGTGTTATGAATCCACAAAGGGTGTCATTTTTTTAAGTGAGGCAGTGATTTTTGATGCCATATAGAGAGAATAGTGGCACACAAACCGCATAGAGGATATGGTTCGTAGGAGATTCATGGTGCGTGGTGAAGGAGGTGATGCATTGACGATTTGGTAAATCTTGGTTTAGTGGAAATACAGATCTATTTTCCTATATAAGGATAACTAATACCTTGGTTAAAAGAAGACACACTGATTAAAAAATTGAGAGGATTCTGGGGATGTTTAGAGTTGTTTATGGGAAAACATCCCTGTGAAGGTGTTTCTGATTAGAAATTTGGAGGAATTTGGTGAATATTGAATTGGTCAATGAGATGAAAAGTTTTTTTAGTAGTGAAAATACGCAGAAGAATAACTCAGTGTATGGTGCTCTTGTAGGATGCATAGAAGAACATTAAATAGAAGGAAGGAAGTCTGTGAAGGAGAAACGATATGTGGATGCAGAGACAGTTCACAGATCATGAATGGTTCACTAAGTAGAAATGGTCCTTGAAGTACAACTGGTACTCGGTGTAGTTTAGTACATGTACTAAGGATCACAGTACATAGAAAAAGGAACATAATACAAGAAGAAACATGCCAATTCATGATGGAATAGTTGGTGGACTAACAATGTGACGAAAAGTGAATTTCTAATACGAGTGATAATGAAACGTGAACAAAACATATATGTACAGTTAAGGATTCATGATTTTATGTCTACCCATTTAAGTGAAATTCATGTTAATAAATCAAGTTCCAATTATTCCCAATGATGTGAGCAAGGGGGAGTCAATGGAACTGATCCTAGGGACATTGTGTGCTATCCCAAAAACCATGTAAAGGCAATGCACATGAAAAAAGGTGACTATGATAAACTTTTGTAATCCAAAATTAGGGAATATTAGTGTACTTTGTTATGACTGACAACCTATCGGTGTATTATCCTTGGATGCAGTCCTAAGTGGTGAACAAACTAAATTTGTTGTATCTTCTCATTGCATGTGATTGTTTGATTTCAATACATTATTATCATGAAATTTTAACAAGTTCCAAACAACATGGGAAAAAGGTCTATTAGTTTAAAATAAAATGTTGACACCTTGATTCACCCCTCCCCTCCCTAGGTGTTCTTAGGTCCTTTAGATAGATTGTGTGAGGCATGAGAAAAAAGCAGGGAAATAACGTATGGTTAAACCAAAATATGAGAAATGGGGCACACACCGATGTAGACATGTTTGTAATTTTGGTAGTGTATTTTTGAAAGTTTTTTCAGGGTTTTTCAAACCATGTGGTCCCCCTTTCCTTCAACTGACCATGCATAGTGGGAGAATAGTTTTTCAAACCATGCACTCAAAACCTAAAACCCATTATTTTTGAGTAAATTTTTAAATTTTGAATCATATTAAATCTATTTTAAACTTAATATATAATTTTAACTCCCACATATAAAAGGGTTTATTTTGATGTTTTAATGGAAGCATATTCCAAGATTTAATAGATCTCTTCTGTTCGATCTTTTATTCATGCGCTGCTTCTCTCATTGGATCATCATCGGTGAGTACTCAATTCCATTTTAGTCATTCGTCGCTATTATTCAAATGGATAATTATATTTATGTGTAATATAATTTACCCTAATTTCATGTTCTTCATCTATTCATTATTTTTCCCATGATCTGAGTCAAATCACGAGTTGATACTAGATGATAACTCTACAACTGAGCTACGGTAGGTGGTCTATACATTTTCCATGAGTTTTGATTCGTCATTTGGCTAGCTATCACTGTACCACTCCCCAGACATTCTGGTGTTGCCACTGAACTAAATTAATTAATTGAATTAATTGAATTGGACATGTCAGGGATTTTTTTAGCATCCCTAATACTTGTATGAGGTTGTTTCCCCAACTAAATGCCACCCATGTTGTGTTCCATGTATTCACCTTGTGTTTTCCCATTGATGAAACATCCAAGGGGGTTCACACTTGAGAATTCCTAGTATGAGGAAGCCCATATATAAATGTTATGAATTGATTTTTTCTTTAGTAGATGTTTTTACTCCCCTTTCATGTGATGCTTGATTAAGTGGTTTTTATTGAACTTTAATTTCTTAAATGGTTTATTTAGAAAATATGGAAATGGGTCAGTAAACTCATGTGTTATGTTTAAATGTGAATTGTGAACAATGAATGGTAATACTCATTGGTTTCCTTTGAATTTGAATGGTTATATGAGGGGGTAGACTCATATTATATGAATTGATTAATGGTATGAAATTATGAATGATTCCTTAGATGCCTAGGACGATGCTCCATGGATGCTGAATGAGGTAGTAGATGCCTTTAATAGAGAATTTTCCTTGGGTCTTGATTTCATGCGATTACTTGGGCCTTGATGCCCCTTGGATCTAGCTTTCTTGGACCCACATAGGACATGTTAGGTATTACATAATCCAAGGACTCCGTCTAGTGCCTAATCAATCTTTCACTGAGATGCTCTTGCGACTTGATGAGGATGACTTAGTCTTCTAAACCGTTGATACAACCCTTCATGATCTGAAACATCAATTATACGACATGAACAGAGTAAATTGTGATATATGAATGATTATATGGATCATCCATTAAAACTATGATATGCTTGGTTGTACAACTCGATCGTGGTTTTTCTGACCCTTTGTGTAATATGGCAAGGCTGTGGTTGACATTACATGTATGGATTAATGAGAGGCCATGTATCTTATTTATGCAATGTTTGTAGTTTCCTTGTTTGATGAGAATGGAAATCTTTTGTAGAGAGCCTTGAGAGGTTATTTCATTGTTACATGTTTTTTAGTAGATATTCCATGGGAACATTAATTTATTTATAGATTTCTTATTTTACATGAATATTTATAGCTTTTTATATTTCCTGACCTGTACTGTATAGATCTGTGGATGGTTACCTACTAGGATTGTATCTCACATCCTATTTAGGCCATTGTTGGATACCCAAATAGAATTTTTTTTCATGCAGGAAGAGAAGGGGGAAATATTCCTTAGAATGATGCTTCATTTTGAGATAATCATAGGAGAAGGATAGAACGGGATCAGTATGAGGCTCATGATTCTATTTGAAGGCAACATTTTTTAGTATTTTTTTTATTTTGGTATATATATTGTACTGTACTACATTGTATATATTTTGGATACTTTTTTGATACATTACATGATCGTCATTTTTTATATGTCACAGCCCCTCCCCACAATGTGTACCACTCCTAGGCCGAAAATGTGAGAATAATGTTAATGACACATGAGCCCCACCTCAAATAGGCCCTATGTCGATGACTAGAACCGAGGGTATAATAAACACAGAAATGGGAGGAATTACCCTCTATAAGAACACATATTGAAGATAGAGATAATATAGACACAAACCAAATCCAACTTAAACTGGAAGATAAAAGAATCCCATATATATGTATTCAATGTCATGAAAGAACTACCACAACTAAAATGAAAAACTATAAGTACCAAAAGAAAGTAAAATTACAGCCACCACCAAGCCTGAATAGTTATTGCAAACCCCAAACTAGTAGTAACTAGCATGATCTCCATCCTTCTCTATGTATCCTGAAAAATAGATTATATATGTAGGGTTATTATAATAGTATAATCTATATAATCATCCCCAAAACCTCTCGTGAAAATGTAATGAAAGTATCCTAATGAACACTGAATAAAAATTAAACTAACTCATCATTTAAATATATATGTTGTGTTTTCAGCCTCAACAGGGCTAATATCACCAAGTATCACATACAAGAGTATAAAATATAATAAATAATATCAAGGGTAACCATCTACCACTTCCCCAATGATTTTCCGATTTTCCCCAATATCACACGAATTAAGAATCTATCTCTAAAAAAGCTTGCCCGTAGACACTTCGTAGAAGCACCATAACCCAAACCTCATGCAACATAACCACTACATCCATGTAACCAATGTAACCTGGTAGTTTTTAGGATACGCCATTTATCGCATAATTTATATCATATGTCGGGTATTATACCTCAATCAATTACAACCAATTCACCGAATAAGGATCCTCAATCCATCATAGCCTATATGCGTTACACCTGTAGTAGTCTATAGAAAACTGTATCCATAATATATGTTTTTGATTAACCACAATCTAGAACAACCCTATACAAACATATATGGGGAAAACTAACCGTTGTGTCTACCAGCACAAGTAACTACCAAGAGGAGAGAGTGGGGCTAATTGGGGTATTCAGCCATCCATCCTCCCACCAGGATGTTGGGGGGAAAGATCCCCAGTGCTTAGAATCCCCAGGGTTTTAGTTTCCCTAACAGATATGATGGAGTATAATATAAAAAAATAGGAATATAATATATCTTACAACCACACTATGGGAATAATAGTTCCCTAGACTCAACTGCATCCAACGTCTCTCGAACTCCAGGTTGCCACTACAACGACTTGGAATCATATATACAAACAACTAATTAAAGAGATATATAATATTACATTATCCCTTTTTTATTATATTCACTTTATGTTAATTAATTATTTAACCATTAATTAACCATCATCATTTCCACATTACCTTTCATTAGCTTCACACCAAAGTTCCATGCCATCCAGGCATAACCAAACCAACTACAAAATTATTCAGAAGTATAACCTCAGCATTTTATCCCTGTAACCCCTAACCCCATGGTTTAAACATCATTTATTATATAATTTATCAGCATTACCAATTTACATAATTCCAGGTATCCTAATAAAGCATTCTTCTCTACCAAACACAAGGGGATCAATACAATGAGTATATGAACTACCTGTCATGTCTTTTCCACCCATAACAGGATCATAGGACCATCCTTCCCCAAGAAGCTATAAACATAATGAATGTAGAATACCCCATGCGTATTCACATATTTTGGAAGGAGGGTAAGTAATACAATCTTCTTCATGTTGTGGGGAAATTATTACAAATAAAAATAGACAATCTTCCAACAAGAAAAACATCGGTTAAGCCCAGCTTCAACCCTTTTTCTCATATCGAGTGTCGTCCCCGACACCCATATGAATAAACTGATGTATCACACACCTCTAGGAATCAGCTACTACAAGAACTACTAGGCCTCCCTACCCCATATACCACAACATCCTTCCAGGATTTTCCATCCCAGGATCACAAAAAAATACAAGCTTCAGGAACAAACAACATACCAACTAGGCTCTTAAACCTTAAACAAGGGATCCATCCCTTATACATAATGAGCACTCACAACTCAAGTGCATAAGGCACATGGACTTTACATGAAAGTGGGTAACTCAGGACCTAATACAGAATTATCATTACAACACAAATGGTTCCTTATTCTATCTATAATTAACCAATTAAATTTAAACATGCATAACTACATCCATTTGAATATCACCAAAGCACAACAACAACAAATGGACTCATTAAGCATGACTCTTTATATTTGGAAAATTAATTTACCCGTATTCCAAGATTTATTTTATTTACCAATTTCCATAAATAATAACATGCAAATCATAAAAATATACATATCACACTATCTAGAAAATCATGAGGCAATAAAATCACTAATGAATTGATAAAAATTATTTAATCTACTTTAAGTATTTATTATGTCAATTTCATTCTGATCCAGTGGGATAAATCATGATAACTCTACTACTACAAGTAAGAAGAATAGATAATCCAAGAATCCTCTACCTCAAGAGGTTTCGAACATTATTTTCATGAGAATGGGCCAACACATTAGACCACGATCAAATATCCTGCAACGACTTCATTCACTCAAGGACATCGATGCATGAATACATCAACCAACACCCAAGAAGTATCCATTAGAAATATTTAGATCATATTCCATTATATGAAAATGAGAAATGAGAGTAAACAAATTTAATAACCTATAATATGGAGGTATAACAGAACTTATATCGAAGATAGATCCACACTTTCTAGTTACACAAAAATAGTGGGTGCACATGCAGAAGGAAGAAACTTTAGGGGAAAATCCTCTAAAGATTACAATTTCATCACACCTATCACATGGGAATGAAATCACAGAATTCATTGAACCATGAGAAATAAGATTTAATGAAATAAGGGAAGGTTCTGGGCATTGAAGTATTATATTTGAGTCTAAGGATATATGAAACATCTTAGAATTTCTAATAATGCGGATCACATTAAACAATGTAGTTTCACCAATTAAAATCCTCCACCATTTTAGAAAACCAAAGATATGAATTACATTATATAAAAATGATTCAAACCCAGTTAAATAAGGAATTTAACTCATTTTACATCAAACAAAGACACCGAAATGGAAAAACTGGTAAATCTTGAAAAATCTAAAAATTTGAAAAACTGTTTGAAATGAAACACCATTATTGAAATTTGACAAAATATTAGAAATGATTAACAGTTATAAATTTTATTAAAACAGTTGTAAATGAATCACCATTATATAAATTTTATATTTTTTTAAAATGACTCACCATTATAAAAATTAGACAAAATTTTCAAAAAAAACTCATTGTTCTAGAAATTCAACAAACTGTTGGAAATGATACACCATTCTGGAAATCAGAGAAGAATTTGGAAATGAATCACTATTTTATAATGTTTAAATGTTTTTTTAAATTACTCACCATTATAGAAATTTGAAAAACTGTATGAAATGATTCACTATTCGTGACATACCATTCGAGACATATTTTTTTGATAATAAGAAATTTTTACAATATGATGTAATAAGTCACCATGACCTCCCCGAACACCTCAGACATCGGACTTTAGTAAAATAACAGACCAGAGGGGTTCGGTCCATTATAATATGAGATACCTTATTGTATTTCTATCTATTACATATGTTCATCAATTTTATGAATGATATACTACATATGCTACTTTCACGATCCTGTTATTTGCAGGGCGCTGCACTCTGTTGATGAGGGAATAATCTCCCTACAGACACACCTATCCGCTCACTTCTAGTTGGTAGCCTATGAAATTTTGGGAGATCTTCTTGAGTCAATATAATGCACTAGGCTCTGGGAATTTTGGAGTGGCATCCATGTCTGCGATGTTACAAAGTGGGGTAACTTGAAATTATTTTCTAGATTTCTTTACTATTTTGCTACAATAGAAAGGGATATGAAGAAATTTGAAGTTGTTAATGATATTTTCCCAAGAGTAGCTACACTAAAAAAAGGAAAATATAAATTTCCTCTAACTAAATTGTTTTACTCTAGATTTTAGCTATTACAGATGATTTGATTCCACCATTGGGTGATGTACTTGAATTGTAATGTTATTATTGATATGAATATGGGTTATATTTAATTGATCCGTAATGAGATTAGAGTATACCATCTCATGTATCATTGTTGGAACACTCTAGGGATTTCGTTCCATGCATTATGTGATGGATTTTACAATGTATCACATGTTTCACACTTTTGTGATATGTTCTTGGATAGCTATACATGCTATTGTGAATAACATTCTAGAAAGTGTTATTGTATGAATTATGATTTTCCATTAATTGGATCAAGAGGAGTATATTCCCCCATAGATCCTAATTCTCAAAACCATTTAGTTTATCCACTAAATTAAATTTTTATATAAACAAAAACAATATTAAATGAAATTGAAATGGAAAATTAAACATGGAAAAAAGATACATAAACTAGACCCGAATTTTTCATGGGTAGGAGGAAATGTTTGTAGTGAATTTTTTTTTGGTTTCAAATTTTTTATTTAGGAGTAGGTTATGTGGTTGAAATATTTTATTATGTTTTTACCTATCCTACACTTTTGAGCAGTAGATTTGATATCATTCTTTTCTGAGGAATGTGTTTGGCATTGTAGAGGCATGAAACCACGATGACATCCAATCTTGCACTGATATGGAGGATAAAACCATGCTCCATAGGTGGTGGTCCATAAGATACAAGTGTATCCTCTTCTATTTCCAGTGGTGGCACCAAATTGTTTTCAAAAAATGTAAGCTGAGGCACATTTCTACGAGTGATTTAATCACTTGATGTAGAATTTTCATGGATCACTGTAGGTTTCTTTGTCTATGGTAGATCTAACGTGTGTGTTCCAGTATTAACATCCTCCCATGTTCATGGGGGATGGTGATACATATGCTACTGGTCTATGGATTGAGACAACATTTGCGATCATTGAGCATTTAGATACACCTCCTGATAGGAAAGTGAAGCTCACGAAATATATTCATTGTGGGGTAGAAAATAATTGGTGGGATGTTTTCAACTAATATAATGAGATCTGATATAAAATTTAGCCTAATTTCTTGAAAAATAACTATGATTCCTTCTACCCTAAGACTCTACCAGAAGAGCGGGCTAGTGAGTTTATACACCATGAGAAAGATGTTATGAAAGTTATATAGTACTCGATATACGTTACATAGTTGCAATGTTTTGTGACGACGAACCTCACTGATGACCAATCATGTATGAGATGCTTCATGGAAGGTCTCCAACATTCTAGAAGATCACAGTTCAATATGTTTAGATTGAACTCTATCACTAAAATTTGGAATGAGTAAATAATTACAGATCTAGAACCGAGGAGTTCTGTTGTTATAGAGTAAGGTGGTACTATTTATCGGCCTAGTAGTTCGACTTCAAGTGGAACAAAGTAAAATTTCAAGGCATCCTATGAGATGAGTACTTGTCAGGTTATTGGTAATGGTAGCTTAGTTTTCTTTCACCAGTGTGGAAGATGGGACAACATAAAAAACTAGTGCAATCATGACCCAGTCAAGTGTCGATCATGTAGAAGGATGTGAAACATGCATAATTTTTGTAGGAACTTACCTCCAATAGTGAGTGGTAGGGGGTCATCTCTGACACTAGGTTCTGGGGTAGGTTTCATAGATCCTTGTTATATAGGGAGTTGGATCAGTTCCAGTCGATCAGGTCAAAGCAGTGGTGGTCATGGTCGAGGTAGCTAGACACCCGTTACAATGATACATTAGAGTGGGCTTACTATGGGTAGTGAAGTTGTGCCACAGGGCCATGGTTTATACCAAATCTTTTTTACAGCCTAACCCCGCAGAGTAGTGTGTCGAACCATCTAGGGTGAGAGGTATGATTGTTGTATTATATACTATTTCATATACTGTTTTTCTTATGTGTTCATTACGTAGTTTTATATATGGAACTACGATGAAAATTATTGGGCTCATTATACCATGTTCTGAGAGCGTTATGATGGTAGACACTCTATTGGGAATCAAAACAGAGGATGTTCTCTAGTGAAGAGAGTTCCCCCTTGAGTTTGGTGGGTGTAAATTTTTCTGAAATATTTATTTCCTTGAGTG
Source organism: Viscum album (assembly GCA_963277665.1). Taxonomy (NCBI): domain Eukaryota; kingdom Viridiplantae; phylum Streptophyta; class Magnoliopsida; order Santalales; family Viscaceae; genus Viscum; species Viscum album. The sequence goes on from OY728151.1 coordinate 476,644,292, forward strand.
GAATGGGTTGGACGTCATTCACTAGATGTACCGGCTAGTATCTTTTTGAGAATATTTTGAATAATATCGTTAGAGGGTGACTTTCACTTCCCTAGAGGGTGATATTTATACTCACAATGAAGAATTTGATGTCCAGCCAAGACAATATGGACCACAACCTCATGGGATAGGCAGGATGACATCCTATATTGCTAGATTATATCTGGATGATCAGGAAGTGAGTTTTAAAGACTTCCCTCTAGGGTTTTATTGTTTCAGAGTTGTTTTATCGGATGTATTTTCTACTTTACCTCCTGAGAGAGAGGTTGATTTCTCCATCAAGATAGACCCAAGAGGTGAACTAGTATCCATTCCTTTTATAGTATGTCTATAAAGAAATTACAGGAGATCAAAATTCCATTAGAGGATTTGGAGATAAAGGGGTTTATCTGAACTAGTACTTCAACATTATTTTTTAGTCCTTTTTGAAAAAAAGGGATGACAGAAACCTTAATATAAGTCTATATTAATAAAAATTGAACTTTTTGATGGTTAATAACTGGATTCCTCTACTGCAGATAGATGATATATTCGATCATATCTGAGGAACATGGGTTTTTGTAATAATTTATTTGAGATTCTATTCTCATCTTGTTTGTGTTAAACCATCATACATACCTCACACAAATTTTCTAAGTCGGTATGGTCTCCAGGAGTATCTGGTTATGCCATTCAGTCTTATGAATGTGCCAACAGTTTTTAGGGTGCTGATGAACCATGTCTTCCATCCTTATATAAATTAATTTGTGGTGGTTTTCATGGATGATATCTTGGTGTATACTCATAATCGACATGACCATGACAAACATCTTTAGATTGTTTTTTATACACTAAGAGAACATCAATTATATGCTAATATCTCAATTTTCCACTTCTAGATAGATCAAATCAACTTCTTGGGTCACATCATCTTAGAGATATGAGTATCAGTTGACCTAGAGAAGGTGAGAGCTGATTTTCATACTAAAATCCCATGAATGTATTTGACATGAAGAGTTTCATAGGTATAATAGGGTAACATAGTAATTTCATATAAGACATCTCACTCTTAGAAGCGTCGTTGATGGGATTGGATAAGAAGGGTGTGGAGTTTGTATGGTCAGATTCATGTGACATTTCCTTTTAGGTGCTGAAAGGGGGATAGACTTCAGCACTAGTCTTGATGATTCCAGATTAGGGAATGAAATACATTTTTTATTGTGACACATCATGTATTACGCTTGGAGTAGTTCTTGTGTAGCTAGATAGAGTTGTGGCATATGGATCTTAGCATTTGAGGCCACACGAGAGGAACTACCCAACACATGACCTCTAGTTAGATGTACTTGTTCATATAATGTGCAGTTTGATACATAAATTACATGGAGATAATTTTGTGTTGTATAGAGACCAAAAATTCCTCATGTGCATATTTTCAAAGCCTGATCTGAATATGAGGTAGCAAAGGTAGGTTAAGTTGATTTCGTCTTTTAGCTTTGAGCTTTCCTACACACCTGGTAAAGACAATGTTATGGATAATGCACTGAGTGGGAGGTCTTATATAAAGGTCGTTTAATAGGCAATTAGTGAGTGGCTGATCATGGGTTTGTTCTCTGATATGCACTAGGAGGTGAAGGATAGGTATGGGAATACTTATATTTCATCTTTATCTGTAACCTCTACTATATTAAATAGAGTAAGGATGAGGTAGCAATTTGATTCAGAGGACCTAGTACTTAAGTAGAGTGTTGCATGTGAGGATCCAACTCCCGATTGGACCATAGGTGAGGATGATGTTCTTTATATCCATGGTCATGTTTGGATTTTTGTGGACATACAAGATGAGTTAATGTGGTAATTTCATGCATCAGTTTGGTAAGAACACCCACGAGTTACCATGATGTACTGTGACTTACACAGTCAGTACCGGTGGCTGAGTATGAAGCATGAGGTAGCTAGTTTTGTTATGTGGTTTTCCACCTTTCAGTAGGTGAAGTCGAAACATCAACACCCAACCATACATTTACAATAGATTTCTATTCGAGAGAGTAAATGTGATGATTTCATGATAGATTTTGTGACTGGTTTATCGAGTTCGTCCTAATATTGTGATGTTGTGTTGGTTGTTATCGATAATGTCATGAAAGTGGCACATTTGCTACCAACTAGGGAGTCTTTTAGTGTTGATGATCTTTGAATGTTTTATATATATGAGAAAGTATGACTTAAAGGGGTCCTATACACTATATTTTCAAATAGAGAATCTCAGTAAACATGTCATTTTGAGCACATCATACCACCCACTAATTGGTGGATAGTCAGAGCGTACAATAAAGGTTCTTCAGGACATGTTGTGAGCATACGTCCTGGTTTTTGGTGGCTCTTGGGAGAGACATTCACCCCTATCCAATTTCACCTACAATAACACCTATCAAGTGAGGATTCAAATGTTACATAATGTGGATTTGTAAGGAAGGTCATCTTGATTCACCCTATGTTGGTTAATGGTAGGTGAATCATCCTTACTAGAATCATGTATCATGAAAGAGACATCTAAGAAGGTATAATTGATTAAAAAATTGATATATATATATAGTACATTGTCACTATAAATCCTGCACCGATCATTTCAAATGACCACTAGATTCCATGGTCGAGGATCTGGAATTTTTATTTGTATCACCAAGGCTACGACTGAGATGGATCAAGACACATGGATTGTTTTCACCATGATATGTCGGGTCATTCAAGATTCTGGGTAGAGTCCAGATAGTAGCCTATCAGTAGCAGTTACCTTAGAGGTACCTAGCCATGCACGTAGTCTTATATGTATCTCATTTATACTACTATCACCCAGACCAGTGTCATGCTTTTCATCCTAAGGTTTTTTTCTTATATGTAGATGGGTCCTTCGGGAATCATCCTATACATATTGTGAATTGTAGAACAAAGGTTCTTAGAGGCTGGTCAATTCCTCCAGTATGGCTATTATGGCAGCATGATGATGCAAAAACGTTGGGAGTTGCAGTAACAGAAATGATGAAACACAGAAAAGTAAAAAGAAAAATAGAATAAGAAAATAATTTTGTACGTGGTTCAATAATAATCCCTATGTCCAAGGAGAGGCAGAAAAAATTCACTATAATCATGAGAATAATTTAGAGGCGTTCATATCATAGTTCTTTCTAACAGAAACACTAGCCCAAAATGGGCTACAAATGGAGATGATGATCCAATATTCCACCAAATGCATAATAATTCTATATTGAATCAGATAAAGGAGTCCACCCAAGATAAAAGTTTTACAGTGTCTTTTGGATGTATGTCCAAAAGGATACAGTAATGTTGACTACAATTTTTTCACTACTATAGTACTCTATCAGTGTCTGTCGGTTAGCTCTACTAGAGTGGTCAGTGATTCTAAAGTAGCTGAAACATCACTCGGAGAGGATCAGGGTACACCAATCCAACACACCACTATTTAAAAGATGATATTTTAGAGTGGGATTTCAATGTATGATCATATTGGACGGAGTTATTCTCAGACATTCTTGACCACCCTTGAGAGGGAAACTCAGGGAAAAATTGTTTTAAGGGGGGATATTGTCCGAACCTTGGTCTTCGTGTGAGGTAAAAATTCATTTTAATTTGGTTTAAATGTTTAATTACAATCTATGGTGAGTACCAATTTTGATCATGAGGGTTTTGATGGTGTTGGAGGCTTATTCAGAGAAGGGAACCCAATTTTTGGGGAGAAAATGGCCTTCAGCATATTTAGCTTAAACATTGTGGGGTAGAATAAACGGTTAGATAAACCATGTGAGGCATGGGAAGAGAGTAGGGGAAGGCCACATGGTTAGAAAAAAACATAAGAAATGGGGTGGATGACTATACGGTCGTGTCTGAAATTTTGTTAGTGGGTTTTGGCATGATTTTTGCATGTCTGGTCAAACTATGTGGACAAACCATGTGTGGTTTCCCATCCCTACAACAAACCATGCGTAGTTGGCACACAGTTAGCCAATCCATGTTCTCAAACAATGTAACCCTCAATTTTTGGGTAAAGTTTTTGGTTTCACAAATAATTAAATCTATTTTAACCCAAATATCTCATTTTCTCTCCCACACAGCAAAGGATTCATTTTGAATCTCCCTTGGAAGCCTATTCATGAATTTCAGAGAACTATTCCATTCGATATCTGATTCAATGTTTGTTTTTCTCATAGATCGACATCAGTGAGTACTTGATTCTTTCTTATCCATTCCTTATTCTAATTCTTATTGATAATGATATTTAAGTGTAATAAAATTTTCGCTAATTTCATGTTCTTAATTCATTCTTCATCTTTTCTTAGTCTGAGTCAAATCAAGAGTTGATACTTGATGATCACTCTACTTCCAAGATGTGGTAGGTGGTACAAACATTTTCCTGGAGCTTTGGGGCCTTATTAGGATAGCTTTTTTTGTTCCACCCACCATACATTCGAACGTGACCACAAAACTAAATTAATTAATTGAATAAATTAAATGGAATCCTATTTAGGATTCCCTTTAGCTTCCATGAGACACGATGGATGTTTTCCCCAACCAAAGGCCACTCACGGGGTGTGCCATATATTTACCTTGTTTTTTTTCCTTTTTTGAACCACCCAATGGGAGGATATTGAGAGTTCCTAGTAAGAGGGATCCCATATATAAATGGCATGAATCAAATGATTTGTTAGGACATGTTTTTCCTCCCCTTTCATGTGATTCTTGATTAAGTTGTTTATATTTAAATTCAATTCGTTAAATGGTTTATTTGGTAATTTTTCAAATGGATGGGTAAACTCATGTGATATGTTTAAATATGAATTGTGTACAATGAGTGGGTATACTCATTGGTTTCCTTGAAATGTAAATGATTATAAGAGTGGGTAAAATCATAAGGTATGAATTGATTAATGGTATGAAATGGTGAATGATTCCTTATATGACTTTTATTATGCTCCTTGGATCATTAACATGGTAGTAGATTCCTTAGAAATAGTATTCTTCTTGTGTCTTAATTCTGTGGGATGGTTTGGGCCTTGCAACCCCATTGATCTGGATTTCTTGGAATCATGTAGGACATGTTATATATGACATGATCCTAGGACTCCAACCATTTCTTAATCAATTTTCCATCTAGATGCTCCTTGGACTCAATGAGGATGATTTAGTCATTTGTACTTGGATTCATCCCTTCATGGTTTGACATATTGATCATACGGCATGAACATGGGAAATTGTGAAATATACATGATTATATGATTCAACTATTGAAGCTATAATATTCTTGGTTATATGGATCGAATGTGGATGTTTTGACCCTTAAGGTTATATGGAATGGATGTGGTTGACATGAAATGTATGGATTTACAGTGAGTCCTTGTTGGTTATTTATGAATGGTTTTTAGATTCCTTATTAATGGAGTCTGGCCATCATGTCTATGGAGTCTTGAGAGGCTATTTCATTTTTACATGATTCGGTGTAGATATTCCACAAGAACATTAAAATTATTTGTTGGTTTCCTATTTGACTTGCACACTGGTAGCTTGTTATATTTCCCAACTTAGATTGTATAAATCTCTATGTGGTTACATAGTAGGATTGTATCTTATACCCTATTCAGATATCGGTGGGCACCCAAACATACTTTTTTGATGTATCTTGAGATAGGGAATGATCCCACATTATGATGCTTGATTTTGAGTCATGATTAGGAGTTAGAGAACATGAGACTAGGTTGAGGATCATGATGATATTTGGATATATCACTTTGTGGTATTTTTGGTATTTTGGGATATGTGTTGTACTGCACTACTTTGTACATGTTTTAGATTATTTGAAGATACATTAAATGATCATAATAGTGTTTGAGATACTTTATGTTATTGTCATGTATTCCTTCTATTCATCTATTATCTACATGATTTTTATATTTTTATACTTGTTTGATTTTATTATTTCTACTATTATACACTCTGGTGATGAGGGAATAATATCCCCACAGAAAAACCTAGGCCCTCACTGCTAGTCGGAAACCTCCAACATTTGGAGAGATGTTCTTGAGACCATCAGACCTACCGAGATCTGGGAACATTTGAGTAGCATCCAGATCCATGAAATTACAATTATATGGTTCTCCATTATGATTACTGTTTCTTACACTATTCCCTTTGGTTTTAGTCATTTGATAAGACCTGATGGAATAGTTGTAATGATGATTGTGACAAACAATGGAACGATTGTCCTCTTGAGTAGCCAAAAATTATGGAAGCAGGTATACAATATCATATTTGTTTTCTCACACAATTTTTCAAAGATTTAAACCATGATGAACTTCCAAATGGGAAAAGTAGGGAACAATGTTAAGTTGAGTCATTTATAAGAAAAAACCCTCCTTATTTTGCTGGTTACGTTTATCCACTTGTTTCTAATTAATGCATTAGTAACAATAAAAATTTATTTATTGTACTCTAGTGTTCAGAACATGAAAAAGTAATTTTTGCAGTCTATTTTTTGTAAGGAGAAGTGGATCAATAGTGGGATATCATCAATAATACCAGGGAACATGATGAAATTGATTCCATATAGTGTTATGACATTGAGAGATTATTTTTTAATAAGTATTTTCCTTACAATTTCCATAAAAAATAGAGAATCAATTACATGATCTAATGAAAAATAAGGATGAATATTCTGTTATATATGAGGATAATTTTACAAGGATTGAGAGGTAAGTTTATGGAATTATCATCTAAACTTAATGAAAGGATGATCGATTCTTCAATGGCTTCAAACCAACACTCTAATGGGAGTTACACATAAGGGACTATTGTATATATGAAAAAAATCATTTGATGCTCTCTCATGGTGGAAATGGATATCAGATTTTTCAATAAATCGCATGATATTTATAAGAAAAAGGAGATAGAGTTCAAAAGATAACATTAAAAACCATAGAGAGTATATTATGATCCTTCATTCATCCTCAATTTGTTGATGGAAATACAGAGGGAATTTTATTATGGGGAATAGTAAAAATTTTATGTGATGAAAGGATTGTCTTCATATAATTGAATGTCGAAGTGATGGAAATATGTTAGATAATGATGAATATAGAGATAAATCTCCATATAATACACCACCCACACTACAATGTTTCAAATACAAGGAGTGTGATAACTATGAGAACCAGTGAAAAAATCCAAAGGATAATGATGAATATCATTTTTAGAAACCTATTATATTGATGAAGAAGGGGAATCTCATGTAATCACTATTTTTGATGATGGGTGTGATAATGACGTGGTGAAAGGTACACTTAACACCCACTCTAGAACTATCAATGTATTATTAGACTATGGATCTACTCATATTCTTATATGTGGAGAAATTTCTAAGGGTATCAGTACACATAGTTAGATATAGAATTAGTATTGAAATCCCCTAATGGTCTGACGATCACATGTCATGTATATCAATCATCTCTTATTGATGTTAGTGGGATTGTGCTTATTGAAAATCATTCCATTCTTCATATGGTTGAATTTTATGTTATCTACAACTTAGATTGTCTTTATATACATAAACTACACAATAATGTTTTATTAATTGAAGTCAGGTTTCATATTTTAAACCAACATATGATCATATTTCAGTGCGATTAAATGAATGAGTGTTAGATGCAGAACACGTCCATTATATGGGTCTTTATTCCCATTTAAATGGGGTATTTATCATAAATGTTTGGAGAGAGAATTAACATAAATGATATTCCTTTTTTAAGGTATTGTCCTAATGTATTTCTAGAAGTGTTTCCTAATGTTCAATACAATTTGAGATTGATTTTTCAATAGAACTCAAACCAAGTTCCACACTTATTTCATATAATCCACATAAAATGACACTGATTGAGTTTCATGAATTGAATAAAAAACTATAGGAAAACATTTAAATGGGATTCATTCATCTATGTGTGTCACCTTGGGGTTAACATGTTCTTTTTGATAAAATGAAATATGGAAGGATGGGACCCTACATTGATTATCAGGAGATAAAAAAGAACAAGATCAAGAACTAGAATCCTATACCCCATATTGATGACTTATTTGATGAACTACATAGAGGAAAATGATTTTTAAAGATTTAACTTCATTATGAATGCAATATATTTATGTTCAAGTAAGATTATATACTCAATACATAATTCTATATAAGGTATGGACAATAGGAATATATATGTATTCAATGTGGTCTTACTAATTCCCCATATTATCTTCATGGATTTAATGAATAGTGTCATTAGATATTAACTTGATCAGTTTGCAGAACTCTTTATTGAAAATATCATTATGTATTCAAAGTGTAATTAAGAGGATTAATATCACTGGAGGATTGTACGAAATACCCTATGGATGAAGAAACAATATGAAAATTTTTAAAAAAGTGAATTTTGGATGAAAATGTTCCATTTTGGGATCATTTTATCTCAAGGGACGGTATATTTACATATCCATTAAAGATGGAGGATATTGAATGTTATCCAAAAACCAGCCATAACAACTTAGATATATAGATTTCTTGGTTATGTTGGATATTATCCATGGTTTTTTGAGAATTTTTCACAATTGTCTAATCCACTCATCATGTTAACTCATATGGGATCCAAGTATCTATGGATAGATGAATGTTAGAAACATTTAAATGAACTGGGGAGAGGATTATTCGTTGTGACTATGTGTACATTGACCTATAGTAAATAAGGGTTTTTAATATATTTTTATGCATCCATGTAGGTATTATAGTGACTTATCATGAACAAGTACATGGCTATAGCATATACCACATGAAAATTAAAGGATCATGATACAAATTAACCAACTCATGATTTAGAGTTAGATGTGGTATTTTTTGAGTTAAATGTATGGATACATTATCTTTATGGAGTAAAGTTTGATATATATATAGATCATAAAATTTCAAAGTATATATTAACACAAAAGGAGTTGAATGTGTGCAAGAGAATATGGTTAAAGCAAATTAAATATTATGACTACTCAATTTATTACCACTATTGGAAATTGAACAAGGTGCACGATGAATAATGTTTACTGGATCCATATTGCTTATCCAAGATGAGTATTTTTTTAGAAATTCATGGTGCCTAAGATTTAGGAGATAATGCACCCGACACTTATAATGATTCGGTTACTCTGTCATTACATTCCATCACATTGGGATTACAATTTTTCCTTCCTTTTGAGAGTGATTTTGGTGGTTCAATCATTTTTTACAATAATTTAGACATGGTTCACCATTTTCATCCCTTGTAAACTACCAATAACTCTCACATCCATAACAACATACATACCTACATTCTAAAGACATGTGGTCATTTTGGTTTCCAGTCCCTATGTCACTTAAAACTCACATTGTTTGAGAGGATGAGAGGTCAGGCACATCAAACCCTTGGGGGGAGGGGATGGTTTCTTATTCTGAGACACTCTTATAGATTTAAAATATGTGTGAGAATAGATTCCTGACATTGATATGGGATTGGATACCCTAATAAAATGATCGGGTGTTGATTCATTTTACAAGTAACCGGGGATTCCATTTGTATTTATCTTAAGTGATTTATCTGTATCCCATTATTTTTTAGAAATGGGTAGTTGATTATATTTTGAATCTCTATAACCATGCGCTCTAAAGTTTAATGCCTAATTTGGAGGCAATTGATTTTTAACTTTGAATTTGTTTCCATGACACGTCATATTGATATTGTTTTTAATGACGATTTTTAGTCTAGGGATGACCCTAGGTCATCGTTCAAGGAGAGTTGAATGTTTAAAGTGTCTATTTTTAATAAATCTAACTATAATATGGGTGTGGGTTTGGAAACAATTTTAAAAATAAAATTTCATAATTAACGAGTTTAATAGTTGAAAGGGAAGGTGATAATTTCAAAATTATTAGATAACGAGGTCCTTTAAAGTTCACTAAATATCCTATATATATCATTATTCAAAAAATTTTACTTGGATTAATTTATTTCTTTGTTTAAGGGTTTTCATCATCTCAATCTGCCGTTTTCCTCTTAAAATGATGAACAAACAACCAAACCTTGATAAAAAATAATTTTTTGATTGTTTGGACCTCAATCATAGAACAAGGTCAACTAATGCATAATGAAATCTCATTAATTTTAATGTGAAAAAGGATTCTTGTGTTGTCTAATTACATCAAACCAATATTATAACAAGAAATGTCAACCCAATTAGTGTTCTGATAAAAAGTGCTTCACATGATTAAATAAAAAGAGATTTTAATGAAGAAACATGTTATGATAAAACTAAAGAAAATGTTTTTCACAAAAATAACACAAAAAATAGTAGAATAAAAAGTGTTGGAACTCCATCCCAAGTGTTTGTATCTCACCCAAAATGTATGCCCACCATTTAGCTTTCCATTGAGAGGAGGATGAGGCTTGGGTAGAACTTCTCCTTCATACATGATATCTCTATGAGTATTGGGGAATATAGAGATTCTAGGATGATGATATGAATCATTTGGGTCACCAAAATTCTAGAATTATTCCTCTTGGTTGAACAAACATATCGGGTTCCAAAGGTGACAATTTATAAGCAAATAGGAAGTTTGTTTTGGGAACATATGTTTCATAAAATCACTTGGACCATAGTTTTATGAATCTATATTGTTTTATCTTCAATTGGATAAAACTAAAAAAATTTAACCAAACAACTTTAATATCTCCAATGAAATATTTTATCATTTGGAGGTATAAATCTTGAGATATGGATGAAATATAAAACACAACATTTGAATTTGTCTAGAATCAATTTCTTGTACCGATCAGTTCGTTTGGTAACCTTAATGGACGAATGAGAATTGGGTGTCTTTAGAAGAGTTGTTGAAAACTGAATTTTGGATTAGATAAGAAATTTCTTCTTAATTGAATTCACTTATTACATGCATTGTTTCTTTTGATTCCACTATTTTTCTTGGAATCTTTCACACTTTAACCAATTTTTCCTCAAATTCAACCTCGACCATCCAAATCACCTCCAACTATGATGAAAATATAAATATAAGTTAAATACACCCTTTTAACAATGATAAAAATTAAAATATTAAATCAAATATAATGTAAATGTTTTTATAATATATGAAATTTACAAAACAAAATCTTTTTAATACAGTGGTGTGAGGGTAAAATAAAACTGTGAATCACAATGTGATGACACCTCCACACCTAAAACTTTTCAATCCTAGTAAAAGTCACATTTCCAAAAAAATATTCTTGGATATATTCCAAAAATAATGAATATTTAAAATTCATAAAAAATATAATTTTTGATATCAATGAGTCAAAAAAACACACCAGTGAGTTATTTTCAGTGATCATGGAAAAAGATTTCTCATAAATTCTATCAAAATAAAATTCAAGGAGATTAGTTATACTAATTTGAGAGAATAATTAAAAAGTCAACAATTTCACTAACTCTCCATGTGTGTGTGTGAAAACCATGTCATGCTATTCTTTCCACTTCATATCTAGTAAATAATGGTTATTTTAAAAAATTTATACATAAATGATTCTATACACCAAATTTACTCTACATCCATTTATTTGAAATTTCAAGACACACTGAATTGCGAATTCCCAGAAGTAAATCCTTATTCTCCTGACCTAGATATTCCCATAAGTTATATTTTTCATCATTCCCAAAATTTATTATTATTTTATTTTACAAGAGTTGAACTAGGAAAAAATCTCACCCTCATCACTAAACCCTTATTTAATCTTTCAATGACACTATTTTTAATAGTTAAAACAAGATCAAAGGCTAATGAAGACTGAATTTCACCTTCCCAAGACACAACACATATTGTTGTGTTTTTTTAGTTTTTTTGTTTATTTATTGTTTTGAGGGAATAAAATAGTTTGATAATAGGTACACAAGAATAGTTCAATCCTTTATAGTAATGAAAAAGATCAAATAAATAATGAATTTAGTGAAAAAAATAATTTTGGAAAGCTAATAAATATAAACATAACATATATTTACCTTCTATTGAGTATGAAAAATCACATTTCATGGTTGGGTGAAATAATGTATGAAGATATTAAGTGAAAAAATTTTACCATAAAATACTCACACAAATGGAATTATTATTTTCAATGGTTTCAAAATGATTCAAACATTTATATTATAGACGAACAACCAATTTTAAAAAAAGTCAAACGTTAATTTAAAATTCATTCTAAAACACACATTTCATCAGTGATTTTATTTAAATTTTATAACAATATAAAATAGGAAAATTCCCCATTCAATTTCAATAATTTATATGGTTTATTTTTGATAAAAATATAGCTTTCTGACACAAAAGTTAGGGGGGGAGGGAGTAGATAACAATACTATTCATAAATCCCAAAAGAGGAAAAGAAGAAAGATTATGAAAATTTATAACTGTCCCCTGAATATCCCACCCACATCAAGACACCTAAAGTGTGTAGTATAGTCACTATAATAAAGGAGAATGTGAGAAGGATGGACAAAAATTAATCGGTGTCATTTTTAGGTTGCTTTTGGAACATGGAGTTCCTCTACTGGGGACTCCTGAAGGGCTTAGTGAATGTGCTTTAGCCACAGTCCATTGAAAATGAATTTTTGTTTTGTTTATTCTTTTTTAACCTAAATAACACAAAAAGGATACACATTTATAATAGTTTATAGTCTAAGCTAGTGTGAATGAAGATTACCTGCATGAAACATGAGACTTCTACTGAAAAGGAGGACCTTCTTCCCAATATATAATTGTTGATGAAGGATGATGCAGTCATGGGAAGCCTTTGTTCGGTCCATAAAAATATAGGAGTTCTCATAATATTCTCTCCTCATTTCCTCAATATCATGAATCTATAAATTCCTTTTATCACTTTCTCTATAATGATTATAATTTTACTATTTAATGGACCAACATTCTTATTTCATTATCTCAATGGGGAGGTGAAAACAGTTTCAAAAAACTAGTTGATATGGTAAGATACCAATGAGAGTTTTGAAATTAGAATGGTAATCCCATAATGATTCATCAAGTCTAAGACTTGAATATTTTCTATTGGGTTAAACCATTTTTTAATTAATTTGTTTTACATCTCTATTTGACACCACAACTTGACCATCAGTTTGTGGGTGACATTCAGTTGACACTCGATGCCTGACCCCATATCCACACAAAAGTGATTGAGTTATTTAGTTGAAGAATTGAGAACCCTGGTCACTTATTATGAACCTAGTTAATTCAAACCTACAAGTAAATCTGGTTCTAAAAAATTACACAACTATAATTCAATCATCTGTTATCGTGGATCATGCCTCTAACCATTTTTTAAACATAATCAACTATAAGAAGAATGTTCCAGTTGACAAAGGAATTGGAAAATGAACCCAAAAGGTCAATTACCCAAACATCTGAAATTAAATTTAAGATAAAGGGTTTTTGTGGAATTTAATTTCTTTTAGAGACATTTCCCATTCATTGAAAAGTGTCAGAACTCCCCCCAAGTATGTATAGCACCCTTGAAATAAATGTTCATAATTTATCTCATCACTGAGATGAGGATGATCATCAAGTGGAACTTCTAATTTATCCATTATATCGCTATGAGGATAGGGGACTACACCAATTATATAATGAAGAGAGTAGTCCTTTGGGTCTCAAAAATTTCATAAATTTTCCTCCTCTAACTTACAAATGGGGTTCTCAAGGTTCCAATTTAATGTCAATGTGGAAGGTGGTTTGGGGAACATAGATTTTGTAAAACCAATTGGAACATGATTTTAGGCATCTATATAGTCTTATTTCACTCTATAGAAAACTAAAATGTTATTACCACACCTATAAAATATTTCTAATAAAAATTTGACTTCATTTTGTGGTTAATATCTTGAGATATGGGAAAATATACCACATAACTTTTAACATCATGTATATTCTTTTTCGTGGGAAGATCAGTACGTTTGGGCACCTTAATGGATGAATGGGACGTAGATGTCTTCATAAGAGTTATATCCCACTGAAATTTGGATCATACCATAAAATTTAAGCCAATTAGATTCATGGATTAGCTATAGTGTTTATTTGAGTCTACTGGTGTTCTTTGAATCTTTCATAGTTAGGACCGTTTTTCTTCAACATAATCTTGGGACATCCAAATCACATCTCACTATAAAGAATACATAAAGACAAGTTAAATAACCCTTTTTAAAAATGACAAAAATTATGTTATTAAGTCATAAATTGATTTAAATTTGTTATAATACTTGGAAATTAAAAACAATTAATTCAATACAGTGGTGTAAGGGTAAAATACAATTTTTAATCGCGTTGAAATAAAAAAAATATGGGATTGAAACTTTATGAGGTGTCTTAATTATTTTTATATAATAAGAATCAAAAGGAACATATATTTTTAAGGTTGATGCACATCATTTAACATCATACAGAAAAAGACATATATCAGGGAAATTAGGCACCAGGTATCAAGGTTGATCATTAAAAAGTCATCTTACATATTCGATTTATAACATGAATCATTTTCATTGTGGTATGATCTTCTAAAATCCCACTCATGGGTGGTGGATGATAATTAATTTACATGATGGTTATTTCCCTAGGGTTTACCAATATAGTAATTACTTTAGGAGTTAAATTGAGGTTAATGGCCTTTTATGGGTGTAATCATATTTTATTAGTGAATGGGGCTTCCACACTGAGGTTTTCCTAGATGGGGGAAGATTTATTATGTGAGTGATATGAGAATTAAAAATCTCTAAGACCACATGATCCATGCATGGTGTGATAAAAATGTATACAAAGTGATCACCTAAATGGATATGACCATGGGGATTATGCACTAGGGAGGACCTAGAATAGTGTTTAACATGGAGCCTAGGCCTTAGAAAGGAACTGTAAATATCCTTCTTATAGTATGAATCAGAGTTATTATAGTTTATCTAGTTTCTCAATCTACTAATGGACGAGGAAGAATGATGAACCCCTAGGAGAGTATGTGTCCCATGAGATATGGTGTCTGAGACAATGAGGGACTTACACTGAGGGGGGTGCCCATTGAGCTCGTCCATTAGGAAGGTGGATTATATATCATGTTCAGATTGGTATAAGATCTCTCATAGTTCAGTCAGGAATATTCCGAAATTTATCAAATAAAAACTATTATCATATCCCTAGAGATTCTAGATGATATGTCTAGAGTGTCTTCCAATCATGACATAAGTGATTGTCTGATATGTTTGACATGCCTTAGGGTGCTTCTCATGATTGAAGAAAAAATGTTAGTGGTTTGTCACAGGATCTGGATAGCATGTCCGAAGGAATTTCTCATGACTCAGTTGAAAGGTTTGAGATTCTTCATGTGACCAACAAAAACATATCCAAGCATGTCACGTGATCATAGATGATGTGTCAGAAGGATATCACATGAATTTTATGACATTTATAGATGAATTAAAATTAATTGGGTGACATGTATATAAGACTTCACATGATCCACGTTGAAATGTCCAAGGGTGTCTAATGATCAAGTCTGGAATGTCGAAATTCTTTTGTGTGACATAGCTAACATGTCTAGGGGGATTTTCATGATTTGGAAGACATGTCCAAAAGACATCATATGAATTGGTAAACAAGTCCAAAGGCCTTTGAAATACGTCTGTTCCATGTCTGAGAGACATCAAAATACATGGTTGACATTTTTAGAGGACTTCACTAGACTTGGACGATATATCTTGGTGCTATCTCAGGATCGTAGTAGGTAATGTGAAGCACAAGATACCATCAAATGAAACTAATAATAACCATATTCTTATAAGTCTTCCATATTTTTTAGTCTTTAATTCATATGTGCCTCAAGGTATGTCAGGAATTAGTTGTCTAGGTTTCACATGACCAAGTGTACATGTTTAAATTCATTCGTATAACCAGGATGGACCACTATATGTCTTTCGTGTGATCAACATACATATCAAGAAATGTGTAAATTCATGCCACTAGATCCCTTAGGTCACTACCTAGATTTTAACTTGGTGGAATACCCCTACGATGGAGGTAATTTTCTATCTGAAAAGTCCTTTCTTCTATACTCTCTTGGATAAGCCTTGCATCTTTTAATGACCTAGGATCTCTAAATGATGTTTGGTTCATAAATGAATCTTGTATCATACTATATAATTTTATACATTTAAAATTAAAGCAAAAAAAATTATCTATTTTACAATGATAATTACATTAACTATCTATGAAAAAAATTAAAATACCAAACATTACCACTACACAATGAATATAAAATAGAATAATTAAAATGAAAAAAGCATTTCAGAAATCTATTAGAATCATCGCACCTGAAAAAAATTCTATAAAAATAAAAAATATATTATTAAACCAATAAAAATTTATGAAAATGAAAATATATCCTTCAGAAAAATTTTATATAATTATTAGTGAAATAATGATGTAGTATTTACATTGTAAAAAGGTAAATTTGACCATTTGGATTTGATTGTTATATGAACATTGGTCAATAAGGTCATTGGTCAATATGAATACTGGAAAATAGGGATGTCGGTCAATATGACTATAGGAAACTATACCATTGGATGTTACTTTAACCATTATAGTAAGTGTTTATAAGTATTAATCATAAAGGATAATTGTCATATAAATGAGTATCGATGGCCTAAACTAGTAGTTTCATGCTGTTTGATGCCCATTTTTACAAACATGGGAGGTAGGTAGTTTCATTGGGGTTCACCCATGACCAATACCATGACGAGATTCAACAAGTGATGCTTGAATGAAATCTACTATAGTAGAAGTTCATGTTAGTGGAGATTACCACTCAGTCTATGTTATCCTAGACACCCACAAAACTACCGCCACTGCACACCATACCCTTAGAAATTATACAAGTGCAATAAGGGGTTATGTCTCTAGAATAGAGTGTAAATTACTGTGTGTAAGAAAAAAATTGTATTCCGTAAGATCCATTTTATGAATAATATTTCTTATTAAAACATTTATTTTATTGAGATGAATTTGATAAATTTAATTTTAGATGAAATCTAAATATAAATGTATTTTTATAGATAATACATATGATTTTATAATAAAATAATGTATTTTGAATAATAAATTTATACTTAAACTATATTTTATAACACTCTCACCAAAATATAATTGATAAAATAATTTTATAACGGCATTGGAAAATTCTATAAGTGTTAGAAATTTGACTATGCCTTAAAAACTACTATTTTTAAATAATTAAGGGTTTTTAAGTTTAAATGTTAAAATTACCATATTTATAGAATTATTTTGGAATAATAAACAACATTTTATGATATCATAACACCAAAAATAGGTTAGGGTGAATTTATGAAAATTTTCTAAAATACGTTGTTTTTTCATGAAAAGTAAAAAATACAGATTTAGATTTTTAGTATATTTTTTACATCATATTTATTTCATAATAATGTAATAATTAATTTACTATAATCCATGAGCTAAGATATGTAATTTTATTAATATGAATTATTTTAATAGATTTTAATCAATTTTTAATCCTATAAGTGACTTTCCAATGTATAAAATGCAAACATTGACTTTTAAAAATATTCCTTTGTGGAAACATTAATTTTTGTTGCCAAAAGAAGTATTTTAATGTGTTTTTGTATTTTGGTTGACCAAAAAACATAAAATGGTCCAAATACCCAAAAGCATTGGTAAAATCCATGGTTAATTAATTTTTTTTTTCATTTTCAACAACCATCATTTCCTAGGCCTATATATGGAAATTGTTAAACAAATCACCCACTTTTTCTATAAATAATCTCCCATTTCTCCATTTAATTTCACCCACAGAGTATCCTCTATGAATTTGTGGTGGGTTTTCCTCTCAAGTATCCCCCAAGGTGTCTTAAATCATCCATCTTCAAGGTATGAAAATTATCCTTTGTTTCTCTTCAATTCAAGAAATTATTTTGGTATATGTTATATAAATGTTTTGGTCACTATATTTTATTACCCTATTAATCATACCCTTACTTCAATTTTTTTATCTATGGGATATCCTTTTTCACCTTTAATTTTACCCTTTTCTAAAACCACATTTTATACCCGTCATGCTTCTAAATTTACTTCTCAAAATTCCTCTCTTGTCCTTAAGAAATTCTATTTTATTTTTATTGTATAGATACAAAAACCATTTATCCTACCATATGTTTTCTATTATATGTAAAAAAATTATATGGTGATTAACATATAATAAACCCACATTCCCTTTTCATGGGTAAAAAATGACGTAATGATCATGTCTTTAGGCTCTTTGGTATACCTATATTTTCATACGAAACCCATTATTTATCTTCCATGGGATGTTACAAAAAGTATTTATTATGATATATATATATCCCATGAAATTAATACATATGAAGGGTGCACCCTGATAGTTCTCTAAATCATTAGGTAAAAAATTTAATCTCTAGGGATGACATGTTTTATGATACATCGGTGAACACCCTTGGTAATTTTCATTTCTGAAACCTTAGTGAAAAACCAGGTTGTTGTACTTAGGAATGTCTCATTTAAATGTTGAATCCACATTTCAATGTTATGATTCATGTTTATATATTTTTTCATATTCCTCTTCCTTATTCCTTATCTTTATTCCTCATGTTATTATTGGTATGTCTCAAGATCACAAGTTATATACCTCTCTTGTCTATTCCCTTTATTGGGCTTCATGATCACCCATTTCCATTAATGTATTTTCCTAGGACATGAGATGAAATAAAAGTAACCTGTATAGAACTGATGAAGATGTATTTCAATTTGATTTAGAAGAATGTTATATGTTTTCATGTGTTATATACCTTATTTCCATGGTACTGAGCTTTAAAAGATACTTTGATTATACCATGTAATGAAAAGTTATATAATAATAATAAAAGATTCCATAATTGGTATCAAAGGATGGATTATTTTTTTGATAAATTATGACTTGAATATTTTATTTGGAACCCTATAGAAAATTATAAATAAAAAAGAACATCATGGTATTTTTTTGTATTAAGTAAGATGTTTCGAAGAAATTACATCCCTCTCTAGATAGATAATACAAGTGGATACGTCTCTGGAAAAGATATACTTAGGGGTAACACACGAAAACACATCTATGAGCTAGACTCATATGGGAACCGGTGCACGACAATGGGATTTGATGAACACCATGATTGACACTCTTTGGGGATATATTCTATTAATAAAAATAGTTTTACGAACCTTTATGAAGGATATATAGAAATTGTATTTGTTATTTTAAGAGATTAATAACTCATTTAAGAATTATTTTTTATGTCATAAAATCTCATTAAAATAATAACATCCATAAAAGTGACATGTTTCTCAGTAAATTTTAATTTTCTTAGAAAAAAAGTGGGAAATTGGCCGAATCATATAAATGATGAGTGCAATGGATGATGCACTGACGGTGTTCTAATTGAATATGGAATGGAAATCATTATAAGGATAGTAAATCAACTAACTCAATTTATGAACAATAACATGAATCAAGTCAAGAGACCCAATTCAACTCAAAAGAAACAAATTTATGTTGAGTCCTTCATGTGTCAATGACCACTTTCTTTCAGTGGATCTAATGAGCAATTTTTTTTTAAAAATGGATAAGATATATAGAAATGATATTTTTTATATTTGTTGTTCAGAGTAAGAGATTGTAACCCAAACAATATACCGCATAGAAGGAGAAAACGATAAATGGTGGACCCAAATTTAAAACTAGATTCCAAGAATAGAGATCTATGATATGAAGTGGGAAGAGTTCAGGGGAATATTTTTCTATAATTATTTCCCTTGTGCGATGTGAATGAAATGAAGAAATAATTCCTTGAACAGATGTAGAAGGAAAATGAATCGGTGGGAAGCTATTATATGAACATTACAAAACATGGTCGATACAACTCTACAATTTTTAGGGATCCTAAGGTAATTTTTTAGGGATTCATTGGTGGAATGTGACCCCATGTACAGAGTAATATAGAAAAAATAGACTATGAAAGCTATGAGTAGATAGTGATTAGTGCGATGAGTGTCAAATTAGAGGCTGGAGAGACATAGTGGTCACATAGATCAAATGAAAAGAAGAGATCATTGGATCTAAACATAGGGAAGAATTTTATTCTTAGAAGATGAAGAAAAAAAGTGAAACATTGAACCTGAAAAAATTGTTAAAGAATAATTCAAGGAACAATTATCTTAGGGGTGGAAGGAGATACAAATGTGGATGACATGGGCATATAGCTCAGAATTGTTGTGGTGAGGTGAAGAGTCCACATATCAAAACTAATGACAAAGGGAAGATATTTCAGACCCAATTGGAAGTTCAACTCTTCATGTGTGGGTAGCTTGGGAACTTTTGCAATCAATGTATAAATTAGAAGATTATGGAGGTGAACCACCATTAACCTCAGTATAGGCCCATGAAGCAAGGTCAGGCAGTTTATATCATGATGGTGGATGTAGAGGCTCTAAATTATGTGGTGGAAGGTACACTATTCATTCAAAAAAACTAAAATTACTCTAATTATGGTTCTATGAATTCTTTTATTTCATCCATGTTTTTAATGAATATATAATCAATCCCCAAACTGCTATTAGTAGAGTTATCCATAAAGACACTTAGAGGTATTATAAAATAATCAACAGTGTATAAAAACTCTTATATTGAATTTTGGAGAGAAAAATATTATTGTAAATCTAGTAGTCATTCCCATGGTGGAATTGGAAACTATACTAGGGATGGAATGGATCTCAAAGTATAATGATAAGATCAACTTCAGAAGAAAGTAAATCAAAATAGTCATGAATCAAAAACCTATATTTATTTTTAATGGGAGGATATCATGATCTGATCCTTGTCTGGAATTACCTCTCATTGCCTTTTTCATGGAGATGATCAGTGAATAGGGAGATGGAAATGAAATTATAATGATAGAGAATTTCCCCAGAATTGTGGAATACATTAACGTATTTACTAAAGAGTTACCTATACCTCCCCCTAAAAGATAGGTTGAGTTATCCATTAAACTCAAACCTAGACCTAAGATGATATAAAATAACCCATATAGAATAGAAAATATGGAGTTAGAGGAATTAAATAACCAACATCAAGATCTTTTGGAGAAGGCATTTATTCAGGCAAGTGTGTCTCCTTGGAGAGAACCTTTTCTCCTTGTGATGAAGAATGATGGATCAATGCGGATATGCTTTGATTATAGAGAACATAATGGGATCAGAGTAAAGAAAAAGAACCATATCCTTATGATTGATGATTTATTTGACTAGCTTCATCAGGCTCAATTCTTCTCCCAAATTTATCTTCAATCAGGTTATCATGAATTGAGTGTGATGAAATTAGGTATTCTAAGGACTGTCTTCCAAACAAGAGATGAGCATTAGGAATTTTTTGTTATTCTCTTTGTCTTGACTAATGCTCCTACTATATTTACAGATTTGATTAATATATTCTTTAAGTACTAACTTAATAAATTCATAGTAGTTTTTATTAATGATATTATGATATATTCAAAAATTCACAAGGAGTGTTAGGATCATATAAGGGTTATATTGAATACTCTAAGGGAGGAAATGTTTTTTGGAAAATAAAAAAAATGTGAATTATGTTTGTAATAATTTTCATTTTTTGCGAACATTGTAAACAACGAAGGAATATCAGTCGACCCAGTGATGAAAATGGTTCTAGAAGAGTGTCCTCATCCCATAATAGTAACTAATATTCTTAGTTTCCATGGTTTATCAGGATATTATTGGAGGATTTTGAAACAAATTTCTTAAAATTCTAATCCAATAACCATGTTATCTCAAAAATGGGCTATGTTCATATGGATAAAGGACCATGATGAACTTTTCTATGATCTAAAGAAGATATTGGTTACTTCACATGTGTTTTATACACCCCCTATATAAGAAGGATTTGTTATTTGTAGATATGCATCTCTTAAATGGATTGGGTGAATCCTCATGAAAAATGAAACAATGATTTATTTTTAATATCAGTAGATAAATCATCATGAGAATAATTATCTTATACATGACCTAGAACTATCTATGGTTATTTTTTCAATAAAAATATGGAGGCACTATCTTTATGTGTAGAAATATGATATATACATATACCACTAAAGTTTGAAGTGTATTTTCACACCAAAGGAATTGAACATTAGACAAAGGAGATTGTAGGAACTTCTTAAATACTAGGGTTATTAAATTCATTATCACCCATAATAGAAAACAATGTCATTGATGCATTAATTATGAAAGACCCTATTGTGCTAGAAATGTTGAGGATTCTTGGAGATCCTTTTATTAAAGTCCTAGTAAAATTGGACATGGGGATTATAAGGGAAGGGATATCATCAACCCTATCCCATAGGATTTTTTAACCATAATTAGTAGAGAATATAATGACATATCAAAGATATGACTCTTTAATATAATGGAAGATAGAGGCTATGAAGAATGGGTTGTTTCATGACATCAATATTGATCAAGTAGGTTTACAGAAATTTTGACAAGGTTATGTGTACTATCTACTCTAGAAATAAAGAAATATTTTATGGATGAAGATCATAGATCTACATTCAGTATACATCCTAGAAGCACTAAAATTCATAGGGACGTTCATTATCATTATTTGGGGGATAATATGAAAAGAGTGATTTCTAACTACATAGCAAGGTTCATGTTGTGTTTTCAAGTGAATGTGGAGCGAAAAATTCCTAAAGTGGTATTGAAAAACTACCCATACCAACATGGAAGTGGGATAATATAACTATTAACTTCATTACTAGACACCCAATAACATCTAAAGGATATAATGAGATATGAGCTATAGTGGATTAACAAACCAAGACTACTCATTTTATCAATATTCTATAAGATTTCCATCTTGAAAAAATATCTATTATATTTATAAAGGAAGTGGTATTATTGCATGGGGTGACACTTTCTATCATTTCGGATCATGATCCAAGGTTTACATTTACATTTTGGATAATTATTGAACTTTCTTATAATATTGAATTGATATTTAATATGATATGTCACCTCCAAAATTATGGCCAGTCTAAATGGACTATTTATACACTCGAGGACACGTTGAGAACATGATTATTGGAAATTAAAGGTGGGTGGGATCAACACCTCCCATTAGTAGAGTTTTCATACAATAACATCTTCCATTAAAGTATTGTAATGACCCCATATGAAGCACTATATGGAATGTTATGTAGAAATCATACTTTTTGGGATAATTATTTTGAGAAGAAATTACATAAGTATGATCTTGTGTAAGAGATGACATAAAAAGTTTATGCCAACCAGAAATATATAAAGGCTACTCAGAGTCGGCAGAATATCTATGCTGAAAATCATCAATGGGACTTGAAGTTTAATTTTTGGGATAGAAGTTTTCTTCAGATATCACCATGGAATAGAGTCATGTAATTTTGAAAGAATGGGATGCTTAACTCTAGGAATATTGTCCACTATTAAACACTTGATAGCATATGATAAGTGTCCTGTCATCTGGAACTTCCACCCAATCTATCTAAAGATCATTATTTATCTCACATATCTCTTTTGAGGAATTACATACCTGATCTCTCACATGTACTGAATTCAGTGGTGGTACAACTAGAACATAACCTCTCTTATGAGGAGTAGTTGGGGGAGATCTTGGACCATAAAGACAAGGTTATAGGCAACATGACAACCCACCTTGTCAAAGTGTTATAGAGGAACTTAAAATTGAAGGAGTGATATGGATAATAGAGGAGTCAATAAGATAGAGGTAACATTACCTTTTCACAACTGTGATAATGAGTTGAAATTTTGGGGATTAAATTTATTTAGTGGGGAAGAATCTAAAGACCCAGAATTTCTAAATGATATTTGTTTCCTAAATAAATAATGTTGCATAATATATAATTTTATACATGTACAAAATAAATAGAAACCAAATAAAATTTCAACTCTTTGGGAATGATCATTACATAAGTTAGCTATGAAACTAATTATAATTACAAACATTACAACTGGACAAAGAATATAAAATATAATATCTGAAATGGGAAAATAATGATTACCCCAATATGTTGGAATCATCACTCACACTAAAAATGCTATTGAAATAAATAAAAATATTAGTAAACCAATAAAAATCTTTTGAATATGAAAATATAACCATAAGAGAAATTTTAGTGAATTTCAGATGAAAGAATGAAGTTGTATTTATCGGGTATAAAGGGAAATGTGACCGTTGGGAATTGACTATTATATGACCGTTGTTCAATATGATCATTGGAGAATATAACATTGGTTGATAATTTTACCATTAAATTTAGTGTTTATAATTATTAATGATAAAGGTTAATTATTATGGAATGGAGAATCAATGGCCTCAACCAGTAGATTCTTACTGTTTCAAGACCATTTGTCTGAACTTAGTGGTGTTATCCCTTTTACAAAACCAAGATGATCTTCAAAAAGTGAATCTTGAATGAAATAAAATATAGGAGAAGTTCAAGTAAGTGGATATTACTACTCAGACTATGTTAGTCGAGCCACCCCACGAAACTACCACCATCACACACCTTACCATTAGGTAGAATGCATGTGTAAAAAAGGTTATGTTTCCATAACATAGTGTAAATTCCTTTGTATAAGTAATATTTTTATTCCATCAATTTCATTTTAAGAATAATTTATTCCAAATAAAATATATGAATAATTGTGATGAATTTAATAAATTTATTTTTTGACACAATTGAAGCATAATTTTAATTTTTTCAAAAATATATACAATTTTTTAATAAACTCAATAATTCTGAAAGAAAATTTAAAAAAATTTATCATTTTAAAACACTATCACCTAAATATAAATTATATAATAATTTATAATGTCAAAGGGAATTATTTATCAGTATCAGAAATTTGAATATGGTATAAAAACAACTTGTTTTAAATAAAAAATAGTTTTTATATTTAAATGTTAAATTAATATATTTGGAGGATTATTATGGAAAAATAAAAATATTTTTTTGAAATCATAATGTTGAAATTAGGTTAGGGTGAATAAATGATAATTTTCAAAAATAATTTATTTTTACTCGACTACTGAAAATATAGTTTTAGGTTTTCAAATATTTTATGGAATTATATTTATGTCATAATGACGTAATAAATAAACAACTTCAATCCTTGACCTAAAAGAAGATTTTTTTATCAATATTATGTATTTTAATATGTTTTATTCATTTTAAAAACTGATAAGTGACTTCCAAACAACTAAAATGGAGACATTGATTTTTAAAAACATTACTTTTGAAAAATTTACTTCTCTATACCGAAAGAAGAAATAAAAAATGATGTTAACTTCTGGTGGATTAAAATAACAAAAAAAATTTCCTAAATTTTCAAAACCAGGGGAAGAACCATGGGCAATCCGATGGTTTTTCATTTTCCACAACCTCCAAGGCCATTATTTGGAAATTATAATACAAATCATGCACTTTTGATATAAATAACCACCCATTAATTCATTTACATTCACTAACAATCCCTTCTCCATGAATTTATGGTAGTTATGACTCCCATGTATCCCCTTAAGGTTCCCTCAAGCCCAAGAGATTGCATTCCTTATGATTTATGAGTAACTCTATAAGGTAAGGGAATTATTCTTCTTTACTCTTCAATTCAGTAACCTCTTTTTGTGTACATCTTATACTTATTGTGATTATTCTCTTTTATTTCAATTTTTCTCATACCCTTACTTCCAATTTTTTTCTGTGGTATATCCTTTTCCACCTTCATTTTTCCATTTTCTAAGATGATGTTTTATACCCATCATGTTGCTGAATTTACTTCTCAAAATTACTTTTTTCTTCTTTAAAAATTCATTATTTTTTTCTGGATACCCAAACCTTTTTATTTTCCATGGGTATTCACCTAGATAAAAAATGATTTAATTTATTAGGTAATTTACACATAAGAAACCAACATTCCCTTTCCACGCGTTAAAAATTATATAATGATCATGTCTTTAATCTCCTTCATGTTCCACGATTTTGATAACAAATTCATTATTTATCCTCCATGGGTTATTAATGAAATGATTTATTATGATATATGTAGATCAAATGAAAATAATACATATGAATTGTGTTCCATGATAGAGCTCCAATGAATTGGGTAAATAAATTAATCTCTAGAGATGACTTGTTTTATGATTCCTTGGTGAATAACATTAGTAATTTTTATTTATGACACCTTGGTGACAAACCATGTTGAAATTATTAGGAATGAATCATTTAATTGTTGTAGCCCCCTTTGCATGATACGATTTAGGTTATTTTTATTATTATATGACTCTTTATCATGACATATCATTATTCCTCATGTTTTTATTGATATGTCACAAGATCACATGTTATATTTGTCTCTTGTTTATTCCCTTACTGGGATTCATGCTCAACCCTTTCCTGTGATGTATATCCCCAAGATATGATATGTAGAAAAATGAGCCAATAGTGAACCCATGAAGGTTTATTTAATGTGGATTTAGAAGAATGTTTAACTTATTCATGTATTAGGTACCTCATTTTAAAGAAACTAACCTTTAATAGATCCTCTGTTTGTACCATGAAATGAAAATTTCTGTACCAAAAAGGAAAGATTCCAAACATCTCGCTTCTGTAGTCCCTTATTATTTTTTTTCCTGAGAAATATGATTTCATATAAATCACCAACTAGTTATACACCACCTTTCATGGAATTTATATCGTAGATATTAGACAAAGTCGGTGTGGGATCATTACATCACACGCTTCAAATGATCTTATCGCGAGTCGTCCAAGTAGTCTCATGATAAAAGGAAACCACAAAACACTCAGAAATATCCATATATATTAGACCAATGAATTATAAAATGGATTTATCATGATCATATTGAAATGTTAAACATTTTTTTCAGGGTCGAGCAAACATGTCTGATAGACTTCACGAGATTGAGATTCATGCGGAAAAAAATTTCACGTGATCGAAGAAGATGTATCTTGAATCCTTTATAGGACTAAGATGAATTATAAGATGCCTTTAGTGAGATAAATATGGATTCTTCATAGGCTGTTTGTGAGATCAAAATAGATTTTTGGGGCCTCTCATGGGATTAAGCTATCCCCTCGAAGGGTTTTCACAATATCAATGGTGATCGCCTGAGGAGCCTAACCCCTTCACATGAAAATCAATGTATCTTACCTTCACAAGAGTATTCCACCTTTTTATAACTTTTATCAACTATTTTATAAAACCAATATATTTTTACCATATTTTAGGGAATCACATGATTAAAAGAGGACCTTATAGTGGCATATAAGCATTTTCATGGACAATCACTTTTCCTGTATGTGATGCATTGCGTAATCAATGTTATATTTCACGACAGTGTGCGGGCATTTCCACAGTCAAACCCTCCCCTTATTTTGGGAGTCAAGGGGGGAATCACATGATTGAATGGATGTGATTTATGTACTTCACATTATCAAGGATACATGTGAACTTTACCTCACATTATAAGCCTGAAAAGTTTCTATGGGTTCCATGAGGTCTTACGAATCTCATTAGACCATCGTATGAAAATTGATGTAACTTTGACAATAATGGGATTCTGACTTTTTCATATTTATTATCATTAATTTTTTTTAAAATATTTTCCCAATGAATATTCTTTAGGGTATCACATGATTATTATAGGATCTCTTGAAAATGTGAGATCATAGCCTCACATAGTTTATATACTTGTTTGTGATGTGTCGCATTATCAATGCTGAATATCCTGATGTTGGGTGATCATTATCGCATACCACTCCTCTTCCAGACTATGTATTTAAAATTAAATAACAAGATAAAATAGATATTTCTGAGTCCCTTATCATGATTATGGTTACATGCCATCATGATCTCACATGAAAAGTCCAACATGTCATCAGGGGGCTCTATGAGTTATTGAGAATCACATAAGAACGTCCCATGAAAAGAAATTTAACTCTCCATGAAATAGAGGTTTTTAATTTTTCTTCCATTATATTATAATTTTACATGGGTGATTATATGTCTTCTATCCATTGAAAAGTATCATGGTTCAATTAATTTGTCTAGAAACCTTCACACAATCATCAATTCTTATCTTGATGCCTTCCTAAGAATAAGAGGGTTCATCTGAGGGACTTTGTATGATCCGAAGAACTCACAAAATGTTTTTTTGCATTATCACACATAGATACAAAAATGTACATGAACCACTCCCATAAATTTCTAAAGTACATGTGACCATGTTTCCTCTGACTGGTGTAGTGATCTGCTTCATTTGAACCCTTAAACATCATATAGTCAGACTACACCTTCATTTTTTCTTGTGAAGAAAATAATACACCTACTTTGATTATTTATTCTATTATATAATTTCCAATTATCATTTGGTGAGAATAAATATGGATAACAAAGATATAATATTTAGGGATTTACAAAGGATGGATTTAGAAATTTGATGGAAAGGAAAAAATCTTATCTTGCTCAATTGAATATACAACCATCTATAAAAGTGAAGGTAAAAGATGCATAGAAGGAATACGTAGAGATACAAAATAAGGTTAGAAATATTCCAGAGTATAACCTTTATCGTTATTTAATGATAAGGTTTAATAACCATGTATGTGTGACATCCATATTAGATTTGAAGGTGTTTTTAGAGGAAGCTTCTAGTTCATCATTATCTATTCATCTTGGAAGCATGAAGATGTATAGAGACTTGAAAGACTATTTATGGAGGGATGGAATGAAGATATATATCCTAGATTTTATATATTATTTCTTGGTTTTTGATCATTTTATGGTAAAGAGACAAATGTATAAGGGGTTGTTACATTTATTACCCATATTAGAATGGAGATGAGAAAACATCACTATGTATTTTGTCGTCGGACGCCCCAAAATTTCAAAAGGGAAAATTCTTTATTGGTTATAGTTGACTACCTTATAAATTCAGCACACATCATAACAATCAATGAATATTTCCCTTCAGTCAATAATTATAGTATATAAAATAAGGAAGTGGTAGGGTATCATGGAAAATCACATTCCATTCCATCTGATCAGGATATGAGGTTTAACTCAAAGTTATAAGGGATTCTTTTGTAGGCTCTTGATGTAAAAATAATTTTAAGAACTCCATATCATCCTTAGAAATATGCTCAGACCAAGATAATAATTTATACCCTGAATTATATATTTTGATCTCATTCTCTATATTTTAAATGTTGTTGGGATCTATAACTTCCTCTATTTGAGTTTTCTAAAAATTTTAGTTTTAAATATAACATTAAAATAGATCCTTATGAATCCATCTATGGAAATAAGTGTAGAGATATAATGATATAGAATAAATATGTATAAATAAATCTATTTGGACTTGACAGAACTGATGAAATGGAAGGGGAGGTTACATCCATTAAACAATACATAAGGCTGGAAAACATTCTGTAAAAATGTTTTGATGATAATCACCGATATGATTTAGAATATGAAGTTGGTGACAAGATGATTCGAATAATATCTACATAGAAGAAGGTAATGAGATTTAGAATTAAAGAAAAATTAACCCCTACTTATATATATCCTTTTAAAAATCTTTATATTTTCAGGATAGTAGCCAATCGGTTGGTTCTTCCACCAAACATCTCCCAATTTCACAATGTGTTCCATGTATCTCTCCTTATAAGTACATACCTAACACTTCATACACACAAAAAAAAGATGTTGTGCTAATGGAGATAGTTATTTATCATGAGGGAATACTTTCAGAGATTATAGATCTAATATAAAATGTTTTATGAAACAAGATTGCTAACCTTGTCCAGGTTTTGTGGAGAAACCATTATTTTGATGAAGCTGTAATTGAACCTGAGGAAACAATGAGGTAGAAGTATCACAATTTGATTCTATCAAAGTGAAAATTTTCAATGAACTAAATTATTTTAATGGGGTTATAATTTAATATCCTAGGTTTTTATGAATTAATTTCTTCCAATGAATTATATTTCTTCGATAGCTTTCATTACACAAAATATCATGTTTTAACGAACCATGAAAAACTAGTAGTATTATTATTTAAACACAATAATTATTTCATTTCCATTAAACATCATAGTATGAATATGAATAACCAAAATGTTAAATACTAATTATATTGGTTTTACATAAAAAAATTGATAATGTATACTTATTTTTGGTAAAGTATATATGTTTTGAAAATTATATTTTCTCAAAAAAATTGTTTTTATTTATTTTTGGGAAAATTATAAAATTTTTTTTTGAAACTTTTAGAAAATAAAATATATTAAATGAACTTCAATTTTTATGCATCATATCAAAATTAACATTGGATGAATTTTTGTTTTTTTATGAAAATATTATTTTTCAATGAATAGTAAATAATACTGGGTTTTATTTAAAGATGCCTATTATGTTAAAGTGTATATAAGGTTAATTTTTTTTAAATTGGGTTTAAAATTAAAATAAGTTAATTATATATTTATTAATCCAATTTAGTTCACTGGAATCAATTTTATTTTTAATTTTTATATAAATTGTTTTAAACTTATAAATATTTTCTCATTAAAAAATCAATTTCTTATAGCATCAGTGAGTATAATTTTAAATTAAATTCTTCAAATTATGTGAGTTGAATTTAGAAAAATGGATTCCATATTTTTTATAATAATAATTTATATTATACAAAAATTTCAATATAAATTTTTACCATAATGAATATTAAAAATAGTAAAAAAATATTTACCACGACTATGGTAAAAATGTGTTTATTTGGGTTTAAACTAAAAAGATATGTGTTAAAATGTTCAAAAACATATCTAAAACCCATTGTATGGATATATATTGACCTTATCGCCTATAAGGATTGATAATTTTCCATTTTATTGTTTTTTTATATGGAATATTTGGTATAACTTTATTTTTTCAAAAATACCAACCATGTCCTCCCACCACCACTTATAAAAGGCCACCACCTCTCCTATGCACATCACAATTACAAAACAATTTTTTTGGAAAATACCATCCCATATACCCTCATTAATAACTTAATATAATCTTATAACCCTTTTTGTCATAAATCTATCCTAGAGAGGATTTTGGTGAAAACATTAGAAGGTTACCCGAAGAAGAGGTAACGTTCTTCCAGAACCATTTATATTTTAGTTATTCTTTGAACTCCTTAAAATATTATTATATTACGATGAAATAATAAATATATAATCTAAAATATAATTAAATTTTATTAAGTTATTTTAATAACCTATTTTCATATCCTATTACAAAATTATGATAAGAATCCATCGTTCTTCTGTATGGTTGACTATCGCCTCACAAACCGATGTTTTTCGTTTTCAATCACTGCCTGTTAGAAATTTATATATTGATGGATTTATTGTTTATATTTTATGTTAATGAAATTATTATTCTTATATAATTATAATATCTCATATACCATCTTACAATCCATTCTGTGGGAATACTATAACATCACTCGTGTGTACAACGGACTACAACCTCACAAAGAGATGTGATTTGTTCACAAATTTCATTGATGTAAATAAATATATTTTTAATGATTATATATGATATATATGAAATAAAAATTATTATTTAATTTTAATATATGATTTACCATCTTTTATTTTAATTTATTGAGAATGTGGAAACAACATTCATGTATACGTATGACTTACTATCTCCACGAACTATGTATTTCATTTTCTATCTCTAAATTTTATGGATTACTATAAATAAATATATAATGAATATATATTATATTTATATAATTTTTAACATTTGGACATTATTTAACCCATTCAAATGTAAGAGGACCTAAAAAATTACAAATCAAAACATACATGAAAAACAAAACTGTTATTTCATAAAATGAGACTTCAATATGAAATTTGTTAATAATCTGATTATAAAAAGACATATGTGAATCATATATGGTATGATATAAATATATAGGTATATAATAAATTTATAATGAAATTATATTTTTTATATAGGATTTTGGAATGTGCACGACCGAAGTAGTGACTTATGGTAAAGGATTTCGTCTCGAATTGCCTTCCTTGGGACATAATCTATGTTATTCACTTATCTTTTTTTATGAGTTGTATATACAAACCCTTTGACAAGTTGTATAATAAATGTCATTTTTTCATGATATTAACTATTTTTTTTTATTTTATTTTTCAATGGGACCTAGTATTCAATGATACAAAAGTGGTAAAGGTTTGATTTATAATCTCATAGTTTATTAAGATAGCTTATAATTATGATTTTTATGATTGAATATTATGATATATCCCTAAATAAACACATTAATTTTCATATAAAATAATTATATTAATGGAATAAATGTTTTTACTACATTTTAATATCATTATTTATTCAAAGGATCAAAATAATATTTTTAGGAAAACACATTTATTTCTCCCATCAGTCGAAAACCATTTTCAATCCAAAGAAATGTATTCAAAAAAGTATTTTCAATTTTTTTTCTAATGTAAAAAAAATATTTATTAATGATATTTATACAATTTTTTTACTTTTTATAATTTTTTTTAAAATGAATATTCATGATTATTTCCATACATGACCCGTTTGGATTTTACAAAAAATGTGAATCAAATCATTATTTTAATATATATGGCATGAAATGAATTTCAAAACGTAATTACCAATATTTAAATTGAAGCGTAAATTATAAATTTTCATGGGTATATTCAAATAAAAGGTTTTCAATAATTTTTTATGAATTTTTATTTTCAAAAATATTATTTTCAAAGAAATGATATTTTACTCACAAGTCATTCCAAGTGATTTTTCATTAAAAATAAATTTTCATCTAAGATGACATACTTTGAGGTTACATAATTTTTAATGGGGATATGATCCAATTATACCATATTTAATTTTCCTTTGGATGATTTATTTTTATGATGAAAATATGTTTATGAAACCCATTTCTCTTCAATAGGTTATACTATAATAAAATACGTATGAAACCCACTTCTTTTTCCACAGGTTATGCTTTGATGAAGTGATGAAATTATTATGAAACTTGTTTCATTTCCACATGTTTTTATATAATGAAATGTTTATGAAACCAATTTATTTTCATGGGTTCCGATATGATGCTTTTTTATGATATTATTTCACAAATATGTTTTATTTTTATTATGTTCGATATGGGACCAATATCACTCTCTAATGAATTGACTAAATATTGATATCTCATGAGATTAATAAGATTGAAACAGGGAGTGAACATAGTTCAGTTTGTGAATTTCCCAACTATGATAGTCTTGGGAGTGAACCTTGACTGCAATAATATTTTGGGGAGTGAATCCATTGCATCATGATATTCTTGTTTATGATCCTTGAAGTTCTAAGAAAATTATTTTATATGCTTATGTTTATTCCAAAAATCTAAGAAATATGAAAATGTTATGTTCTCATGGTTCGGGTTTTTTGATTTCATTATGTGTCTTGTCTTATGAAATTCCAATAATTATGACATGACTCAGGTTTATGATCTATGATATTCATGGTAAATTTTTTAAATATTATTCTCATGTTCTCGTTCCCTTTTACTAATGATATGTTGATATCTTCTTTGTTTACCCTTACCGAGCATCTGCGCTCACCCTTTATTATGTTTCCTTTCCCCTAGTTATTATGAAAGGTATTTTGTATGATATGTATAATAAGGGTGATAGTTATGAAGAACAAAGTGGTAGATGACATATCTCTCTAATGAACTATGGGTTCATGTGTCTATGTTTCAAAAGGCACTATACCTTTACAATCCTCTAGAATTTTTTTGTGTAATGTAATGAATATTAAACAAAAATTATTTTATATCTATGTACTAGATGTTTGGGTATTTAAATGTTAATGGTGAATTAATGACTTTAGAAGGTTGATATTTATATCAGGTGTCCATTAGTGCTTCACATGGATGAGAATAATTGTAGTAGGTAGTTTGTAATGACATGGTGATTCATCTACTAGTAAACTATGAGGAAAATGTTCTTTTATCATCAAGTATATGGGTGAATTTAATTTTTTGAATTTTCAATGAATAAGGGATGTTTTGATAACATTTTAATTAATTAATGGGGTTTTATTAGTGGAAATCTGGTGAATAAATAATAAGAATTATTTATTGTGTTTTGTTAAGAGTAAATGAATAAGAGGGTAGAAATTTCAAGCCATCTGGTACCTTTCCAGAGTCCACATAGTAACTAGTGGAGAGACAACATTTCAACTCAATTTGACAAAATCGTAATTTTTCTAATCCCATGCACATGGTGCCCCATGATATATCGAATGAATAATGATGTTTCATCGAGTACTCAATATGGTGAAGCCCCATTTTTAAATGGGTTAAAGAGTAGAATTTTTCCTTCATTTCTATTAGGATCTATATTGGGGATT
Source organism: Viscum album (assembly GCA_963277665.1). Taxonomy (NCBI): domain Eukaryota; kingdom Viridiplantae; phylum Streptophyta; class Magnoliopsida; order Santalales; family Viscaceae; genus Viscum; species Viscum album. Next base: position 476,679,099 of record OY728151.1, read on the forward strand.
TTTTCATTGCATAACTACAATATAAAAGATTATCCATTGCTACCCTACCTACTCACCATTTAACCCATTTCAGGATTAGTGCATTAGGATCATTTCATTTCACCATGTCAAGGTTAAAATTTTTTCTCTCTTCCCCTTTTTTCATCCACTTTTTTTCCATGTGATTTCTGTTATTCCAAATTGGGATTTTTCAAGGGATTCCATTTTTTATGGTTTATTTGTGTTATTTGGATGAGATATTAATGTGTTTTTATAGAATATTACTGATAATAATCAATTAGTTCAATTTTATATGATTTCTATTATTTTATGTGAACTATTTGATTTATAAAAGTTATTTGGTGATTTGGGATAAAAAATTTTGATTTATGTTTTACATTAGGTCATTTTCCATGTTTTAGGAAATGGTATTTGATGAGAGTGGATGGAACCCTATTACATGGGTTTTCAAAAAAATTATGCTACCCGATGAGTTAGGTATTAATTATGTAAATTTGTGATTTTGTATTAAATCGGTTTAATAGTTATATTGTGATGTTTTATATATTTGATATTTGTTTTTTGGATCATTGGTTTTCAATATAAATGAGTTTCAAAGGGTATAAAACATATACGAATTTAGTATTAAAATATTAAACTCAATCCTAAAACCAATATTTCAGGGATTCATTTTGGATTAAACAATGAATATTGAATTGTGTGACATTATCTTTTAATTAAGCTCATCCAAATAAGTTTAGCGTAGATCAATAATATGCAGGTGAAAGAATCATTATTGGTTGTCCATGAGTTTCTTGAATCTACTAAACTCTATAAGGACCTCTCTCAATCACCCATTTCCCATATTCATTAGTTTAAATGTCATATATAAATGAGATCATGATAATTATCTTGATTGAGGATTCCAAGAAAAATCTGAAACAATGGAATAAAATACCTTATATAATGATTAAATAGACTTATATAGGCTTTTAAAAACCTGAAGTGACTAGATAATATTGATATATTTTTGTCTGAAAAAAATACCACATTTCAATATCAAACCAAAAAGTTTAATTTCCTAATTTAATTTTCATAATTTTTAATAAATCATTATTAGAATTAAAACTCGTAAAATTCATTATCACATGATGAATAACAAAGTATGATATCATTTTGTGTGGGGGAAGTCCGTAATTTTATGTGTCATCACATGTTTTATAATCCCATTCCTATCACCATAGCATAGAAATTATCACTATGTAATCGATATCATTACAAACCACCATGGTAAGGTAACTATCACTATTTCATGGTTACATTAGTGAATACATTCAACAATCTCCCATTTGAGCTAAATCCATGTAAACATACTATACATTAACCCTATGTCTCATCATATATATCCAATTATGAAATCATGTCCAAAATTAAATTTTGGATATTTTTAAAACACCCTTTAATAAAATATATTAGTAATTTTTTCTACATTAAAAAATATATTTATAAGCATGTAAAAATCTATCAAGAGATTATTCATGATATCTGATGATAAACATTTAGGATGGCTATTATAATTTTATAATCCTGATCTTCATTTACATAACAAAATCATGGTACCCCATGAGGCATTTTATCATTGATTTGTTTGAATTCCCTAATTCCTAAAAGAATAGAAAGAGTAGACTATAGAAAAGATTCAAAGACACTAAATCTATAAAGGGTATGATATGATCTCTATCCAAAACACGTATCCCCAGGCTTGTTTCCACTATATTTATCACATATAATTATGAATTATTATATAATCCATTATCCCAAGGCTTCGAGTAACCATAGGATTCCAAATATATCCATCTCATATAGGCACTAATGTGTTCTCAAATCTCTAGGCATAAATGTACCTGGTCACCAAATACATCACTTGTCATTTATATAGGAAGATGAGAATATCACATGACCCTCATCTTGATAGATAAGAACATCACATATATCCTATATATATATGACAATATGATTCCTCAGTCCATCATTATTGAGGGACTAAATGATAGGTGTATAAAAAATAGGATTGATTACATCTTGATTAAGCCTCAACTAATTTTTTGATCAACAATATAGCTGACCACCCCTGGATTAGCTAATCATCAAGTATTAGGTTCTAATGTTATGGTTGTATGAAGGTTATCATGAAATGAATCTTTATAATCTTAGTAATATGGGTTTGAATATGAATCATGAACCAATTTAATACAAAATATATATGGTATAATACTCAATGTTATATACATAGTATGTTATCTAGTACACAAAACTCTTTTTATTTCTCATGAGTAGATTTTGTATCCCTATATAAAATATACTCTATGGTAACAATAATATATCATCACAGCCAATAATAATCCATGATGATAATTGGTTAGAGATAACTCAATTCCATAAAAATATAGGTTAGTTATTGTTACAATTCACACAATATACGTAAGAAATATAAAAGAATGATAAAGTGATGTCTAACTTTTAAATAAAATTATATATATTATATTCTAAAACTCTTTTATGAATATTAAAAATATCCATATATATAAAACCATCGAATCATATACCATAATCTAGACTACTTATGGGTGTTCTATTTGCTTCATTTTTAGCATTTTTTCTCAAATCATAACATCTCTATAAAATTCAAGCCACATCTATTTGTGACTATATGATAAAATCCACACACTAAAATATATATTTAGTAATATCTATGCATAAATTCAGTTTGAATCATTTCGAGATTTTGAAAATTATTCCCTATGTTTATCACTTTTGAACATATTATTCAAACACTTTTAAATTATAACACCCCGTGACATGATTTTAACAACTTATATTGTAAACATTGAAAAATATCTAATCTCATTGTAATCATCATTCTAAGAACTCTTTCATCAATAATTACATTGGAATTAACATTTTAACTATCACATCTCTTCACATTATTCATTAAAATCTCATCCTATTCAACATTAGTATAGAAACATATACATTCTTCATTAAAATAACAAAATGAATCATTATAAATTTTTTACCAACATACTCTAATACATTTGAATATTAAGGGAAATTAACTTTTAATTTTACTAGTTTAAACTTTATATTATTATAAATTTAATTTTTATATGTACAAAAATAAAAACCTAGGTAACATAGAAACTCTATTAAATCTAGATATGTTATTCTATGTTATAGAAACTCATTTGTGTTCATGACATATCCTCTTATTTATCTAGAGAGATTATTTTTCAAATAAAGTACTGTATCCAAATCATATATTGTAATCATTGTGTTTGAATATTTATTTTAAAAATAATTTATTCCTTAAATGATTCCATTGATGTCCATGGGAACACTTTCTATAATATTTTAGAATATATATCAAATAAATTCTTTTATCAATGAAAAATATCATTTTATCCTTAAATGTTTCTAAAAATCATTATAATGCTCGATGAATTATAAACCATGAATATCATATATTTTAATCGTAAAAAAGTAATGAGAATAAATAAATTCTCTTATAACATAATAGAAATGGGATAGTTATACACATTATTTATTTATGATGTGCTTGAGGACCTTATGTACCAATGTGAGGGGGGAATTGAATAATTGGTACTCCTTTATTGTATCTTTTATACAAAAATATAACTTTGTTACATGAATGAGTGTTGACCCACTCAAAATATAAAAACCACCCATTACTATATTAAAAAATATTAATATTTATAGTTATCATATGAGTTTTAAAAGTTTCTCTCCCAATGTGGGTGAATATATATTTATTATGTTCTAATACAATCAAAGACATATATTTTTCAATAGAATCAATCATAAATTACATGTGTTTTATTAAAGTTTTATCCTTTTCCCAACAGTTTTTCCTAACACTAAAGTATCCTAATAATTTATCATATATATTATTAGTAGTTACAATGTTTCCACCAAATGAAAGTAGTAAGACCATTTATTCGTCTGGTTGCTTAAGCAATAAATATGAACATCCACAGAGTGTTTAGAATAATTTGATACTACACATTTTAAATAACAATGTTTTATGTAAATCGTTAATTGGTAAAATTAATTACTAGAACATCAACATCCAATATTCATAAGGTTGTGATTTTTTAGAATTTAGTAACTTCCATCATATCTCTGAAATTATATTGCATCATTGATCTTTTTATTTGACCAAAAAAAATCTTCTAAATCTTGTAGGTCAAGCTATCTAAATCTTCTCTCCCAAATTTTTAGTAGTATGGAGTCATGAATAATCTCACTAATTGTAAATCCAACCCTTATCTAATAAATGTGTTCACTGAGATTAGTGACTTTTACATATCTCAACACTCAATAATATTCTTTCAACGCCTCCAAAAATATCCTAATTTTACTTCATTAAAACCTCTACAAAATAACAATTTTATAATCATCAAGGATCCTATAAATCTAAAATAATCACCACTAAAAATTCATTAATTTCATATCATTGATATCCAGGTCAATATTATCACATTGAAATATAATTCTATTAAATATTACGTGAAATCCTATAAACATTTTTCATCATCTTGTTCTTCAACATTAGATAATTCAAAAATGAACCTCAATTTGTTTCTATATTAAAGTTATACCTTTATGAAAGAGATACTTATTATACAACATATCATTGAAACATCAAACATTACTATAACATATCTGCTGATATTTTGGGGTTCTGACTTCAATTACCTAAACACATCATTCTAACTCCATATTCTAGCATCTCAACATCCACACAAACTATCATCATAATTTTTAATCATCATAACCTATTATCAATTTTATTTTGATCATATTTATCATAAAATGTTCATAACTTCCTCATTCCATAAAATCATATCTTCTTGACTTCAATAGTTTGGATATATCTCATTTTGGAGCTCCTTCTATGTTCATTTTGATAACTATCTCATATAATTTTGAAGTATTAGAGTGGTTATTTCATATTCCAAAATCCATTAGACTTTAATTCTACTCACAATGATCTCCAATATAAAAATATATATTATCCGAAAATCAACACAAGCCTTCTTAACTTCCACTACATAAGATTTTGCATTTATCTTCTTAAGACTCTCTAGATTATCATTCTCACTTTCCATTTTTGGATAAGTAAATTTAACTCAAATAAAATAATAGTTGACTCTTATCTCACTCAAATTTATGTTACATTGAAATATTATCATATAAAAATATTAAAAAACCTCTGTAATAACTTCCATTAATCCTTTATTTTCTCAAATTCATCTAAATGTTATACTCTTATACTTCATCATGAATGTCAGAATATAAGGCCCCAGCCTTAAACCTTACTTAATCAGGAGTTATTACAAGATTACACATTGAGGATCTTTTCAGGTTTAGAGTTTTAGAGAATTGGATCATAAAACTTTCATTACATTCCACATTTAAACAAAGTGGTTACATAAAAGATAGTATTCATTTTTCCCATCAATGGAAACATATTTAAAATAAAACATGGATTCTTTGTTGACACTTCCTTGACACTATCATCATATCATGTACCCTTCCCTTGACCTGTGAAAAACATTTCAAAAACAAGGGATGAGCACAAAAAGCTCAGTAAGGGATATAAAAATATGGAAAGGAAACATGAGTACATGTATACATAAGAATGAAATCATACTTTACCCATAAAACATAATCACTTTAACATACCTCATAAAATCATGAATAAATCATAGAAATCATAAGACATAAAAGGTAACTTGAGGCATTCATAACATTCTTACGAAGGGAGTAACCCTCTTGGTTACATTTGGAATGCCCACCACAGTATATTCCCTAAATATCTTCAGAGAAACCTTAACGTTTCACTCCTTCGCGTTACCCAATGCATTGGAGAGCTATATCGGGCTCACCAGCCATTAGTTTATCACGGAACCACCCGTTTCTATAACAATGCCCAAGAACCATAACATAAATGTATCACATAAAACATGCATAAAGGAAACATATCATTTCCACATTTCAATCACAATATAACATTTTAGTATATTGAAATAATGAATCCATTCAAAAAGAAACCATTTCTAAAACCATTTAAAACATTTAATAAATATATTTTTGAATCAAAGTGTCCCATACCACCTTGAAGATTTTAACATTTTAAACCATTAATATCCATATAAATAAATCCTTAAAACCATTTTGAAAACATGGATATTAATGGGAACCATTTATAAGAATAAATCATTAAAACATTTAAAACGATATTTTCTTTAAAGTGTTTTTAACAAAATGAGAGACACTTGAATACAATAATTGAGGAATAACATTTAATCAGAACTTTATAATATCATGAGAATAAATGAATTCATGATATAATATTCCAAAGGACAGTATATACACCATATAAGAGTGAATTGGTGCATAACAACAATGAAGTCTCAATAGAAATGTAAAATGAGATGAAATCCCCTGTAAAGAAGGTACCATTAAATTAAGGATAAATAAATCTCATAATTATGTGTGACAAATATAAATACACCCAATATAAGTGGATATTAAGTGTAAAACACTCAAAGGTCATTCACACATATTCAAATGAGGACATATTCAATAACTACATGTTGAACCCAAAGAAATCGAAATTGGGTTAAAAAGTTCCCTTGGTAAAATTCGACAGCCTAACGGCATCACTTCAAAATTCAGAAAATGAGTTGATGAGAGATAAAAAGGGTATCTCATCACTTGGACATAAAATTTAAATCAATAAGGATATATAAGAACATATCCCAACATAATAGTATGTGAATTAAAAGACATAACAAAAGAAGTCTTTTAAAAAGAGGAGGGTGAAAGGTTCCCTTACCGACATGGGTATCTTTCGAAACATATGCCCCATGAAAGAAGGACAATATAACATTGATGTAAATACTCATAAACGAAATTATATTACATATATAGTAGAATAATGGATAGTAAATACACCACTCAAAGGAAATTTTGGCAAATTTAGCATAAATCTCACGGGAATAAAAGTGAGATGAAAAATCCCTTACGAAAACTCAAGAGCCTAACGACGCCACTTAAAACTTTCAAAAATGGATTGATGAGATCAAATAGGGTCTCTCATCATATTAAAATAAAATTTACAGCAATAGGAATATAAAAGAACATCCCCCATCATAACAAAGAGGAGCTTAAAAGAAGTGACATAAAGGAGAGTACTTAAAAAGAAAGAGAGAGGTTAGATCTCTTACGAAAATTCGGCAGCCTAACGGTGCCACTCAAAACTTCCAAAATGGATTGATGAGAGAGAATAGGGTCTATCATCACATGAACATAAAAATTACAGTATTATTAATATAAAATAACATCCCAATAACAAGAAAGATGAGCTTTAAAAGGAATGACATAAAAGAGTGTACTTAAAAAGAAAAAGAGGAGTAGGATCCCTTACCTCGGGTTCGACTTGACTCGATCGTTCTTTAATCTCCTGAATAATAAACTTGAGTTAGTTTATACTTCCTTAAGAACCTTTTTCAAGTTAATTATTCCTTTTATGTCACTTATTAACATGTCATGAACACTATGCAATTATTTTATTTAATAACGGTCGTTTAAACAATCATTGGTACTTGAGTCAAAATATGCTCTTTATAATTACAAGTTGTTCATGTATCTATTATATCCAGACTTATAATCATGATGTATATATAATATATATCATATATATCCAGTAAATATTTATTTTATACTATTCCATATCATTTGGAGATAAAAAATGAAAAGCACCGTTCATGGAGACGGTAGGCCGTACGTACGCATGAACACTACTTTCATTTTTTTCTTTTTCATATTAATGGAATTAAAAATAAATGATATATATATATATATTATAATTCCAGTATAATATATATGTTATATAGGTCACATATGTTCATTAATTTCATTCTTTATACATTCCATGTATTGCATGTACGAGTCACATCACTTGAGGGGGCGGTAGTCCGCACTTCCTCATATGAAATTATCGCATTTACACAACATGAAAAGAATAATGTTATGGTTTAAATATAAAATACAGAAGAATATAGTAAACATAAATACCATATATATCTTATATAAAATACAGTGACATCATAATGGCCACCTTTAAAGGTGTTAAAAGAATATTGAACAATCAACATTTCGTGAGGCAGGAAATCGCCAACCACAGAAACAGTATGTTCTTTAACCATTAGACGAAGGTGTGTGTAAGTGTAGCTCGAATAATTATTATAACAACATCCTAGTATATTTAAGATACTGGATTTGTTACAAATGAAATGAATAAAAAGAGTTTAGGGGGTTGGAGAAGAAAAATAAAACAAAAGGACTGAAGTGAAGACATTACCTTAAAATAGGGTAACTCCCTTTGGTTTGAGCTCAAAGGCTTCCTTGGGAAGACTTCTGCCCAAAGTGAGGCTTCAAGGAGTAAGAGAGGGATGTGGAGAGACAAAAGGGGCAGGGTTTGGCCAAGATAAAGGCTTTGGGAGTGTGGGTAAGGAGGTAGAGGTGGGGGCCTTTTATAAGAGGAGAGGAGGGGCACTCTTGGAATGTAAAGAAATGTTACTTTATTTGAAAATGATTTTCGGATTCAAAAGTTCCCACATTGATATAATTCTAGGGTAAGGTGATAAGGGTTATAAATCCACCCATCCAATAGGTTTTGGACATGTGTAGGTCATAGATTTCACATTATGATTTCATTTTATTTAAATCCTTTATTAATGAGGTAATCAATGCATCATCATGATGTCATAAATAATTTAATAAATTTAATGTCTAAAAATTATAAAAAAATATCATGATGTAGGAAATATTTTTAGATTTCTAATTAATATTTATAGTCTAAAAGATCATTTATGTAGACAAAATGAAAAATATTTTACTTAGGTGATACATTCTTTGTCACATTTAACATTCTTTAAAAATAAAAAGATAAAAAGTCACTTTCCCACAAAAGTGATTCCATGGGGCCCCCAAGTTTAGAAAAGGCATACCATGGTCGGCCATGAGACAACCAGTAGCCTTAGGAAACATTTTGTGGTCATTTTTTATTATTATGATATTATCTTATTGTCTTTAACTACCCGATTACTCATTAATCAAGATAATTAAAGATAATTACCGCCGTTACTATTCATAATGTCCAAAAACAAAAGAGTCTTAATTGAATAATTTGGAACCTATGATTACAAATATGTCATCCATTTTACCAAATTCCAAACACATAATTGCAATAATTAATTTAAAAAAAACTTCCCGTTGTCAAAACAAATAGCGGGTTTTTTTAGAAATGATATTTATGAAAAGTTTGGCACTTGTTTATACCTAATTCCAAAGTGAAATTAATCCCAATGACCATAATTGAATTACATGGTAAAAATATATTCTAATTACACTTTAAAACAAATTAAAAATATAATATAACCATATAATTAAATTATATGAAAAAGCAGTTTTGATGTAAAATGCAGTATTTTTCACTATTCATTGAAAAATGAACATTGTCAGAAAAATACAAAAAATTAACCCAAGGTAAATTTCAATGTCACAATCATAAATAATTTGTTTATTTTGAAAAATAGAGCTTATAAAATTTTCAGAAAGTGGATTTAAAAGAGGTTCTCCATTAAAAGGCGGTTAATCGACCTTTTAAAGAATATTGGAATGTTTACGCTTAAAAACTGGATTCATTTGCATTTTTAATCCCCTAACATTTATTGAAAAAAAAATATTTGACAAACATATATAATAATTTTTTTGTTAGTTCTGTTCATTCCCTCCATTAAAACGGTTAGACGTTAACTACCATTTAAAATAATATTATTTTACTATTAGAGTGCCACGTAAGATTTCAAAGAAACTTGTTATTGCATATTGGGTATGCCATTGAGCATAGCATTCCCTTTAAAGTACTATTAATATTTTATTCAAAAATATGGTTATATGTGAAAATGTCATACTCTTTATTTACCTGGGGTGTTACATCCTTCCCCCCTTTTGGGAATTGCGTCCTCACAATTTTAAAATTGGGCTTGAAAACTCCATTGAAAGTCCCACATCGGAAAAGGAGTAAATGAAACTATCACTTTAAAAGAAAGAAAGGGAAGTACAAAGGTCACCCGAGTTAACCCATACTAGGATTCCATGTATGAAAATATTGACATGGAGGAAAAAACAAAGGGTCATGTTCTGATGGAGAGTGATAGTAAACATGTCTAGGAGAAAGTTAACCATAAGAAAATCACAAACTTGTGATGAGTTAAACGGTATTCGATTCTCCAGTAAGAAAAGTTAACAGAAAACATTTTTGTTTTAAGTTAATTTTTATTGAGGAATTTATTTTTGATCTTAACTAAATCATAATGAAACATACTTACTTGTCATGTAGACTTTCAACTTTTACTAGATTCCTTAATCAAACTCATATTTTCTCCAAAAGATGAGTATTTAGGAAGACTTGTTCTCATTAAGAGTACTATAATCAACTTCTTTAGAATCACATAATCCACAAAAGAGAACTATATACTTCCCATGTCTTTAGTCTTTAACCAAAACCAAAACCAAAAAGGTTAGTACAAGATCAGATAATCCAGAAAAGGATAACCCTTTATAAAAATAAAATCTATTCTTAATCTCCAAAATTTGTCCAACAAAACCCAAGGTTCAACGAGGACCATTCGATAAACAATTTGTCCATAAAATTCTTCAAAGTAAACAAAACTAAGATTGAAACCCAAATATTTGAAGGATTTAGTCACATAGCCTTCCAAGTTAAATCGTAAAATTTATCTCCAAACAACATCAGTTGCTCCTAAAGTCTCGTATTGAAAAGTAATTAACCTAATCACATATCCTCCATGATAGGTTAATAAATTTCCATAGATAACCGAAAATCAACATACTCTTAATTCATAAAATCATCTAACCAAAAGGAATCAGTCAAACTAACTAGGGACTTCACGTTGTCCAGTGGTAGGCGATAAATACCAGTCGCACTTTGGTTGTGGGTTCGATTCCCGTAGATTTGTCCGATGCGACGGGTTGTCACACGGTCTGCATGTTGTCCTTTTTATAAAACTCCAAAAATAACCCTAACATGTTTTAACCTCAATTTTATATCATGCCTTTCACTTCCATCGTAACATATAGTAACCCATAATTACCTCATAAGTAAGGATCATATAAACCCAAATGGTTCTTTATAACTATGTCCACAAAAGAACAGATAACTATTCCTTGAATAAAATTTTCATATATTAAACATTAGGGTTACACATAATATAAAAAGTCTTCTAATGTAACCCCATCATCAAAAGAGACTTAATACTCTTAAGAATTTCACCATAACTCTTGAAGACCTTATATGTTGACATCTTACTCATTAAACATTATTCATGATCCATTAACCATTCCTTTCCAACTTATTCTGAAATAATTCTTTCCTACAAAAAAAATCATGAATCATATCCTAAGATTCCAAAATAGGAAAACAATATTCATGAAATAATACATACCTTTGATTGGTCATTTTCAATTTCTTCATCCTCAATCGGAATGGCATTAGGTATTGGTAAACGAACATTTGTACGATCTTGGTGATCCCATTCAAGAAACTTCTTCATAGGACATGTGTTTTCATAATGACCATGCACACCACATTTAAAACATTCAATTGATCCCTCAGAAAGATCTTCTTTCCCTTTCCTCGAGTCAACTGGATGTTTCCTTTTTCCATGGAAGGTTCTTGCTTTATGACCTTCATTTCCACATCTATAGCATATTTCTGTCCCTTTGAAACATTTTCCTAGGTGTTTCTTTCCACATTTTTGACACATAAGTTTTTGAACACACTTACCTTTATGATTATTACCTATAGTTCCGTAGTGATTTGTTTCTCGCATATTTGATGCCTTAGAGAAATCAATAAGGTTTAGGTTGTCAATCATGACTCCAGATAGTTGGTTGAGGATAATCACAAGAGTTCTCATTGCAGCTCCCATATCATTCAGTTGCTTGCTCAAAAAACTGTCACAGTTTCCTTCACATCCACTGTTACTTTGGTGCCTGCTAGATCCATCCATTTACTAAAACCAGAAAGGTCAGTGTGAGTATATCAAAAAAACCATCATGTACTAATGAGGAAGATAAACACTAAGATATAATTACTCATTCAATTTATCTAAAACTAGGACTCTTTCTGAAATCCTAACCATTATGGTAATGTCACTTATGCTTAATGAATACCCTAACCTCTAAAGTTATCTAAACCGACCTCTGAAAGGCCCCAGCCTTAAACCTTACTTAATCTTGAGTTATTACAAGATTACAAATTGAGGATCTTTTCAGGTTTAGAGTTTTATATAATTAGATCATAAAACTTTCATTACATTCCACATTTAAACAAAGTGGTTACATAATATATAGTATTCATTTTTCCCATCAATGGAAACATATTTAAAATAAAACATGGATTCTTTCTTGAAACTTAATTGACACTATCATCATATCATGTCCCCTTCCCTTGACCTGTGAAAAACATCTCAAAAACATGGGATGAGCATAAAAAGCTCAGTAAGGGATATAAAAATATGGAAAGGAAACATGAGTACATGTATACATAAGAATGAAATCATACTTTACCCATAAAACATAATCACTTTAACATACCTCATAAAATCATGAATAAATCATAGAAATCATAAGACATAAAAGGTAACTTGAGGCATTCATAACATTCTTACGTAGGGAGTAACCCTCTTGGTTACGTTTGGAATACCCACTACAGTATATTCCCTAATTCTCTTTGGAGAAACCTTAACGTTTCACTCCTTCGTGTTACCCAATGCATTGGAGAGCTATATCGGGCTCACCCACCCTTAGTTTATCACAAAACCACCAGTTTCCATAACAATGCCCAAGAACCATAACATAAATGTATCACATAAAACATGCATAAAGGAAACATAACATTTTCACATTTCAATCACAATATAACATTTTAGTATATTGAAATAATGAATCCATTCAAAAAGAAACCATTTCCAAAACCATTTAAAACATTTAATAAATAGATTTTTGAATCAAAGTGTCCCATACCACCATGAAGCTTTTAAAATTTTAAACCATTAATATAAATATAAATAAATCCTTAAAACCTTTTTGAAAACATGGATATTAATGGGAACCATTTATAAGAATAAATCATTAAAACATTTAAAACGATATTTTCTTTAAAGTGTTTTTAACAAAATGAGAGACACTTGAATACAATAATTGAGGAATAACTTTTAATTAGAACTTTATAATATCATGAGAATAAAGGAATTCATGATATAATATTCCAAAGGACAGTATATACACCATATAAGAGTGAATTGGTGCATAACAACAATGAAGTCTCAATAGAAATGTAAAATGAGATTAATTCCCCTGTAAAGAAGGTACCCTTAAATTAAGGATAAATCAATCTCATAATTTTGTGTGAAATATATAAATACACCCAATATAAGTGGATATTAAGTGTAAAATACTCAAAGGTCATTCACACATATTCAAATGAGGACATATTCAATAACTACATGTTGAACCCAAAGAAATCGAAATTGGGTTAAAAAGTTCCCTTGGTAAAATTCGACAGCCTAACGACATCACTTCAAAATTCAGAAATTGAGTTGATGAGAGATAAAAAGGGTATCTCATCACTTGGACATAAAATTTAAATCAATAAGGATATATAAGAACATATCCCAACATAATAGTATGTGAATTAAAATACATAACAAAAGAAGTCTTTTAAAAAGAGGAGGGTGAAAGATTCCCTTACCGACATGGGTATCTTTCGAAACATACGCCCCGTGAAAGAAGGACAATACAACATTGATGTAAATACTCATAAACTAAATTATATTACAAAAATAGTAGAATAATGGAAAGTAAATACACCACTCAAAGGAAATTGTGGAAAATGTCGCATAAATCTCACGGGAATAAAAGTGAGATGAAAAATCCATTATGAAAACTCGGCAGCCTAACGGCGCCACTTAAAACTTCCAAAAATGGATTGATGAGATAAAATAGGGTCTCTCATCATATTACAATAAAATTTACAGAAATAGGAATATAAAATAACATCCCCCATCATAACAAATAGGAGCTTAAAAGAAGTGACATAAAGGAGAGTACTTAAAAAGAAAGAGAGAGGTTAGATCTCTTACGAAAATTCGGTAGCCTAACGGCGCCACTCAAAACTTCTAAAATGGATTTATGAGAGAGAATAGGGTCTCTCATCACATAAAAATAAAAATTACAGTACTAGTAATATAAAAGAACATACCAATAAAAAGAAATATGTGCTTTAAAAGGAATGACATAAAAGAGTGTACTTAAAAAGAAAAAGAGGAGTAGGATCCCTTACCTCGGGTCCGACTTGACTCGATCGTTCTTTAATATCCGGAATAATAAACTTGAGTTAATTTATACTTCCTTAATAACCTTTTTCAAGTTTATTATTCCTTTTATATCACTTATTACCATTTCATGAACACTACGTAATTATTTTAGTTAATAATGGTCGTTTAAACGATCATTGGTACTTGAGTCAAAATATGCTCTTTATAATTACAAGTTGTTCATATATCTATTATATCTAGAGTTATAATCATGATTTATATTTCATATATATCCAGTACATATTAATTTTATACTATTCCATATCATTTGGAGATAAAAAACGAAAAGCACCGTTTATGGAGACGGTAGGCCGTACGTACGCATGAACGCTACTTTCATTTTTTTCCTTTTAATATTAATGGAATTAAAAATAAATGATATTTATATATATTATAATTCCAGTATAATATATATGTTATATATTTCACATATGTTCATTAATTTCATTCTGTATACATTCCATGTATTGCATGTACGAGTCACATCACTTGAGGGGGCGGTAGTCCGCACTTCCTCATATAAAATTATCGCATTTACACAACATGAAAAGAATAATGTTATGGTTTAAATATAAAATACAGGAGAATATAGTAAACATAAATACCATATATATCTTATATAAAATACATTGACATCATAATGGCCACCTTTAAAGGTGTTAAAATAATATTGAATAATCATCGTTTCGTGAGGCAGAAAATCGCCAACCACAGAAACAGTATGTTCTTTAACCATTAGACAAAGGTGTGTGTAAGTGTAGCTTGAATAATTATTATAAAAACATCCTAGTATATTGAAGATACTGGAGTTGTTACAAATGGAATGAATAAAAAGAGTTTAGGGGGTTGGATAAGCAAAATAAAACAAAAGGACTCAAGTGAAGACATTACATTAAATTTGGGTAACTCCCTTTGGTTTGAGCTCAAAGGCTTCCTTGGGAAGACTTCTGCCCAAATTGAGGATTCAAGGAGTAAGAGAGGTATGTGTAGAGACAAAATGGGCTGGGTTTGACCGATACAAAGGCTTTGGGAGTGTGGGTAAGGAGGTAGAGGTGGGGGCCTTTTATAAGAGGAGAGGAGGGGCACTCTTGGAAAGTAAAGAAATGTTACTTTATTTGAAAATGATTTTCAGATTCAAAAGGTCCCACATTGATATACTTCAAGGGTAAGGTGATAAGGGTTCTAAATCCACCCATACAATAGGTTTCGGACATGTGTAGGTCATAGATTTCACATTATCATTTCATTTTATTTAAATCCTTTATTAATGAGGTAATCGCTGCATCATTATGATGTCAAAAATAATTTAATAAATTTAATGTCTAATAATTATAAAAAACTATCATGATGTAGGAAATCTTTTTAGCTTTCTAATTAATGTTTATAGTCCAAAATATCATTTATTTAGACAAAATTAAAAATATTTTACTTAAGTGATACATTCTTTGTCACATTTAACATTCTTTAAAAATAAAATAAAAAAAGTCACTTTCTCACAAAAGTGATTCCATGGGCCCCCCAAGTTTGGCACAAGGCATCCCATGGTCGGCCATGAGATAACCAGTAGCCTTAGGACACATTTTGTGGTAATTTTTTATTATAATGATATTATCCTATTATCTTTAACTACCCGATTACTCATTAATCAAGATAATTAAAGATAATTACCGTCGATACTATTCATAATGTCCAAAAACAAGAGTCTTAATTGCATAATTTGGACCTTCTGATTACAAATATTTCATCCATTTTACCAAATTCCAAAAACATAAATTAAAATAATTAATTTAAAAAAAACTTCCCGTTGTCAAAACAAATAGCAGATTTTTTTAGAAACAATATTTATGAAAAGTTTGGCACTTGTTTATGCCTAATTCCAAAGTTAAATTAATCCCAATGACCATCATTGAATTACATGGTAAAAATATATTCTAATTACACTTTAAAAAAAATTAAAAAGATAATATAACCATATAATTAAATTATATGAAAAAGCAGTTTTGATGTAAAATGCAGTATTTTTTACTATTCATTGAAAAATGCACATTGTCAGAAAAATACCAAAAATTAACCCAAGGTAAATTTCAATGTCCCAATCATAAATAATATGTTTATTTTGAAAAATAGAGCTTATAAAATTGTCAAAAAGTGTATTTAAAAGTGGTTCGCCATTAAAAGGCGGTTAATCGACCTTTTAAATAATATTGGAATGTTTACGCTTAAAAACTGGATTCATTTGCATTTTTAATCCCCTAAAATTTATTGAAAAAAATATATGTTAAAAACATATATAATAATTTTGTAGTTAGTTCTGTTCATTCCCTCCATTACAACGGCTAGGCATTAACTACCATTTAAAATAATATTATTTTACTATTAGAGTGCAACGTAAGATTTCAAAGAAACTTATTGTTGCATATTGGGTACGCCATTGAGCATAGAATTCCCTTTAAAGTACTATTAATATGTTATTCACAAATATGGATAAATGTGAAAATGTCATACTCTTTATTTACCTGGGGTGTTACACAGAACCCGTCCCCGGGGCCAATGCCATGACTACCCCAACCTGTCCTTCTACAGGATAGGGTCTGGATACTAGAACCAGAAAGGCATATCACTATAAATGAGAAGTCATTGCCTTTAAAAATGTAATCACACAGTTCAGGAACACAATAGGAAGAAAACCAAGAAGTAAAACTATTTAGTAAAATATTGAGTATTTTATGTAAAGGATTTCAGAAAATAATCCCAACTAAAAAGTACAACAACAACAGAAAAACATCTCCAGTGTTCATCCTCCATGGATCCTACCTCAAAGGTTGGTACAGATCATGATCAGTAGTCACAAAGGTACACCATGTCAAATAGTCCACCTATGAGAATCCTCTAGTCCTGGATCCCTTAGCCTCGATCAATGCAGTCGGTCATCTTCACAAGACACAAATAGGTGTGGGCATTTCCCATGCAGGGGTGAGTATGAAAATAATAAGTAGGGACTCTGACACCCCTGATGATTTCCCATAGTTCCATAATGGAAAAACAACAATACAAGTCCTCAATCACAAATCATGAAGCAATCATCAACTCTACATAGGTATATTCCTATACATATACCTAATTTACCAAAATATACTCATCCTATTCTTGAGTAAACAAATTCCACCAACATTTAATCCATTTGTACAACAGATCCACGAGTGGAGAATACCACAAAGGTAACACCATAAAGTTAAAAGTACTATAAAGGTAACACCATGAAGGTAACACCATGATGGTAACACCATGAAGGTAACACCATGAAGGTAAAAGTACCACAATGGTAAAGAATCATCTCACACCATGTATAAATTATGTACAGAAGTACAGATGATTAGAAGTATCACTAGATCATCATATTCTATCGAGAGACTCTGATGCTGACCCACAAAAAATTTTTAGAAGCTAACCCACATTGGTATGGTGAGCACTGACCCACTCTGGATCACTGAGCACTGACCCATAGAGGATCAACAAATTTTGACCCACATAGGGTCGATAGATGATGGCCCACATAGGATCGATGTTTTTCATCACGTTACTGTCAGCCACTAGATTCCCGCACTATACATGCTAGATTTTTGGAGGATCCACTCCATAAACTATCGATCATATCTCAACTACCATGATGTTACACAAAGAAGTATCTCAACGGACTGCCATGTTGTAAGGGTTCGAACGCGACAGACAACGCGTCAATCGGAAGCCTAATCAGTGACTTATAAGCATTTTAGTACTGAGGGCCTGGTCGGATTTGGGTTTGATCCAACCCGGACGTACTCCAACATTCCCCAAAATTCATGTGGTGTAAATAAAAAGGTATTTCTCTCTCCAAGGATCTCAACACCACAGAATATTTGGCAAAAGAATGTTCGGTTCACAAGTTATGGCCCTTTAAGCGAACTGTGCCTGGTTGGGTCAGGTTTCGGTCTGACCCGGCCCGAACCAGCCTGGTTGGGCTGGGCCGTGGAGGGTGTAGGAAGTAGGTATGCATACCGACCTATCCCAAATAGAGACGCATCCCACAAGGCTCGCACGGCCTGGCCCACGCAGGGCACGGCCGGTTGGGCTCGCACGACCCGACATGCGAAGGGAATGACTAGTTGGGCTCGTGCACCCCGGCCCGTTGGGGGTGCTACCCGTTGGTTGGGGATTTCCCTTGCTGGAACATGGGGAAAACCACTCCCCCCCGATTCGGAAGGTGGATAGATGACGTCACGTGGTGCATCCAGGTCTCACGTGGGACCCATAGGGAGCGGGTCCCATCCCTCCGTCGTGACATCCGAGACATGGCCATATTTGGTGATGCGTGATGGCATGCCGATCACATAAACCTACAGTTGGCCGGTGTTATCCACTACTGTCCACCTCAGATATATGTTGCGACCCCTTTCACAGGTGACGCACAACAGTGTGGTGACACCTCCTTTATGCCCAGCCGGTACCGGCCACCGCCATCACCCCCGCCGGCACCAGTTGCCCGCATCGCTATGCCGGTGCCATGCCGGCGGTCTTCCGTGGATCACGGGGTGAGATTTTCTGACATGTTTTTCCATTCTAAGGTATCAACGACTTCCCCGAGATGGCATCTTTTTCACTTGGGCCTCCATTCCAGGTTCTTCCCAATCCAGAATAAAAAGTCCACGAAGAACGCATAAACTAGCATAATAGTGGAGGGTCTGGGCCTTGTTCATTTCTCTCACACCCTTTATGTTATCTTGATAAGATTAGGGAAGAATAAGATTAAACAATTCATTAAAAACTATACCAAATAAAATCCCTTCCTCAAGATTGTTGGAGAACATACACATTTTAGGAAGAGTCTGTGTTCACCATTCCTGCAAAAAGTCTCCAAAGACACAACTCAATCATCATTCTTCAGTTCTTCCTTGGATAGGGGATTATTTATTTGTCAATACTCCACCCATGATCTAGCCTTTCCCAACTATTTTTTAAACCATGTTTTTATGTTTAACTCACTATCATGTGATTAAGAGGTTCATTAATTAGTTTAATTAATGAGCCTCATTTATCACACAAAGGGTGGTTACACAACGATTCTGTTTCCTGGAATTTAATGTTCTCCATTAAATGAATTACCACCCCTATGAACCCCACCATTAAAACATAAATGTGATTTTTAAAGAAGATTTAAAATTAAAATAAAGAAAAATTTATTTTATTTATTCATCCACAAAAAACACAAAAAACAACATTCCTCCTCGACCCACTACAGTTGAGGTTAAACACCCTGAAGAAAATCTCCGCGCTGCGAGTTCAACGGTGCCCTCATATTTTAATTCTAAGCACCAGTTCAAAAGTTAGGATTTCCCGCTCGGACATTTATAAAACATACCTTATAGAATGTTTAAAATTCTATTTCGGGCACACCGGGCATTAAAATCAAATGCTGTCAGATTTCACAGTCTTAGAATAGTACCATATAATTATATAGAATTGCATATAAAATCTAGGTCTTTACATTCTCCCAACCTTATGGATTTTCTCCCCTGAAGGCCACAAAACAGACTAAGAAAAAAAATGGGGGTACTGAACATGAAACTGAGCCTCCCGCTCCCAAGTGCTCTCTTGGAGGTTCTCGTTCTTCCACCGAACATGCACCAGAGAAATCAATCATCCACTATTTACCCACTCTTTTTGATACTCAATCTCCACTGGAACCTCCGTAAACGTCACCCCATAATCAATATCCAACTCACCCTAGTCAATAATGTGTGATGGATCATGCACGTACATCAACATCTGCGACATGTGTAAATTTTCATGCACCCAATGAATCGGTGGGGGAAGTGCTAGGCGATATTCTACCTTGCCAAATTTGTTGAGAACCTAAAAGGGTCCAATGAACCTCAGAGATAGCTTTCCACCCCGGAAAAATCTCCTCAAACCTTGTCGATGTGAGACCCATAAGAAGACATGGTCTCCCTCCACGAACTCCAAGGGTCTCTATCTCCTATCAACATAAGACTTCTTCCCACTCTATGCAGTTCTTCATCCTCTATTGGATGATCCTAACCTTCTTAGTAGTAGCCTGTACCATCTCTAGACACACATGTGTTGACTCCCCTGGGTCTATCCAACATAGAGGTGATCAGTAAGGTCGACCGTACAAGGTCTCAACTTGTTCCATACTGATGGTGGAGTGATATTTGTTATTGTATGAGATCTCCACCAAGGGATAATGATCCTCCCAATGTCTACCAAAATATAGTACGCAAGCACGAAGCATGTCACCATGTTTCTGAATGGTCCTCTCTATATGACCATTCATCTGTGGATGAAAGGCGATGCTCAAACGTAGCTGAGTCCCAAATTCCTCCTATAATCCCCTTCATAACCAGGATGTAAAACGTGTTTCATGGTAAGAGACGATCATCGATGAAACCCCATGAAGTCATAAAATCTCCTATACATAGAGGCACCCCATTCCCTCTACTGATACCTGCTCTCAGATGGGTACGAAGTGGGCCAACTTGGTGAGTCGGTCAACTATCACCCCGATAGAATCATATCCCCTAGACGTATGTGGAAGACCTATCACAATTCTCATGGAAATACCATCCCACTTGCACTTGGGAACCCTTAGTGGCTACACTAAGCATGCTGGATCCTGATGCTCGGCCTTCACTTGATGACAAGTGAGGCGTCATGAAACAAACTTTTCCACTTCCTTCTTTATCTCTGGCCACCAGAGCTGACACCATAGATCCTGGTACATCTTTGCCACACTAGGATATACCACCTTAGGGGAAACATGGAACTCCCTCAAAAACCACCTCTTGTAGCACTAAATGTACCATAATGCATCTTCCAAAGTGGATGACATGCTCCCCACATTCAGAAAATCCATTAGGTGCATGTCCTGAGGATAACTGGTAACCTCGAGCCTCACAGTCAATGTCCCCAGGTTGTGCCTCTTGTACCCACTGAATACATAGGGGAGTGACAGTAATATATTGGAGGTAAGTTTCTCCATCTCTATCCAAAAAATATATCTTCAATGTGGCTATAATCTTTTTCACCTCACTCCGCAGTTGTAATCCAGACCTCCTGCTGTGTGCATCTGCCATTATGATCCCCTTCCCAGGAGTGTAGACTATCTCGAAGTCATAATTCTGGAGGAACCCCACCCATCACCGTTATCTATAGTTCATGTACTTATATTAGAAGATGTAATAGAGTCTCCTATGACAATAGTAAAAATTAAATCATTCACCCATCAAGTAGTTTCTCCATATATTTAATTACAAGACTACTGCTTCTAGTTCTAGGTCATGGGTAGTGTAGTTATTCTCATTTGTCTCTGCTATCGTGAACCATAAGAGATCACTGCTTTCTCCAACATCAAGACACATCCATGTCTGGTCCCTGATGCGTTACAGTATAATACACACCCAAAGCCTCCTTTTGGTACCAACAAGATGGGGGCACTCGTCAGTCTCTACCTCATCTCTATAAATCTCTAATGGAATTTCTCTATCCATACAATGGGCTTTACATTCTTTTCCAATTCCGAAAATGGTGTCACAACCTTGTAAATTTTAGGAACAAATATCTGCTAGTACCCGACCAACTCTAGGAAGCTCCTCACCTCGGTCACACTCCCATGTGGCTTCCAAGCAAGCAGAGCCTCTATCTTCACCGGATCCACTACAAATGCACCCTCCAATATAACATATCTTAGATAGTGGACCTCTCATATCCAGAATTGTAACTTCCAGAGATTACCATAATGTTGGTGATCTCAGAGTGTATCCAGAACTATCTGAAGATGATAAGAATGCTCCTCCACTGACGCTGAGAATATGAAGATGTCGTCGATGAAGACCACCACAAAGTGATCGAGGTATGGATGAAAGATCATGTTCATGAGTCCCATTAACACTGCA
Organism: Viscum album; assembly: GCA_963277665.1. NCBI lineage: Eukaryota > Viridiplantae > Streptophyta > Magnoliopsida > Santalales > Viscaceae > Viscum > Viscum album. Next base: position 476,701,579 of record OY728151.1, read on the forward strand.
GGGGCATTGGTAATGCCGAATGGTATAATCAAGAACTCATAGTGGCCATACTGACATCTAAATGTTGTCTTCTGCATAGCATCATCTCATACCCGGAGCTGATAACAACCTGATCTATGGTCTATCTTTGAAAACCAATGATATCACTTTAGAAGATTGTAAAGATCAATAATCCTCAGAAGTGGATACTTGTTCTTCATGGCCACCTAGTTCAGGCACTGATAGTCCACAGAGAGTCTCAAACTCCCATCTACCTTCTTGGAAAACCAAATCAGTGCTGCCCTTGGAGAAACACTAAGCCTTATGAACCCCTACCTCTACAAGTCCTTCTACTATACCCGTAACTCACGAATATCCATGAAATCCTTCCGATATGCTGGTGTTGATATTGGTTTCATCCCAGGGTACACGTCTATGTAAAAGTCCACCCCTCTGTGATGAGGTAGTCCCAAAATAGCCTCAGTAAGGACATCATCATTTTTTCCACCACTACCAGATAGTTCAGACTCTCAACATAAACTGATCTGACGGTTAATCTAGCCAACTGATGAGTGATCGACTGCACGCTCATTTGGGTAAGTCCATCCCGTGCTAAAATGGATCCTTTCTCACTAGTGAAGGAATGCCTTGTCCCATCCTCATGGACGCACCACAATTTTCACCTAATGCATTCAATATGAGCATGGAATGTAGATAAACAGTCTGTACCCAATATGACGTCGTAAGGACTTGACCCTGCTACTAGAAGATCCCAGACGAATATCTCTCCCCATACAGTAAGCTCACACATCAGGCTCCAGTTTGTAATCATTAAATCCCATTCCGTAAAAGTCTCTAGCTATAATGATCAATCCAATAGCTCCACCGGAATATCTGGGCTCCGAACAAGGGTCATGGAAATAAAAGAGTGGATGGAACCTGGGTCTATAAGTACTGAATATATGGTAGAGTATACTAATATCATACCTCAAATAATCTCTCGAGCACCATGGTCATAGGGCTCAGCTGCCTGAAGATGAGCCTGTCCTTGTCATCCTACTCTATGTGGTTAGGGAGGACCATCTAGAGGTGGTGGTGGTAGAACCATGAATCACCGCCCACCGCATGATGCATGGCCACTTCCTCTTCCATGCCCGCCAGCTACCTGGGAATCACCCTGATCAAATCTCTGCCTCTACCTCGGCAGTCCCTCGACTGTCTGATTGTCCTATGTATGGTGGTTCGAGCAGTCGCGAGCCATGTTACCCTGCTTGCCACATGAGTATCACTGCCTGCTCCTCACCTTTCCTCCTCTATCTCATGAGCCCCACACCACCGAAAATGTATCATGAGGTCATCCACAAGATGGTCTGGCACGCTTGGGCCCCTGCATCATCCATCTACTGCCTGCTGCGGATGACTATTCTACCTGACATTCGGTGGTGGATCTATCTGTTGGTGCATACTCAGCTAAGAATATCTCCACCAAAAGTGCCTTCTCTAGCACCCAATCTTGCATTGGAATGATCTGCGATATCATCGATTCTCTGATATCCCATCGGAGACCCTTATCAATGGTCTGGGGCCTGATGAAAGGGTCTCATAACATGTCAATGGAGTTGTATGAGTGATTAGTGAACCTCACCGAGTACTGGGCCCTGGTCATGCTGCCATAATATAAGTGTAGCAACTCATTTATACACACTGAGGATACATTCATTGGGCTGAACTCTTCCCTAAAATAATCTTGAAGTCCACGCAGGTGAGGGTCGCCTCATTGTGTATCGAGAGTGTTATACTCCACTATCTCCGAACTAATCCCTAGAAAATACTAGTATCTAGGAACACCATCAGATCAGATAGTCTCCCAACTAAGTAAAAAAAACTGGCCACAGCCTCTAGCCAGTCCTCAACTGCCTGCAGATTGGTCTCTCCTCATAACTTCGGAGGCCTCTAATACTGAAACATGTGTAATGTGGTCAGTCAGCATGCACTATATGCTAGTGGGGTTGGTGGAAATAGTTTCCCAATGGGTAGTTGTGCTACTGGTACACCACCCGGAGGTGTGAACGCCATAAAAGATCCCTACACCGAGGCCTCATCGCTCGGTGGGCCGTCATCATGCACTCTCTCGGGAACCCTTGCTGGCTGTCTACGTGGTGGAATCCTGAAAAATAAATAGATTCACCATGATCAATAATCTATAATTAGTGAGATGACTCAAACAGATCATATGAAAAACATTTTAAAAACATACGTGATCAGTGTTTTCATTCACTGAGATGGAAATCAATATTCAAGGTCCTGGTGTATGGATACGACGACCGATGCACCAACACTGGACTCCCCAAACTGAAAACCACACTCAAAAAACATAACACTATTTCTCCATTGGAAAGATCCAAGTCAATGTTCATCGGTAGAACAACCCCTATGTTACTACGTTGTCACTACCCGTCCCCCAGGGACTATGTCTTGAATACCCCAAACCCACCTTCCATAGGCCAGGGGCTGGCGACTCCACCGGAAAGGAAAATCTCTTTAAACGAGAAGACATTTCCTTTAAACCTGAAATCACAAAATCCAAGCACACAACTGGAAGCAAACAATAAAGTAAAACTATATAGTAAAATATTGAGTACTATATGTAAAGTGGTCCAGAATAAAAGTACAAATGAAAAGTAGAATAACAACATAAAAAATCTAATTTGTTCATCTTCTAAAAAACCAACCTGAAGGGTAGGTATATCTCATGATCATTAGTCACTATGGCACATCACATCAAATGGTCCACCTCTGAGCACCGTCTAGTCCTGGCTCCCTCAAACTCAATCAACGTTGTCTATTGGCTGCACAAGACACAACATGGTGCTGGCATAGCCTATTCATGGGTGGGGATAAAAATACATAGTAGGGACCCTGATACCCCTGAAGGTATCCTAGAGTTACACAAAAGAAAACCCACAAAGCAAGACCTCAATCACAAAGTATGAATCAGTCATCAACTCTGCTTAGGTATATGCCCATACATATACCTATGTTACCAAAATATACTCATATCATTCTTGAGAAAACATAAGGCACCAACTTTTAAGATATTTTAAGAATAGATCCAAGAGGGGAGAATACCAAAAACGTAACACCATGAAGGCAACACCACGAAGGTAAATGTACCACAAAGGTAACACCACGAAGGTAACACTACGAAGGTAAAAGTACCACAAAGGTAATGAATCCGCTCACACCAGGTATAAAAAAAATTATACAAATATAGATTATTATATGTATCATTGGATCATCTTATTCTGTTGAGAGGATCTATTTTTGACCCACACAGAATCTGTAGATTCCAACCCACATAGGATCGGTGAGTGATGACCCACTGAGGATCGCTGAGCACTGACCCCGGTAGGATCAATAAATGTTGACCCACATATGAACGATAGATGCTGACCCACTCAGGATGACTGAGCTCTTACCCACATAAGATCAATCAATGCTAACCCACATAGGGTCGATAGAGGCTGACCCACATATGAACAATGTTCCTTCTTCACGTTACAGCCAGCCACTTGATTATCGCACTATACACGCTTGATTTCCGGAGGATACCCTCCTCAAGATATTAGTCGTATATATATAACCATTGTGTTCCACAACTAAGTATCCCAATGGAATTCCATGTCATAGGGGTTTAAAAATGATAGACTGTGCGTCAATCAGACGCCCGATTTGTGACATATAAGCATTTTACTACTGAGTACCCTATTGGATTCGGGTTCTATCCAACCAGACCGAACCCCAACATTCTCCAAAATTCACGTGGAGTATACCAAATGGTCCTTCTCTCTCCAAGGATCCTATTTCCATATAATGTTCATAAAACGGATATATCGGTCAGTTGTTATGGACCTTTAAGCGAAACTGGGCCGGTTGGGTGATGGTCCAGTCCGACTTGGTCGGACCAACCGAGCCTAACCCAGTCCATGTCTCACCCAGCCCAGCCTGAACTTGCCTGGGTTGGTACAGTTTGGTGGGGCTATGGTAGGCTTGTCCCGTTGGGCTGGCACAACATACTGGGCTCGCGCGGCCTGACCCACAGATGGCACGACCCGCTGGGCTCGCACGTCCCGACCTTTGGAGGGTGCAGACTGCTGGTTGGGGCCCACCATAGCTAGCATGGGGGGACGACACTCCACCATTCTGAAGGTGTAGCGGTGGTCCCATATGGAACCACCGGGTAACCCCTGGGACCTGCAGGGAGAGGGTCTTATCTTTCCGCCATGGCTTCCGAGCCAAGACTATCTTCAGCAGCGCGCGACGACACACTGCTCTCCTCCACCCACAGCCAGCTAGTGCCATACATCATTGTCCGCTGTAGCTATATTCTGTGTCCCTCTGCACAGGAAGCGCACGATGGTGGGCCCCCACCTCCATCGCAGTTGGTTGGTACTGGCCACCGCCATCACCCCCTCCGGCACCATTTGCCGACACCATCGCGCCGACTATCTTTCACAGGTCATCGGGTGAGCTACGGTGACACGTTTTAACATTAGAAGGTATCAATGGCCTCCCTAATACAACCTCTTCACTTCTTGACCCTTCGTTCTGTGTTCAATCCAATCTCGAATAAAAATCCAACAAAGAATGCATATATCAACCAAGTAGTGGAGGGTCCAGGCTTTGTTCGTTTGGCCCGCTCCCTCTACGATAGATTAATAACATGAGGGAAGAATATGTTTCAACAATTATTTTAAAACATAACCAAATTAAATCCCTACCTCAAGATAATTAGAGAACGTCCACGTTTGAGGAAGAGTCGGTGTTCTTCATCCACAAAACAAGTCCCCAGCGACGCCTTTCATTCGTTGTTATTTAGTTCTTCCTTGTTGAAGGGATTTGATCTTCGTCAAGAATTTTCTTAATATCAACCTCTTACCAACAATTTTCCAAAACCCCATGTTATAGTTTAACTCTCTAACATGTGATTAAGAGGTTCATTAATTGGTTTAATTAATGAGCGTCATTAATCACATGAAGGTTGGTTACATAGAAATTTTGTAACTGGGCATTTAATGTCCTTCATTAATGCCTGACCACCCCTATGGTCCCCACCATTAAACATTAAAAGTGAGGTGGAAGGATGTTTTAAAAATAAAATAAAATAAATTCTATTTTTTTATTCATCCATGATAAACACAAAAAACAACATTCATCCTCAACCCACTACGGTCTAGGTTTAACCTCCCTTAAGCAAATCTCAGCACATCAAGTTCAAAGGTTCCCTCATATTTCAATTCTGATCCCCATTTCAAAAGTTAGGATTTATCTCTCACACGTTTATTTAACTTTCCATAAAGAAATTTTGAAATTCCGTTCTGGGCACACCATACATCATATTCAAACGTTGTCAGATTTCATAGCGTTGGAATAGTTCCATATAATTAAACAAAATTACATGGAAAATACGAGTATTTACGATGATGATTCTTATATATGAAGTAGTTACTCTTATATATTCACATATGTAACAAGTTTTTTTATTTATATTTCACATAAATTTTACATGAAATATTTATTGCTTTGTATAATGTATGATATTCTGATTTGAAAAAATAATTAATTACCTATAATAGATATTCTACATATTGTAAGGGTCATATGTATTCCACAAATTTTTCACTTTTTAGATTATATACCTCAAATATTATAATTTTTTGAACTCATTACATTTCAATCATCAACACTCACTAAATCATGAATGTCCAGATACACTTATTATCATGATTTCAATTCCATAGATATATCAGCTTTAGGATAATCACTCAAACCATTCTTAACATGATAAGTTCATGATATATAATCTAATCATCGCATGTAATAACTTCAATATTCAAACCATAAAAACATATATGTTCATCTTTGAATAAAAAAAACAAAAATTATTAATCATATTGCTAAAAACAAATAAAACTCATTATATAATGCCATTTCATTTACTAATCACACAATTTGGATTTTTGGTCAACAAAAACAACTTGCTATTCAAACATTTAATTTTTTCATTAAACCACAATCTTTGTCAATGATAAATATCTGGACACTACACTACTTGATAATGAAATGTTTTTTAGAGTATTATATCCCTCTCAGATAAGTAATTTTATTCTAGGGAATATAATGGAATCCCATCAATCTAATTGATTTTTTCTTCTCTTATTATTTTTTCAAGAACACCATCATTGGATTCCACATAGCGGAAGTACAAAGTTCTGTAAATTTTTTCCTATTAAAAAAACTATAAAGTAAAATGGGGTTTTATCATAAAATCATTAAGTGGTATGGAAATTTAGTATATGATTTTTTATTCTTATTTTCTAAAATAATTCCCTTCACATAGATTTGGTGAACATAGAAACAATGTGATATTTTTTAATGATATACTCCAACTTCACATATAAATTAGATTCTTTCCCATTGATTTAATGGTATTTAATATCAATATGTTTGAATAAATATTGTTTTACTTAGTACATGGAGTGGATAATCATGATTTTTTTATCACTATTAATTTACAATGGATTATTAACATTTGACTTTAAATAATCGAGTGGACCATTCATCCACAACTACTTTGTATATGAATGTGTGGAAAAAATATATCTGGATCGATACTCAAAGTAAGAGAATATTTTTTTTTAAAATTCTAGATCATAAAAAAATCTCCCAATAAAAAGGTTCCTTTAGAAGTTTATATTCAATAATTGTAGTCTTCTTCCCAATAATCATTGATGAACCTGAAAAAGATTAGTACTTCACATATTCTAATCCTTTTTAATGTGTTTTTATGTTCCTTTGATATACCTGAAAATTATTTCAGTATCCAACATGTTTCCTTACTTCTGGTCACTTTGATATCCATTAAAAAGTTTACATTATACATTATATATTGTCAAGATGTTATGAAATAATTCAAGAATCAAATTAAATTCCTCAAATTTTTATGATTTACACTTTTCCCTACATCATAATTGCTCATCATTAAAATTACTATACCAGTTGTGGATACTTATAAAGAATAATTCATTCTATGTTTTATTAAAACTTCTTTATCAAATTTCTATTATGAAAGGAATATTCAAATTCTGTTTTGTTGAACATGAAAATCCAAAAAGATATTTATCTCATTGAGAATTGAAACCTCAAATTTTTCTTAGTATTTTTTGAAACACTATTCATTATAATATTTCCTAGAACCTAAAAAAATATTTCATCAACATAAATTGTGATAATCAGAGAACCTATTATCATCACCATATTATATAAGTTTTTGTCAAATTTTCCATTAGAAATGATCAATTATTTCAAGAAACTATAATCTTTGGAGTACCATGATCATGGGACGTGATTTATCATCTCCTAGTTTTTCACCAATTTACATACCATAGTTTCATCACTATCAAGTATATAAATTTTTTGTTCCATCATAACAACCTGATCCCCAGGATCACGATTTAGGAAAGATGATTTCACATACATCAGAGAATCTTTATAACCCAAGTGTTTCCAAATGTTGAATTTTTTTTAGATATTTTCATATCATAAAATGGGTGAAAATATTCTTTAAAATCCACATTTCCACCTATAAATACCCTTTGAAAACTACTATATAATATTTCCTTGAAATATCATCTTTATCATTGAGTTTTTAGGAACAATCAATTGGTTATTATAAATTTTATTCCATCCAGTCATGGAACTAGATACCATGTCTCCATTTTTACAATATTATTGATCTCTTCATTCATTGAATTTATGCTCACTTATCAATAAAAATGACAAAATATTATTTTGGTTCAACCTGTGATATAATTTATATTTTATTATCAAGACAAATATTCTTTCTATTATACACCTTAGATTCTAATCATCCAATAATATTCTCAAGTACAACCAATTTATATAATTCCAAAAATATTAAACTTTTACTTCCATCCTTAATTTCCCCTATACTAGACTAATTGGAAGTTTTTTTTGAATAGAAATAATCCCTCTTTCACCTTATATTTCTCTAAAACTTTCATAATTAATCATGTAATCTATTATTAATTCTTAAATATCATCTTCACAATATTTCATTATGTTTGATCTATTGTTAATGAATTTTACATCATAAGAATCATATATCATATATATAAAAATTTCCACCACCTTTAACTTCTTTCTTGGGATTAATATCCCATAAATTCTTGTTTCTTGATTTTTTTATCTAATATTCCTTAACCAAATTTTTGATTTTAATTAAATATATATTCCCAAAAACTATGAAGTATTCCATTTTTTTCTCTTTATACATCTTTGAATACGGTTTAAAATTTGATTCTAGAATAAAAAATAATGTTTTAAATATATATATCCTAACTTACATATTTTCTCCTGAAGATTTTTTAATGTTTACATTCTATAAGTATAGTTATTTATATTTTAACCATGATTTTATTATTTATTTATATTACTCCAATTTTCTAGGGAGTGCTAGGAAAATTTTATAGATATTCAATTCCATGTTTCAATGGATAATATTTTAAAGAATCACCATTATACTCCTTCCCATTATCCATTCCCAAATTCAAAGGACATACTCTTAGATATTTCTTCAATAACCTTTTCAATTTATTGAACGTATTGTTGCATATGTTTATGTTTCAAGAATAACATATTTATTATACCGGTGGAATCATCAATGAAATTGATAATGTAAAGATCAATCAATATGGATTTATTACTCATTGGTCTATAAAATTAAGAATGCATGCATTGAACTGGTCAAGTGGATGAAATATTAACTTTATTGGATTCCATGTACCATATATGAATTCTAAAATGCTGCAAAAATAGTGTATCTTTCTCTTTTTAGGTGGGGTTGGTCTCTAACTACATATTATTTTAAAATTTTACTGAAATTTATTTAACATAAATGGTAGAGTCTTCTATGACACATTTTATTTTTTTCTTCATCACCCATGTCGCATAAAAAAATCAAATATCTGATTTTGAAAAAGATACAAACTATTTTTTTTAAATTAGAAATGATTTTTTGTTTTTTTGTTCTTTTAATGTTACAATAAATTTTCATTAAAAAATTTGTTCTCTTTATCATAATGTTGGATAACAAACAAAATGTTTTGTTTAATTACATCAATAAAAAGACATCTTTGACTTATACTTATGAGAACTGATTTCATCCATATAAATTTTATTAATTTTTATGGAACTATCATTTCCAATGGTAACTACTCCACTAACATTTTCTACAATGTCAATAAAATGTTTTATATCACCAGTAATTTGAGAGGAATATTAGGTATCAAATATTCATGAATTATTTTTTCTATTATCATTTAGAGTGACATCAAATAGATGGGATTTTTCGTACTTATTATTTATCTAAACTTCCATTCCATTTACATAACAAATAATATATCTACGAATAGTATTTAATAAATATTCATCACATTGACATTGATGGTTTTATGTTTTGAATATTTCATTGAGGTAGTGAAATTTATTTTTAGTTGAAATATTTTAAAAAAAAATTATATAAATTTTATTACCTTTAGTATTTCCCCATATTTTGAAAGTAGATTTCATTTCATTAAGGGTTAATACACCTCAATTAACACCTACTACCATGGAGAGAGATGCTATGAAAGTAGTTATAGACTTTATGAGTAAGGATTACATAACACCATTGATTTTATATGAATCTCATTTTCTATATTTATTTGAGTTTTTTTATGAAATTAAAGATGATATCCAATAGTATTTACAAAATATGATATCATTTAGAATGAGGAAAATTTTTTCTTGAAATTAATATTTACTCCTACTGATATAAAATATTCCTGACATTTCTTATGAACCTAATCATATCCAATTTTATTTGTAGGGTTTTCACAATCTAAAAATGATTATATTATTTTCATATATATCATGATTAGTTTTATCCAATCATTTTGGGATGAAATTATTAGTATCCTACGATAATTCAAGTTTAACCTACTCGAATTATCCAAAATATTCACTCAATTGTCTTTGTGTTTTAAAAATTAATGGTTAACATTATTTTATTTTTATCATCTAATATTTCTTAATAGTAAGTTTATCACAATGATTTTTTACCACTTCATCCTGATATAAAACATTAAATAAAAATTTCTATTTTATTTAATGTATGTATATCCCTTCTTAATAATATCTTCATTTACATCATTAATTTTTTAAAATTCATTATTTAATTGTAATAATTTTTTATTGAGTTTAGTATTTTTATCTTGACATGGATCATGATCCACATTGAATGTATTCTCCATATATGTCACATAACATTAATATTATTCACTTCATTAAATTTATTTACATTTTTCTATATGAGAGAAAATAAATTCTAAACTTATTTGGAACTTATTCTTTAGACGGTCCTCTTTTAGTGGAGTAATCTTATTATTATTTAAAAAAATAATTCATCTCTACTTTTTAGTGAACATTTTATTTTATCCTAACATTTTTTTACATCCTTAAATATTACACTATTTATTACTTTGAAGTTTTACTTCTTACACTTATCATTATACTCACTACATATCTTCTTTGGAAAATATATTACAAAGTTACTAATTCCTCCACAATGAAGACATTTCATGGGAGGTTTGACTTTGTAATTACCTATTACCTTCGATATATTAATTTATCTAGGATACATAATATACATATACTCATCATCCTTATCTTCCTCATATTTTAAATAATTATTTTTTTCCATCTTCCACTTCTCATATTTTTAGTTTTATCATGCGTTAAAATGTAAAATACTCCTTGATCTTCTTATAAATGTTGGATAATTCCTCATCAGATAAACAACTAGTATTTTATTTAATTCACAATGGGATAAATATTCTTAGTATTCTAATCTAGTACTTTAGTATCATTCCTATCGGGGAAGTTCATCATCAATATCAAAATAATAGTTTAATATTTTAAAGTATCATTAAATCCTATAATTTAATAGTCTATTTTATATAATATTTTGATGTAATAATTGATAGTACATTTATTATCCATACTCACATCTTCATACATATTTCTATATATTTTAATAATTTTTCTTTTAATTTTAAATTCCTTTTCAAAATAAATTCAACATTATAACATGTTACCTTAGAAGTTTTTAGACCCATCACCTTCATAAAAATATTATCTGACAATAGAATAATTAGTTAATTATAAGAATTTAATTATACTTATGGGTTTCTCTAATCATCAAAAGTCAAGTGTTCATTTTCCCAGTGGTTGAAATATCATCATATTTGTATTAAAAATGTATATGATATGAAAATGAATACTGAGTATCATACTATTTCTCTAGCTATCATATTTTTTTAATTGAATATAGGAATTTCTCTATTTTTTTAATTTATATATACCATAAATAACAAAATAAAAATCTTACCAAAGTATACTATGTTTCTCTGATACTAATTAATGTTTATATTGAACTAATCCACCATTGAGTGGGGGGTTGTTTCAGTTTTACTCCTTTATAATTGACATTGTAATAAAATAAAAGCTTGTGACTTGGTAGAATCTCAATCCACTAAAAATATGAAATACACCCCTACCTTTATTGATGAAATATTTATGATGAAAATAACATTATATTTTTTCAATGTTCACCCCCTGTGTGAGTAACTAAATCCTTAATGTTATTGGGTCCAGTATGAGAGAATGATTTTAGACTAGATTCAATAAATAATTACATTTTGTATGGGTAGGCATCATAATTTTCCCAAAATATTTTTCCAATATTAAATTCACTCAACCTGTGATTATACCAATTCCATTATGTTATAATAAAACCTCTTGATAATGTGGGTAAGAAAACTATTACTTCTAATCGATTCTGCAAAAAAAAGATCTTTTATTGATCTATTAGAATGATATGAAATATTAACTTCCTTATGAAATTAAATATTTAAAACATATTATTTTTTAATTTTATGTTAAATCAAAACATTTTTTTTCTTTATAAATCAAGGATTTTAAAAAAATTATACGCTTTTTTAACTACTCTGAAATTATCTAGAATTTTTGTGCTTATTCTTTGAACTAATTAATCTTCTAGAACATATAGGTCAAGATATATAAACCACCCCAATATAATTATATATAGTAATAATATCCAAAGTAAATTATATATTATATATTAAAAAAATTAATTGATGAATTTGGTCTATAATATTTGTATCTCTCTCCATTCTGAAACCTAAGTCTATATCCTTCAATATCTCCAATGATTTCAGAATCATAATTTATCAAAGACACTAAAAAATGCATTATTAATAATATTTACCGATTAAAAAATCTCTACAAGGAAAAAACATAAAATTAATAGAATTCATATCTTTTATGTCTAAATCATTATCATCATATTGAATTTTACATCACCTCAAAATTATGTGAAATTGGTCAATGTATTGGTATCTTTTTTTTCATTGACATACAAAAATCATGAAATGAACTACACATTATTTCCATATTCTATTTATACCTCTATATATAAAATACAAAGTATTCCAAAACTCTTTGGAACATTGATCATTTTTAAAAAATAGGTATTTAGCTCCAAATGTTTTAACATTAATTTCTCCTATACATCATTCAAACTCTGGCTTCCATAGTCAATGAATCTATAAAAACCATCCAAATAATTTCCATTAATAACAACCTTTGATCATCTAATAATATAAACTTCTTTCTCATCAAACAACCATAATTTATATATATAAACATCACATATTTTGGTCTTCAATAATTTGAAAATTTCACATCATAAAACACATTCCATGTTAATCTTGTGAACTATATTCTATAACACATTTGTATTAGAGTAATTATTTTATATTAGTGAATTCATTGGACAAAACTTATTCTCTTTAAACCTCATCAGCATTTAATACAATAATACATTGTTATTAGAATCAATCCACTTAAATTTATATGCCTTTGATTTAGTATTTATCTTCTATAACTGCCTCATGATATACCATCTCACTTTCCCCCATTGAATTAATTTATTTATCATAACTTGAATCATAGATGAATTTCAACTCACTATGATGTAGGTCACATTGAATAATTAGCATAAAATAATCTAACATATCATTGATAAATCTTCTGAACATCCTTTATATTTTAAAGTTCTACTAAATCATAGACCTTTAATCTTATTAATGTTAACTCTTATGTAAAATGTAGTTATTGTTACATATTCATGTGAGTGACAATAATTTTTTCCTGACTTATAATTCACTTAATTTTTATATAATAAATATTTATTATCACATATCATGTATGATATATACCATTGTTTTTTTGAATTCCATAGATAACATCTTATTTATATCCCAAGGATTATAAAAATTCATATGCCTTTGTTATATTCTCATATAATTACTTCATCTTAAACTATTTTTTATATTCTTTAACTTCTTATCATTATCTTTCATCGACTTTTGAACATTTAGGTGATCCCATTATTAGGATTTCAACATTTATTTATATCAACATCTTGTGCATATCTCCAACCATCCCAAAAAATATAAATTCAATATCCATATTCAAATCATCATAAGTTATATATATCATATTCATACCTATAGAACTTATATCTCTATCTTAAAATACTTTTTAAAATCATTTTTAATAATACTATTGAAAATAGATACTATACCATCATTCATTCCATTAGGTTCTTCAATTTAGATCAACTTGATCTTTAAACATTCTTTTACAACCACTTCATGATTTATTTTCCCTTTTCTCCATCAGATAAAATTAAAAATATAATATTTATCAGTTCTTATCATTATATTGAACTCATGTGTATTTGCGTCATTTTTCATGGTATACATCTGCAATTATTTACCCTACAAAAATCATTGAATGAATATCTATAACAACGATAGACGACATGGATGTACAATTGAGATTATAAAAACCTTACAAGTCTGTTGGAAAATTTCAATCCAATAGAATAATTATCACTCCATTATGATATATTCATTAGGATTCAAAGCCTTTTATAAACTATTGAATGGTCAAATGTTTGATATTTCAATAGAACAATATTATTCATGTTTAAAATTTTACTCATTTACACTACTAATACATCAATAGACATGAAAATATCATGAATATATCATCTACCCAAAATTAATTTTGAAAATTTGTAAACAATTATTTAACATATTCTCATTATTGAAATATTTCCAATTATGAAAAAAAAGAATTCCATTTAAAAAGAAAAATATAAACAAAACATTTATTTTTACTATGAAATTAATGCAGAAAATCATATTTTGTGCATGAGTAGAGGGGAAAGTTATATTTTATTAGATTTTAATTCCTTTGAAGTCTCATGTGAATCATTTTATACATCTCATAAGCATCATTATTATACTTTTAAAAAATATAAACATTTGTTATCACTAGATGGGGTTTCCAAAACACATAGATTATTGCATATTTCTAAATATATATTCATTTGTTTTATACTAATATTAACAGTAAAATAAATCTTGATTCTCTTCTTAAATTATTGACCTACATATCTTGTTCTTTGATAATGATACCATTTTATCTATAATAAATTATTTCATCATATCATAATAGTTTTTAATATTAATTTTATAAGGAATATAATTAAATGTGTGCCCACAAAAATCGTGACCCCTTTAAAACAAATCATATACATTATTGGGTACAATTCACATTTCTATACCCATGAATTCCACCTTCGTGTTCATATCCCCACTTATTTATTTAGGTATGTTATCATATGAATCATTTCAAATATAAATCATGGATTGTTGAGGATATAAATATTTTCATAATCTATTGTATAGATAAACTCAAAAATATTCTTTAGGTATCCAATCCAAGGGTTTTCCTGCTAAGTGTAACACAAATAAAATTCAATAAATCAAGAACCGAACTATTTGTTTAACCTAATTACTATATTTCCTAACATGATATAATATAGTGCCACTATAGTTTGGGAAAACCTTCCAGGTTGAATGATTGAAATACTAAAATCTATTTTATTTGGATGGAATCTCACACTAAGGAAGTGGATTAATCTCCAAATCTAATCTCATTTTTTCCCATTAATCATAGTAATTATTTAAATGATTTAGTTTGTCATTCCTATTACTTTTAAAAAATCAATATTTTCAGAAAATATTGATTAGTAACTCTTTAAAGACTCTTAACATGTGTTTAGTAACTAAATATAAAATACAAATTCATTTAATCATATAAATATTTATTTTTCTAATATGTAATATAGATCATTCTAATATAAATAAAATGAATTATATGGAACCAATTTTCCTAAAAAATAAAAAAATCACAAGTATCAAAACACCACATTTGTAGATAAGGAATAAGCCTCCATGTTAGTGAATATTTTGAACTGAAGTCCCTCTATACATGGTTCATTACTCAATAGAAATTTCAATTCTATGACAACTCTAATGTGCATCATGTATAAAGTATAAATAAATTATTAATTCATCATCATTATGCTACATCCTCAAATTTTATAATTTATGATATTTTAAATTAATTTAAATTATTAAATATATTTAATTACATTAAACATACAGTTTATTTTGTGTTACACCCAATACTATGTTTATATTATAGTTCCCAAAACATTAAGTTTCAAGGATAACTTGTGTTATACATGTGACTATGTTTTATCAAACTAGAATATACTATTAATATTTAATATGATAGTAATCCACTAGAATATTTAATGGTAGGAATGAATATGATTAACTATATTATGAGAATATTATTTATAAATGTGTATATAATGAATTATTTGGTGACTGATTAATTATAAAAGAAAAAAACCAACTGAATATAAAGGATGTGTTTTTATGAAGAAATATTTTTATGACAGAAAGGCATATTTATATTAATTAATATAATGAATCACTATTACTGACTAATTTTAAAGAAATTCATATATTATTTATTATATAAAATGTTTTTAAATTCATCCCATAATATTTTTAGGCATAAAATAAGAATATATCCAATTTTACATATACAAAGCCTTATTTTTCTAAAAGATGATTTTCCATAATTTAATGGAAAACTTGTTTTAAAAATAAATTTTGACACTTTTAAAAAATTTATTTGAAAAAATATCTTTTTTGAAATATGAATTTCAAAATTATCTTACACTGAATTTTTGGGTTATTTCCTGAAATGTTTCTTCTTTTGAAGAATAGTTTAAATTCTGAATTTTAAGTAAAAATGGTCTTTTCATCTAAATATTTTATATTGATAAAAAATATTATAAATTAATTTTAATGTTACATTAGATCATTTATTTATCTATTAATAAAATTTATGTCATTATGATCAATTTTATGTTGAAATTGGATATGAAAACTCTGTAAACTTTTGAACATTTTTCACTTTAATAACATGCTTTCTCGTCTGGTCCCCAAGATTAATTTTAAAATAATTTTATCCACTTAACTGATTCAATGTTGAAAAAATGGATTTCATGTTCGGAATCATTATATAATTAATAATAATTTAAACATAATTTTTTACAAAATTGCTTCGTGACAACAATTAAAATCAATCACATCGATTAAAAAAAATGAGTTACCATGTAAATAAAATTTATATTTAAGCTGCCAAATAACCTATAAATTGTCAAAACCCCATTTTATGGACATATTTAGAACTTATAACTTCTAATATATAATATTCTATATTATAAGATCCACTTGACTTATAAAAAACATGGGTGGAACTCCCTTATTACAACATTTACAAGTTTTTCACTCACCCCTCATATAAAAGGCCCCACTTATCCTCCTATCTTCACATGTATAAATCTATTTGGATAAAAACAATACCTGACCAAATAACATATACAATTCCATACCCTCATCCATGAATCCTTAAATTGTTATTGAATTAAACTGAGGAAGTCATTTGGTGCAAACCAAGAGGAGTGATCCAAAGAGGGGGCAACGTTCATCCATGAATGTTTTTGTTTTATTTATTCCATAAACTCATTTATTTATTTTTATACTATTATTATATAATAACAACATTATCCTTATTATTATTATATATTTATATGTTAATGTTACAATATAAAACAATGAAAAATTCCATCAAATGTGTTACGAAATCATCATTTGTGTGTATGAAGGACTATTGGCTCACGAACCAATATTGTTCGTTATTCCATTACCTCCTCTCATGGTTGGGCATAATGATGAAAATAATATTTATATATGATATTTATCGTATTAACATAATAAATACACCTATTGTTCTATTATATCATATACACCCATTTTACATTTCATACCTTAGGGGAAACCATAACATCACCCGTGTGTACGGCAGACTACCGCCTCACGAAGTGATGTAAAGCGTTTTTTGCTAATGTGTTACAGAGAAGGAAATAAGAGTAACTATAATGAATATATTTGACATAAATAAAATAATTACTATATTTATGTAATAATAATATTTCAATAAATATAAGATACTATTTTATTCTTAACTTTTCACACACTGAAAAGGTGAAAACGTTGTTTGTGGATGTGTCGACTACCGCATTATCGAAGAGATGTACTTCATTTTACATCATAAGAATGATATATATATGTATATATAATTAAATATTATGGTATTTATGATATAATTATAATTATTTAATGTTAAATTTCATTTAATTTCTTTCCATAAAGATCATTGGAAAAAAGTAAATGTTACCCATGCGTACATTCAACTTACTGTCTCGATGATCATGAAGTTAATTTATTTTTCATAACCATATGTCATGATTGGTTTTAAAATTATAATTAATATATAAATATTATAGTTATTTAATGATTATTATTATTTATATGTTTAAATAACTACCCTTCTGACCATATTTGTCAAACTAAAGTCATTTTTTACAGAGAATCTTAATATGGTCAAAGATTCCGACCTAAAATTAACTGACTAAGAAAATTTATATAACATGGTAAAAAGTTAAATAAAATAATAAAAAACACGAAAAAAGAATCTAAAACAACTAAATAATTAACATAAGATTATTATTTAGGAAGATAAAGACCCATGTGTTGAATCACATGTAAGGTGAGGGACGTCATCTCAATTTCTTTTGTTTGAGGCATATCTTGATGTTATGTACCTTTATTATTTTATAAGAAGAATGTACAGTCCCTTGGTATGTTATGTCACAAATTTCAATATAATAAGGTTATTTAATGTTTTTTAATGTTATCCTTCATGGGGCTTATGAATCAAGTATTTATAAAGTGATATGAGAATTTTTTTTAAAATAAATAAATATATATATCTCCTTCAAAATCATACATTCACATGACTATGTTTTTAAAATTATTTTATGAATATAAAATAATTATAAATTATATTTTCTATATTTTTTTTTACCTTATTAATTTTTCTGAAAAAGGAATATTTTTATGTGTTTTAAAAGTTTCTTTTTGACAAATGAAAAAAAGAATGTTCTATTCTTAACATATACGAAAAAATGACTTTTTTTCCCCCATGACAATTATTTCATTTCAATATTCTATTGCAAGCCTTCATGTTTTATTCAAAGAAAAAAAATTACATTTTTCTTGGTTATTTTTGTTTTCAAAATGGGTTTACAAAATAATATGTAATTATGGTATTAAATTTTTTGTTTTAAATTAAAATGGTATTTTGATATCCAAAATTGATTTTCATAAATGTTTAGAAGAGTTTTTTTAAAAAATTATGATAAAAATTTAAAATGATAATTTTTTTAATTAATGATATGTAACATGATCATTATATAATGGGGCATCCTAGATAGTATCTAGTGAGCCCGTAACTACTTATATGATGTAGAAACCTTGAAGCATCGGGTGAACCAATTACACCCTATATGATGAGGTGGCCCAAATAGTAACAGTTGAGCCCATTACATCTTATATTATGGGGCACCGTAGATAGAACTAGGTGAGCATGTTATATCTCTCCAATTCATTGTTTAACAATAATATTAGAAGTATGATGTATGATTATTCCAATTAAATGGGTTTTGAAAGGGCTTTATATAAATTTTCTCTAAGTCACCAAATGATATTTTAATTTCATGATATGGGTTTTAGGGGTTTTCATTAAGCAAAAATTTGTGTGTGTTTTCATGTGATTTTTTTTATTTAATATACAAAAATAAATTGGAAGAAAAAGGTAAACATTATACGAGCTTTCATGTTTTCATAGTACTAACGTTTTTCATTCATTGTATATCCTTTACCAATATTTTTATGATCTGCCCTTGTTTTTTAATATTTTTTTTAGGATTTAATGATGGGTATTAGAATGGATGAAATCAATATTATTTTTTAGATTTTTTTCCCTGAAATAAATCATGATTTATTTTATAAATGTATTTTATAATGAGAAAAATGGATAATAATTGAAGGTGTCCAATTTATATTATATGCTTTTAATGTATTAGTTGTGGACTAATTCTCATAAACTATAAACCTAAAATGATCCTCAAAGTTAAAGTAAGTAAATTGTTAAATAAAACATAATATTATGAAATTTTTAAGGCCAGGGAGTTATAGTTTGAATGAAAAGTCAGTTTAGATAACATTAGAGTTTAGGATAATGATAATAAAATTTACATGGAATATTTTTCCTTATGTTTAAGATAAAATGTTAGAGAATTTGAATATTACCATGTTTCTTCATTTATAATATTTATGTTTAGAATAGTTTTCCATATAGGAAGTAGGGATGTTGTGGTGTGAATTTACCAAGAGGAAGATATGCTTCCATATAAGCATCATGAGATGGTTGGAATCAGAATAGAATATTTTATTATAGTGATGGCTCTGTTGACACAATTGAAAAATGGTGGTTTCATCTATTCTAGATATGAACTAGATCTACCATGAAATAACATGTATTTTATGGAGAATTTCATGAGGAAACATCTCACATAATTTAGTTTACCAACCTACTCTTTGGTATCCAAAAGATGGATCAATGCTCTGGAAAAGATATATGATGTCATCAGATGTCCATAACATCAAGCAACAACTCTTATTTTTATCATTTTATAGGTGATGTTATTCGATACTAGTATTTTGTTAGTAATACTAGAGTGAAATATAATATTAATTCCATGGAATGGGAAACATTTAACGATATTATACTTGAGAAATATTTCCCTAATGATCTTTATGTAATAATAGAGAAACAAATATAGGAATTAAAAAAATATAATAATTCTGTTGATGAATATGAAGAAAACATTACACGATTGGCCAGATATTTTCTTGAAATTAGTTGATACATTGACAGTACAATTTTAAAAAATTACTCAGGATTAAAACCAATATTTCAAAGAGTGTTTTTCTGCATGATAATTCCAAATCTATGAGAATGGTATTTTAGCGTTGTGAAATATAATATGGAGTTTTCAGAAACATCTGTGACATGAATGGAAAGAATAAGAAACAACCAAGGTGGTAGGAAATAGAGAATCAACAAACATATAATTATAGAGGTAATGCAAAAACTTGTTCCATGTGTGTTAAAATAAATTTGGGGGAGGTATGTTGGTATTTTGAATGTTTGAACAAGGTGGTATGTTTGGTCACATGGTTTCGGAATTCAAATAAAAGAGAACTGAACAATATAGGAATGGGGTGAAATATATCCCGTTAATAGTGAGTTGTTTTAGTTAGAGTGATTTCAGATATTATGATAACATGTGTCCAAAGTTATTTACTAAGGTTGGAAATCATCTTGATCAAAAAAAAACCTATGAGAAATTCTTCTGTATCTATTGTAGTTGATATTGGGACATTTAGTGAAGTAGTGGAAGGGCCAGAGAGGTCAACATTTTTCAAAGTTTAACAATAAGATCAATGTTTTAGATATTCATTCTGGAATTTTAATTGATGTGATAATAAAGCGATTATGTACTCTATGGGGATATTCTTAGTTGGTTTATGTTTTTTAAAAGATTTAGTTTAATGAGAAGAATGAATTTAATTTTGGACATGAGTTTTAAGGTATTGATAACCTTTAGAGATTATATGATATATTATAAATAAGGTTATTTTTTGGTATGTTCATCAATTTGTTTGGTATGTTATATGGATGAAATTATTCTTAGTAAATATAAATATATCAAGTAATTATATTTCATTATATTCTTAGACCGTAAAATAATCCCTCAACTCAAGTAAAATGCTCCTGAACAAAACAAATTATCCATGTACCTTCATTTATGATGAACCAATGGTCTTTTTATTCATATTATATTTTTGGATTTTATTCCCTTAACATTTCATTGATTATTAACTTTCTCGTGATCAATTATCTCAATCACTCTCCATAATTACATATTCTTTTCTTCTATGTATAAATCTAAATTTCCCACATATGTTCTCCTATTTGGATATATAGAATGTGTTATTACAGATGAAATTCATACATAATTTTCTTTATTATCAGGATAATTTTTATTTACCCTTTTTATTATGTGTATTTATATGAAGAAATAATCTATATACCAAAAATTTGAGAACCAAGACACATTTTGAAGGTGAAATTCATTTTAAGGGCGGTTTTATGTAACATCCTGAGATTTAACGAAATATCTTCCTTAAAATTAATTTAAATTATTTTTAATATTTTTTTAATGAAATAATTAGTTTATTTTGTGTTACACACAACACCATGTTTAGCTTATGATACAAGAAACAGTGAGTTTCCTTGATAACTTGCATTACACACATGATCGAGTTTTACCGTTCAAAAATATACTATTAATATTTAATATAACTGTTATAAATTGGAAAATTGAATGGTGATAATGAATATGACTAAATAAAATTTTATGATATTGATAAAAAATATATATATAATAAATTTTTTGGTGACCATTTAATTATAAATGAAAATAAAAACCAACTGAATATAAATGATGTGTTTTTATGAAAAAAATATTTTTATTCCTATAAATGTGTTTTATCTTATAAAAATAATTAAATCACTATAAATAAATTATAATAATTAAATTTTTATGTTATATATTCAATTTTATGTTTATAAATTAATCCAATATGATTTATAGGCATTAAATAAGAACAAATCCAATTCTAAACATAAAAAATATTTCTCTAAAAGGGAGTTTTAAGCATTTTAATGGCATACTTTTTTCAAGAATAAATTTTGAAAATTTTATAAATTTTCTTTGAAATAATATTTTTTAAAATACTTTAAAAATTATCTTAGGGTGTGTTTTGTGTTTTTTTTGAAAAGTTTCATCTTTTTATGAATAGTAAAGATACTGAATTTTAATTGCAAATTGTACAGTCATCTAAACTATATATAATACTAAATCATATTTGAAATTTGTTTTAAATATAAATTAAGTCAATTATATATCTATTAATATATTTTTGTTCATTTTTATCAATTTCACTATGAAATTGGATAAAAACATTATAATCTTTTATACATTTTTACTTTAAATCCACACTTTCTCATCTCATCTAAGTGGTTAATTTTTAAATTTATTTCAGAAAATTATGTTATTAGAATGTGTATAAATGGATTCTATATTTTTATTCAGAATAATTTATAATTTCTAATAAGTTCAACTTAATTTTATACTAGAGTTATTTGTGAAACCAATTTAAATCAATCCCAATAATTAAGATAAAAAATGAGTTACCAAGTGACTAAACATTAAACATAAGGATCAAAATGACCTATAAATTTGTCAAGAACACATTTTATAGAAATACATAGAACTTATACATTCTACACTAATTTTTTTTAAATTATTATATCCACTTGAAATTAAAATACATGGGTGGAATTCTCTCTTTAAAAAATTTACAAGTTTGTCACTCACCCAAAATATAAAATTTCCCCACCACTCCTACTCTATTCAGACTTCTCAATAAATTTTTATCATCCAAAAACTACAAAAATAACTTCTCTACTTCCAAACCCTCATACTAGAATAATTTATTTCATAAAAAACATATCCAAGGAATTATTTTTCAGTAAACCAATATGAGTTACCTGAAGAATTGGTAATGTTCATCCACAAACATTTTTTTTTATTTCTACCTCAAACCCATTTATTTCTTAGTATACCATGATTATAAAATATAATAAGTATCATAAATATAATGAAATATTTTTATGTTATTTTTATGATATAAAACAAAAAACACATCCATGAAATATGTCATGAAATCATCATTCGTGTGTACGATGAACTACCGCCTCACAAACAGATGTCGTTCATTTTTCCATTACCGCCATTAATGGTAGGGAATGATGATGGACATACTATTTATATATTAGGTTTATGGTATTTATAAGATAAATATACCTCTTGATTCATTATATCATATACACCCTTTTACATTTCATACTATATGAGATATGATAACATCGATTGTGTGTACAACACACTACCATCTCACGAAGCGATGTGAAGCGTTTATCACTAATGTGATACATGGAAAAGTAATAATGGTATATATAATAAATATATATGATATAAATAACATAAATATTATATTAGTTACATAATTAAATTTATATAAATATAATATATAATTTTCTTATTACCTTTTCACACATTTAAAAAGTGATAACGTCATTCGTGGGTGTGTGGAGTGTCGCCTCCTCAGAGAGATAAAATTAATTTTAGATCAAGAGAATTATATATATATAAGTATATATCCTGGTATTTATGATATAATTATCATTATATAAAGTTTAATATTTTTTACCTTTTTTCCATATTGATCATTTAAAAAATGGAAACGTTTCTTATGTGTACGTATGGTCTACCATTTCCATGATAGTTGCTTTAGATACTTATTCATAAACATATTTCATGATTGGTTTTAAAAGTACAATTTATATATAAATATAATTTTTATACAATGATTATTATTATTTATATGTTTAAATAATGACCTTCAACCATAATTGACCTACAAAATTAATTTTCGACAAAAAAAGCATCATATGGTCAAAGATTTTAACTTAAACTTAATGGAATAAGTAAATGTATATAACATGTTAATAAGTGAAATATAAGTAATAATAAACTTGAAAAAAATCAAAAAATTTAATGATGAACCTATGTTTATTTTTTAAAAATATAAAGATTCACATGATGAGTCAGATGTAGGGTAAAGGACTTCATCTCAATATCATTTTACTGATATATATATTGATTTTATGAACCTTTATTATTTTATAAATAGTATATACAGACCCTTTCAAATTTTCTATCATGTATTTATCTATCCTTATATCATTAGAAGTCTTTGGTAATATTATCCTTCATGGGGCTTATGATTCAAATATTTCCAAAGTGATAAGGGATGTTTTATTTAAAAAATTTATTTTTATTTTTTCCTTCCAACTCTTCCTTTTCTATGTACATGTTTTTAAAATTATTTTAGCTAAATCAAATATTTATAAAGTATATTATATTTTTTGTAATTCATTAACCTTTTTTTATAAGTAATATTTTTTATTTGTTTTAAATATTACATTGTGGCAGATGACAAACAGAATGTTCTATTCATAACATACATAGAAAAAATGACCTTTTTTCCACCTTGAACATTATTTGATGTCAATATTCCTTGGTAAGATTTCATGTTTTGTGTAAATAAAAACATTTTCCTTTTTTTGGGTATTTTTATATTGAAAATGTGTTCTCATAATAAAAGGGTATTATGGTATTAAAAATGTTGTTTTAAATGAAAATGATTGTTTGATATCTATATGTGATTTTCTTATTATATTACAAGTGTTTTTTATAGTTTTATTATGAAAATTTTAAATCATACAAATTTTTTATTCGGGATATTGTACATGGGAATTACATGATGGGGTCACCTAGATTTCACTGAGTTAGCCTATTACAACTTACACGCTGGGGAGGCCTAGATAATACTGGGTGAGCTCATTACAACTTATATTATGAGGAGGACTAGATAACATCAGGTGATCCTGTTATAGCTTATATTATTGGGTGGCCTAGATTGAATCGGATGAACCTGTTATAACTCTCCAATGCATTGTGAAATGAATATATTGAAAGTTTTAAATATTTTTATTCCAATTAAAAGGGTTTTGAAGGTGTTTTATGTATATGATGCTCTATGTCACCAAATAAGATTTTAGTTACATAAAATGGGTTTTAATTATTTTCTTTGATAAAAATGTATTGTGTGTTTTCATTTGATTTTTTTAGTTCATATGTTCAAGTAAATTTTAATGTAATGATAACTCTTATATTAGTTTCAATGCTTTTACATTACTAATCGTTTTCCCCTTTATGTATCCCTTACTAAGATTTTTCTTCTCATATCACATTTTTAAATGTATTCTATAGGACTTATGGATGGTTAAGGGAAAGGAAGAATTTATGTTGAAATTAAAGAATATTTTCCATGAAATAAATCATTCTTTATTTTTTAAAGGTTTTATATTATGGAAAAACATGATACTAATCGAAAGTTTCTGCAATGTATTAAATGGTTTTTTAATGTATGTGTTATGGTATAATTCTATAAAACACTAATCCTAAAAATATCATCAAATTGAAATAAATTAAATTCACAAATAAAACAAAAATTTTTTTTAATGTTTATGGCTGAGTCCGTATGTATTACCAAATAAAAGATGAACTCAAGGTAGATACAAACTATATTAGTTTTCATATCAAGTATGTAACTCTTTATATACATTGTGATTGGTAAAAGAATCAATTTAACACATTTAAAGTTAATTATATGTTAGAATTTATAATATAACATTTATATTAATGAATAATAAGTCATGAAATAATAATAAAATAAATGAATAACTCAAAAATTTAGATGTGAGGTAAACATTTTAAAAAATTTATAAATATTGAAAATTAAAAACACATAGTAATTTAATCTCTTATGAATATAAAAAACTTACCTTTATCCAATAATATATATTAATATTATCATTTACATGGTTTTTATATGAACTCATTCATAATAAAGATATCTATTACATTTAAGAATATTCTTATTTTCAAATAATAATAAATTCATAAATTATATAATATTTTATATAAATGACACAATTTTTCAAATAATTTTACTAATAGAAACATTTTTATTTATATTTATTATATAATAAAAAATATTTATATTGAATTATATATTTTACCTTATCTTATCCATGTAATTCAACTTTAAAAAGATATTATATCTACAAAATAATTTTTTTTGGTTTCAAACCCTGCATTGGTTTTTGTGTGGGATATCAATGGTTTTCAAGAATTTAAAAAAATATAATTTTTAATAAAATTAAACTAAAAATGACCCCAAAATATAATAATACTCCCACGATATAAATTTTTTAATGTAAAATATCATTTTTTTTTTCTGTTTTTTTTCAATAAAATTCCATTTCAACCACTATAGGATGTTTAAGAATATTTTAGAGAAGTGTTTTGAGCCTTAGGTTCATAATAAAAAAATTATTGTTTTGAATTCTATTTTTGGTTACCCTAAACCATAGTATCTATATATTTTTTCCCAGCCAATGAGTTTTGGGGTGATTTTAAGTCACTTATTCTATCTATTATGAGGTTGATCAATTTCACCAAACCAAATTTTTTTAGAAAGGTTATTCAAAGTTTTGAAATGGATTGGAAACATCATATTTGACATGATTTATCCTCATTTTGAAGAAAACCATGGTATAGTGATTATAAAACCGTGAAATATATATATATATATATTATCGAATGATTCTTTGTGTTTTAGGATTTTATTTCTCCATCCATAAAAAAATTTAAGTGGAATATTTCAGGGTTTGATAAAAAGGAAAAAACATTAATTTAAAGTGCATGGTGTTATGTTCTAGAAAAAATAATTAAAATTCACATTTTACAAGCACCAGGATATAGAACATGAAAAATCATATTTTCTAATTTCACCATTCTTTGAAATGATGAATCCAAATGTATTGGAGATATATTTGATACCTATAATTGGATTAAAAATATTAATATATATCAAAGCACTCAGGTAATTTTTTTCAATTAAATGGGTTCCTATTTTACAATACTTAAGATATAAAATATTATAATATTGTTGTTTCAAGAATGTGATTTTTACCCCAGGAATGACATAAAGTTTGTCAGCATTAGGCATCTTGTTGGAGGTAGTCATTGGTATGTGCATTATTTATTTTATATAATATATTTAGCTTATTTATTTCATCGGCCTAAAACATAATCTATCACTAATTAAATTATTTTTATGAAACTTTCAAGTGCTAGCAGTATAAGCATAGTAGACAAGAGAAGATACAGAAATGAGTTCTATTAGCATTGATGACCTATAAACATGGATCAATGATAGTGATTGAGGATAATCATGAGATGAATGATGAACATGGCGGTATCTTCACCTTCATCACTAGTGGGCATGTTCTTTACCATATATTAATCCTTTATTGAGGTAGGGATCAGTAGTTTTCAATTTATTCCATTGGAAAAATTTGATGAGAATGAATTTCTTTCCTTTTTATAAATCATCTATTATTTATGTTCTTTTCATGAGAAATTTTTTTAGATAGTGCTCTTGAAACTATTTGTTGTATATCTTATGTGCACATGATTTCACCCTTTTTGAACAATTTATGATCATTGTTCATGATCTCATCAACCAATGATGTTTTTCACTTAATTTTTGTAATTTTACCACAATTTTTTTCCCGTTCATCATAGTTGGACCATGGGGTCAATGATTTGACCTTTCCAAGTCAAATTAAGGAATAATAAAACCCAAAAATTCAAGGAAGATGTCTTAATGATGTGGGTATTTGTGTTTTATTGTCAAATAAAAATGTTTTGTGTGATTTAAGAGATGAAATCATGGATAAAAACTCCCATTCAATGAAAGAAGGTTCAGTGGATACCACATAGTATATCGTATTTTTGATTTCTATCCACTATATGCCCGGAATAAATGATAAAAGTCTTTATCCTATGTTTTTTATATAATTGAGAGGGTTAAATATACATGAATGTAGAAAAAATAATTGATCATGTTTCTATATTAAGGAAAGGGAGAATATATGAATAAATCATGACACACCATGTACCCTAAGGAACCCACACTATGTATCTTAGTCTTCATGGAGGATAGGGTTTTCAGCCTGAGATGAATGTCACACATTATGTGGATGGACCCACATATCACGTGATCAGTCAGGGGCAGCCAATACGTGTGCTGGAAGCACACACCCAAGACCCCAGGTCCATGGACATTACATATACACCTAGATACATGTATTTTATATGTATATAAATTATCCATAATGTGTTCTAGGAACACCTGACCAAGACATTGAGTGGTAAGACACATCATGTACCCGAAGGGACACAACATGTATGGGTACATGACTACCCGAGCTTTTTGCATGGGCACATGCCCAAGACCCTTGGGGTCTATACAAAATATGTAACCCCATTTCAACACCATTTATATCCAAAAACTAGCCAAACCATGTACAGGTGAAGAAAATTATAGGTTTCCCGGTTGAGTCACATGTTGTGTGACCCTATGTACAGACATTGTACTTTTTTAGAAAATAAATCTACCATGAAAATCCCCTTCTGTAAGAATCAATTTTTTTCTCATGTGTTTCTTATCAAGAGTAGTTTTCCACATGGGATAAAATTTAGTCATTTTTTGGTATTAGATGTGTAATGTGAGTTTATTTAAGAATGAAACCTCATTCTGTGACACTTAGCTGGATGAATTTAGCTAGTGTGATCATCATACTGTTACCTGGGTTAGTAATCTCATGTGTCTCCAAGGAGATGGTACCCCATATCCTTAAATAGGTTGAGACATAACTCCCCCACATTAAAGAGGGAACATGACCTTTATCTTCAAAGTGTTACTCCTATTCAGTAAACTATGAGAGTGATAGAATCCTCTATTGGAGTTAATTATCTATTTGCTACACTACACATTGGCGAGATATGGGTTCTCCAAACACATTATTGAGAGGTTACCTAATATTATGGGCTAGTATATAGTTCTCATTTGGCTATAAAACACAATATCAAGGATAATTCCCTCCCGTTTGTATCTTAATAGGTTGTGTGTGGAGTTTTGAATTAGTTATGGGACCCTTGGAGCTATAGGAAGACTCATAATTCTTTGATGGTTGTGGAGATTGAGATAACCTTTCTCTATTCAGTTCAGTTTCTTCTAAGCATATATAATGTTGGGTTACATTACCCTCTTTCTTTATGGGGTTAGGTGACTAATTATTTTTTCTCCACCTTCTTAATTTTTTGGGAATCCAATAGGATATGTATATACTCACATTTTAATTGGCATTTTCTTACCTTTGTATTGTCTTATGGAAATGATATACATATTGGCTGTGAAATTAGTGGACCCAGTTTCAAAAGATCATATTAGTAATTAGCGTTTTTGGATGTTTTCGGTGTTTAGTCATGGATATTGTTACTTGAGCACACATCAATTTTTCTATTTTTCCAATTTTCGTATGTTGGGACCACTTTTATGGATAGACATTTATTTTTCCACTTTATATCATTTTTATTACCTTTATGTTATTTGATGTATTTAATATAGATTGATTCATAAATTATTTACTCTCTAGGTTTTCTAGTATATGATTTTATCTCTACACTATTTCATTGATTTAGTTTTGGGTCTGTGTAGAGGTACATATTCTAGGGCCTCCAATTTTAGTGATATTCCTAATCCACCCTAGTTTTCAACCCTATTATATTGGTAGTAGGATTTGGGAATCACCGCATGATTACTGTTGGCCCAAGATGTGTCCCGGTGTGTTAGGTTGCATAGAATTGTATTAAAGATGGTAGTCCTTAGTTTATTGTCTAGAGTTGGACATGTCATGAGAATTGGTTTGGGAACATATTCCAAAAATTCCAGAGTTTCATAAATTTGGATCTTAGGATAGGGTACTTAGTGATTGTGAAACAACCAACATATCCATACACTGAGACTATAACTACCTGCTAGTAAACTCAATATCCTAAGAAATTAGTTACTATGAAACCAATGTTATATGGATAAAATAGGAATTTGTATTTTGAAATTAATGTATTTCATGATTTAGTAACCCATATATGATTATCAAACTATTGTATGTATTGATGAACTTCAAGATACCTAGGTGATGAAAACCGGCTAGAATACTGATACTAGGATGTCACGATGACTAGTGGAGTGTCGACACCCCATTACAGGGTTTTTAAGAAAACCATAGAAGTATGGAGGATCCAATAATAGAGTGAGATCATGGGGTGGTTTCTACAGTTGGGCTGTGGGTATGGCTTCCACCCAAGGATCAGTGAGAGCACCCACCCCTAGTGGTGTGGTTTTCTATTCCATAATATTTTTAGTGGCAATTAGTTCCAACTATTGAAGATGGCGATGTTCAAAGAATAAGAATACATTTTGGAGTACAATGATCAGTGGACACCTAGATTCTGGTTTGAGAGGGACCCTTAGGTAGTAGAGGTGTGGCTAGAGTCTATTATTAGAATTTTCTATAGGAATAATTTTTGGAAGTGAGCATTGGATAATTTAGTTGTAAATGTTCATTATTGAGATGAGCTATCAATAGTAGTTTGTTGGTGTCTGTCATCAGGATTACAAATCATAAGGAAATCCCATACTAGGACTCAATCATAGAGATCTACAACATAAGAACTATATAATAGTCTAATTCAACTTAAAGGACTTTTATAATGGAGTTATTTTAGAAGAGTCGTATATCCAAGGATTGGGTAATTCTATGTTTTTGAAGATATATATCATTATTCATGGGACTTCAGGCACCATCATATTATAATGGGGGGAAAGATATCAGAGGTATTCAATCCAAGGACATCTGTCATAGTGTAAATAATCCTCTATATTCCTATTTCATTTTTTTCTATGTTCATTTAATTTTTCACCACATCCATATTCTATCCTTTTTTACTATTTTTTAGCTTATGTTTACAAGGTTATCCTACTTTTCCTCCCTTTTTGGCTAAAAATGTAATTTTTCTCTCATTGGGGAGAGTTCTTGATTATACATCTGGAGTATCACCCCTCTTGGATTGATGGTGGTCCTAATATATTTACTTTTTAGAGAATCATAGGGTATTGATGGATCCATGTTTTGGTAATGTCTATGTTGTGTCATTGATCATGAAGGTAATATGGATGCTTTTCCCACTAAGAAACATTCTCCATGGAATGATTTAAATCCACATTGGATATTCATTGCTACCCAAATTAGATATTGTTCAGGTGGTTTGGATGGGTTACATTGATTTATATTTATGATTATTCTTTGGTGGTTTTAGGGTGTTATTATAAACCATTGTTTTGGGGAACTGATGGGCATGTAAAATTGTGGTTTGATTCCATTAAGGATAGACTCGGAGGCGTTAGAGTAATCTGAGGTGCAAACCGTGACTTCTCTGCTTTAGATACAACTTTTTCAACACAATATCAAGTAATTTATTTATCTCAATATCCCTTTCATAAAATATAGAGATTCCTATTTAGTATTTATACCACCATCTATGGATAATGGTTTCTATAGTGAGTGATTATTCTATATCACACAGTTGTTTGCAGTGCGGGTAGGCCACTATAGTATTGTTTGTGGAAAAGGCAGATGAGATTTCGAGGCCATCCATTAATTATTTTCTCAATAATCTGGTAACCATCATAAAAAAATATCCCTTTATAATGATTAATGTCATTTTAGACAAATTAAATTGATTAATATTGCTTTAAATGATTGATCTCTAGTTCTACTACAACCAGTTTAAAGTTCATGAGGGTGATATTCCAAAGACTACATTCTGATGTTACTCTGGACACTATGAGTTATTGGTGATTATTTTTAGTGTAACGAATTCCCCCAATATATTCATGGATCTTATAAACCAGATCTTCCATCCATTCTTGGTCCAGTTCGTATTTTTCATTCTTGATTGCATTCGTATATACTTGGTGTTGGAGGAGAAGCGTACAAAGAGCATGGGGATGGTACTAGACTTGGGATTGCAAGATATATAGTAATATCTCAAAGTGTTAGTTTTAGAATCAAGAGTCTCATTTTCTAGGGAATATCATTTATTGGAGTGGTATAACTTTTCACTTATTTAAGATTGATGAAATTATTTCTTTAGAGACACCGAAGTGTGTATCGAAGGTGTACAGTTATCTTATTATGGTGGGGTAGTACTGATGGTTAATTAAAGGCACTTCCATGATAGTAGCCCCTTTGACTTCACTCATGAGGCATGGGAATCTTTTTAAAAGTACTAGGAAATTCCATAAATCCTCCAATGATCATAAAAATGGTTCAAAAATAATCCTATGATGATATTAAAAGAGGAGGGCATTGATTACATGGTGTTTTTTGATGAATATGGAGTTGGGATTAGATGTGTGTTGGCACAAATGTAGGTAGTGATTACATGCGTATCTAGTATGTTGTGATCCCATGAATAGAATTTCATAAATCATGACATAGAGTTGATAATGGTACTATTTTCCATGATTATGTGGTGTAATTATCTTCTAAGGGTGTCTTTAGTTGTTGTCACAGTCGACCATAGTCTCAGGTACATATTTACTCATGTAGATCTCAATCTGAGATAGTGGCTTTGGATAGATTATCTACAAGACTATGACATTGAGATATTATATACTCTAGAGAAGGAAAACACAGTGTCAGGTTACCATATCTAGTAATCCCACCGTTCCATGGTGGAGGACTTGTTAGAGTAGTCAAACTCATTGTAGATGGCCCTTTTGTAAGAGACGGGTACAACTTACCTTCAATTCAGGGTACTGGATCCACCACTTCATTATACTATGAGGAATTCTCATTTGGGAGATATAGATTGTGATGTTTTGTGTGATTTGATATCTTCAAGAGATACACAACATGGATTTCATGAAGTTAGGGAGTGTATTATCATTTTTGTATGGATATAAAACAGTTCATGTTTCATTTTTAGGCGGTTTTGATAAATTTTCATACCTATCCCATAGCTATGTACCCAGGTGTTTCAAATAAATACAGATACCTTTTGTGGACGTTTTGGATTATGGAATGATGTTTATCCTTACCATGTTTGTTTCAAAGTATCTAATATTTTAGTAGGTAAATGATGAACATCAAGTTCTATTAGTTTTGAATCAACATCTATAGATCCTAGAATGAAAGTGGGATTATATATTAATGAATTTATAATGGGTATTCAATGGATATCTAGGAACCCTGATTCAATTTGGGTTATTATTGACCAACTCACTAAGTCATCATGCTTTCTTACTATCCAAGATCGGAGATCAGTGGAGTGTTTAAGGCATTTTTGCATGAATGAGATAGTTTAGAATCATGGGTTACCCATGAATAGTGTCTATGACCCTGATGCTAAGTTCACATCATAGTTGTGGAGAGGTTTATATGAGGTATTCAAGACCTTGTTAATATGAGTATGGAATTTCAAATTTTAATGGATAGATACACCGAGTGGACCATCTAGGTGTTGGATGATATTTTGAGATGTTGTCTATTGTACATTGTCTATATTTGGGAGGGTCACATTACAATAGTGATGTTTTCCTATATTAATAGTCATCACTCAAATATTGGTATTGCTCATTTCGAGATCATGTAAGAGAGACCCTTCATGCCATCCCTATACCGAACTATGATGGGTGAGACATCATTTCTTGGACTAAAACTATTACATGAAATGATAGAGAAGGTTCATGTGATCTTCAAGCATATGAGGATATTCCAAAACCAAAAACATATCTTACACAGGCTGACATCGTATGCCTTTTTAGATCCAATTGGAAGGACATGTTTTCTGGTTAGCCTCACCATAATGAGAACCACATAAATTTGGTAGGCGAAGAAATATATCCCGAACATTCATATGATTTTTATAAATGATTCAGAGGATTGGAGAGACTGGTTATAACTTGGAATGGACCCCATAGTTGGACTTAATGCTAGACAACATTCAATGGTCATAATAGAGGAGAATGTGCATAAACCATAACACAGTATTAAATGAAGAATGTCAGACATTGAGGATGAGGAAATCATCTCAGATTACATACTAGTTATCGAGGAATTATAAGAGAGGATATTGTGAGGATGAACCAATCACGTGGTTCATGTTATTTGG
The DNA here is from genome assembly GCA_963277665.1 of Viscum album. Lineage (NCBI taxonomy): Eukaryota > Viridiplantae > Streptophyta > Magnoliopsida > Santalales > Viscaceae > Viscum > Viscum album. Next base: position 476,736,008 of record OY728151.1, read on the forward strand.
TAGCATGGGAGAGCGCAGAAGAGATTCGTGTAGTTTAAGAGTTAGATGCAACCCTAATACCGCAATATTATGTGTATATTATAATTTTTGGAATGAAAAACATGGGGGGGATAATTAAATATCTTTTATCTATGTAGTTTGATCCAATGAATATTTCTATATCTCTCATGATTTTTAATTAGATTCAGGGAATTTGTTTTTTGTTTTGTAGTACCCTAGAATTAATTTATTTGAAATATTAATATATATTTAGTCACACTCAAATATTTTTCCAACATATGTGTTTTCCATTAATCAGGACCTAAGATGAAAAATATAAAACCTTGGTTGTTTTTAAAATGTGGGTTTTACTCTAGAAATGATATAATGTTGGTCGAGTTCTGGAGTATAGTTAGACACTTTCATTAAAAGGGGATATAAGTAATTTCTGCTGTTTCTGTAATTAATTTAATTAAATGTCCAAAAACCAAAACACTCCCTAGTTAATAACTATTTTGGAAAATATGCACACTTATTAATATAACCCTAAGATATTATAGTGGAGGAGGTGGAGAGATCAGTAATTATTGAGGCCTTGGGAATGTGGATCATTGAAAATGATCGAGGAGAATCCTGAGACACATAAAAAACATAGTGGGATCTTCAACATCGAAATCATATGACATGTTCTCATCCAATGATCCATCCATTCTTAAGATATGGATATTTTTTTGATTTCCACCATTGGATAATATTAATGATAATTGATTTCTTTTCTGTTGATGGTTTATCTATGATTTATGTTCTTTACAAGAACCAAATTTTTAAAAAGAATTCTTGACCTGATATTTGTTATAACTTCTCTAAACATAAATTCACCCTTGTTTCATCAATTTTGGGCTATTATCTCGGATCACATCATCTAGTAATTGTTTTCACTTTGTTATTTTTTCCCAACACTGGTTTTCTCATTCTTCATCATTTGTCCATGGGGTCAGAAATTTGGCATTACATTGTACGATTCGAGAATAATTGATCCCCCACAACTCAAAGTAGAAATGTGAATTGTTTATGGATCATAATTTTGAGGATGTTTCAACATCTTTTGGGAGACGTGGGTGATGGAATCATGGATTGGGGGCCCCATAAAATGATAGGAGGCACAACAGCTACCCCATGTGAGATTTGAGTTCCAATTTGAAGACAATAGAGACTAGGAATCGATGATAAAAGGATTTATCATTAGTTTTTTAAGGATTTAGGTGGTCCAAATAGTGGAGAATGAATTAGACATCATAGATATGACATTAACATAATGTCCATAATTAATTTCTATGAGGTTCACGACTAATATTTATGTATCCTAAGGACACCATGTATATCAGTATTCAAAGTGGCTACGTTCTACATCTCATGTAATATATCACATACCATGTGTCTAGGATTATACACAATGTGATCCAAAAAATGTATCCACATTGTGGGATGAGAGTATATGGCCAAGACCTCATGTGGATGGAAACATTATATACCCCTAGGTACAAGATGTCTGAATATACATGGATTAGTCGAGTTGTGTGCTTGGAGAACATGAACATGACCATGAGTGAGAAGATATCCTTTATCCCCTATAGGACATAACAAGTAAGGGTAAATTTATACACAACCCATATGATGGGAGAACTTACTCAAGACCCTATCTATAACTATACACACCAATTTACCCAATGTACATATGTTGTAGAGCTATATGTATGGCCAAGAAATGTATAGGGGAAGACACTCTTAGCTATTTAAGAAGAGTTACACATTGTGTTACCCTATGTACATGCCAAGAACATTTTTGAGAAAATATTTCCTTGAATATCATTTTCACTTGGACATCGATTTAGGAAAATGAATATACTATCCTATGTTTTTTTTTCATTGTTGGATGCAATGGTATTATTTGTTTTATCATCATATGTATGATAAATTGTGATATAACTGGGAATATTATTTTAGTGTTGGTAGGCTGATGGAAATAAATGGGTGTGATCATTAGATTATTACATTGGATAGAACTCCCCGGTATTTCCAAGGTGTAGGTATCCCACATATTTTATACAGGTAGATAAAAAACACAACCATGTTACATAGGGTTCAATACATATATCAATAGAGTGGTTCTCCCCATCATTGATATTAAGGGGTGAGTGAGTAATCTATTAGAGTTAGTTCTCCATTGTATACACTCTACAATGGCGAGGTGTGATTCCAATATAATAATTATTGAGAGTTACATTAAGTTATGGGATATTATATTATTCTCCCTCAGCTATGAAACATAGTAACATGGTGCGGGTCCATGAATCTATATCATACGAGGTTGTGCGAGGTGTTCGGAATCCATTATGGGAGCCTTGGAGATATTAAAAGCCTTATCATTTTTTTAGATTGTGGAGATACAGGTCCCCTTTCTCTCATTCCATGTGTTTATTTCAAATATATATGTTGTTGGGTTACTTTACCCACTTTCATTAGGGATTAAACTGTTTTTGTATTTTTTTTCTCGTTAGTGGTTTTTGGGGAATCCTAATTGGTATTTATATAGTCACCCCTATATGATCATTAATTATACATATTTATTCGTATTCATATGAATAATATATCAATTATGAAATTAGTGGTCTTAATTTTAGATATTTATAATATTTTTTGGTTGTGAAGACCATCTTCAATTATCAGTCTTGAAGATTGTGTGTTGGGCTGTATTCATCCTTTTACATTTCTATTTTTTTTATGTTGGGACCTGTTTTGGGATGAGAATCTAGTTTTACCCATTAAATCATTTTTATTACATTTTTTTCTGTGAATTATTTCCTAGAGGTTATTTCATTTATTTTTTACACTCTGGATATTTCTGTTTATTCAATAATATATATACTACTGTATAATGATAGATGAGTGTGTGCATACAAGTACATAGGATAAGGCCTAATATTTTAATGATATTCCTTCTAAAAGATAGTTTCTAACCCCTAGAATATTTGTGATGGGATTGGGGTGTTATCTTGGGATTACTATTGGGCTTTTATGGGTCCCAGTGGGTTAAATCATTACACAAGTGCTTCATAATTATCTTAGTTTGAGTGGTCATGATGGGGGGAATTACATAAATTCCATAAAAAATATATTCCATTCACACTATTGTAAAATTGATAAAAAAATGCCATTTGGAAAAAGAATGAAATATTCATTTAAAATAATTTATTTAAACGTCAAACAAGGGAAAAATTTTATCAAATAAATACTTTGGCAGTCACGAACCAACCGGGGTCAACCCTGAACTTCTCACCCACGTCAATCTGTGGAAAGTCTGGAGAGGTGTTCTCAATCCTCTCGAGTTGGTGAAAAGTGCCATTCCATCAATATATTACAAATTAGGAATGATTTTTTGTAACGAAAATAAACTAATCTGTAGAAATATAGTAGGAAAACATAAGATAAATAAACAACATGAATGGAAATAATGGACAACAACACAACTCACCTATCCACGACTAAGACTCCATGTACCCAATGGGTTTCTCTCAGATTCCAAAATCAAACGTCTCCCAATGCGATCCGAACCAAGCTGAAACATTCAAAAAGTCTAAAAAAAAGACACATGATATAGGTGTGAGTATTAAAACTCAGTAAGTAGTCCTAGATAAATCTATTTATATTGAAATATAGTAGACAAATATAGGTTTTCTACACTTTTCATTTTCAATTATGAAAATCACAGACCACTTCCCTTATGATTTAAAAGTAAGTTCAGATGGGATAAAGAAAGAATAGTGGCCAAAATGAAACATTCACTTTTCATGGAAAGGGAAAAATAAGAAATAATTGGTTCTTTCAATAAACAATTCTTGAAAATACTTTATCAAAATCACACATTCACCACTTAACCAGAAAATAACAAAACTAATAATAAGGGTCATGATTCCACATAATGAGTGTAATGGTACTAACGATACTAGAGCCGAAGGAACACAATAAAACCTAGTAACTCCAAGGAAGACCAAAACATAATATACATGTGACTCATCTTGAAGGCATGGCCTACTATATGACATCATAATTCCTTAATTATTGATCGTCGACCTAACAGGCATGAACGAGGGCCCCAATCCTATGTCAATAATAACACATTATCCCCTTACTACGGGCCACTATCCAATGCATTATCTAAACGAGTGAAATAATAATTCATTGTAAACCTATTTGGTTTTTTAGGTTCCCTTGTATATTTCACTAGGGGGTGTTCCGTACCATTCAAAAAACATGCCACATATACATAACAGAACTAAACACACAATTCGCCCCCAGCCATCTCAAGGTTAGTGTCCCACCTTAAAATAATTATCATACGAGGGAAGTCCCATACCAAGGACTCTATTAACTCACAGCCAACCAACTAGGTAGGATAACCAAATCAAGATGGGTTTTCCAAATGTCCATTTCAAAATTCCAACTAGGCCTTTTATTTCACAACATTTAACCATTTATAGAAAACACTTAGAAACGATTTCAAAAACAACACCAAACATCAGATTTATACTAATGTGGCCAAATGATTCTTACAACTATTTCACAAAAAAAATTATTTAAAAAATAAGGAAAAACAACCCACATTAGCAAGTAGTCACACATTTGAAAAACCCATTTCATCAATCCCTCACACCATTTAAATCAAGAACACACTTATAATGAAAAAATTGGAATATACCATTAAGCACTAATAGTGAAATTCATATTTCAATAATTAAATCACCACTTTTAACTTCACAAATGTGTATATAAAATACAAAAAACAACATAATAAATAACTGGTAATTTTAAAATTCCAATCGGTCCATTTAAAAGAAAACACAATGTATGCACAACATGGAAAAATGCACCACATGTTAAAAACCCGCTTTTAAAAACATACAAAACTCTATAATTTTCCAAAACAGGATTCACACCATACAAATTATTTAATAAAGAATCTAAAATTTAATAAAACAATTTTAATGAGTAACACATGACATTACATGTATAAATCCCATTCAAAAAAGCATTTATTAATAAAATAACAACCACAACGTGCCAAAATAGAATACGAACCACTTGCATAGTTTGAAAAACTAATTACACAATTTATAAAAAGATATTAAACCACACAATATTGGTTTTAATCAAAAAAGAACTTCATTTCATGTAAACATGCTACAAAATAATAAATGAAAACTAAATTTTTTTAAAATCAAATTCCACACAAATATAAATAATCAAAAAACTTGACAAATCAATTAACCGAGTAAAACTATTCCCTAAAAGAATTATTATATACCAAACCCACCTAATTACAACCAAAAAAATTATTCTAAAAATTAGAAATAATTAATTAATATTCAATGAATGTGAAATATGCATAAAATCAATATATTTTAAAAATATAAAGGGAAATGGAAATGGATCCTACTTAATTCACCAATGGACTTCACAAAACTAGTGTCAAACCTCATTCGCACGGCAACCACACCTTCGAGGGTAAAAAACTATCCCTAATAAACTATTCAGGCTCATTATTTTAGGGATAAAACTTAATAAAAACCATTAGAAACAGAAAAAACCAAATAAGTGGAGCAAGAGGGTACTAAAAGGATTAATTCTAGAACAAGAGGCACTAGTTAGGGGATTGGCCAAGGGAGAAAGCGGTGGTGTGAGGAAAAACCACTGGGAAGGAGACGCACAGACAGGAAAGGGTCGCCACAGATGGGGATGGCTAGAGGATTGTCATGACTGGAGAATGGTTTCACGCTAGAGGGATGTTGTGGAATAGGGTCATGTGCTAGGGGTGATGGCCGGAGAAGATCGTGGAGAAGAGGGATGCATAGGAAGTCCACTGGTGGTGGTGCACTGGGGATGGAAGATGTGCAATGGAGGATTGGGTCGCATCATCAATCAAGGGGAAGGAGGGATACACATGGGATTATGGGGGGTGTGTTGTGTTGGGGCAGAATTATTGTTATGACTTTTTTATTTTTATTATAAAACTTAAAAAATCTATAATAATCACAATAGTTAAAATAATTAGAACAATAATAATTTAAATTGATAACCCTTGTAATAATAATAAAAATAATAACACCCATAATAATAATTATAATAAGAAACATTTTTAAAAATAATAGTATTAATATACTTTCTAATAATAGTAATATTATAACTATGGTTTAAATTCGTCCCTAGATTTAATTTAATTTTATTGATTTAAAAACCACAAACACAAGGGTACTCAGGATGACTGCACAGATTTCGCTAACCATACGGTTTCCACACACGGGCATAAATAATAATAATAATAATAACATAATTTTAATATTATTTAAAACACTTGATTCATTCATAATAATAATAATAGTTATAAATTTTTTATTAAATATGATAATATTAATGACACTTTTAACAATTACAATAATGATAATTTTCTCATTTATAATCATAATAATTTTACTAATTATTTTAATAATAGTAATAATGATTAATAATAAATCAATCATAATAATAAAAATAATACAATTATCCACAATAATAATTATTTTATTATTATGCTTATAAAACTCTATTATTTTACAATAGTTTTAATCTACATTTGGATTTTGTTTCATTATTCTTTTATTTTTTATTTTATTTTGAAAACCGGGTTGGCCGAATGGTCTCCAAACTCTGCCATGTCCATGCACTAGTTCCATTAAGCCCAAAACACACATCTTTAAAATAAAAATTCATAAATTAAAACAAGGTCCCCCAAACTTCTACCCAAGATAGAACCAAAGTATTAATTAAACTTTGGTGTGAAAAGTTTCCCCACCATAATGTTTTTGTCCCTCGAAAACCCATAACAAGTATGAACCACCATAACCGAAACCATTACCGCATTAGAATTCAAGGGTATTTTCAAATAATGATAAACAATGAGGTCCCGAAACACTATAAATGAGTGGAAGAGTAACGAGGTGAACTTAGGAAAACTGAACAAGACTCACTACTAACTGTCACATGCCCCAAAAATCTTAAACACATCTATTTGATTGATCCATAGAGAAACAAAACATTCATGATGCTAAATCTATCCTTAAAATAGTCACTCTTTAAACATAATCAAATAGAACTAAACCAAATTTTACCACCCTGAATTCATCCTTAATATACAATATCCTGAACAACACCAAGTGGAAGAAAACTATCCTCTCAAAACTGACAATTGATCTTAAAGCACATCCAATGAGTGCCTCTTAAAACCTTAATGCTACCAATGATGGAACCCTTACATCCCAATCATTTACACAAAAGGATATAATTGAATTAGGTTCTTACACGCAAGACCCCCCTTTACAAATATATACTAAAAAGGATATAAGGTTCTGTCATGGTGAGGCATGAATAGACTCCCCAATATAAGAAACTGAATAACTCAGGACTACTTTGGGGGTAACTCCATGAAATCCACTATGGGTCTCCCCACCATAAGAACAAAAGAATTCAAACAGACTCAGTTACATTTTACACGGTTCCAAAATCCAAACCACAAGGGGAGGGTATGGGAGAGAAAAACATAAGGGGATTGAAAACCAATACATACATACACCAATGGTCAATGTTCCCCAGGTAATGACCAACACACCAACATAACAAGCTCAAGAAGGCTAGAGTGGTCATAAAAATGTTTCCCGCATTTGATAGAACACAAAAAATGAGATCTTAAAAAAATGATATGACTATGCCACATAATAAATAAAGAGAAAACATTCACACTCAGATGAGGCAAAACATGGAAGCAAGGATCACATGCCACCTTTCCCCGAGCGGAACAACAGAAAACAAGACAAAAATGTAGGAGGCATAAACAACCTACACATTCCACACATAGATCACAACCTTGAACTAAGCCTTTCCACACTATTGGAGTTTTGCTGACTACCTGTATACTTCACTATATGACCTATGGATGGAGAACTGATAGGAGAAGCATATCATGCCTTGCAGTCAATCTCTAAAAATTCTCAAACGAATCATCTCCTTTTGTTCTATGTACCATCCAACAGATGGTTCATGAAAATGACCATAATAACCTCTTATGACCAACTCATCCCCAAAATTCTTCTGCGAGAGGATCCTGTCTACTAAAAAAAGGAATGTGGTGGATTTGTGTTACAAATTCCAGTATGTAATTCCTTTCATTGATCAATATGAGGGTTTACCACAATGAGGTCACCCATGACCACATTCTAAACATGCATTGATTCTTTATGGAGGTGAACTCAATCCAATGAGGAGAAACCAATGACCCATCCTAATTTCTATTGGACCAAACTGAGATTTTCAAAACAAATTTTGGAATGAAGGAAAACTCACACAATCCACAAGGGGGAAACTAGTGTCAGTGGGTGACTGAAACACATGGTTGGAGGCCATATGATAGCCATTCCACAATAATAGAGAGTATTTTAGGGACATTTTCTTTGGTTCCACATTGCATACTAGGCCTTAAGAGATTATAAATACTACAATCCCAACTCCATTTTCATTTCCTAATATAAAACAATCAATAAGAATCAAAGGGCACTGACAATCCTGGACATCCCATCGTAAACCGAGGTTCGGAACGAGTGAGGGTTCATGACATCCATCTCATTCCTACACCTCGATCAGAAAAATTATACTCCTACCATGACAACCATAAATATTGATTAGCACACTAATAAACATGTTCTGCTTAAGATCTTAACTACTACGATACAATTTTTTCACGAACCCAACCATGTTTTCCCTGAACCAGACACCCAAGTCGATCGGTGGAAAGTCCCGGGAGGCATTCCTGATCCTCCCATAATGGCAACAAGTTCTCGGGCATCAATAGAGTAAAAATCTAAATGATTTCTCCAATAAAAAATAAACTAGCAGTTGAAATAGAATAGAAAAACGTAAGATGAATAAACTACAAAAATGAATATAACAACCAATAACACGACTGACCTATCCAAAACTAAAACTCCACATAACCTCATGGGATACTCTCTAATACAGAAACCAAACATCACCCAATGTTATCCAAACCAAAATGTGACCTTCACCATGACTAAAAATAAGAAAAAGGATATATGTGAGAGTATTAAAATTTAGTTGGTAGGCTGGACTAAATTTATTCCCCAGGCACATCATTTAAATAAACAAAACATTGATTTTAGGTATGTAATATAATATAAAAATAATGGTTTTCTGCAGTTTACTTTTTAAATTATAATAATCACGATCCACTAACCTCATGATTTAAATGTAGGTTTGTAGGGGAGAAGATGAGAATATAGTCCAATAGAAATCTTGCACATTTCATTGAATGAAAAAAAGAGGAAATCATTTTTTATTTCAAAACACCATTCTTCAAACAACATTAAAAAAATCAAACATTCAAAATTTAACCAAAAAATAATGATAACAAGAATAAGGGTCACAATTGCACAGAAGGAGAGAAATTGTAATAACAATTCTAGAGCCGGAGGAACACGAGAAAATCTATGATCTCATAGGAAGAACAAAACATACTATACATGTGAGTCATCCTGAAGGCATGCCCTACTCGATGACATCACAACACCCTAACGCATGATCGCCACCCTACCTGGCCTAGTAAAGGGGTCCCAGCCCATAGCAATAATTACCCAATATCCCCCTGCAATGGTGTAACACCCCAAGATTTTATATTACATTATTTTTGCAAAGAAATTCAATATCTTGAACTGCATGCAACACCGAGTTCAAGAGAATCACGACTTACCAAACTAGCCGTTTAAAAGTGGTTACAAATAGTATTAACTGAATATTTAACTTTATATAATCCTTATAATTTTAGAATCCATATTATGAGTTTCTTAGATATTATGTAAGAACTAATTCATTTTTTTCAGATAAAAGACATATTTTCCAAAAAAAATGCACTTTTAACAACTTTTAATGGTGAACCTTTGTTAAAAACAATATTTAAATCTTTTATATATTCAATTCGATAAAATAAACTTCTTCTTCTGAATCAGGACATAAGAATTTAGTTTTAATAATTTTTTTTTTGTTTCTCTGATAACGTTCATAATTGAGTGTATAGTGAAAAATATAATATTTTAACAGAAAAAACGTTTTTATTCAAAATAATTTATAGTGTAAAATTCTACATTTTAATGGGTTCTAAGTATAAATAGATTATAATTTTACCATTTAATGCAATTCTGTTCATTGTATGTAATTTCACTTTGAAATTGGACATAAACAAGTGTCAATCTTTTGGTAGTTATTATTTCTAAAAAACACCTTTTGGATTGGAAAACGAGAATTATTTTTAAACTAATAAATGAATCTTATATGTTTTTAATTTGTTATAATAGACTTCATTTTTGAATTCGGAATATCAAAATTATCTTAGGGTGAATTTTTGGTATTTTTATGAAAACATTCAATTTTTGATCAATAGTGAAAACCACGGAGTTATAGTTTAAAACAAAATTATTATTTAAATTATTATTTATTTTATTTAAATTTATTTTAGGTAAAAATAAATACATAATACCTATATAAGTTCAATTTAATTCATTGGTTTCTGTTTATAATAATTTTAGATATATAAAAAGTTTATTGAACTTTTTACTGTCTTTTACAAACCTCCTAGGAGTATTTGAAAATTTACGCAAAACTTATTTTTAACGCTTCTGTGAGTTGAATTTAAAAAATCTGAGAGACATGGTTGATATTATTAAGTAAAATTTGGTTCATAGTATGATTATTCTTATTCATAACTCTAATTTAAGTCGCTAGTTTATGAAAATCATTGAAAAATCATAATATTTTAATAATACATCATTATTCGTTTAATCTCAAGGTCTTGTTTTTTATATGCTATTGAACAGAGTGTTATTTTCAAATATCATGTTGTTACAAAAACTAATTGATTTTTTTAATTAAAAAAGGCCTCTTAATTTTATTGGGAGACTCTTTATTAAAAGTACTTACTAAATTGATGTAAAACATGATACTCAACTAATAAAAAATTCGGTTATAGATAAATGGAATCATCATCCTTAAAATTAAATTTGAGGAAAATATTAGATAAATAATAATTTTATATTAAGAAAATTTTTATACCTTCATTAAATATAAGAATAAATAAATTAATTTTTAAATGGAATTAGATGTGAGAATACTCAAAGGAACATTAGTCTATTTTCATGTACTCAATATGATTGAGAGTGGAAAATTTAGAGACCCAAATCTTGACGTACATAGACATTACATTACTTTTGTAGAATACTTAATACATAACAGAAATACACACCAATGGACCATTATAGTTTAGTGTCTTTGGAAACTCGGAACATAATATTCTAATCATGGCGAAAGATCTTCAACATCTCCCATAAAGATCTTCCCCTTTTGGTTTTCTTTCATAAAAACCATTCTAGAAATCCTGGGGAAAAGAAAACATATTAAGGGTGAGCTCAAATGCCCAGTAAGGGTAATCATGGAGAAAATAAAACAAACCATATATATTTGAACTTAAAAACATGAACATAATGTTTAAACATCAAAATCGTGAGCAAAGACATAAATCTTGGAAGTACGTAAGGCATGTATCATAAAGGAAAATCAATATTGATAAAATAGCATAGGAATAAATCATATAATTGTGGAAACCATTCATCTCTTGTTATGATTTCCATAGTAGGCAAGACATTACTGCCAAGACCATCTTAATGGACAAAGTCCCTTTCTGAATCGAGTTCACTCCTCGTTCAAGTCCTCTATCACTGAACCAGATTTACTTACCATTCCAGCCATGTCTATCTCATGAGATATAAATCATTAACCAATCCATTTGAGGGAGATATAGGTCCCACCCATCTAATAATGAAATCATTCTTTCATGTGCCACAAATTCATAATTCATACATCATAGCATAACCCATAAAATTGAATGAGATTCTTAAAAATCATGCCATAATACATAATCCATATAAAAAATGGATATCATTTCATCATAAGAAGAATAAAACCATTTAAATAATGCAGACATTATACTTGAAACATAAACATATTAAATAATTTCATTTTAGATTGAAAATATTTTTGATAAAACACTTGAAATGAAATCTTCAGGAAAATATCCTTTATTCTTGAAAATCATTTTCTTTTCACCAAATACCACGAAATTTTAAAGGAAAAGGGTTTTGTTGAAAATAATAATTCAATCCTTTATAGGAATCTTCATGAAAATGAGGCGTTTTGAAACCATAAAAATCTGTTCACGCCGTATAAGCTAAAAATAACATTCTCCTTGTGCTTTTGTCTGAAAAGTCAAAAAGTACCTCGTAAAAGAAATAATCCTTACATACCATGTAGTAAAATGCAAAAATGGTTAAAAAGGACTTTAAACATACATGAAACCATTTTTCGAAAATTGGGACATGGATGATAAATATAACCCCAGTAAATACTTACGTATAAGCAATCTCGGATAAAAAAACGAGATTGGAAAAGTTATCCCTTACCTTATGTCTGATATACTTCGTATGTATCTGAAACTCCTGTATAATGATTTAAATAATGTCATTGAGTTATTATAGAATCATATTAATTGTTATTATATCATATGAGGTTCACTTAGAAATTTATATTACCTGTTCATTTTTCAATTCCATGTTAAAGTAGCATTTTGGGTAAAATCGTTTCATTTATTGTACGTGTTTGGACTTGTTGTTATTGATATTATTATTACTAATATCATGATTTAATTACTTCAAAAATGTAAAAAATGATTTATATATCATATATATTCATTATATATACAAATATAATAGATAGATAAATGAAATGAAACGCACCATTCATGGAGACGGTAGGCCATACATACGCATGAACACTATTTTACTTTCCTTATTGACTTGAATGGAAGTAAGTGGATGACATATATATATATATATACATAAATCCAATAGATATATAATGTCATATATTTCATTATTATTTCTTATATATACTTTATAATGAATTCTGAATGGTTAACATGGAGAATGAATCTCATCGCATCGTGGAGACGGTAGTCCGTACGTACGCACGAGCGATGATATCGTTCCCATAATTATTGAATTGAATTGGAGTGGATGATATAATATATCAGAATAATTATTCTGTTATAATAACTATGTATAGTTATTATTTATACCTTTATAACCATCCAAATAATGTGGTGTTGGAAAAACAGATTACACCACGGCGTGGAGACGATATTCTGTACGTACACATACACGGTGATTTTATTTTCCGTAGGATGGATAGAAGGTGAAATGAGGTTGTTTAATATATATAATAACATATCAGTATATTATTGATACTTATGTTATTACTTTATAATTAAAAAACTAAAGAAGAAGAAGTTGAAAAAGAAAGAAGCCTGGAAGAATCGGTAGAAGAGATTACCTCTTCTTCGACACACCTCCTTTAAACTTCTTCTTAAGGCACTAGGGTTGGTCTTTTGAGAAGACAAGAACCTATATGATATAACTAGATAGGTTGAGAAAATGAATTTCAAGGTTTTGGATGAGATTCAAGGCTCAAAAGGGTGTGAAGAGAAGTGGGAAATGGTTCCCTTTTTATAAGGGAGGAGAGGGGCACCTTTGGAAAACTTAAAAATATTAATTTATAATAAATATATCCTCACTTAAAAACCACCAAAAATGACTCATATTCTAATATTAGATGATATAGGGTTGTAATATCATCAACCAATAAAATTTAGACATGTACGGAATTTATTTTAAACATTATCAACTTGATTTATCCTTATTTAATCTATTAAATTTTATTTGTGGTAATAAGATTCTAAATTTCAAATTGTTATAAATAATTATTTATGTTAAATGAATTATAAATATTTAGATAATTTATGACATTTAATACTATAGGAATTTCATTTTATAATTTTTAAATATTTTTGTGATTTTTAAACAATTTAATAATAATTTATTTTTATAAAATAACAATAGTGTCAATTTTGACACTATTCATTTATTAAAATTTTAAAAAAATCCCCACAGAATATATATTCGAACTAAAATATTTAATAGGTTCCTAACATGTCATAGTATTAAATAAAATTAGTTTAGCACATTTAATAGTTAATATATTATTTATTTTACTATTTGTAAAACTATTTATTTAATATTTCTCTTAATAAAATAATTACTACAACAATTTTGTATAATTATTAAATATACTTATCTGTTTCATAAAATTTGAAAATAAAATACTAGGATGAAGATAAATCTTATATAAGTCATAAGAATACATTTAGTTGGATTTATCTTCTAAAACACCCAAATTTTAATATGTTATATTTATTAAATTATAAAGGTGAAAACTTTGACATCATATAAAATAATATAATATAAGATTCATAATAACTTTTATAATACTCTAAATGGTCATATATTAGGTCATTGGATGATTATGGTGTATATATACATTACCAATATGTTTTGATCAGGTTTTTGGGCCCTTTAATATGTATTACTATTTCAATAAAAACAATATTATTTATTTTTGTACTAAATAAATAATTTCTGCACCATTAATGTATAAGCTAATAATGTAATTAAATAACTCGTAAAAATTAAAAATTAATTACCATGATAAGGAAAAACATTTTAGATTTAAAATGAGTATTTATGACCGAATTTATATTCTGTATAACCTTATATTGAAAATACAAAAATTATTAATGTTTGATTGAAACATATTTCACTTTCCTTTAAATAAAATAAACTAAAGGTCTTAATCACATCCAAGTGGGTTCTAATGGATTGATTTTCGACCCAAATATGACTTAGGAAGAAATATAATCATCCAATTGTATTAAGACAAGTGTTAGGGTAATTTTTTAATATTATATTTACCCTTAATTACCCGATTTACCTTTAACGATGGTAAATAAAATTTACCATAGTTACTATTCATAATGCCCAAAAATAAAAAGTAGTATATTATTATAATTTGGGCCCACTAATTCTAAATATGGAATCCATTTTTCCAAATTTGATACACAAAAATTGCAGAAATTAGATTAAAATTAATCCCGTTGTCGAAAGAAAACGGGTTTATGTTTAAAACATTGCAAAAGATTGAATTGATTTAACCTTCGAATTACATGTAAAATCAATGATAATGCCATAAATTATATTAAATGGTAAAAATATATTATATTTATACTTTAAAATAATTAAATATTATAATTTAACCACATAAATTATTATGATGAAAAAAGTTGTTTTTAATTAAAATATAACGTGTTTTTACTATTCATTAAAATATGAAAGTTATCAGAATAATATGAAAATTTTATCAAAGGTAAAATTTTATATCCTGATTCCAAATAATAATTTTATTTTGTAAAACATAACTTATAATCATGTAAAAAACTAGATTTAATGTGGGTGCACCATCAAATGGCGGCAAAATTGCATTTTTTGAAAAGTACTTATTTTACCCGAAAATATATTTTATTCTAATACCATGTTCTATAAAATGAGTAAGATGAATAATAATGTTATAAAATTAAAAATATAGTTAATACTATTCATAACGGCTAGTTCGTGATAATATTATAACCATATATCGTTGTTTAGTGAAACCCGGTATTGCGTACAACACACGCTATCGAGGAAGATCATGATTGCGTGTAATGAAAGCCAGGTCCGGGTTGTGTGTAGTGAAATCTCCCTTTTGGCGTAGCATACAATACAAGACATCAACTAAATTAAAAGAATAATCTTCATAAAATCTAGGGGTGTTACATTCTACCCCCCTTAAAATGAATTTCTCCCTCGAAATTCGTCGGGGTTTTAAATGGTTTACTACTTGAAAGTTTCTTTAATATAAACCCACATCGTAAAAAGGAATACCAAAAAATAACATTAAAAAATAAATTATGAAATGTAACAGTTACCCAAATTAACTAATCACTGGGTTTCCACATAGGAGAATATAGGTGAAAAATATGGATATGGAAGAGAAATCTAACTATCAAGTTATGATGGAGAGTGGTAGAGAACATGGCTATGAAAAATCCAACAATCGTAAAGCCATAAATTTGTGATGATCTAAGGTACCATCAGATTAGTCGGATATGAGAGTACTAGGAAAACATTTTTGGTTTTCAAGATCATTTCCCTAATGTTGATGATTTTTTGAATAAGGATAAATACTTACTTAATTTCAGTGTAAAATCATCATTGGTCATTTGATGAACAATTTCTACTTCATCTCTTATTTAATGATATGAAGTTGAATTTGACATTCTTGAAGTATTATAAGATCACGCGATAGAATGATAGGTCATTCCATCTGTCTCATTCACAGTAAAAGGTGAGTATAAGATATTAAATATACACAAGTCCATCTACGGTGAGGTCAATCGTACATGGTTCCAAAAATTGACTTATACTTCATCTATCGTACCACGTAATAAAATAAAACTAATTTATACAAACCAAGGACTTCATGTAGGCCAGTGGTAGGTGATGAAGGCCTGTCGTACTTCGGTTGTGGGTTTGATTCCCGTAACCTTGTCTGACGCGACGTGTTGTCGCCCGTCCTGCAGGTTGTCCTATTTTCTAAAACTATACTATCATAACATCAAAAAGATCTATACTTAAACAATCTATCTAATTTCCAACTTAATCCATGCCAAAATTTAGGCTTTTCGAAAATACTTCTGTCTAATCTTATAGTATAAAGAGAATTATTACTAAAAAGGTTACATAACAAGAACATGAATACCATCATTTATCCCTCATATATCACAAGATATATATTTTTGATCACATTCCAAACTTGTGAATACCTTAATCTTGTATTATCGGAAAAATTGAATACCCATTGAACCTCACTGAAAACATGAATGTTGTCAAAAGTTAAAACTTTCCACATACCAAAATCCCTAAATTTCGATATACTCAAACCATGGTATCACTTTGTCCTTATATCAGTCATGAGCTCATGAATACTATCAAACATATTATTTTCTCTTTATCCATTCATTATCCGCATATCATCTTCTTTCCAAAAATATTTCAGTCACTTTTCATGGTTACTAGTACCATATTCTTATTGAAAACCACAATTGACCAATACATAGATATTCCAATATACCATAAAAGTACCTCAACAACATTATTCATTTATACCAATACATAAGCACTTAAATACATCCTCCTCAATGATTTTCATGGAATAAGTCCATCCTTGATTTAGAAGTAACCTCTTAGGTTAGGGCATTGAGTTGGGTAATGCCCATGTTCTCCATAGATAAGACATCGAACTCCATAACAGTTGGTCACTCTATGACCCTTCTCTCCACACAGATAACATCTTCTCCTCCATTTGATGTATTCATTAAGGTTCATCTTCCCTTCTTTAGAAATCTAAATCTTCATTTCTTTATGCTCCTCAACATGTGAACATGTATAAAAGTATATCTTCCTCTTATTTGATGAATTAGGAATACCACAAAATTTCACCTTGTTAATCATATATCGCGATGACTGTTTCGGCATAATCACAATATATTTCTCCCTATAATTACGCAATTTCATTGCTCATAGTCACCAATTTTTCCATTTAATTCAATGTTAACCGAATTCCTTCTGGTTCCCTCGATTGACAAAAACACAAAAAGAATTCCGTGAGAGGAAAAAATCATACAAGGAAAATAACACAGTCAAGTGGGAGTCCCTTAATCATATAACATCTAATGTTTAATTATAATATCATTACCGTAATTCTAGGACTATAACCTATACTTATACTTAACCTTAGGGAAATCCCTAGACATATCTTAGAAATATCTCTAGGGATATCACTACTGTTTTCGCATCCTAGTTTCCAAATGTTGACTAAACCTTTCCTCTGATACCAACTGTAGAAACCCAAAGCTTGACATACGTAGACATTACATTACTTTTGCAGAATAAATAATACATAACAAAAACAGACACCAAAGGATCGTAATAGTTTAGTGTCTTTATAAACTTGGAATGTAATCTTCTAATCATGGTGAAAGATCTTCAACATCTCCCATAAAGATCTTCCCATTTTGGTTTTCTTACCTAAAAAACTTTCTTGAAATCTTGGGGAAAAGAAAACATATAAAGGGTGAGCTCAAATGCTTAGTAAGGGTAAGAATGTAGAAAATAAAACAAACCATATATATTTGAACTTAAAAACATGAACATAATGTTTAAACATCAAAATCTTGAGCAAAGACATAAATCTTGGAAGTACGTAAGGAATGTATCATAAAGGAACACCAATCATGATAAAATAGCATGGGAATAAATCATGTAATTATGGCAACCATTCAGCACTAGTTTTGATTTCCATAGTAGCCAAGGCATTGCTGCCAAGACCATCTTAGTGGACAAAGTCCTTTTCTGAATCGAGTTCACTCCTCATTCCAGTCCTTTATCACTGAACCAGATTAACTTACCATTACAGCGATGTCTATCTCATGAGATATAAATATTTACCCAATGAATTTGAGGGATATATAGATCCCACCCATCTTATAATTAAATCATTCTTTTGTGTGCAACAAATTCATAAATCATACATCATAGCATAACCCATATAATTGAATGAGATTCTTAAACATCATGCCATCATAACATAATCCATATAAAAAATGGATATCATTTCCTCATAAGAATAATAAAACCATGTAAATAATGGAGACATTATACTTTAAACATAAACATATTAAATAATGTCATTTTAGATGGAAAATATTTTTGATAAAACACTTGAAATGAAATCTTGAGGAAAATATCCTTTCTTCTTCAAAATCATTTTCTTTTCACAAAATACAATGAAATTTTAAAGGAAAAGTGTTTTTTTTAAAATAATCATGCAATATTGTATAGGAAGCTTCATGAAAATGAGGCGTTTTGAAACCGTAAAAATCCGTTCACGCCGTATAAGTTAAAAATAACATTCTTCTCGTACTTTTGTCGGAAAAGTCAAAAAGTGCCTCGTAAAAGAATGATTCCTTACATTCTATGTAGTAAAAGTAAAAAATGGTTAAAAAGGAATTTAAAAATACATGAATCCATTTTTATAAAATTGGGACATGTATGATAAATATAACCCTAGTAAATACTTATGTATAAGCAGTCTCGAAAAAAAAAACGAGATTGGAAAAGTTATCCCTTACCTTTTATCCGATATGCTTCGTATGTATCTGAACCTCCTGTATAATGATTTAAATAATATCATTGAGTTATTATAGAATCATATTAATTGTTATTATATCATATGTGGTTCACTTATGTATTTATATTACCCGTTCATCTGTCAATTCCATGTTAAAGTAGTGTTTTGGGTAAAATCTTTTCATTTATCATACGTGTTTGGACTTGTTGTTATTGATATTATTATTACTAATATCATGATTTACTTACTTCAAAAATGTAAAAAATTATTTATATATCATATATATTCAGTACATATACATATATAATAGATAGATAAATGGAATGAAACACACCGTTCATGGAGACTATAGGTTGTACGTATGCATGAACGTTGTTTTCCTTTACTTATTGACTTGAATGGAAGTAAGTAGATGATATATATATATATATACATAAATACATTAGCTTTATAATTTAATATATTTCATTATTATTTCTTATATATACTTTATAATCATTTTTGAATGGTTAACATGGAAAATGAATCTCATCGCGTCGTGGGGACGGTAGTCCGTACGTATGCACAAGCGATGATATCGTTCCCATAATTATTGAATTGAATTAGAGTGGATGATATAATATATCAGAATTAGTATGATGGTATAATAACTATGTATAGTTATTATTTACACCATTATACCTATCCATGTAAGGTGGTGTTGGAAAAACATATTACACCACAGCGTGGAGACGGTATTCTGTACGTACGCACGCGCGGTGATTTCATTTTCCGTAGGATGGATAGAAGGTGAAATGGGGTTGTTTCATATTTATAATAACATATCAGTATATTATTTATACTTATGTTATTACTTTATAATGAAACAACTAAATAAGAAGAAGCTGAAGAAGAGAGAACTTGAAAGAATCGGTACAAGTGATTACCTCTTCTTCGACACACCTCCTTTAAACTTCTTTTTAGGGCACTAGGGTTGGACCTTTGGGAAGACCAGAACCTATATGATATAACTAGAGAGGTTTATAAAATTAATTGGTATGGTTTTTCTGAGCTTAAAGGCTCAAAAGGGTTTGAAGATAAGTGGGAAGTGGTTCCCTTTTTATAAGGGAAGAGAGGGGCACCTTTGGAAATCTTAAAAATATTAATTTATAATAAATATAAATCCACTTAAAAACCTCCAAAAATGACTCATATTAAAATATTATATGATATAAGGTTGTAATATCATCAATAAAATAAAATTTAGACATGTACGGAATTTATTTTAAACATTATCAACTTGAATTATCCTTATTTAATCTATTAAATTTTATTTGCGGTAATAATGATTCTAAATTTGACATTGTTATAAATAATTAATTATGTGCTATGAATTATCAGTATTTAGATAATTTATGACATTTTATACTATATAAATTTAAATTTAAATTTTTTAAATATTTTTGTGATTTTTAAACAATTTAATAATATGTTATTTTTATAAAATAACAATAATGTCAATTTTGAAACTATTCATTTATTTGAATTTAAAAAGAAATCTAGACGGAAGATATATTCGAACTAAAATATTTAACAGGACCCTAACATGTCATAGTAATCTATAAAATTAGTGGAGCACATTAAATAGTTAATATAATATTTATTTTACTATTTGTAAAACCATTTATTTTATATTTCTCTTAATAAAATAATTACTACAACATTTTTCGATAATTATTAAATATAATTATTTGTTGCATAAAAAATAAAAATAAAATACTAGGATGAAGATAAATCTTATATATTTCATAATAATACATTTGGTTGGATTTATCTTCTAAAACACCCAAATTTTAAAATGTTATATTTATTAAATTATCAAGGTGACATCTTTGAAATCATATAAAATAAAAAAATATAAGTATCATAATCACTTTTATAAGACTCCAAACGGTCCTATATTCGGTCATTGGATGATTATGGTGTAGATATACATTAAAAATAAGTTTTTATCAGGTTTTTGGGCCCTTTAATATGTATTACTATTTCAATAAAAAAATTATTATTTATTTTTTTACTAAATAAATAATTTCTGTCCCATTAATGTATAAGCTAATAATGTAATTAAATAACTCATAAAAATTACAAATAAATTACGATGATAAAGAAAAACATTTTAGCTTTAAAATTAGTATTTATAAATGAATTTATATTCTGTATATCCTTATATTAAAAATACATTAATTATAAAAGTTTGAGTGAGACATATTTCACTTTCCTTTAAATAAAACAAACTAAAGGTCTTAATCACATCCAAGTGGGTTCTAATGGATTCCATTTCGACCTAAATATGACTTAGGACGAAATATAATCATCCAATTGTATTATTAAAAGTGTTAGGGTAATTTTATAATATTATATTTACCCTTAATTACCCAATTTACCTTTAACGATGGTAAATAAAATTTACCATAGTTACTATTCATAATGCCCAAAAATAGAAAGTAGTCTATTAATATAATTTAGACCGACTGATTCCAAATATGGAGTCCATTTTTTCAAATTCAATACACAGAAGTTGCAGAAATTAAATTAAAATTAATCCCGTTGTAGAATGAAAAAAGGTTTTTGTTTAAAACATGGCAAAAGATTGAATTTATTTAACCTACGAATTAAATGTTAAATCAATACTAATGACATAAATTATATTAAATGGTAAAAATATATTCTATTTATACTTTAAACCCATTCAATTTTATAATTTATCCACATAAATTATTATGATGAAAAAAGTTGTTTTTAATTAAAATATAGCGTGTTTTTACTATTCATTAAAATATGAAAGTTATCAGAATAATATGAAAAATTTATCCAAGGTAAAATTTTATATCCTGATTCAAATGAATAATTTTATTTTGTAAAATTGAACTTATAAATATGTCAAAAACTAGATTTAATGTGGGTGCACCATCAAAAGGCGGCAAAACTGCATTTTTTTAAAAATACTTATTTTACCTGAAAAAATTATTTTATTCACATACCATGTTCTATAAAATGAGTAAGATGAATAATAATGTTATAAAATTCAAAATTTAGTTGATACTATTCATAACGGTTAGTTCTTGATAATATTATAACCATATATCATCGTTTAGTGAAACCCGGTATTGCGTACAACACACGCTATCGAGGAAGGTAGTGATTGCATGTAATGCAAGCCAGGTCAGAGTTGCGTGTAGTGCAATCTCCCTTTTTGTATACCTTACAACACAATACATCAACGAAATTAAAAGAATATTCTTCATAAAATCTAGGGGTGTTACATTCTACCCCCCTTAAAATGAATTCCGCCCTCAAAATTCGTCGGGGTTATAAATGGTTTACTACTTAAAAGTTCCTTTAATAGAAACTCACATCATAAAAAGGAATACAAAAACTTAACTTTAAAAACTAAATTATGAAACGTAACGGTTACCCAAATTAACTAATCACTTTGTTTCCACATAGGAGAACATATGTGAAAAATATTGATATAGAAGAGAAATATAACCATCAAGTTCTAATGGAGAGGGGTAGAGAACATGGCTATGAAAAATCCAACAATCAAAAAGCCATAAATTTGTGATGATCTAAGGTACCATCAGATTCATCGGATATGAGAGTACTAGGACATCATTTTTGGTTTTCAAGATCATTTCCCTAATGTTGATGATTTTTTTTGTATAAGGATAAATACTTACTTGATTTCAGTGTAAAATCATCATTGGTCATTTCATGAACAATTTCCGCTTCATCTCTTATTTAAAAATATGAAGTTGAATTTGACATTCTTGAAGTATTATAAGATCACGCGATAGAATGATAGGTCATTTCATCTATCTCTATCACAATAAAAGGTGAGTATAATATATTAAATATACATAAGTCCATCTATGGTGAGTTCAATTGTACATGGTTCCAAAAATGGACTTATACTTCATCTATCGTACAATGTTATAAAATAAAAACAATTTCTACAAACCAGGGACTTCTTGTAGGACAGTGGTAGGCGACGAAGGCCTGCCGTACTTCGGTTGTGGGTTCGATTCCTGCAACCTTGTTCGACGCGACGGGTTGTCACCTGTCCTGTAGGTTTTCCTTCTTTATAAAACTATACTATCATAATATCAAAAAGCTCTATCCTTAAACAGTACTATCTGATGTCCAACTTAATCCATTCCAACCTTTAGGCTTTTCGAAAACACTTCTGTCTAATCTTATAGTATAAAGAGAATGATTACGAAAAAGGTCATATAATAAGCACGTGAATACAGTAATTTATCCCTCATATATCACAAGATATATCTTTTTTATCGCATTCCAATCATGTGAATACCTTAATCTTGTATTCTCGGGAAAAATGAATACCCATTGAACCTTACTGAAAACATGAATGCTGTCAAAAGTTAACTCTTTACATATACCATAATCCCAAAATTTTGATATACTCAAACCATGGTATCACTTTGTCCTTATATCAGTCATGAGCCAATGAATACAATCAAACATATTATTTTCTACTTATCCATTCATTATGCACATGTCATCTACTTTCCAAAAATATTTCAGTCACTTTTCATGGTTACGAGTTCCATATTATTATTGAAAACTAAAATTGACCAATACATAGATATTCCAATATACCATAAAAGTACCTCAACAAAATTATTCTTTAATACCAATACATAAACACTTCAATCCATCCTCTTTAATGATTTTCATGGAATAAGTCCATCCTTGATTTAGAATTAACCTCTTAGGTCCGGGCATTGAATTGGGAAATGCCCATGTTCTCCATAGATAAGACATTGAACTCCATAACAGTCGGTCACTCTATGACCCTTCTATCCACACAGATAACATCTTCCCCTCCATTTTATGTATTCATTAAGGTTCATCTTCCCTTATTTAGAAATCTCAATCTTCCTTTCTTTATGATCCTCAACATGCGAACATGCATAAAAGTATATCTTCCTCTTATTTGATGAATTAGGAATACCACTAAATTTCACCTTGTTAATCATATATCGCATTGATTGATTCGGAATAATCACAATATCTTTCTCTCTAGGAATTACGCAATTTCGTTTCTCATAGTCACTAATTTTTCTATTGGATTCAATGTTAATTGAATTCCTTCTGGTTCCCTCCATTGACTAAAACACAAAAAGAATTCTGTGAGAGCCAAAAATCAAATAATGAAAATAACATAATCAAGGGGGAGTACCTTCGTCATCTAACATATTATATTTAATTATAATATTGTTACCATAATTCTAGGACTATAACCTATACTTATACTTAACCGTAGGGACATCCCTAGACATACCTTAGAAATATCTCTAGAGATCTCACTAAAGTTTTTACAACCTAGTTTCCAAAGGTTGACTAAACCATTCCTCTGATACCAATTGTAGAGACCCAAAGGTTGATGTACATAGACATTACACTACTTTTTAGGAATACTTAATACATAACAAAAAGAGACACCAAATGACCGTAATAGTTTAGTGTCTTTGGAAACTCAGAACGTAATCTTCTAATCATGGTGAAAGATCTTCAACATCTCCCATAAAGATCTTCCCATTTTTGTTTTCTTACCTAAAAACCTTTCTTGAAATTCTTGGGAAAAGAAAACATATAAAGGGTAATCTCAAATGATCAGTAAGGGTAATCATGGAGAAAATAAAACAAACCATATATATTTTAACTTAAAAACATGAACATAATGTTTAAACATCAAAATAGGGAGCAAAGACATAAATCTTGAAAGTAAGTAAGGCATGTATCATAAAAGAACATCAATATTGATAAAATATCTTGCTAATAAATCATGTAATTGTGGAAACCATTCAACACTGGTTATTATTTGCATAGTATCCAAGGCATTGCTTCCAAGACCATCTTAGTGGACAAAGTCCCTTTCTGAATCGAGTTCACTCCTCGTTCAAGTCCTGTATCACTGAACCAGATTAACTTACCATTACAGCCATGTCTATCTCATGAGATATAAATCTTTACCCAATGCATTAGAGGGATATATCGGTCCCACCAATCTCATAATGAAATCATTCTTTCGTGTGCCACAAATTCATAAATCATACATCATAGCATAACCCATGTATTAGAATGGTATTCTTAAACATCATGTCATCATAACATAATCCATATAAAAAATGGATATCATTTCATCATAATAAGAATATAACCATGTAAATAATGGATACATTATACTTGAAACATAAAAATATTAAATAATGTCATTTTAGATGGAAAATATTTTTGATAAAACACTTGAAATGAAATCTTGAGGAAAATATCCTTTCTTCTTCAAAATCATTTTATTTTCAAAAAATACCATGAAATTTTAAATGAAACTGGTTTTTTTAAATAATAATTAAATCTTTTATAGGAATCTTCATGAAAATTAGGCTTTATGAAACCGTAAAAATCCGTTCACGCCATATAAGATAAAAATAAAATTCTCCTTGTACTTTTGTCGGAAAAGTCAAAAAGTACCTCGTAATAGAAAGATTCCTTACATACCATGTAGTAAAAGTCAAAAATGGTTAAAAAGGACTTTAAACACACATGAATATTTTTTAGAAAATTAGGACACAGATGATAAATATATCCCCAGTAAATACTTACGTATAAGCAATCTCGGATAAAAAAATGAGATTGGAATAGTTATCCCTTACCTTATGTCTGATATGCTTTGTATGTATCCTAAACTCCAGTATAATGAATTAAATAATGTCATTGAGTTATTAAAGAATCATATTAATTGTTATTATATCATTTGTGGTTCACTTAGGTATTTATATTACCCGTTCATTTGTCAATTCCATGTTAAAGTAGCGTTTTGGGTAAAATCGTTTCATTTATCGTACGTGTTTGGACTTGTTTTTCATGATATTATTATTACTTATATCATGATTTACTTACATAAAAAATGTAAAAAATGATTTAGATATCATATGTATTCAGTATATATACATATATAATAGATAGATAAATGAAATGAAACACACCGTTCATCGAGACGGTAGGCCGTACTTATGCATGAACGCTATTTTCCATTCCTTATTGACTTGAATGGAAGTAAGTAGATGACATATATATATATATATACATAAATACAGTATCTTTATAATGTAACATATTTCATTATTATTTCTTATATATACTTTATAATCATTTATGAATGGTTAACATGGAGAATGAATCTCATCGCGTCGTGGGGATGATAGTTTGTACATACGCACGAGCGATGATATCGTTCCCATACTTATTGAATTTAATTGGAGTGGATGATATAATATATCAAAATCATTATGATTTTATAATAACTATGTATAGTTATTAATTACACCATTATACCCATCCAAGTAAGGTGGTGTTGGGAAAACATATTACACCACGACGCAGAGACGGTATTTCGTACATACGCACGCGCTGATTTCATTTTTCGTAGGATGGATAAAAGGTGAAATGTGGTTGTTTCATATTTATAATATCATATCAGTATGTTATTGATACTGATTTTATTACTTTATAATGAAACAACTAAAGAAAATGAAGTTGAAGAAGAAAGAAGCTTGAAAGAATCGGTAGAAGAGATTACCTCTTCTTCGACGCACCTCCTTTAAACTTCTTCTTAGGGCACTGGGGTTGGACTTTTGAGAAGACCAAAACCTATATGATATAACTAGATAGGTTTAGAAGATTAATTTATAGGTTTTTTCCGAGCCTCAAGGCTCAAAAGAGTGTGAAGAGAAGTGGGAAGGGGTTCTCTTTTTATATGGGAGGAGAGGGGCACCTTTGGAAATCTTAAAAATATTAATTTATAATAAATACAACCCCACATAAAGACCTCGAAAAATTACTCATTTTCTAATATTAGATGATATAGGGTTTTAATCTCATCAAACAATAAAATTTAGACATGTATGGAATTTATTTTAAACATTATCAACTTGATTTATCATTATTTAATCTACTAAATTTTATTTGTGGTAATAAGATTCTAAATTTTAAATTGTTATAAATATTTACATATGTGATATTAATTATCCATATTAAGATAATTAATGACATTTTAGACTATAAAAATTTCAATTTATAATTTTTAAATTTTTTTGTGATTTTTAAACAATTTAATAATATGTTATGTTTATAAAATAACAATAATGTAAATTTTCACACTATTCATTTATTTGAAGAAAAAAAATCCACATAGAGGATATATTAAAACTAAAATATTTATTAGGTTTATAACATGTCATAGTAATATAGATAATTTTTGGAGAACATTAAATAGTTAATATAATATTTATTTTACTATTTGTAAAACCATTTATTTGATATTTCATTTAATAAAATAATTACTACAACATTTTTATATAATTATTAAATATACTTATTTTTTCATAAAAATTAAGAATAAAATACTAGGATAAAGATAAATCTTATATATTTCATAAGAATACATTTAGTCAGATTTATCTTCTAAAACACCCAAATTTTAAAATGTTATATTTATTAAATTATGAAGGTGACAACTTTGATATCATATAAACTAAAATAATATAAGTGTCATAATCACATTTATAAGACTCCAAACGGTCATATATTACATAATTGGATTCTTATTGTGTAGATATACATTACCAATAAGTTTTTATCATGTTTTTGGGCCCTTTAATATGTATTACAATTTCAATAAAAACAATATTATTTATTTTTTTACTAAATAAATAATTTTTGCATCATTAATGTATAATATAATAATGTAATTAAATAACTCTTAAAAATTACAAAAAAAATTACCATGATAAAGAAAAACATTTTATCTTTAAAATGAGTATTTATAACCGAATTTATATTCTGTATAACCTTATATTAAAAACACTTTAATTATTATTGTTTGAGTGAGACATATTTCACTTTCCTTTAAATAAAATAAACTAAAGGTCTTAATCTCAACCCAGTGGGTTCTAATGGATTCCATTTTGACCCAAATATGACTTAGGACGAAATATAATCATCCAAATTTATTAATAAAAGTGTTAGGGTAATTTTATAATATTATATTTACTCTTAATTACCCTATTTACCTTTAACGATGGTAAATAAAATTTACCATAGTTACTATTCATAATGCCCAAAAATAAAAAGTAGTCTATTAATATAATTTCTACCAACTGATTACATATATGGAATAAATTTTTCCAAATTCAATACACAGAAGTTGCAGAAATTAAATTAAAATTAATCCCTTTATTGAAAGAAAACAGGTTTTTGTTTTAAACATTGCAAAAGATTGAACTGATTTAACCTACAAATTTAATGTAAAATCAATGCTAATTACATAAATTATATTAAATGGTAAAAACATATTATATTTATACTTTAAAACCATTAAATATTAAAATATAACCACATAAATTATTACGATGAAAAAAGTTGTTTTTAATTAAAATATTGCTTGTTTTTACTATTCATTAAAATATGAAAGTTATCAGAATAATATGAAAAATTTATCGAATTTAAAATTTTATATCCTGATTCCAATGAATAATTTTATTTTGTAAAATTGAACTTATAAACATGTCAAAAACTATATTTAATGTTGGTGCGCCATCAAATGGAGGAAAAACTGCATTTTTTAAAAAATACTTATTTTACCCCAAAAATTTATTTTATTCTCATACCATGATATATAAAATGATAAAGATGAATAATAATGTTATAAAATTCAAAATGTTGTTAATAATATTCATAACGGCTAGTTAGTGATAATATTATAACCATATATTGTTGTTTAGTGAAACCCAGTATTGCGTACAACACACGATATCAAGGAAGGTCGTGATTGCGAGTAATGCAAGCCAGGTCAGGGTTGCGTGTAGTGCAATCTCCCTTTTGGTGTAGTGTACAACACAAGACATCAACAAAATTAACATAACATTCTTCATAAAATCTCGGGGTGTTACAGAAATTGACCTGGTGAGACTAATGATTTTCTTTTAGGTATGATCTAGATATCAAATTTATTCAGTTAGGATCAATTTGAAATTGTGAATAAGTTCAAGTAATATTTATCCAATATTAATAATAGTCTTTAGTACATAGTAACTAGGAATTTAATGTTGAGTTTCTTATATCGTATTAAAAATAAAAGTGGGTAAAAATTCAAATTAGATGGAAAAAAGTTGGAGAATCCATCAATTTTTCTTTGAATAACTAGTCAAGTTAATTAAAACATAAAGGCACATCAGGAATGAGGTTACATGTTTCAATAATATAACATTTCCTATCATACTATATGGGGTTTCATAATGTCAATGGAAATTCCATGTTACGTATATATGATATAAATTAATTTTTTTTGAATTTAAAGGGAATATGACATGAAATTTATAACATTCAATTTTTTCGAGTATACATGAGCTCATAATTATGGAATTAATTTACTATGATTATTTAGTATTTAAATGATGTGTATTTTTTAAAAAATCATGATTTGAATTGAAATAAAAACTTTAATTTCAAATGTATCTAAATACAAAATGTGTATTTTTATCTCATCAAATTTTATGAAAAGGGATTTTAATTAGTAATAGGGATTTTTTATGAATAAAATTAGATAATGGCTCAATGCACGTGGATTATGATTCTTATAATTCTATTGTATGGTAGGAAAATAACATATGGTTAAAATATTTTATCCATGTGAAATATTTTAACCATGATATTCATTAAAAGTTAGGAAAATTATTTCCCACAACATTTTAGTTTAATTTTCTAAATAATAGAGTAGTATTTTTTGAAAATTTCTTTAAACACGTATAATGAAATATATGATATGTATAAAAAATATTATGTATTAATATTCCTGAAAAATAAATTATGTGTTATTTATTATTCACAAAAGTATTAGGGTATCTTAGAATTATATTATGAAGAGAATATAGTTTCTACGAGGATATTGGGACTATGTTTTTGACATTGAGAAGTTCAAAGTTAACAAATAAAATATTGTTATTGTTAGTATTAAAAGTGAATATCACATAATACCCAAAATGAGTTTAGGCCATGATATAAAATATTAATTAAAAGCGTTACGTTATGTTACCATAATGAATTAAATATCACTTTATGTCATAATGTAATTTAGGATATGTTAGAAATGATAAATTCAATGAGAAAAATTTTAGTTAGAATAACGAATTAAATATCCTTTGATACCAAAATTAACATTAGGTTTTTTTGTAAAGAAAAATATAAATAGTTACATTTGTTAGCCAAATTAATTCAAAGGAAAAATTTTATTGAATTTTTCCAATAATGATGATAATAATGTACATACAAAAAGTTATATGTGGACAATATAAGTTTTAATATCATGAAATTATATTCATTCAAGTAAATATGATTGAATGATTGTTAAAATCGTTAAAAATTTAGAGTTTTATTTCTGAGTCTTTATATTATTTAAATTTGTTTAAGTAATATATGTTACTCAGTATGGATGTTTCGTGGGAGGGTTTTATCATATGGTCACATAGAGGTATGTTAAGGTAAACATAGATATTTAATGTGTTTAAAAATACCCTAAAAATGTAGTAAATATAAAGATGATCTGGTATCCTATTATATGTTATATAAGGATAATAGAACATAATTATGGTTTTGTTATATTTTCTTAATGGATTTTAAGAAAATTAAATTTAACATTTTATCCAATGACAGACTCTATATTATCATCCTTAATAATGGATGTCTATATTTTGAGAAGATAAATAATAATCAACCTCTAAATGTATGACTTAAATTTATCCATAATCGATGTTCATCATATAATATTAATATTTTAAGGTAATTATAATGTTAGTTTGAGTTGGATTTCATATCAAGATATCTATTATGCTCATGAGGCTCAAAACATGTTTTTCGTATTTGATATCCCCCTAAGTATATTCTCTCTAGAGTGTTATACAATATGTACTTGGTATTTTATCCCTACATGTTTCATATTTTAATTTCCTCATATCTATGGTTGGTGATATACCTTTCATGATAATCATTATACATTAACAGCTTTATTAAATAATCCTTGCATTTTAATTAATCAGGGAGTTTTTTGGTATGTTTTTTATCATTTCATTTGTAAGAGTTTAACCAACATGATATTTCCATCTCATATGTTGAGTATGTAATATCAAACTTCAATTTAGTTGGAATAGGAAGGTTAGTGTCACTCTAAGATAAAACATATCATTTTCTTGTCTATTTTGGGCAAGGGGCATGTTATTTTCTCACATTTTAAGATGTAAAACATGTGATTAATTCAACAACCTGACTAGTTTATACACCTAGAATTAAGAAAATATGAGTAGAAAATATTATATTTTAATAATCTATATTCCATGATTTATTGATGGCTTGGAAAAAGTGATTATATAAAAATCTATACCTATATATGATATAGTTGGTGAAAAAATGTATAGATATACATATGTTGGATAAAGATCATTCCAAATCTCATTATAGCTAGATAAGCATTAATGATTTATAATATTTTTTCTATGCCTAAAATTATGAATTTGGGAATTCATGGTTATCTATAACACTATAAAGGCCTATGGGGTCACACATTATTCCTGAGTAAATAATGATTAATTTTCTGAAACTATAAAAGCTGCCCCAAAATTGGTTTGGAATATTTTTCATAAATTTTTTGGTAGGATTTTCATTTTTTTACTTCTGATGTAATGAGTGATAAAAATGAAAATATAATTTCCAAAATCAATTATTTGAAATTTCAAAGAATGAGTTTTGGATATGGTTTCACATGTTTTAAAACATGATGTTAAATTGGTTGTAATTGTGTTATTCCTGTGAGGCTGTTTTTTGAGTTGGATATTGATGGATTGGTTTACACAAAGTTGTAGTATATCATGTATTGTACCATTAAATGTTTTGATACACTATTATATGATGGTTATTTTGTGGGAATATTGTATTATTCAATTTCATGCAGGAATCAAACTGAATCATCTCTAAATATTATCAAACTGTGTTATAATCACAATAATATAGTGATTATGAGGGATTAAAAATTTTATATGATAATTTAATTATTATAAAGAAGGATATAGTAATATCTACACTATTACAAATAGTTTTAATATTATGATATGTTAATAAAATACCTTATAAATGAAGAATGGTTGTTTGAGGATCTTGGGTTCCTGTATAATTTGGCTAAATCCCCATGTAAGGGGTTGTGATAATTTGAACCCCTCATGGAATTGTTTTCCTTCCTCCCACTATATCTGACCAACATCCATTATTCTAGTAGGCAATGGTGATATGAGAGTTCCTAACCGAGTGATGACTATTTCCCATGATTCATGGACACCTCTAGATGACATAATCTTTTGGATACTTCTCATTTATCTTGGTCAAAGACTTGCAAGACAGCTTTGAAGAGATCTATCAACCGGTGTAAGCTATACTATTATCTTCAATTTAATATAATCATTAAATATATAAATATATATTATGAAATTAAACATTTATTGGAGTGTTATTTCACTATGTTTTACATGTTAACTATCAAAAATTCTCGGTCCTAGATTCCACTCAGCAGTGATGTAAGCCCAGTTGGTCACATGGACACAAGTGCATCTCCCCAAATTCCAGAGCCTTCCAACTAGTAGCATGGGCCTAGGGGTGTCAGTGGGGAGACTAATCCCTCATCACCAAATTATACACAAAGTAATATCAATATCAATAAGTAGGGGAACCAGTAATCAATCATAGCTGTAACACAAGAAAGAAAAGAATATACAACATGCTAGAAGTGTCTCATATATAATAATTATGAAGATAAATGTATCTATAAAGGATCCAAAATTAGTACATGTAAATATAGTACAATACAAGTATCCTAAAATGGAGAAATACCAAAATGGTATCCCAATAGCATCACAAGCCACATCTTGGTACCATGATCCCCTGATGAAAATATAAAATCAACAAACTGTGTTAAGACACCTTCCCTTATCAATAAAAGCAACTATATAATCTATTTGGGCCCCCAACGTGGCCCATGTAGTGTGTTACATAAAACTAATAGTAGGAAACCACCCATATATCTATGTAGTTATAAGAGACACAACGTAATATTCTAAAAAGGTGTAAGTAAGATGTAATGTAGGTAGAAATGCCCAAGGCATATAACCACTAAAAAAAGTAATACCACATAGCCTCTCAAGGCTCTTTGCAACAAGTGTAATCTCTTAAAAAGGTTTCTGCGAGAAATACAAACAAGAAACACAACCTCATCATACATCTATCCAAACCCTGTCTACACAAACATACTGTATAATGAATCCATAACAAAAATCCAACATCCTTTTTGTATAATGATGTGTATCAGGTTTCCACGACCACATCATAATAACCAAAGTGTCTTATATCCCATTGCCAGGCTGTATATCAATTTTCCATAACACATAGGAATGAATCCATGGTTTCATGAACCAAGACATCCTCATCGAGTCCCACGAGCTTCTACATGGAGATTCGATATAAGAACTAGTTGGATTCGTAAGACTATGTGTACCAACAAGTCCTACACGAGTCCACGTAATCCGGATCCAATGGGTATCAAGGCCCAAGGCATCCCAAGGAATCATGATTGAAGAATCATTGCTACTAAAGGCATCCACTACCACATTGTTGATCCATGGAGAGTTGTCCATGGAATCTATAGAAGTTCCATACATTTCATTCCATTTTAAAATTTCATTTCATACGAGCCTATTAATTCATATAATCAATTACATATCATTAGTATAACCACTCTAATACTATATTTCCTTTTAATAAATCACAAGGGTATTACCACCTATTTATCAGCATTTTCCATCAAACACATCACATGGTTATACCCACCCATTAATGAAAATTAACTATTAAACAAGCCACATCGGTATACCGACCCATTTAACATAATTGCTAAAATATCTATTCAAGAAATATAAAAACAACCAATGTGTATACCCATTCAGTTTACCAATTACATTTAAGTAATTTAATCATGTTAGGAATGGTATGTTATGATAACATAAGAACCATACACAGAACAACTTCCAAGCATGTAAATAAATCCAATTTAATTATAATTTAGCTCCCATAAACTAGAAAAACTCATGAACACACCCCTTGGGTGTTTTATCAATGGTCAAAACCAAATAAATGGATGTATTTCCTCATGGGTGGCCTTGTGTTGGGAAAACAACCACCAAAACATCTCAAGGAACCTATGTGAATCCCTAAAAAGTCCTATTTCATCTATTTCAATTTATCATTTAAATTTCAAGGCTGTGACGAAATTTCTGGTGGGAGGTATAATGACGGATAACACTACAAATCAGAAAAAGCTCAAAAAAAGTTTAGACCACATACATTAGCTTAGTAGGGGATTGATCGTCCAGTATCAAGTCCTAATTCAACTCCGTTTATGGGAAATATGAAGAACATATAAATAATGAAAAATATTGAATAAGATCCTAAATCTAAAATGTGTAATCGATAACTAGAATAAAAAAAAATGGTTAATATAGAATTTAGATCGTACAGATGTGGATCTGATGACAAAAACTATTCTCGAATTAGAGATCAAAAAAATGACCAAGATCAAATCATAATTTAGCTACCTATAGGGAGATCTACATCATTTCCTTTACTATGTGTATAAGTGAAAACATAATTATGGTTTTATAAATGATTAAATTTTAAATGTAAAATTCTAAAGAAAACCAAAAATAAATGGGATGCATGTTTTAAGGGAACAATTTGATAAACCATGCACCAACTGTGCATGGTTCATATAAAAAAATGGGGAACATTTATGGTTTACAAACTATGTGGAAACCATGCTCTAAGACATTTTCAATGTTAAAACAATCTAATGACCTAGTCTCATGACCATACATCCCATTCTGAATGGTTGTTTGGCCCATTCTCTATGTTTGGATAAACTGGGTGGCCAGTACCATCCCTCTATTCAGCAATGTATAGTTTACTCAAACTATTCGGCCAACCTCCCACAATTTTCACAAACCATGAACCGGGATTAAAACACTCTAAAAATGTGTTCTGGTGACCGAACAATCCCTATACTCTTCCAAAACTCCGATTATCTAGTTGGGAACTCACATGAGGCCATATTTAAGACATTAAATTGAAAAAATAAGGGAACCATACATCATAAAAAATCATGGGTTCTTACAATCGTCCCCCCTTATTGCAATTCTCCCCCAAAATTATCTCTATTGGGTGGTTAAGATTCATCTGAAAAAAACTATATCCACTAAGCATGTACGAATGTTTCTCACTCCCATGTCTCATCCTATAAATAGTCATGATTCTATATATATTCATACCAGGGGAACTGATCGACCTCAAAGAAACTTTATGCCCCTATCAATAATTTGAATTGGATGGTCTTCAAAGGATGAATCAATCTGTTACTCAACCTCCCCATGATGAAAAGATTGATACGGGTTCGAATGATTGTAGAATTTATATAATACATGGAAAATTCCATTCATGGATAGGTACCTATGAGGTAACTACAACCGATAGATTACCGAACCCACTCTCTCCAGAATCTTGAATGGCCTAATTTGACACAGTGAAATCCTACCCTATATCCTGATTCACCTGTGCTCTAGCCTTGGTGAAACAAATTAGAGGAAATGATCACTAACCCTGAACTCTGGAGGTTATCTACTGTGATCGATATATGTCTTCTGACGAGACTATGTAGTATTCAACCACTTATGAATCAATTGGACATGCTCCAAAGTATCAATGCATGAGATGTGGGCCGAGTAAGCCTACCTAACATGCCTCTAGCCATCACAAGGTCGATAATAATGGCCTACCATATAAAGCCTCATAAGGTTTCATCTGTATAGTATCTTGAGAACTAGTATTTTAGGAGAATTCGACTATGGGTATATGCCTCTCCCAAGAGCCCCTAAAAGCTAGGATGCATGCCTGCATCATGTCCTCAACAACCTATATTATATGACTTGACTAAACATTATTTTAAGGGTGGTATTATGTGCTCAAAATCACCGGCGTACCTAACACCCACTATAGACATAACTATAAATGAGACTTAAAATGTGCATCACTATCTGAAATAATAGAATGAGGAACCCCACAATGTCATACTATCCCATAGATATAGGAACTCCTATGATCATCCACAATGAGGGTCTCCTTGATCCATAAGAAATTAGAAACCTTCACATTCATGTCTAACCCAAGACATGATATAAAATTATCTATTTTACTAGGCATCCCTAGGAAATTCCCACCTTAGGTTTTAACATCCAAATCTTACCGACCAATTTTTTTTTATCAAACTGGCATCACTTGAATGGCCCAGTCGACCAATACACCACACCCGTTTCAGTCCATGAAAAGAATAAAATAGTATCATAACAAATTCACACACCATTTAGAATCAAAA
Organism: Viscum album; assembly: GCA_963277665.1. NCBI lineage: Eukaryota > Viridiplantae > Streptophyta > Magnoliopsida > Santalales > Viscaceae > Viscum > Viscum album. The sequence continues at coordinate 476,772,891 of OY728151.1, forward strand.
TTCCATCATCCAACTATTCTCAAAAGATTTTTTCTTCGATGGAAAACACACGTAAAACAGATTCACAAAGCCTACCCCCAAGGTTCCTGTGTGAAATGAGAGCATGTACACTGATGCCTATACCCAACCATCGAAACAACTTCTTATCGAACCACTCCTAGTTCTTTTTATCAAATTAAATACATATTCTATGATGACTTTCCTAAAAATGGTCTAAACCATCCCCAACACGTTTTCTGAGAGAGTCAACCAATGACTTAGGGAGGAATCCATAACACAAAACCTTCTTTAAACTGCTCCTAGAGCATACCTACAAGGAGTCCATTGAACATGTCATAAATATCATTGATTACATTATATTGGTGTATAAATGATTCCCTCTATGTGTAATCAAGACGAAATCAATATAAGGGTCATGATCTTCAGTAATAAGGGCTGCACTATGATTTTTATTGCTAATAATGTAGTGCTCCCCTCAAGCCATGCTTGCATTCAACACAATCTACAACAACCTTAACCAATTCGTAATTCCATGTCTACCGGCCTTGAGTGTCCAGGTTTAAACATAGTCCAACCATATCATGGTACCCAATTTGATATCAGGGTATCCCTTATAATGAAATACTCTTTAATTAATCCATGCTATAGATCATCAATTCCAAATGAATCTAAAAGAAGTGGTTTCTCCTTGACTTGTACTCTTCCACTCACCAACCGACCATCGAAACAGAACCCCAAAAAACCAGTGTATACCAGGTTTCACATAATAAGCTGTTGTACAATATCATATCACCCGGTTCTAGACTCAACTCACTCTCAGGTGGGTCATTCAACATCATTACGAAGCTGACCGTGATACTTGGAATGTCATCCTTATCCGGGAAATAGATCTGTTGGAAATCAATAGAATATGGGAGTCCACAAGTACATCTTACTACCAAACGATCACTTTACTAATGAAGTCATTCAAAATAAAGGTGTCGACAATGTGACTTCCACCAATCAACTAAGTCATGCACCAGAATGGTCCCAACCATTAATCCTACTTCGATAAAAAACACCCACGGTGCTTCTATAAAGAAAGGGAATATCCAAGACTAAAATTAAGGACCAATTCATCTATCATGAATCAGTCAAGAATGAGTATAATCTATGAATGTTTCCCTAATAGAAATCATTAACCTCAAGACAGCCTCCCACATAGGTTTTCCTTACTCAACTGATCATCAATGACCTACTAGGGTCTATGTCAATAGTAGTCCATATAGGTCTACCACCTAGCCCATGAAAAGTAATATATGATAAGTTCACTGGGTCCAAACACATCACCCTATGGTTTTTCACATGAGAACCACAAAAGGGTGTCTTTTACACAACATCCAATATGATAACATTGGATAACATTCCATCCATAATTTAAAAGTCAAGACCAAATCAGATTTTGTTCTTTGGCATGGAAAAAAAGTAATATAAACCATTCCATTCATTATTAAATTTATAAACACGATCCCATCCTTGTAATTATCAAATTATAATACATGTGTTGCCCAAGGAATATAATATCACCCATAACAAATAATAACCTAAAGAATATAAATATTCAATAAATTAAATACAATTCAATTTATCTGAACCAATATTCCATGGTCAACACCAAGAGAATTTCAATTCAATCACTCCTAAATAATTGACTCAATTTGTTGGATAATATAATAAGTCTACCCATATAATTACTCACAAGGGTATTTAATTTAACAATAATCTCATTATTAAATGACTATCACAATGCATAGTCTTTATCTAACTCATATGTTAATATCACTGGAGAAGGGAAACACAATGTTAAAGAAACCATAAAATTGAAAGTGTATAGGGGAATTACATCCACCCCTTTCTCTTATTAATTATAATTATAGTTGATATTTAAATTTAATTCACATATAAAAACACAAATGATTCCAATCCACATTGGAAATTAAATGTTAAAAATATCATGGAATGGGGAAAGGTAACACATCAATGTGTCATAGTCATATATCTAGCCATGGTGGTCTATTTAAAAGGTTAACTCACCCAAAAGCGTGGTTTTGTTTCCAAGGTGTTAAACCTATGAAAACACCAAAAGACTCTTTAATTTTTTAGGACATACCTAGTACTTATATGGTTCAACATCATTTCCAAACGACATGAATAAATTGGGAACATGGAATGAAGACATATATAAACAGATCAACTATAATTGAAAGGCATGAGACCACCTCAGGAGTGTGGTCAACGCCACCCTCCTAGTGTAAAACTAGAGGTAGTGGTGGCTGAATGCTTTTACAATGATAAAAAAAATCCTCAGATCAATATCATAATCAAATATCACTACTCAAAAGTGTATGAAATATAAAAACACTATTAAAACATGTTCATACCACATAGCCTACTCCTAAATCAACAACTATAAAAAGAACAATCACAAACATCACTAGAAACACTGCCTCTTGGTCATTCAAAAGTTGGGTCTAGGTTATGTCTATTTCATAATTAATTTCGTTTCCATTTCACATTAAAATTCTATAATTAGCTTATTTATTAGGTTTAACCAATGTTTTACCAATTCTAAATACATTAGGGCCCATAACATCTCATAAACCCAAAATTCGGTGCCCATTCAATCCATACATATCAATTAGATTTTAGTTTAGAAAATTGAAACAAAGGTGCATCAATTCCCAATTCCTAAGGGCATGTACTCCTTATGAACTAAAAATGATGTCTCTTTCTCTACTTAGTATGAAAAATCTATCAAAACATTAAATATAACTAGAACAACACCGATCCAAATAACATGCATCAAGTAATTCAACCTAAACGGTTTGGAATAATGCTTGGAATGTGATTTCTAACACGTTAATATATGATGCATGATATGGGATACCATCATCTCATTAGGTTTAAAAATAAATAGAACCCACAAACACATCAATAGTAACAACATTATCCAATTAAATCACCCAATGGTGAAATCAAAATAACTGTAACATCCAGAATCCTAAATAAAAAAAATTCTATTTGAGGAAATTTGGATTTTCCCTGTAAGCGGGGTTGGTACTCCCAAACAAAAATTATTACCAAATTCCATTTCCTTTTCATCCCTATCTATTATCACCAAATAGTAAAGAAAATTAGAAAACAATTCTTTGATACTACATTGCAGTGTCCCACACCCTAATGTGACTCATTAGTGCCCCCAGCCCGGTTGGTCACATGGATACAAGCGTATATCCCCAAACACCAGAGGCTACCATCTAGAAGCAAGGTCCTAGGTGTGTCAGTGGGGAGACTATTCCCTCTTCACCAGAGTATACACAGTGGAATATCAATATCAACAAGTACCTAAAGTAGTAAAAAAATAATAGTTTTAAAATCATAAAAATATGAATATACCACAAGCCATAAGTGTATCATATATAATAATTATGAAGCTACATGAGTCTAAAAAGTATCCAAAATAGGTACATAGAAATACAATACAATACATGTTTCCCAAAAAGAAAAAATACATAAATGGTATCCTAGTAGCATCACAATCCTCTGCTTGGTCGAATTCTCTCCCTGATCTAAAGTAAAAATAAAAAATCTATGTTAGGAAACATTCCATTATCAATACCTATAACCATATAATCTCTTTGGGTCAATGTGGTGGCCCAAATAGAGTGTGAGATAAACATACCAGTATGAAACCACCCATAGATTTATATAGTTCTATGCAACACAATGAAATGTAATAAACAATTGTTTGTACGCTATAATGTGTGTGAGAACGCCCATGGCATATAACCACCACAAATAGGTAATACCAAAAAACCTCTCAAGGATCCCTACAACAAAATTCAGCTCTGAACAAAGCAGCTATAACCAGTATAAACTAGCAACCTGGCCTCACAGTACATCAATCCATACTCTATCAACACAACATTTCTATATAATCATGTGTATCACATTTCCATGGCCACACTGTAAAAACCCAAGTTCCATACATCCCACAGTTGTGTTGCATGTCAAATTATTATTCCAATAATGGACATATCTAAGGTGTCATGATCCATGGAATCCTCAACGATTCCCAAGAGTATCTCAATGGAATCATGGTATAGGAATTGGTTAAAATCCTAGGAGTATGTGAACCAACATATCTAGTGGGATTCAATGAAAGCTAGATCCATGGGGTAGAATGGCCTAAGGAATCCTACTGAATCAAGACCCAAGAAGCATTACAACTTGAGAAATATGAAACTTCAATCTAGCGCCATGGAGGGTCGTCTATGGAATCTAAAAAAAATTCTTCCATTTAATAGAATTTAAAAATTAAATTCCATAAGAGTCTTCCCATTCATATAATTAATTACATATCATGATTATACCCACTCCTATATGCTATTCCCATTTAATCAAGTCACAAGGGTGTAACCACCCATTTATCACCATTTTCCGGTAAACACATCACTTGGGTATACACACGAATTAATCACACTTCACTATTAAACAATCCACATGGGTACACCCACCGATTTTACACAATTGCATAAATATCCATTCAAGAAATTCAAAAACAACCAACTTGTATACACACCTGTTTAACAAATTCTATTTAAGTCATTTTATCAATTAGGCATGGCATATTATGTTTATATAATGAATAGAGGTAGAACATCTCCCAAACATGTAATTCAATCCCATTTAATTATAATTGAGGTTCCATAAACTAGAAAAACTCAAGAATATACACCTTGGGTGGTTCATCAAAGGTCAAAACTAAAGAAAAAGAATGGATCACCCCATGGGTGGCCTTGGGTAGGGAGACAACCAACAATGTATCTGAGGGAACCTTTGGAAAAACCTAATTGGAATTGATTCATCTATTTCAATTTAAAATTCCAATTTTGGTGTTGCACCAAAAATTCATATGGTTGGAATAGTGGATGATAGCCCAATAGACACCAAAAGACAAAAGAAATGTATGGACCACCTACCCATTCTCGATAGTAGAGTGCTTGTCCAGTTTCAAGTCTAGATTCAACATGGTTCAGGGGAAATCTGAAGAACATACAAAGAACGAGAAAATAGGGAATATAATCCAAAATACAAATAACACATTTGATACCCCTAATAAATTTATTTCCCTGACCCTAGTTACCCAGAGTCGGTTCATTATTATATTACATTGGAATGATCACAAGAGATCATGTCTTGAATGTCCATTTAGTTTATTATCCTTGGAAGTACTTGATACATTCATATGTTTTACATTACATTGTGAAATCAAAAAACAACAAAAATGGGTCCCCTTTAAAAACACTCATATCCCTTACCCTATTCATACAGGTTAATCATAATATACTTCTTCGCATCATGGGAAAAATAGAACATATAATTGGGTGAGCTCAGATGCTCGATAAGGATAACAATATAGAGAAAACTATTATAAATAAGAATAATCATTTAAGTAAATGAATAAGACTAAAAAAAAATCCATATTTACATAAACTTCATCATAATATGGCAAAGATAAATCAAATAATTCCATTTACTTATTTACAAGGTTATTCTACTAGTTTAATAATCACATGTAATATCTATGGCCAATTTAATAATGATGGAATGCATAATGTCGGACATCATAACCACATAGTCCATGCCTCATGACAAGACAACAAATATGATTTACTCAATGCCTTTTTCCCAGACACAAGGTTGTATCATGAAATATACCGATGCATCAAGGAGGTATAGAGGGTTCAACTTGTCACTTACTAAGTCTAATGCATTCCTTATATGAAAAGGTTGGAACATAACATAAACATTTTTATTAAAACTATCATACGAAATGTTAATAATTTAACCATAAAACATGAATGGTGTAAAAATAACCCATCCAAAGTCAAACATGTCACAAAACCTTCAATACAATTTGGAATATTTTATCATAACAAATCAACTTCAAACAAATGTAAAATACATCAAGGGATATTGACAAAGATGAAATCTAAACCAATTAAGAGAAATAACTTCTTCAATTTAGAAATCATTTAAAAGTAAAATAATTATAAAATAAAACCTTCATTTTAAAAATATTATTATAATCTTGTAAGGGAAACTTCAAAGGTGATATAACGATAGAAAATATCTGCACCCTCCATGTAAGTAAGAAAACATTGTTACTTTAATTCATCGAGAAGGTCATAAAGTAACTTGTTTGGAAAGCAATGGAAGGATTCCTTTGAAAAAACTTTATAAAAAGTCAAAAGAGGGTATAAATCACTTTAACACATAGATTAGTAAATAGTATAAATGTTTTGAAATACATTTTTAATAAACACAGATGTGGATGATAAAGAGGTCCCAGTAGCTACTTACGTATAAACATCTTGAATAATGAATAGATTGTAGAATTAACCATTATCTTGAACATTTCTATAGTAGAGGGTACTTTAACATCCTATATAATAGTTAAATCATTGTTATTCAATTATTCAACAAACGCATACATAAATATGATATCATATATGATCTTCTAATATTTCTTTGTTAATGATACTTTAGTAGTATCATTGTTTCAGGTGTTAATAGATTCATTTTCCTTTATATGTTTTATTACATAAGTAATGTTTGTTATGGATAGGATGTATATGATTCAAATCCAGAATTAAATTAAGTTATTAAAAAATATTTTTAATCATAAAATTAAAATTATTATTTAATGGTTGAGATGAGGAATTAATCTCAACACGTTCGTGGAGACTGTAATCCGTACGTACGCACAAGCGAAAATATCATTCTATAGATGGTGAAATCGTATCTAATTGGATGGTATATCATATATATAAATTATTTAACATGTTATATTTATTATTTACATCAATTATACTCATTATTATACCCATCCAAATAATAAAGTGTTGAATAACAAACTACACCACGACGTGGAGATGGTAAGCCGTACGTACGAACATATGGTGACTTTTTCATTCATAGGATGGATATAATAATGAATATGGTTGTAGAAAATTTATAATAACATAAAATTATGTATAAGGTATTGGATTTATTATTTTGGTATGAAAAAAATAAAGAAATAGGAAGTGGATGTACAAATAAAATTTGAAATAGGTAAGGAAATCATTACCTCTTTTTCAGGTGCTTCTTATTGATTTGATCAAAAGTTATCGATAGGTTGGATTATGATAAAATTAATGACTCTAGGAATATGTGAAGGTATTTGGAAGGATAGTTGTGTGGATTTTTTCCAAGAAAAATGGATTTGGAGGTGTGATTTTTAGAGAAGGGGAAGAACCATTTTATAAGAGAGGTGAGGGTCACTTAAGGAAAAGCTTGAAATATTAATTTATTATATAATTATAATCGGTTTATAATTTCCAAAAATAGATTTATTTATATGATAATGTGGTTATGGGTCAAAAAACTCCCAATAAATATGTTTTAGATCAGTTTAGGTCACCATATTAACCTTGTCATTTTGATTTCACTCTCATTTAAATAATTAAACTTTTACCATGTATTCTTGTATTATTATAATAAATGGTTAATAAAAATACTATAAAATGCCAAGAAAACCCCAAGTTGATAATTATTGACATATATAAGATTTTCTGAGTCCCTTGGAAGATCATTACAATTTTATGAAGATTATATCAAATAATAATATATTATTTGTATTAAAAACTCATTTCTATCAATTTTGACACTATTTAGTATTTGGTTTTTGTGAAAGTACACAAAAATTGATTACATAGAAAAAATACATTAAATAAATACCAACATGTCATATGTACCTAGAAATTTAGTGGAAATCATCAAAAGTCTGAATTTACATTTATTTGGATATTTATAATATCGAATATTTTAATCTTTCATTAATAAGGTAATTACTACATCATCATGGTTTTACAAATAAATTTAATTATTTAATGTCTAAAAATTATAAATAATGTAAAATTATATATGAATTTTTTTTAGTATTCTAATTAATGTTTATAGTCTAATTTATCTTTTGTATAACCCTATATTAAAAATGGTTTAGATATTAAAATTTGAATTTAACACTTTTAACTCTTCTTTAAATAAAATAATAATAAATGTCCTAATCTAATCCGAATGACTAAAATAGGATAATATTTTATTACTAAGGTTTATTTTGGACGAAAAAAACTTGTCCAATGTAATCAAGACATGTGTTAGGGTAATAATATCATTTTAACTTTAATTAACCTATTTACTTTTAACCGCGGTAAATAAAATTCAAAAGTTACTATTCAGAAAAATTTATTTTCCAACTATTGAACCAAATTTTACATATTTATGTAAACTATTTCTCTTTTAGTTTTGAAATTAAATTCAACGAAGAAGTAAAATTATGTTTATTGCAAATTTTCTAATGTGCCTAGAAGGTGGGTAAAAGACATTAAAATGTTCAATAAAATTTTATACATCTAATTTTATTATAAAATGACTTCAATGAATAAAATTGAACATATATAGGGAATACTTATCTATTTTTACCTAAAATAAATTTATATAAATTAAATAATTATATAATTTAAGTGTAGGTTTTAAACAATAACGTAGTGTTTTTCACTACTCATCAAAAATGGAATGTTTTCAAAAAAATACCAAATATTCCCACAAAGATAATTTTGATATTCCAAATCTAAAAACAAAGTCCATGTTGATAATTAAAATTTATAAAATATCAAAAAGTGTGTATTATTATTCATGACGGTTAGTTTGATTGGTCTTTGTGAGCTAGAACTCAATGTTCCATACAACTCAAGCTATTGCATTATTCAAAAAGACACATATTGTGAAAGATTGGGGCGTTACATTCTTCACTCCTTAAAAACTTTCATCCTTGAAATTTCTAGAATACTACCACATAAAATGATTTATGTGGTTATTCATCATATGATCTCGGAGATCCCATGTTTCCTCTTCCATATTAAAGATTCTCCATTGATCTTTTACCAGATGAGTCGTCTGGTTTCTCAACACCTGTTCTCTAGTAGCAAAAATATTGACGGGCTCTTCACTATAGGAAAGAATGAGTTCCAATTATAGTTCTTCATAGTTGAGTACATGTGTTGGGTCGATCATGTATTTTCTCAATGATGATATGTGGAATACATTATTATGTTTGGAGATCCATGGAGGAATTTCCAAATGATAAGCTACAACTCCAATTCATTATTGAATTTCGAATGGTCTAATGTATGTGGGATGTAATGTACCCTTTTTACAAAACCACACAACAGCCTTCCATTGATATACCTTCAAGAAAACATGATCTCCTACATGAAATTACAAATCTTTCCTTCGGTTATCAGTATATATCTTTTTCCTACTTTGAACTTTTATGATGTGGGTTTGGATAATAATCACCTTTTCCATTGTTTCCTCAACAAGTTCTGGGCTTATGAGTTCTCTTTAACCAACATCATACCAATTAGTTGGTGTGAGACATCTCTTTCTATATAATGCTTTATATGGTTCCATCTAAATACTTTCATGAATGCTATTATTATAGGAAACTTCTACCATAGGTAAATATTGACCCCACATACCTTGAAAGTCATGAGAGAAAGATCGCAACATGTCTTATAAGGTTTTAATAGTCTATTCTGACTGACCATCAGTTTGAGGGTGGTAGGAAGTGCTCAAACGAAGTTCAATATCCAGGGCCTTCAGATGAAATTTCAAGAATCTTGATATAAAATGAGGATCACTATCAGAATCAATCGATACGTGTACTCCATTAAGACTTAAAACATCATTAATATATTGTCTTTCTTATCATTGAAGTGTTAAATCTTCTCTTGTAGTAAGAAAATGTGATGATATGGTAATAATATCAACAATGAACCATATTTCATCATTCTTTCTAGGAGTATTTAGTATTCCCATGAAAAAATCCATTGTAATATCATCCCATTTCCACTTAATTATGTGAAGAGGTTGCATGAATCCTCTAGGATGTTGTCTTCCAGCCTTAACCGATTGACAAACCGTACATCATAAAACATAATCAGCAATCTCCCTCTTCATGTAATCCCCCCAAAAATGTTCCTTCATATCTATATTCATCTTAGTGCTACAAGGGTTTATAGAGAAATTGGAGCTATTAGCATCATCCAAAAATTCCCTTTTTAGATCACGTATATCGAGAACACAATGCCTCCTCCCAAATTTCAAAATTCCATCTTCATATAAAAATTTGATCAATATCCCATCATTGAAAACTTTAATTTTCATTTTAAACTCCTCATCATCAGTCTAAGAACATTTTATCCTTCATTGTAATGATGGTTTGGAATCCATTTGAAAAAGTATTTATGTTTCACCTTCCATGATTATTCCCATATCCATATTTACTAGATCCATGAACATAGGATCCCTTTCAACAATCATCTTGTTCAAAAATCCATGATCCTTTTTCTCAAAGAATCTTCCACCTTATTTGCCTTCACCGAGAGGTAGTGTATAGTGCAATCATAATATGTGAGTAGTTCAATCCTTCATCTTTTTCTCATGTTGAGTTCTTTATGAGAAAAAATATACTTCAAAATCATGTGATCGGTTTATATTTGACATTTTTCACCAAAGAGATAGTGTCTCCATATCTTGAAATCAAAGATTACAGTTTCTAACTCAAGATCACAAGTGGGTTAGTTTTGTTCATGAATTTTTAGCTGTCGTGATTCATATGAAATAACCCTATCATTTTTCTTGAGGACACAACCCATCCCTTTCTTTGAAGCATCACTATAAATAACAAACCCATCATACACCGATGGTAGATTTAATATATAAGAATTCAAAAATATTTTCATCAATTTTTAAATAAATTATTCTTGCTATTTTTTCCAGACAAATTAAACCACTTTACGTTTGAGTTTTGTTAATGGGTTAGCCAACTGGGCAAAATTCATGATGAAACACCGATAATAACCTGTTAAACCAATAAATTTGTGTACCTTGGTTATAATAATCATTTATATCCACTCGTAGATTGCCTTTTTATTTGAAGGATCAATAATGATTCCATTCTGAGAGACAATATGGTGAAGAAAAGAAATATCCTGATGCCAAAATTCACAGTTGCTAAAAATCAGAAATAATTTATTTCTTCTAAGAGTCTTTAGAATAATTGACAAATGATTTTCCTTATTTTGGTATCTTTTTTAGTATACCAATATATCATAAATAAATACCACTACAAAATCATAAAATATTTCTTGAAAACTCTATTCATTAGATCTATGAATATAGAGGGTGATTTAGTAAGTCCAAAAGGCATTAATATAAACTCGTAATGCCCATACCTGGTAAGAAATGTTGTCTTCAAAATGACTTCGTTTTTTACACACAACTAATGATATTCCCATCAAAGTTCAGTCATTTAAAAATATTTAACACCATTAATTTGATCAAATAAATCATCAAAGAGAGGTAGGGGATAATTGTTCTTTATTTTCATTGAATTGATCTCCCAGTAGTCAATGAACAACCTCATAGATCCATCGTTCATCTTAAAAATGAACAGTGGTTCACCATGGAGAAACACTAGGCGGAATAAGTCCTTTATTACTCAATTCCTCTTTTTGTTTTTTAGTTCCACTAATTCCACTATATCCATTCAGTAAGGGGTCTTCGATATGGGCCTCGAACCAAGAATTAAATCATTAGAAAAATAAATTTCTCGTTCTACAGGATGTCAAGTTAAATTTTCTAGAAACACATCAACATATTCTTGAACAATATGTACATCCACAATTTGAACATTCCTTTCCTCAATCATTGTTATTTCACTCCCTTTCTCCCCAATAATTGTATTTAGTAGAGCTACTAGGGGAGGATCTAGATAACAATCAGATGGTGTTGTTTCTACTCTAAAGATAAGTTACTTTTTATCATCATAAAAATTGGTAATCTCCTTCTTCTTACAAAAAATGTTCACATCATGTTCCAAAATCCAATCCATACAGAGGATTATATCAAATTCAATCATGGGTATGATGATGATATCAGTAGATAAAGCATATTTATATGACCTAATAGGAACAAATTCACAAATAATTGTTACAATGATACTTCCCTTAATAGTTTTTACTGACAAATTCCTTGTTAAATAAAAATGGAAATATCTAATTTTAATATAAAAATGGGAATAAATGAAAAAATGTGATGATCCAGAATAAAATAAATAATTGGTTAAATTTGAGGGAACCATTAAATTACATGTCATCATGTCATTTGGAGCTTTAACCTCAGCAGTAGTGATTGCATAAGCATGAACTTTCTCCAATGTCCTTTTCAGAGGTATGTTTCTTTGGCGCTTAGGAAATTCATTTGCATAAAGCCCCATTTCTATACAATTGTAGAAATCAAAATTTACAGCCTCTTTATTTCCCATGTAATCAAGAGCTTGGTGGACTTTTTCACCACACATGAAATAGACTCCCATTCCCTTCAGAAAAGTACCAAGGTGTTTCTTCCCTCATTTACTACAGTATTTAAAACCAACTTTTCCCTTCTTCCACTTATTTCCATTTCCAGAGTGTTGAGCAGATCTATTCTTCTCATACTTTACTTTAAAGTGAGAAGACATAGATAATTCCTTTTCTGTTTTGATAGCACATGAGAAAATATCTTCATATGTTGAGAAGGATTATGAGACTACTTCTCGATGAAGAAATGGTTTTAACCCATGAAATAATCGATCATTTTTTATCCTTGGGTTTCATATATAATATGTTGCATACCTTGGAAAACTCGCAATGATAGCCTCATACTTTGTGATTTTCTCATCCTTCATTTTCTTTAAAATTATAAATTTTCATTCCATATCCTCTTAATTTTCAAGAGGAAAGTATTATTCTATAAAAATTCCTCTAAACTCCCTCCATTAAATATTTGATACTTCTTCATCCTCATTTGTTTCTGGAATTAATGACCACCGTTGATCAGCATCATCCATGGGGCGATAAACTGCCATGAGAACATTTTTCCTTCCTCTTCTCCCTGATGCATAATTAGTTTCTCTATGAAACTTAGCCATTGCTCAGCTAAAGATATTTTTGTATTCCCATTTAATGTTGGTGGTTTTTACCTCCTGAAGTACTATCTTGAGTAGGATTGAAATCCCTACATGGATTACATGCGTTGATACAATTTCAATTCCTTCCACTAGGTTCAATTTCTAAACAATGGAATATAAAATATTTGTTAATAAATCACAATACATTATTCAAAACTAGTAAAATATCTAACATTAATAGAACAGTTTATGCATATAATCTATAATCATAAAAAAATTATTTGACGAGGTATTTACTCATAAATCCTTTATAATGGTTTGTCAGGAAAATTTTAATTATCCTATGCATATCCACTAGGAGTGTCATAACTAAGAGTGGAGCAAGGCCCGTTGTTGTGTTCCAGGATACCCCAAGTCCTTTCCAAAACACATTGTCAATGTTTTCACTCCTAGGTACATCTGTGCCAAAGCTGTCTCTATATTTTCGTCTCTAGATAGAGATGTATTTCTATTATAACTCACAAAATCTCTACATTACCAAAATTTTAGGAATTTCTTCTATAGTAATCGTCAAAGTCTACCTTAGTGTAATGTTCTCTAATCAGAGTTTTTCAAAATCTAGTTCCCAAGGATTTTTCTAAATATCCTCTGATATCAACTGTAACACACCAAATCTAGTCACCTAGAGTTAGTGCAATATTACATAACATTGTAATGATCATAAAAGATCTTGTCTTGAATGACCGATTATTTTAGTCACCTTGGATATACTAGATAGATACATAAGTATTACATTACATTATGAAATATAAAAATAAAAAATTTGTGTCCTCATTCAAAACACTCACATCCCTTAGCCTATTACTTCAAGTTAATTGTAATATACTTCATTGTAGCCTAGGAAAAATAAAACATAGAAAGTGGTGAGCTCATATGCTCAAGAAGGATAACAATATAGAGAAAACTATCATAAATAAGCAGAAACATTTAAGTAAATGTATAAGATTAAAACAATAGAATTTTAAACATAACATTCAGCATAATATGAAAGAGATAAATCAAATAATTCCATTTACTTATTCACATGGATATTCTATTAGTCGAATAATAATATGTAATATCAATATCCAAATTTATAATGATGGAATGCATAATGCAATAAATCATAACCACATAGTAAAGGTCTTATTCCAAGACTACACATAAGATTTTGTCAATGCCTTGTGCCAAGACACTAGTTTTTCTCATGAGACCTATTTATGCATTGATAAGCTATAGTGGGCACCCCATTTCACCTAATAATTGAAATTCATTCCTCATATGAAAAGGATGGAACATAACATAAACAATTGTTTAAAAACTAGAATATAAAATATTAATACTCTATCCATAAACCATGAATAGTATAAAAATAACACATCCATAGTCAAAAAAATCACAAAAACTTCAATAAAATATGGAATATTTTATCATAATAAATCAACGTCAAACAAGTGTAAAATCCATCAAATGTTTTTGGCATAGATGAAATCAAAATCATTTGAAAGAAATATATCTTTCTTTTTTGAAATCATTTAAAAGTCAGATAATTTTAAAACAATACATTAATTTTGAAAATAATATTATAATATTTTAAGTGAATCTTTGATGGTGTTATAATGGTGGAAAATATCCACACCCACCGTATAGAATAAAAAAAATTCTTACCTTAATTCTTTGAAAAGGTCATAAAGTACCTTGTTTGGAAAGCGATGGAAAGATTCCTTTCCAACCATTTTTGAAAATTTAAAACGAGAGTAAAAATGAATTTAACCCATATTCTAGTAAATATTAAAAATGTTTTGAAATAAATTTTAAGGAAAAATAGATGTGGATGATAATGAGGTCCCAGTAGAGAGTTAAGTATAAACAACATTAGATAATGAAGAGATTGTAGAATTAACCCTTACCTATAACGTTTCCCTAGTCAAGGGTACATTAAACTCTTGTATAATAGTTAAATAATTGTTATTAAATTATATAATAACTACATACATAAATATTTTATCATAGATTATCTTCTAATATTTCTTTTTTAATGATATTTCAGTAGTATCATTGTTTCAGGTGTTAACAGATTCGTTTTCCTTTATATGTTTTATAACATAAGTCATGTTTGTTATGGGAAAGATGTATTTGATTCATATCAAGAATGATAATAAGTTCTTAAAAAAAAAATTTATCTTAAAATGAAAATTATTATTGAATGGTTATGATGGAAATGAATATCATTGCTTTCGTGGAGACGGTAATCCGTACGTACGCACGAGCGACAATATCCATCTATTGATGGTGAAATCGTTTGTAATTGGATTTTATATCATATATAAAGAATGATTAAAATGTAATAATTATTATTTAAATCAGTTATACTCATTATTATACCCATCCAAATAATTATGTGTTGAATAAAAAACTAAACCACGACGTGGAGATGGTGAGCCGTATGTATGCACGTATGGCGACTCTTTCAATCAAAGGATGGATAGAGTAACTAATATGGTTGTAGCATATTTTTAATAATATCACCATATGTATAATGTAATGGAGTTCTTAATTTTATATGTAAACAACAAATAAAGATTAACTGAAAGAAGAAAAGAACATTGAATGTGGTGATGAAATTGTGACCTCTTCTTAGGGTGATTCATTTTGACTTGATCAAAATGGCTCTTTATGTTGATTTCTGATCAATGTAATGCCTCTAGGTTGAAGTGTGGGTAGTTGGGAAGATATTTGAGTAGGGGTTGGTCGAGACAAAATGCTTTGACCTTGACCTTGAAGAGTAAATTTTTATTCGAATAAGAAAAAATAATACCGCAAAGGCCCACCAGGCCCAAGACATCATGCAAAGTGACTAAAATGGGTGAATGAAATGAAGTCTGAGGGCATCCCCATGAATAATATTAACCCATATCAGTGTCAAACTATCCCGGATGTGAAAATAAACCCGGTCCAAACCGGGGAAGCTAATAGAAGCCAAGTAATCTGCGACCTTATTGCCTTCCCGCCAATTATGAAGCACACCCGTATGGGCTCCTAAGATGCCACAACAATCCCTTACCATGTATGAGACCAACCACAGAATGTCCCCAATGCCATTAAGGCCGTTATGCAGCACCATTTGAGTTGGTTTAAACTTCAGAAATATGCAATCCCATATGGCCACAAAACATGATACCTACATGCATGACCAAGGCTTCGGCTTGAAGGGTTGTTCCTTGACCCAACCGAATGGAAAAAGCCATATAGACCGACCCTGCGCCATCATGAACTACCCCGCCTCCCTGCAAATACCCGGAGACACATGAGCCATCGGTGTTGAGTTTCATACCCCTCGATGGAGGATTCCATCGAATCCATCTACCCGAAGGTGTTCCACTACCCGCCTGAGATAGGGGGATCCCTGAACCAAACTGCCGAAGGGACGGAGCATCTCTCCATCTTCCATGCACACTGATCAAGCCTAAAATCAGGCTATAGGTCCTCGCAATGATCGCCCAACTCGATGAGTCCCTTCCTTCGAAGATCTGCTTGTTCCTCACCTGCCACATGCTCCAACAACCCGCAAGAAAAATCACCGAGCGATCCCACCGTTCAGCATCTTTGTTCCCTACGCCCTAATACCATCATTCTAAGAACGTTTGATCTTCCATTGACGAAACGTTGATCGCTGTAAAATCACCAATATGTCCCCACACCTCACACGCCCATTCCCTTTAGAATAATATATGGTTAGAACTCTCCTCCGCATGGCTCTGGCATCACACGAATCTGGTAGCTAGTTGCACACCGCAACCCTTGATGTTATCGTCTGTAGGCAGATCCCTATTCCTGATCCTCCAGGTGAGGAATTTATTTTTGGTGGGGATACCATTGGTCCAAGGGATATCATTCCAGGGGTTGGTTTTCCCCTATATGCTTGTAATACTATGGTAGTATTTAATGGTAAAAACACCGGATGGTGAGGGGGTGAAGACACACCAATCCGGGTCAGACGACAGCTCGATGAGGGAGAAGACGTCCTGTTGCTCCCTATCTAGGACAGACCTAATGATCTCCGGATACTGGATGGCATCATGGGAGGATATGTTTTTGACATTGAAACCAGGGAAACCAATGATCGAGTCGCTCCAGTTGTGATGCCAAAACAGGATTTCTCCGCGTCTAACAATCCAGCGAGCATGCCTCCTTAGATCATTCACGATGGGGCCAATCTCTGTCCAGAAAGGATAGGCGTGGCCATCAGTGGTAAAAGAGTCCCCCCAGTGCACTCCCGTGCATGGTGCGCAACCACATAGTACGTTGTTACATCACCTCCCATGCAAGCTTTGTGTGCATGCCGCAGAGGGTAATCTCGAGGCAGCGCACATTGATCCCCCCTCAAAAGTCATGCACTTCAATCTGCTCCAAGAGGTCCAATGACGTTTCCCCTCACCCCTGGGGTCTAAGATAAATTTGTCCATAATCTTGTCAATGCAAGCGATGAAACCCTTTGGTACCTTCAGTGCTGAGAGAGTGTGAACCAGTGTGGAAAGCAAGACGCTGTTGACCAAGGCAATTCTACCACCAAAGGACAGAAGGTTGTTTTTCTAGTTGTGCACCCGATCCATGATCTTATTGTAAAGGAAGTCGAAGTCCCGGATGTGATAATGGCCATTCGACAGAGGATCCCCAAGGTAGATCATAGGAAAGACCCCCTCTGCATCTCAAGAAGGAGACCCACCGTCGAAGCCCTTCTAGGGAGGCAATAGCAAGGCAAGAAGAAGCTACTCTTTCCCCTGTTAATTCTCTGACCGCTCCAAAGGCAATACTCCTCTAGTAACCTGTTCGGATAATCCAAGGATATACTAGAAGCATTCACAAAAATAACGGTGTCATCTGCGAACATGATGTGCGACACTGATGGGTGGCTCGGTCTGCGACGGAAAGGAAGCATCTAGACTCTGTCCATGCTACGATGAATAAGGAGACTTAGCACGTCCTGGGCCAAGACAAACATGCTTAGTGAAATGGGATACCCTTGGCGAAGGCCCCAGATTGGTTTGAAGAAACTGAATGACTTTCCCAAAAAAGAGACGGCCAACCACGATGAACTGAAACAATGAAACAGAGTGTCGATGAGTCCGGCAGAGAGCCCCATACATGCCAACACCTTGTTGATGAAACTCCATTCCACCAGGTCATATGCCTTGCTCATGTCAATTTTAATGACTGAGTTGAGCCCGCGAGACTTGTGGTTAATATCACGAATCACCTCCGGGCCCAATGCTATTGCTCCCTGGATGAATCTCCCCTTCACAAACCCCTGTAGTTCCAAAGCCACCCATCGTAGAAGAAAAGCTGCCAGTCGGGAGTTAATGACACTGTCAAGGATCTTGTACGAAACATTGCACATGCTCACAGGTCGAAACTGGAGGATCGAGGATGGGTTCTTTACCTTGGGGATGAACACAATCGTGGTGGCACCGGCGACCCTCAGCAGGTGCCGACCCCTGAAGAAGTCCTGAACAGCAGTGATCAAGTCACACTTGATCACCTCCCAAGAGGCTCTGTAAAAGGACGCGGGAAATCCATCCGGTCCCGCCGCACTAACCGGGTTGAGTTTCAACATTGCATCAAAAATCCCATTTTAAAAGGGAAGAGCTCCTAGAACTTCATTATCCCAGTCCATAACCACATGAGGAATGGAGTTAAAGAGGTCTGTGTTGATGCCTGAATATCCCACAGGCCACTAGACGTTGGTACCCGTTAAGAGATCCCTTAAGTACTCATTGGCCAACCCACCCGCAACATCTTTGTCATCCGTAAAAGACCAATCCTCTAACTGGATGTTTAGGTTCAAAGGCCTTTTCCTATCCTTGATGCATGTGTGGAAGAATGTAGGGTTGATATCCCCCTCTTTTAGCCACTTGATTCTCGTGTTCTCCCAAGACATGCGCTCCTACTTCAGCAACAAGTCTGCTAATAGCTCTTTCTCTTTGATGAGGTCTGAGAAAACCTGCTCGTCCCATAATTCTTACAGACGCTGTTCAAGTTGGTCGACAACTTGTGAGATGAAAACCTCTCAACCAATATGTATTATACAGTTTTAGGTCACCATATTAACCTTATCTTTTAGATTTAACTCTTAGTTAAATAGTTTAACTTTTATTGTGTATTTTTGTATTATTAAAATAAATGGTTAATAAACACGCTCTAAAAATACAAGAGAACCTCGAGTGGTTCATTATTGACATATCTAACCTTATATAAGTCCTTTGAAAAAACCATATATTTTTATGTATATTATATGAATAATAATATAGTATTTTCTTCTAAAAACTCATTTATGTCAATTTTGACACTATTTAGTATTTGGTTTTTGTAAGTCATAAAATAAATTTTTATTTAAATAAAATGTATGTTTAAAACAATAATGAAGTGTTTTTAAATATTCATCAAAAATTAAAAATTTTCATAATAATACACAATATTCATCATGAGCTAATTTTGATTTTCTAAATCAAAAAATGAAGTCCATTTTGATAAATAAAATTTATAAAATTTCAAAAAGTGGGTGTTACTATTAATAATGGCTAGTTTGATTGGTCGTGGTGGGCTAGATCTTGGAGTTACATAAAGTGATTAATATTGTATTATTCAATGAAAAATATTCCACTGAAGCTTGTGGTGTTACAAGAATCAAGAATGGAAAAAAGATTTGATCTTACTTATGAGGATCTGATGAGATAAACTATGCTCAAATTAGAGATCAGATGAAGGATCAGGATCAAATAATAGTATTTTCACATAAGGAGACCCATTAAGATTTTACCTTTCTGTGCATAGTAGTGAAAACATAATTTAGGTTTTATAAAGGTTTTAATTTTAAACAAAAAATTATTTAAGGAAACCCAAAATAAAGGGGCTTCATGGTTTAGGCACCTAGTTTGATTAACTGTGTCCCAACCGTGCACGATTTATAAAGGGGAAAGGGGCACTCGCATGGTTTACCTACATGGTTTATAAAACCTATGGAAACCATGCGCTAGCCATCTAATAATGTACATAAAAAACAATAGACCTAGACACATGTACATGTGTCCCATTCTACATGGTTTGATCAAACTATAAAGTACGTACCTGCCCTCTATCCATCCTCGCATGGTTTAGTAAAACTGTGTAGTTTCCCCATATGGTTTGCACTAACCATGTGCCAGGATTATAACACACACAAAACTAGTTCTTGGATCTTAATAGGTCCCAAACACCTCCAAAACACCTGAGATCCAGTAGGGAACTCACATGATGCCAAATTGGAGCATTCAAATTGAAAAAGAAGTGATCCACACCTCATACGAAAACCCATGGTCATTAAATTATCCCTCCAAGAACATGTCTTTTATAAAATAAAATCAATTAGTTTTTTTATACTTTCAATAGATAAAGAAACTAAAAAATTGTGTATCTAGTATTTCGTAGTTTGGATAAAATAAAGATTAAGGTTTGGTTAATTTCTTTTAAGATCCATGTCATAAAAGTTATTCTGAATGTAATTCTCCTTAATAATGTTGGGAAAACATTCCATAAAAACTCTTCAAGAATTATTTTCCCCCATATAATCAAATACTTTTAAATTAAATAAACATAAGAACATTTAATTTTAGTGAATTCATTTATCTCAACCACTTTATGACATGAATTATTACATCATGAAAGAATATATATTTCTCATAAAAATAATGAATTTTTTTTACAATTTTGGAACAACCATGAGTTGTCAACCGTCATTGTGTAATGAAGGAAATATCCTTTGAGAATCACATATCAGACTCTAAAAAACACAACATGATACATATTTGAAAATGTAGTATTCCATGGTGTGACCATTCTCCATGGTGAAAGATCATATTTCCAATTAAACCCTATAATATCACATCGTTCATTATATAGTGAAAACCAGAACATACCGATCTGGTCAAGAACTTCACTACATTATCCCTCTTATAGCTTCCAATATTGTGACAATAGATTTTCGTGATGCACATATAATAATGTGAAACCTTTATCATTTTTCATAATAATAGATAAGTTTGATAATATGTATCATTATTAGAGTGTGGTGTCATTCATCATGGATCAAACCATCATTTAGCTACAACCCACTTAATCATACATGAATCACACTATAGTGTGATATGTTCCATATGGTCTGACCAACCAATAAAATTTCTAGAACTAAATTCCTTTGAAATAAATGTTGCATCATGACACTTAGTGTTGCAATAAGAAAATAAATAGATTATCCTAAATTCATCCAATATTTATGATAAAAATTTTACCTGAATCCTAGAACATTTCGAAGAGTTTTATTTATAATCATTATCAAAAATTAAAACCTAGAAACACAGACAAGGTTATTTATAATAATATAACAATTTTTGTTAATTATGGAAACTCATAAACACCTTTAGTAAAAAAAAATCCAAATACTAACATTTTATCTATCTTCTAAATTAATAAAATTAATTCATTTATTCAGTAATCAACTAATCTAGGTTCACATGTGACATTATCAGTATAAAAAACATCTTAATGAATATTTACTCATGAAAACACTTCAATGATCTTCACACTCTTAAACAAAACTAGTAAAAAACAATATACCAATATATTGACACCGCTTAGTGATAATTAAACTCCTAACACAACATGTTAATTATTAATTTCAGTTCATCATATCAATAATAAACTCTTTCTAAAGGAATACTCTTGAACACTCCCCTTACAAATTATGAAAGGAATCCCATATCCCCTATTGTCAAATGTGATAACAGAAATTTTCAATAGGAAAATAGAACCACATCAGTATATTTACAGAAGATACATCTACAAATTTAGATAATATCAATCACCTATTCCAATATATTTTGGATATTTATTTTCATTTTCCAATAAACGCAAAGAGATCTTTGATAAATGTTCTGAATTGATCATTTGAAAAGAAAACAATTAACACATGTGAGATATCATACTTCTCCATGAACCACATTTTGTTAATAACAATTGAAGAATTAAATTTTAGAACAGGAAATACCCTAGGGGAGTGGGGTTCACATCTCTAATGTGTAATGGATCAACCATAGAGCCACTAAACTGATGCTCCAAGATGGTGTTCAACAAGACCTCAGACACCAATCCCCAAACATCAGATACTACCACCTAATAGTGTAGGTATAAGGTCATATAGTGGGGAGACTATACCCACTTATAAGAGTAAAATAGTACTATAAACACAATAAATGAAAAAATAAACATCCAAATAATAAACCGAATAAAGTGATATACATGTAATCACCAATGATAATAAAATAAGTAAATCTTATTTCAAAATAAACAGTAATTAATATGCATCATGTAGTGATATATAAATAGAAGGGGGTTATATACATCAATCCCAAATAAACCCAAAATAATAACTTGAGGAACCTTTAAGAGATGGTCTCATATCATTTCTCGCTCATAACTCCTAAACTCCATCCGAAAAACTAATGGATTGATAACATCATGAACTCTTCCTAGACCATTACATCGAATTATATCATCTTCTCAAGTACCAAAATTCCATTAAAGCCCAAGAGGGTTGTGAATACAACTATGTAGACCACCACTAATGGTGTACCTAAATATGTCACATGATAACAAGTAAATGTGAGGTATTTTAAAATAAATCAAATAATATAAAAAAGATAAATCAATAAAACCCTGATGTTATAGGATCTACAAAAATGCTCGCTGTTGCACCTACATTATTTGGATAGTTTTGGGGTGTCTTTGATCATGTCATAATAATATTACCTACATAAGAAACCATAAAAAAACTAAGAACTCATACTATAATTTACAATTATAAGAATTTTTGCACACATAATATGATAACTCATCTCGACATTCTTATAGAATATCATCACCTAGGTTAGAATTCCCTAATATCTTGGATCATAAATAAACTATTTTCTCATTATATCATCCCTATAAATATGGTACCAAGTGGAATAGATGGATCAGATATTTCCATTCCAAATCACGTTCCCTGAAAAATCTAGGCACTCATATATGCATTTCTAATCATCTAGCCTCACATAAAATCTAGGTGTTTATCCAGACATTCTATATCTCATGTTCGATAACCCCCAAAGAATTTAAATTTAAAAAAAATAATATTTCATTAAGGTATATTTCTAATTACCATCCCTTTGAAAACATACCATATTGGTCCTAATTGACACCTTAACATTAGCAAATTTGACTTATAATTTCAATTCATTATATAGTCCATCATTTCATTATATAACAATTATCTCATATTCCAAGAAAACTATATGTTTTATACATTCATAATATTAATAAAAGTCATTAATTAACCATCTAGAGTTATGTTCCATCTTTGAGCACCTAATCAGGTAATTCCATATCAATTATTACATGAACCATAAGAAAAGAAAAAAAAATTAAATTGGAAAACCTAGAAGACCCCCAACAATGACTTACATCGAAGAAAACAAATTTGATATGATGTGAAATCATTATCCTTGAATACCATCTCTCTATGAAGAATGGAAGCCCCCATCATCTTGGGATGATTACACTATTATCTGGTGGAATAATCACTAAAAATCCAACATGGAATAAGAAAAAAATTACATAAATTGGTGGAATAAGAAAAAAGATTTTTAGCTTTACCTCCAGCTCTCCCATGTTTAAAATGTATGAATGCATAGATAAATAGAGAGACAAAT
Organism: Viscum album; assembly: GCA_963277665.1. NCBI lineage: Eukaryota > Viridiplantae > Streptophyta > Magnoliopsida > Santalales > Viscaceae > Viscum > Viscum album. Next base: position 476,796,810 of record OY728151.1, read on the forward strand.
ATTCATCCTGGAAGAGATGCATGAGTGGTAGACTGCATTGAATGTTGATGGATGAATCTAGAGTATAAAAATGAGTGATAGATTATAAAATCTTAAAGGAAATGTGGTAAATACAAACTTATTAAGGGGAACTCATTTTGGATGCATAGTTTTTCAAATTGTGTGTCAACTGTGATCCAAGTCTATATCCCCCTCTATAACGAGGTACTTAGTTCCTCTTATGGTAACATGGTTTAAAAAACTATACACCAATTTATAAATTATATATAGTTATAGGGAATTTTTGAAACATACCGTCTTCCCTAGGCTATTTCTAAAAATGAAAAAATATATAACCATCAATCCCATGAAACTTATCTAAGCACCGGACATACCCCTTGGGTGTAAAGACATGGAAAACATTTTTTGGGAGAAAAAATCTTGATTTATATTTCAAACCACTCTAAAAAATCTCTCTACCAACAAAAATAAAATTCAATATTCACATTAACTTCATAGGATCGTAAAAAACCCATGGTATTAAAATCTACCAACCTTATAACATCTCCTGCATAATATTTTCCACCAATTAATAATGATATAAAACGAACATTCTTTCAGATTTATTTTATGAGAATCCTTCTTAACTACACTCATTTACTATAATTCACTAGTTTTTGTTAGGAATAACCACCCAAAACTAGCTCTAACCTAGAAACATCACCATATCATAAATCATGATTCCACTTACATTAGAAAGTCAACCATGACACTGCAAGTTTGATTGAATTTACAAGCTTCAGAAACTTGCATCGTCACATCTCACCAGCAGATCCACTATTCAAAAATGTCAAAACTCACTTGATCACTACTCCAAAACACATATAATCACTCCCAAGACACATTATGAAATGATACCTTGATGAAATAATAACATAAACATCCCAAACTGTATCATTCATGACACATTAGTTTTATGTTGGACTGAACCCTTATTCCCAATTTCAACCCAAAATTGATAAGTTAAAATCATCGTGGATTAATAATCAATTGGATCATTAAAACAAAACTATTACATCCAAAGTGAAATTATTTTCATAGTTTTAATATCACGACATCCAAATTCACCCAATAACACAAGTTGAGCTTTATTTGACAGACCTGACTCATCATGCTCGACTGCCCTTTTCAAAACATCATAAATAGTCACATCCACAGCCTTAAACTCTAGAGGTACCAAACTATAATTTATAATACTTCAACTAGAGCCTCAATCGGAAATATGATGAATCTTCCATGGTTTAATCCTCAACCAACCATGATGAAAATCCTAAAATATAGTGAGCTCTAGAAAACCCCATAGCCAAGGCACATACAACTGCTCCAAGACCAGCTTGATGTAAAAAATATATGCTTGAGACACATTTAACACCATATATAAGACATAACTGGAAATTCACTATGATTCACATCCCACTTCCAAATTTTTTTCAACACATCAAAAATCCATTTCAGATTACCACAACCCATGCTCTATCCATAACCTAACATTATTGCTAAATGAGGTTGAATTTTTTCACAGCTATATACTGATTCTAATGGAAACCCATCACAATTTTATGGATCATGGGATCATTAACCATGGATTTCACTAAAAGAACTACCAATAATGAGGACCATATCTTAAATGATTTACGGTGTATCCCACACTATCCATTTCATCCCATACCACTCCTATAATGCCATTTCAAATAGGTATCATAAAAACCATATTTGGGTCACTCCTCAAGAGTCATTCATTTTCATCTAGAATTACCATAGTTTATTATTCCATCAAGGGTCATCCATGGATAAAATAGAATATCATCCCTAATACTTCTATATTCCCCTATTTTAACAACACTGTTTTTTATCAGAGATCCTTGGAGTACCACCCCCACAAGCCTCCCGTCACCCACATTGGTCACTACCCTTAGACATATATTTTGATTTATTAAAGAACCATAGGAATATATACTTTTACCACCCCAAAACATGAAAAAAAAATTAGAACAACCCCCCCCCCCCAATACATGATTGTATACAAGATTCCATAAGAGAACAATAATTACCCATTCCATAACAAGTCGATCATAAGGAATTGTTATAATATCAGTGAGTGAAATCTCATAAATACTCAACTTGTGCACCAAATCCAGTGGCAATTCCTATCCCGAATTCTAGTATCATAAAGTATAGAACTCACTTGGAGCTTTATAGGACCGATAGAACCTCGCGTATCATCCACACTACACCAAAAAGAATGTTAAAGGGTTACAAGTATAAATGTTACTACACGTTTCAATAGGGCTCCAATTTCCTTTCAGGATCCTACCTAATTAAAAGTGTATAATAAGTGAAAATATCAGGGAGTAGTGTTCAGGATGGAAGAATATCTGGGATATTTCATAAGGGTCTTGGGATTGATGAAAATTTCTTACTAATAGAACAATTTTTGGCCTATATAGACATTCATTATCTTAATGATCTATTTAGGCATGTGGGTTTGCCTTAGGTAGGGGACCATGTGTCTACAGTGAAAGTGGTGGTTCATGAAGGGAATGATCTTAAAGAGATTATTAAATGGTAGGGTGCCTGTGTTGTTAGAAGGGACCCATTGTTACAATGATATCAAAGGAAATACTCAGTATAGTGTGTATTGTCATTACATGGACTGAAATATAGGGTCCATAATTGGGATGTTATTTTCTAAAGGGTGGTGGTGAATGTATCCCCCTGGAAAGTTAAATGGTAAAAATAATAAATGTTACTACCCATGTCAATAAGGTACACCATTATTTTTAAAGTAATACGTAATTATAAATCCATCATTAACAGATCTTTCCCTTGAGTAGTGTTATGGAATGATGAACTTCTATGATGTTTCCCACGGAATGTGAGAGTAAGGACATACAAAACTAAAAGAAAATGTGTTTTCTTGTAGGGATAGATAGTAGTATGATGATCTATTTGGGAATATGGGAGGGACCTAGGTAGGGGGACAAATGTTGACAGGGCAACTGATGGTGACTTGGGAGCTAGGGCCCAATTACTATATTTAAAGGTGGGGCTACCATGTAGTATGCATGTCCTGGTTGATATATAAAAAATATTAAATGATGAATAAGATTAACCTTCAGGTTCTAAATGATGTATCACATATCCTTCTTTAGTATGTGACTTATTCACGAGGACCAAAAATTGGTTTTGATAGAAATCATGCTAAAATTTGACTATACATTTCTCAAATTTCACTATAATAAAGTGATATTTGATATCAATTTTCTTCTTTCATGAGTGATGTATATGATTTTTATTAATATTGATAACACTAAAGTTTTCATGACTTATTGTAATGAGAAATTTTACATCAAATTTGATATAACAAAAAATTTTCCTGAAAAATATCAATTTGGCATAATCCTGAGTGGTGGAAGTATTCCCAGATTCTGTTATGCTTAATGAAACACAGTCTTACTTCATTGTTAGCCATGAAATAAATAAATCTAAAAGATGGAATGCACCCCCAGTTGTTAACTCATCATTATACAATGAATTTTAAAAATCTATATACATACCTTATAATAAAACATTCTATGATATTGGATTCTAATACAATATAAAATTTACCCTGACATTATCATGACATAAAATCCTTGTCACTACTTGTATGTGGATTCTGTTATGATAACTTTGGAATCATAAAATTTTATAAGTTGAAAAAACAATGTCAAATATTCTTTTTGTCAGGTATAGTAGGCTTCTAATGGATTTCATATATTCTTTGAAATCTATATATTTTTCATTCTTTATCCCTTTAAAATTTAAATTGACTAGTAATTAGGGATTTCATCACATTGGAATCTTTAATTTCAAATATCCTTATAACCTCCTTATCATATATTATTTGGAAAATTAATACCATATTCATTATAAGTATCATCTGTAAACTAAGGAAAAATGTCAACTAACCAATATTTGACTTTTTTGTCTTTTACTTTATTAATTTTGTAACCTAATTTCATTATATATTTCATTATCATCCAAATATTATTTCATCATTATAAATGAATATAAATATCATTTGACCATTCTATTTCCTAACATAGATATTATGATCATTTTCACCATGTTGGCATCTTAGTCTTCTTATGTGCTGAGTAAGCCAAGAATACCACACTTTTAGCATGCACTCCAATTTGTATAACATGATCATCAACCAAAATAATTTTCTTTCATCTTAAAAAATAATAATTCTATCTATTTATAGTATGTACAGTTCCTACTCAAGGAATCAATTATGTAATTTCAATTTAATGTCGATATAGAGAAACTTGAATCGCCTTTTCACTATTATGTCTATGAAAATTTGATTTTTTTCGAAACTAGACATGTGGGAAAACAACAACTAGACATCGATTCCATTAATATAGGAATATACATTATACCAAATTGAAGTGTTTTTGTGAATAAAATTTCATTTTGAAATGAGTTTATTATAGAAAACACAATTAATTATTATAAAATATTTGTTATCTATCCATGGCTTAATTTTCAATCTCTTATGCTTGTTTATTTACTCAACTACTTACTCGATAAATTTGATATAATTATTATCTCTGTAAACACTTCAATTATTGTAGGATCTACTTATAATAAGGGAGATGTTCTTTGTAGATACATAATTATACTTGTTTACACTAAATATGTTTGATCTATAATGATGTTTTCATCATTTATTTGAATACACATTCTCATATTTCTTATAGAATATGATGTTGTTATATCTTCCACATTACTAGTGTCTTATACAAAATCATCCTCTACCCATTGTCCACCCATATTTTTCTTAACTCATCATTTAATTCCACTAGAACTTACCCACATTTTTTTAGAAAATTCTTCTTGTTTTCTATAATAGTGAAATATTGGCCTCCATTTATTGTTTCGAGACTTTTAATGATATATTTTGACACATTAATGTTAAATATGAAGATAAAATAAATACATTTACCCCCATGATATTCAATCATAAAATTATTCCTCTCTTGAATGATAATAGAACATTTACATACAAATATATGAAAGAAATTTAATGTCCTCTTCTTCCCATAACACAACTCATATAAAGTATTTTTTTTACACTTCAACATAGTAAATCTCAATAGGGTATATAGAAAAAATCTAGACCATTTTTTTCAATACATCTCTTATAATTATTTCCAAATGAAATTTATTTGGTATTAGTTATTGATAAAATGGTTTCAGTTCATTAAAAATCCATTTTATGAAGGGAAATTACCACTAAAAATTAGTTCATTGTCCCATAATTCTAAATATATTCATCCACATTGTTGTTAGTAATCATTGTACAGTTTTAATTCATGAATTCTGTAATTTTCTTCCTAAATACATTCAACGTGAACCTATAATTTATTATTATACAAATAAATGTTGTAGATTTCACAGATATCAGTATTGAACATGTCATCACACTAAATTAGTCAATAAATGTCAAATTATACATTGTTTTACTAATAGATTTTGGTGATATTGACCATAAAATATAAAAAGGCAGCAAGGAAAGCAACTATATTTACTTATTATCATTTTGTTTATTCTCTTTTCAGATAATAATCACCTTTTTACAAATATATCAAATTTGAATAGTATCACATGAAACCCTATGGATATATTGATCTCTATTATTCTACACAAAATCTACTAAGGTATTTTAGATTATGTGTATTTGAATTTAGTGACATAGATTAATATTGTCATTTTAAGATAAAAAGCATATACCCTCTTCTCCATTAATGTGGTAAATATTGTCCTCTATAAATTTTTTTATATCAGTACTATAATATACCTTTTTAATGATGCACATATTATTTTTGAAATTGATTTATAATTTGGTGTCAAATTATTAGATAACACTTCTCATGTTTTCACCAAGGCCATCAACCTCAAGAAAATCCATGCACATCATGCCTTTTACTCTAGTTTTGGTTTTCACAAAGCTAATGATCTTTAAGCCATAAATATTTCTAAATATTTTTAGACAATCCAAACCATACATTACACAAAGGAAAATATCCATTTTAATGATATTTCAATTACACCCGTATCAATAATCCTTAATCAAACTCTATTTGTTCATTCAATGAATTTAATACCACATTTTACTTCTTATCTCCTACATTATTTATCCATGTGTATTGCTTCACATCATTTATTGGTTAATATAACAATTTATCCTTCATATTTGATGGAAAATCCTCCCATTAGAAGTAAGTGAATTGACTTATAATTTTCATATTTATTGATAATACATTTTAATATAAATAATTATCTCTTTTACTTTCCCTTATCACAATACATTTTCATTCTTGATGAGAAATAGATGTATTTTTATCCTTATACATCACACACAAAATCATATCCATTTATAACATAGAGATTATTTTAATTTTACTCATATGTATCAACCATTATTAATACTCGAGGTACCTATTATATATAAAACACACAAAATGTGTATATCCCTACATTCCAAAAAATACCACCAAAATCATGGTATATTTTTATTTGTATTTATTAATATTATTGTATTATTTTCTGGCTTCTGAGTTTCACTCATATAAATATTCTTCCTTAATGTGAAAATTTGTGTCTTGGTATGAATTATCACCACATTTTTCATGTGGATAGACCCACAAAATATTTTAATCCACTAACAAAACAATACATCTTTATATAAATCCATGAACATCATTACTGTACATTTTTTTCTTCACCTTATCCATAGCCCCCACAATCCAGATTTCAGATGTCATCTTAAGAGTAAAGAGCCTCACTTGATATTTGATATTTCATCATAGCACAATGATTTCTCATTTAATATCATTGTTATTTTTAAATGGATTATTCATTATTTTATAAAAATATCTATAATATTCTATTGTTCATTAATTTTTTACTTTATAACAAATTATATTTTCTATGTTTTACAAATCGTTATATTTTATTTTTTTAAATTTGACCTTTAACATGAACACATTGTCTTATCATTATTGAATGTAATGTTTTGGAATCATGACATAATCCTTTGGATTTCATTTTTTCTATCCATACATAAATTTCATTGATCATAGATTTTAAATCATCTTTGAAGTTTACTAGTACCATAATCTTATAATCCTCATCATTATTGATATCCTCAATTTTTGTTAGTCTATAATGAATATAAGAATTTATTCATTGATGTATTTACAACAATTAATTTCACCCTCTTTCATTTATTCCAACCTAACATCCTCTTGTTATTTCATGTTCTTCTTTTTGATGAAATTGTATTGTGACATTATCATTCATTTTACACACACAGTTTATTTTTTTGTTGGCATTACATCATATTCATGATATTAGAACTTCTAGGGACATTGTGTTTCTAGGGAACTAACTTTTCCACCAAAAAAATCAAGTGAGTTTTTTCTCCCCTTTGACTTTTTTCCCGTTATTATTTTCAATTTTTTTCAAAGTAATTACATTACATTAACAAATAAATTTTCTATAAAATCTTATTTTACAATGAGCTTCTACAATTCCTGAAATACCACTTCATGAGATGTTTCCATAATAATTTAATCATCATCATTATCCCTAATCTTGTATGCATCAAGAGTACTACGAAGATTAAATATTCTCACCTATATTAAATCCTTATCCTCGAGTACTAAGACCTTTAAATTTAATTAAGATAGATATATTATCAAGATTCACCTCATGATATTGACATCATCACAGTTTTCTCTAAGTTTTTGAATTCCGTTCAATGTCACATTTACCAAATTGAAGAATAAATAAATGGTTTCATTAAAATTCATACCTACATAATTAAACAAGTAAAAAATATAATAGAATCCAGTTTCACTTAACATTGATTTTCCATCATATATTTCAGTATGTTTTTTTGTCTATAGAGTGTTTAAAATGTCATTCCAATCTCCATGTAAACTAAAATTCCATATATGGAATATAGTAATACATATTTGGAAAATTAATTGAAATACAGTTTCATCCAATTATTATATAATTACAAATTATTACATTAGAAGATTAGAATTAATTTTTAGTTCAGAACCACATACCTATAATCCCAGTGAGAAAAACATCTTCAATTAAATCATTTAGGGTGATACAAATTATTGTTATTACATAATATATATACACTAATAATGGGGATTGAATATTGGTTTTTTAATTTTAAATGTCTAGCATAATAATACTTTTTAGAAAATAGTAAGAATTATCTTTGTATCCATTATAATGAAACTGAAAAACATATAATGAAAATAATGGGAGATAATGTACTATAACATGGTTTTCTAACAATATGATATGTCCATAGAGAATATAAATGTGGTGTGGAAATGCGAAACATTTAATTAATGCAATATTTTTTATTTTAATGTATAGGAATCTCATTGACATTATAGTTTTAAAACCCTAGAAATAGTGGAGAACATTATACTCTCCTATCACTTATGTAAGAACCCGGATCTTCGTTTCAGGTATGTTTTTCTCTTTTTCTGGAGTTTTTGAGAAAAATAAAGTTTCTGGAAATTTTTTAAGTACATGCCAAGTACTTTCTAAGTACACACCGTGTACTCTTTTCCCACCCAAAGCCGTGTACTGGCCAGGTCCGGGCCACACACACAGTCTGTAGGGGTAACGTGGAAGCCGATTTTGGCAGAGTACAGAAAGAAATAGTACACGCCGTGTACTCTAAAAGTACACACAGTGTAGTTTATTTTTTTAATTAAACGTATCGGGGTCACGCCTGATCGCCATAAACGTCTTCTTCTAGGTCTGGTTCGACTAAGAGACGACGTACAGCCGTGAAACTTCTCCAGATTCCCAAGCCTCCATCTGTTGGCCAATTCGACCACCATCAATTGCGTTGGGACCGCAGTGGTGAGTTCTTCCTTCTTCTTGAGTTTCATTCCTTGATTTCTCCTCGTTTCCATGTTATCGTGGTTTGATCATTTTGGATGTTTTCTCAAATCTACGACGTTCAAGGGAGAATCAGTCGACATGGTTCAAGTATATCCATCACCTAGGATCGTTGTAGGTGGTTTTTTCCTTACTGTTTAAATTCCTTGAGTTTTATGTGCAAATTCTAACAATACCTATGAACGGGGTATTGGGTGTTTACCTTTTTTGCCCTTGTTGTTTTCCTGCCTTTCTTGTATTCTTATGTGGAGGTAAATTAATCATGTTAGAGGATATTTTTTTTGTGCTTGGATGTTTTTCCCATGCTTTGTTCTATTTACGACCTTCGGGTTTTGTTTTCCTTTGGTTGTTACACCGATTTCCATGCCTTCTGTCTATAGGATAGAGTGTTTTTTATAACATGCTTATTGCCCTTTAGACTATTAGCCAAGTACCTCTATAGGTGTACTTTGGTTATACAAGTAGATCTATAGGTGTACTTTGGCCATATAGCATTATTATGCACTGAACGACATGGGACTGAGAGAGCCTGGTGCTATAGACTATAAGGGATAGACCATGTGAGCTTCCCAATGAGTTTTAGACATTATAGACTACAGAAGGGTAGACCGAGAGAGCTTCCTCAGAGAGTCTTGGACATTAGACTATAGGCGATGGAACAAGCGGGATCCCAGAGAGTCTTGGATTATTATAGATTAAGGAGGGTAGACTGAGTGTGGTTCCTCAGAGAGTCTTACCTTGTCTGTTTTCTCTTTAAGAACCTTCCCAGACTAGAGGAGGAATTGACCGAGTGATTTTCCTCAGAGAGTCTGTGGTATACCTGAGGCTATATGAGGAATTGACCGAGATATCTTCTTTATAGAGTCTCTAGACCTTGGGGATAAGAGGGTTAGACCGTGTGTTCTTCCACAGAGAGTCCCTGACTACCCTAGACTATAAGGGGAATTGCCTGAGTGATCTTCCCCAGAGAGTTTCATAATTTCGTATGACCAAACCAAAGGGGTTAGGCTGAGTGAACTGCCCAGAGGGTTGTGGTACTTCTTGGATAGAACCAGAGGGGATGACTATGAGTACTTCCCAGAGGGTTTTCTTTCTTGATAGCTGTTTGCTTCATTGCTGTTGTTGGTTGTGGATTTGATTACTGCTGTGTATCATCCTGCTTTGCTATTGCTGTTTACTGCTTAGTGTACTTTTACATGCCATATACACACTGACTGTTTGAAACAGATCTTCGGGTGGTTGCCTATTGGGATTTTATCTCACACCCTATTTGGCCATGATTTTAGGCCCATGAAGACTATGTTGTTGCAGGTGTAGACAAGGGAAAGCTCCCTTCGACTTCTGGTACTTGATTGCTAGGAGCAGGAGAGCAATGAACCACGCTCCGGGTTGCAATGTTGAGGAGCTGTTTACTTTTCTTTTGTACTTGTTTTGGTACTGTGGTGATTTTCATAATTGTGACTTGTTTGACTGCTTTCCTAGCTATGTATCTTGCATCGTTCCATATATATACGTATTTGCTCAAGTTTGTTGATTTAGTCTTCCACTGTTTATTATTGTTGGTTATTTACTACTTCTGCGATTGCATGTTTTTTTATTTCCACTGTGTACTCTGCCAATGAGGGTATAGTTTCCCCACTACCACAACCAAGGCCCTCACTGCTAGTTGGCAGCCTCTGGCATTTGGGGAAATGCGCTTGAGGCCATGTGGCCAATCGGGCACGGGGTGCCTCTGGGTGGCTTCTAGAACCAGGACGTTACAAAGTGGTATCAAATGGATTCTTTTCTCTTGCTTTACTGTTTGGAGACTTTATCCAGGGATAGGATATATTCAGTACTTGGAAATAAGCTCTGCCCGGGAGTAGCTAACCCATGTACAGGGAAAAGCCATACTACCTTGTTTTTTTACAGTTTTATGGTTTTATGATTTTATGGTTGATATGATTTCACCTAGGGTGATTTACATGCTTTGTGTTGTTATTGTTTTGACTATTGTGGTTCTATTAATGTCGAAACTTGATGAAATTAGGGTATGCCATCCCATGCATCATACAGGCACTTGTAGAGATCACATGTCATGCATTCTTTCCATGCCATCTAGGGTGCATTTGCGATTGCATGCTATTGTGAAAGACTTTGTGTAGATTAATCATGTTATTTTGATAGAAGCTTGATAGATTCTCTGCTTCTTTGTTAGAGGATTGTTTGTATTGTACTTTGCTTAAATGAATGCAAAATTTTGATTCTTGAGGTGTTATGGGCCCTCTTGAATCAGAAATTGGTGGAGCATGATCCTGTTTTCTCTTGTCTATGACTGTAGGAGATTATAATCTTTGATTCGCGGGGAGTATGGGCCCTCACAGATCTGAATTTGGCACCTCTTTTCCTTGTTTCTGTGTTTTCTGGGATTCTATGCAGTTTCTGAGCTACTGCCCAGAAAAACCCAGAATACACGGAATGTACTTTTTGACTGCACGACGTGTAGTTTTTAGACCGTGTCACTGACCGTGTGAGTAGGGACACGCTGTTGTAGATATGCCTTCAGGAACACGCCGTTTACGGTTGGTACACGCCATGTAGTTTCGAGCCGTGTACAAGGTCGTGTCACTAACAACACTGGACGAGGAATCCTGAGTAGAACACGCTGTGTTGGTAAAGAGCACACCGAGTAGTTTTGTTCAAGTACCTGACCATTTCACAAACAACACGGGTTGGTGTCACCTTCTTCCATACACGCCGTGTGGGTAAAGAACACGATGTGTAGTATTGTCCTAGGTACCAGGCCGTGTCGTGGACAACACGGGTCGGTGTTAACTTCTCTTATACACACCGTGTTTATTTGGAACACGCCGTGTAAGGGTCAATCGTGTAGACGGTTGTGTAACTAACAACACGGGCCGCTGAGACCGTGTCTAGTACACACCGTGTCCCTAGGGAACATGCCGTGTAGTCTGGGGTTAGTTTGGACCGTGTGGGTTAGCCGTGTAAGGAGACTAAGGCAGGGGTTTAGAGTACAAGTACACGTTGTGTGTGTGGACAAAATGTCGTGTAGTTTGTGGTGTTACACGACCTGTCGGGTAGGGGTACATGCCCATGTTAATGGAAGAAGAAGACTCACCGTGTAGTTTTTATACACATCGTGTAGTCATGTTTCGTAAAACATTAATGTTTCTTTCCCCTATTCCCATTTTGTACTCTTCTATTTTCTATCCTTGTTGATTCTGATTTAAGGTGTGCTTTTGATCTTTCAGATCTATGCCTCCGAGACGTCCTCTAGTTATACGTCAGTTGCCAGACGGTGATCAGACACCAGATATGGCCAATTAGGGACCTCCTGTTGATCCTCCTGTAGATCCTCCTGTATATCCTCCTGCTATGCCAGCCATGGCACCAGCAGTTATACCCGTCGCTGGCACCGATACGCAGTTCAGGGAGGATTTCTTGAGGATGTTGCAGACTTTTTAGGGAGCTCCGCCTCCTCCCCGTCGATGGTTGACTTGATGAGGGGTTTTCAGCAGCAGTATCCTCCTACATTCATAGGGGATGGAGGACCCCAGGCTACAGAGTCGTGGTTCGAGGCCACCCTGACTATCTTCGAGAACATAGAGATACCTCCGGAGCGGCCTACATAAATGCTCCGAGACACCGCCAAGAGGTGGTAGGAGGTGATCTCACAGTTAGGGCGCCAGCAGGGTTTCTCAAGGGATGATTTTAGACATACTTTCTATGACTACTTGTATTCGGAGACCCTGAGGGCCGATCGAGCCCGAGAGTTTATGAGTCTACAGCAGGGTACTCTATCTGTTATGGATTACTCGTATCGCTTCACTGAGCAGCATCATTTCATGCTGATCCCAGAAGGTGATGAGTTGTTCCTTTCTAGGATGTTTGAGGACGGTCTCAGGCAGGACATCCATTCCCAGGTGAATATCTTTCACTTGACTTCAATATCATCCATCGTCAACTAGGCGCTGATTACGGAGCACAATCTGAGGGATTCTGGAGCAGTGACCAAGGGTGGTTCGTCATCTAGAGCTGGTGTTCCTCCTAAGGACAGTAGGATGCGTCACAGAGAGTCTTCTTGAGGAGATCAGGGTTCGAGGGGTGTATCTTTTGGAAACCAAGTTTTATGATTCCAGTGCGGTAGGAGTGGGAATACTAGGCCTCAGTGCGAGAGAGATCTGATGGAGTGCCGATCTTGCGGCAAGGTGGGCCATTTTCAGCATTTTTATCAGATCTTCTCACCTTCAACTTGTAGTAGGGGTTCCTCTATGACCCCGTGTTCTGGAGATGCTTCACCAGTTTCCCACAGGTCTAGGAACTAGAGTTCTTCTGGCTGTTCAGGCTAAGGTGGAGGTCGCGGCCTTGGTGGTCAGTCACCAGGTCATCAGCGACAGCAGAGTGGATCAGCTCAGAGCGGTCATCCAAGGGCGCAAGGCCGTGGCGCTAGCCAGTCTTTCGCCATGGAGAAGACCTATCAATAGCAGGATCCTGAACCTTCTACAGTTCCAGGTACGATCATAGTAGCCTCAGTATTTTCTTCATCTTTTTTCGATACTGGTGCTTCACATAGCTTTATCTCTGTTGCGGTTGTGGAGAGCCTTGGGCTCTGTATCTTTTTGTTTGCCGACTTGTTGAATCTTGACACGCCGTTGGGAATTATGAAATCTAGCGTACGTCAGTGTAGAGAGTTCCCTCTTGAGGTTGAGGGGTGTCACTTCTTATGGGACCTCTATTCTCTAGAGATGTCGGGTTATGACATCATTCTAGGGATGGACTGGTTGGTTCCATTGCAGACAGTCGTCGATTGCTATCGCCGTAGGGTGAGTTTCGTATCACCAGAGGGTAGATGTTTTCATCATAGAGGCGAGTGGGATGTACAGGTGGGTAGAGCTGGACTAGAGCATCATGGGCTAGGGGAAGTTATATCCCAGATTTCTAGTCTTTATCTGGATGACCAGGGGACTTCACAGTTAGACTTTCCCCCAGTGGTGGATTGTTTCAGGGATGTCTTTCCAGATGACTTTTCAGGTTTTCCCCAGGAGCGTGAGGTATAATTATTGATTGAGCTCGTTCCAGGAGTAGAACCGATGTCCATTCCTCCTTATAGGATGGCTACACCTAAATTTCAAGAGCTCAAGAGGTAGTTGGAGGAGTTGCAGGCAAAGGGATTTATCCAACCCAGTACTTCTCCTTGGGTTTCGCCGATCCTGTTTGCGAAAAAGGAAGATGGAACCCTTTGGCTTTGTGTGGATTATCATAAGCTAAAACAGTTTATGGTTAAGAATCGATATCCCTTTACGAGGAATGATGAACTATTTGATCAGCTTCAAGGAGGTCGGGTGTTTTGAAGATCGACTTGAGGTCCGGCTATCATCAGTTCCGCATTAGACCATCAGATATACCTCTGACATCCTTCAGGAGAAGGTATGGTCTATACAAATATATAGTCATGCCGTTCAGTCTGACGAACACGCCAGTAGTTTTCATGGCACTGATGAACCGAGTGTTCCATCCTTATTTGGACTCTTTCGTCATGGCCTTCGTAGATGATATCTTGGTGTACTCTTGTACTCGACACGACCATGCTACCCATCTTGAGATCGTTCTAAGTACACTGAGAGAGCATCGACTGTATGCTAAATTATCGAAGTGCCACTTTTGAATGGATAACATTCACTTCTTGTGTCAAGTCATCTCAGAGGATGGAGTATCTGTGGACCTAGAGAAAGTTAGAGCTGTAGTTTCTTGGGAGCATCTGAAGAATGTCTTTGAGGTATGGAGTTTTCTAGGGCGGCCTGGATACTACAGACGCTTCATTCAGGACTTTTCGTGCCTAACAGCACCATTGACAGGTCTGACCAAGAAAGGGGAGAAGTTTTTATGGTCAGATTCTTGTGAGTCAGCCTTTCAGGACCTGAAGGGGAGGTTGACTTCATCACTGATACTAGTCTTGTCGGAGCTAGGCAAGGGCTACACTATTAACTATGATGCTTCAGGTATTGGGCTAGGATCTGTGCTTAGGCAGGGAGATGAATTTGTGGCGTATGGGTCTCGACAGTTGAGGCCACACGAGAGGAATTACTCTATGCACGATCTGGAGTTGGCAACTGTTGTTCATGCCTTACGCTGTTAGAGACACTACCTTCTAGGAGAACACTTTGTGGTTTTCACCAACCACAAGAGTCTCATGTATATCTTCACTCATCATGATCTGAATCTGAGGCAGTGTAGGTTGGTTGAGTATCTACAGTCCTTTGACTTCGAGCTTGCCAATACGCCGGGAAAGGGAAACGTGGTGGCAGATGCGTTGAGTATGAGAACTCAGATTCATGCAGTTCAGGAGGCCAGTAGTGAGTGAAAACTTATGGATCTGTTCTCTAAGATGTATCTGGAGTTTCACAACAGACAAGGATAGACCTTCCCATCTTCTGTAGCTGTTACCTCTACACTACTTGATCGGGTACAGATGAGGCAGCTATCAGATTCAGAAGGCATAGTCTTGTGGGAGAGTGTGTCAGGAGAGGACCCTCTTCCTGGATAGACAGTGGGCGAGTATGAGATCTTTCGTTTCCAACGATGCGTATGGGTGCCAGCAGACATACTTGAGGAGCTGATGTGGGATTTTGATTCCTCTGTTTGGGCAGTCCATCCTGACGTCACCAAGATGTATCGGGATCTTCACCACCAGTACTGGTGGCCAAGTATGAAGAGGGATGTTGCTGGTTTTGTCATGAGATGTTTTACTTGTCAGCAAGTGAAAACAGAGCATCAACGACCAACATGGCTTTTACAGCAGTTACCCATTCCCGAGTGGATGTGTAACGATGTCACGATGGACTTCGTGACCGGGTTTCTGAGGTCACCTCGGGGTAATGATGTTTTTTGGGTTGTCATCGATAGGATTACGAAGGTTGCTCACTTCTTTCCAATCAAGGAGACCTTCAGTGTTGATGATTTGGGACGGTTGTACATTCGATAGATTGTACATCTACATGTAGTTCCTCGCTCCATTGTTTCAGACATGGATGCACTCTTTACTTCTCGGTTCTGGTAGGGACTTTAAAAGTCCTTGGGTACACGAGTAATTTTGAGTACAGCATACCATCCCCAGATAGATGGCTAGTCCGAACGCACGATCCAAGTGCTTGAGAATATGCTCCGAGCTTGTATTATAGAATTCGACGGTTCTTGGGAGAAGCATATACCTCTTGTGGAGTTTTCCTACAACAACAGATTTCATGAAACTATTCAGATGGCACCATACGAGGCTCTGTACGGTAGGTCATGCCGATCACCCTTATACTGGCTGGAGGTAGGAGAGGCAGCTTTGTTGGGACCTCGTCTTGTTCAGGAGACCTCTGAGCAGATAGAGATGATTCAGAAGTGGATGGCTACAACACAGTCTTGAAAAAAGTCTTATGATGATCAGCGGAGATGACCTTTAGAGTTCGAGGTCAGAGATCGGGTTTTCCTACGTGTCGCAACTATGTTGGGACACAACCGGATTCGGAGACAGGGTAATCTTTCACCGCGGTACATCGGGCCGTTTGAGGTTTTGGAGAGAGTCTGGCCGGTTTCCTATCAGCTGCAGCTACTTCATATGTACTGGGCTATGCACGACGTCTTCCACGTCTCTCGACTATGATGTTTCTTTTCAGACCCATCTCATGTCTTCCAACCCCGAGGAGGTCGAGCTTGAAGCAGATGCATCTTTTGAAGAGAATCCTATCCAGATTTTTGATGGCAGTATGAAGGTTCTCCATTGGCGGTCTATTCCTTTAGTATGGGTACTTTGGAAGCATGGGTGTGTACATGACGAGACATGGGAGAGGGAGGTCGATGTACGACCGCAGTGGCCGGAGCTGTTCAGGGTTTCGTCTTCTACGCCTTTCTAGGGGAAATTCGGGGACGAATTTCTTTAAGGGGGGAAGTTTGTAAAAACCTGGATCTTTGTTTCAGGTATGTTTTTCTCTTTTTTTGTAGTTTTTGAGAAAAATAATGTTTCTAGAAATTTTTGAAGTAGACGTCGTGTACTTTCTGAGTACACGCCATGTACTCTTTCCCTCCCGAAGCTGTGTACTGGCCGTGTCTAGGCCACACACACAGTGTGTAGGGGTGACGTGGAGGCCTATTTTTGTGGAGTATGGAAAGACCTAGTACATGCCATTTACTCTAAAAGTACATGTCGTGTAATTTCTTTTTTTTCATTAAACGGACAGGGGTCACACCTGATTGCCATAAACGTCTTCTTCTAGGTCTGGTTCGACCGATAGATGCCGTACGACCGCGAAACTTCTCTGGATTCCCGAGCCTCTATATATTGGCCGATTCGACCACCATAGTTTGCATTAGAACCACAGTGGTGAGTTCTTCCTTCTTCTTGAGTTTCATTCCTTGATTTCTCCTCATTTCCATGTTATCGTGGTTTGAGCATTTTGGAAGTTTTCTCAGATCTATGATGTCCAAGGGAGAATCAGTCGTCGTGGTTCAATTATATCGATCTCCTAGGATCGAGGTAGGTGGTTTGTGCCTTACCATTCAAAGTCCTTGAGTTTTATGTGCAAATTCCACCGATACCTGTGAACAGGGTATTGGGTGTTTACCTTTTTTCCCTTGTTTTTTTCCTGCCATGCATGTATGCTTGTGTAGAGGTAAATTAATCATGTTAGAGGATATTTTTTTTGCTTGGATGTTTTTCCCTTGATTTGTTCTGTTTACGACCTTCGGGTTTCATTTGCCTTTGGCTGTTACACCGGTTTTCATGCCTTGTGTCTATAGGATGGAGGGTTTTTATATAACATGCTTGTTGCCCTATAGACTATTATCCAAGCATCTCTATAGGTGTACTTTGGTTCAAAAAGTATCTCTATAGGTGTACTCTATCCTTATAGCATTATTATGGACTGACAGACACAGGACTGAGAAAACATGGTGCTATAGACCATAAGGGATAGATCGAGTGATCTTTCTAATGAGGCTTAGACATTATAGACTACAGGAGGGTAGACCGAGAGAGCTTTCTTAGAGATTCTTGGACATTACACTATAGGGCATGGAACGAGTGATCTCCCAGAGAGTCATGGATTATTATAGACTACAGGAGGGTAGACCGAGTGCGCTTCCTCAGAGATTCTTACCTTGTTTGTTTTTTCTTTAAGAAACTACCCAGGCTAGAGTAGGAATTGACCGAGTGAGATTCCTCAGAGATTCAATGGTGTACCAGAGGCTATAGGAGTAATTGACCGAGATATCTTCCTCAGATAGTCTCTAGACAGTGGGGCTAAGAGGGTTAGACCGTGTGATCTTCCTAAGAGAGTCCCTGACTACCCTAGACTATAAGGGTAATTGACCGAGTGAGCTTCCCTAGAGAGTCTCATAATATCATATGACCAAACTAGAGGGGTTAGGCTGAGTGCACTTCCCATAGGGTTGTGGTACTTCTTGGATATGACAAGAGGGAATGACTGTGAGTACTTCCCAGAGGGTATTCTTGCTTGTTAGCTGTTTGCTTCACTACTGTTGTTGGTTGTGGATTTGATTACTATTGTGTATCATCCTACTTTGCGGTTGTTGTTGACTGCTTACTGTACTTTTACCTGCCATATACTCACTGACTGTTAGGCATAGATTTTCAGGTGGTTTCCTACTAGGATTTTATCTAACACCCTGTTTGGGCCATGCATTTGGGCCCAAGCAGACTGTGGTGTTGCAGGTGTAGACAAGGGAAGGCACCCTTCTACTTCTGGTACTTGATTGCTTGGAGCAGGAGAGCAAGGGACCAAGATTTGGCTTGCGATACTGAGGATCTGTTTACTTTACTTTTGTAATTGTTTTGGTACTGTGGTGTTTTCAGCATTGTGACTTGTTTGGCTACATTCCTAGATATGAATCTTGCATCATTCCATATATATACATATGTGGTCTAGTCTGTTGATTTAGTCTTCTGATATTTATTATTGTTGGTTATTTACTACTTCCGCGATTTCATGTTTATTTATTTCTGTTGTGTACTCTGTCAATGAGGGCATAGTTTCCCCACTATCACACCCAAGGCCCTCGCTTCTAGTTGGAAGCCTCTAGCGTTTGGGGAAATGCACTTGAGGCCGTGTGACCAACTGGTCACGGGGAGCCTCTGGGAGGCTCCTGGAACCGGGACATTACAACTTATAACACTCATAGGTCATCAAAGAAATTCCTTGATCTCCTATATTACAAGAAGATATCTTACATGAATGATGGTGTATCAATGAACTCCACCTTTTTTTATATGATAAATCTTCTTAAACATATAATGGGATAGGATCTTTTATCTCCCCCATTTCTATCAATAAATATTTTTAAATTAATTCCATTATATTATTTTTTAAAATAAGATTTGGGGGAAGATTTATAGTTAAAATATGTCTCTTTAATATTTATCAAATCTCCACCTTGACCATATTTATGATATTTAATTTTTTTTATTGTAATTTTAATCAATATGTAATCTAAAAAAATAATTTAACCTATTTTAAATTGGATCTCATTGAATCCAGTTTTTTAATTGAATTTTTGGAAACTTGTTCAACTTGACCCCTTCAATGCATGGACTATTTTATCTTGATGTAGTGTATTAATTATCTACAAAGAAAATAAATCTAGATTGTACAAATTTTCATGAACTCATTGCATGAATACAATTATTTTTTGGTAAATATGTTACCCTCTGAGAATTGTGGCTTAGACATTGAAAATTACACCATCTTATATTTTTCATCAATTAATATAATTTAATGAAACCACTTCTATATGAAACATTTCACTCCTACTGGTAGAACATTGGAATCCCATGGGTTTTATTTCATAGTGAAAAAACACACTTCAACAGAATTTCAAAACATTCAAAACTTGATCTTCCTTATATCTTGAGATAGTGCAACATTAGGGTTTCATTGGGTTACCAATGTGGAAGGAAATTTTCCCATGATACAAAAATTAAGAAATGTTTAATCATATGAAGAACTCGCATGTAATGACTTCTATACTCAATGTGATTTCCATAATACTTCCATAGAACCACATAATCTGCATGTAACACATAAGAACATGATAACTCCAATTGTGAGCAATGTGCGGCATTCCTTGATGGTGGCCGGGAATGATGATGTAGCAGCTGAACACCCACATTAAGAGGTCATGAAATTTGATATAAGCAAAAGATAATTTTCACACATTAAATAAATTTCTCCAGAGCGAATGGTTACGAAAGGTGAAACTTATCACATGACTACTAGGAGAGAAGCAATTCTTGACAGATTTTAAATTTTTGAACACTCCATAATTTCAAGGCTTGTTCTTCCCACTGATGAAAATCGTTGAGAGATTGTTGATTTAGTTCGGAAGATGACCTCTATATGGGGTGTTTTGGGATGGAGGTTCATTCCCCGAGGTCGGGGTTATTTGCATATCAATTTTCCATCAGAGGATCTAAAGTGAATGGCAAGGGGGATTGGATCAATTGCCTTAAGGTAAAGTATGTTATGTATCCAAGTGTGTGATTTTTGTTCTAATCCTTTCACTATTAAAAACACAAAATCTCAATACTGGATCATGATTATTGTCCTTAATCGGATATTGTGGAATCCTAAAATCTTATTTTATGTTGAATATTCTATGGGTATTCTTATAAATATGGATAGTAATACTGAGAATGGAAGATTTGGTCACTATACTAGAGTTTTGGTCGACATAGATTTAAGCACTAGATTGATCTATAATGTTGTTTTGTCAGTACATGATTATGATATTCCTTTAAAGGTGGAATATGATTAAAGTCCTAACTTTTTTGGGCTTCCAAATGATTGGTCATGTCAAGGATAATTTCTAAAAGTATGTAGTTTTCTTTTTTTTCACCTACAAAGGGAACCCTGAAAATTCTTATAGAATTAAATTGAGGATGAAGTTGACACAGAAAAGGTGGACCCAATTGGTGTCACCATACCCAATCATGAAAAAGGAAAATGCATGGATTAATGAGGGTGAGGCTAATGAGTTTACAAAATAGACTCATAAGTCATGGGAGCAGGACCTAGAGATCCAAATGGACGAGGATCATCTTGTGACTTCAATGAAAAAATTTGATCAGGAAAATGAAGGAATCAAAATATGGGTGATGGGAACATTTCCAGAATTAAAGAGGAAATAAAAAAATTAAGAGAAACTCAAGGGATCCATGTAAGGTGGTTGGAAATCGAGGATGATTCCCTAAAAATTTCTATATAGTCAGGTAGTATCCAAAGGGAATTCTTTTTTTGTAGATGATGATGTTTTTCAACATGTTCCTCCTAAGAAAAAGAGAAGGAATAAATAATATTCCTATCTCAAGATGACTATGGTCACCAGGTCTCATGGTCCCTAAGAGGGCTCTGATTGGTATGATTATTATGATGATTTGGGTCATTTTGATTATGACTTATGATGTTTTCTAGTTTTTTTTGGCATGACATCATGATTCTTGTATGGCCCTTTCCATCTCTTTCCTATACCTTTTTTGATTTTTAATAAGAGGGCTATACCCCAATCTTCTCTTTATTAATTTTCCTTGATTCCTTAGATTTTTTACTATCATTTAATTTATTTCACAATAAATTAGATGAAACCACATGAGTCTATATTTTAGCTTTATTTAATGTAGTTGAAACTAGATTTTAGGTGTCTATAAATATACCTCTTATCTCCTCAACATCAATCACTCTACATCGTACCACCAGAAAGAGTATATTTTTTTCCCTTCACCCATTTCAAAATTTAAATCACTATAAGAAAGAAGGATACTAATCCATCAGGTTGTATCTCCAAAAGTCTGTTATAGTTATTTTTTAAACAATCACCTTGGGTTTTTATAGAATGACTAACAAATATTGCAATTTTAATTAACCTTAAACCAAAATTAATACTATAAAAAATAAAGTAAAATTTAAGAGTTTTATATTGATATATATTAAAAATTAGTGTTTGAAAACTGTATTTTAAATTAGAATCCATAAAATGTTTTGATCTTTTGAACCCTCTCTTATTCTTTGTCAAAAATGATTATTTAGTTGTATCACTCAATTAACACCCAATTAACTCTAGGTATGCTTCTAAATATGTATAGATACAATTAAAGACTTCGGAATAGGGGTTGAACATATAATAATATTGATTAAAAATAATAAATACCTCAAATAAATCAAAATATAAAAAATTCAATATTATTAATGGAAAAAAATGAAAGAATTGTTTAAATAATGAGAATAATTACTATACTTTTATAAATTGATCAAAAAATTTGAATAGTTTACAATAGAAATAAATTTATATTGAAAAATAAACTCTTTATTATAATTTTTTTGTATAAAAACATAAATAAGATACAATGAAAATTATAGAAACATAGAAAATATTGTTTTAAGATATCTACAACCACAACTGCCAAGGAGTTCATCTAGTCATGGATAAATAAAATCCCATCTTCCTCTATCAATCTTGACTGTCTATAATGTTAAGCCAATATCACTTCACTTTTACCCTCTAGTATTCTACTCTTATACAGCCACACATATATCTATCTTCCCATGATTATATTTCTCTTATGCAGTTTGGTTCTTCCATGAAAATATAGGGGAAATTATTTAAATATGATTCAATATTTCAATAGCATATCAGAAACATATATGCATATCCCAAAACTTCTTATATAATAATTTAGGTTCCAACAAATTCTAATTGTCTTTCATGTGATTTCATGTGTTTAGATAATTTAATTTTTAGTCACACAAAACTTCTAATATTCTCTAGAACATCCCATCACCACTGAACATTGATCTCCCTCCAAAATGAAGCCATGTGGATCTGTGGAAATGTTTCATAAAAAAGAAATAATTACAAAAAATTTCAAATTGGATTTATAATGAAATTTATAAAATTAATTTCTTTAACATTAAATTGTAATTATTTTATGGTATGTGAATTTTATTACCATGCTATAATTTAACCAAGAAATGTTTATTATACGGGTCACATTTTACAAAATGATCTCGAAATTTTCTTCCACACATTTAATTTATATTATGATAATAAAATTGTGACAAATAAAATCATCATAAATGAATCAACTTATCTTACATGAAAAACGAATTATCTTATGAGGTATTCTAAATTTTCCCTATGGGATTCCATAAATAATGACAATTCACTTATTAATGTCAAAAAAAATCAAAAATTTCAAAAAATTTAAATAAAAGAAGTGGCTATGCTTAATAATTATAGATATTATTAGAAAAATATAAATACGTTAAACTAAATTATTTTAATGAAATTAAAAAATATCTTCAAAAATTGTGAATGATATAATTTATCTCAAAATGAAAAATATTTGGGAATTTATTGTTTGAAATTCACATGAAATGTTAAGAAAATAACCATTCTATTAAACAATATGGGTAAGAGAAAATAGAGAGTGAGTCAAATCATAATTTGGAAACTCAAAAACGTATATAAATTCTATAATATAATTACAAATAATTCTTGAGATGACTGTTAAACTCAGATTTCATCCTAAATTTCACCTCATAAAGGTATCGATACTCTACAAAGTGGTTGATCACAAAAGTATAACTATATTATATTCTATGTTCCATGTCACTCCATATATTATTGAATAAGGAAATGATAGATATAATAAAATAAAAAACACCACAAATGAGGAATCACACATCTCACATGATATCATTGTATCCATACAAATTATAATAACACAGTTCATAATTACACATTAATTCATGATTTATTTTATAAAAATACACTTACAAGAACCTCAAAGATAGATGATTCTAGTGTATATGGATATTAGGTACATAGAATAATATTCTGAACATGGGATACAATAAAATTAATGAGAACTTCTTTAACATTCTCCAAAAATTCAATGGCTTTTAAAACTACATGGGATAACCTAGGGAAAAACATACGAAATAGGTTCACTATATAGACTAGTAAGGGGAAAACATGGAATATGGAGAAAAATTTTAGAATGTAGGCATGACATGGGGGTATATAATGATAAGGAATCATAAACATGAACAATGAGATATGATATAACATGATAATCATAACATTGAAAATGTGGAAGCAACTTAAAAACTGCATCCTAAACCTAGGTTAAGGATAAACCACCAAGAAATCACAGTGAAAAAATTCACATTAAAGAATAAAATTTAATCCCTATCCCAACATGACATCTCATGAGATTAAACCTTACACAATGAATTGGAGTGTAATATAATTCACGATTCACCTGTCACTTTCATTTCATTCTTATTCTTAATTGTTCCACATAAATCATACAATGTGGACTCATTAATCATCATATTTTATTACAAAATTATAAAGTATTGAATAGATAAATTTATGTTCCATGTAAAATAGATTTAATTTTATAATTGTGAATTTCCTTGATAACAAATTAGTATGTTATTCACTACACAATTGTTTTGTCATGGAAAATTGCGATAAAATTTCGACAGCATAACAACATCACATAAAAATTCAACAAATAGGATGATGAGTTATAAAGGGGTATATAATAATTTATAAATATATTGTACAGTAATATCAATATGGGAAAACATATCCCATCATAATGAAGATTAATATAAATTATATAAGGTAATGAATATACACGAATAAAGAGGAGAAAGAAAAAGATCTCTTACTTGAGTGATTCACTCCAAATTATTGGGAGGGGTTTCATAAGATATTGATGGTGCATTAGGATATTATTAGAGGGTGGAGGTAAAGGTATGGATTTTATCGAAGGAGTTTTATTGAAGAGAAATGGGGGCTTTGGTGGGTAAATATTGGAAAAGTGGGGGATAGATTTATTATTTTGGTTTAGGACTCTTATAATAAAATAACCAAATGAAAAAAAACATACATTCTTTTATTCCAGTGGTTTATTCCAAAAGGGAGTGGTTATAATTATTTTATATGTTCATGGTCTAAACATAAAAATAATAATAACCATATTTATGTTGACTTCAGTCATACTCTTAAGGAAATTGTTTTAAAACCATAAAATATATTAAAGGTTTTGGTGGACTCATAATAACATTATAAAATTAATAAAATAATCATAAAGTATAATTATTTTAAAAATAAAACATATATTTTTTCATGTATACCTTTTATAGTATTTAGTTAATGAAATTTGGTTCATTATGATGGCATAATACACAAATTATATTTATACAATATTTAATTTTTACCTGAAAATTATCTTGTCTCAGAAAATTATGTAAAATTCCCCATTGGATAATTTTCAAAATTTTGATTACAAAAATAAGTTTCATTTTATCTAAATAAATTTATATGTATTTTAATTTTTTCATTTAAAATAAAATCGTCATTTATTAAAAAATGTTGGTGTTTTTTGACAATTACAGATTTCGAACACTTATAAAAATTACATTTGACTTCATAAAAAATATATGATCATTTATATTTAATAAAAATTATTTAATAATAATGTTTGTTAATTTTTTTTACATTTACCAATGAATAAAAATATGTTTCATTATTGAATTTGAATATTATCCACAAAAATATTTGTGTTTTATTGTATCCAAATAAAATTATTTATAAATTAACAATAATTGGATTGAACTATATTCTTTATTATATTAAAAATAATTTAAATACTCATAATTCTAGGGTCACAATATATATCCCTTTAATAAATTCGCAAAAACCCTAGGAGTAAGATAAAAAACATTGAGACTTTTCCTGGGGTGGTTCGACGTATATTGTTTGGGTCGTCATCTCGATGATTTTGAAATTCTCCCATAAACAGTTTTTCTCATGATTAATTTTTTGGATATCAGCATGGGATTAGTCAAGGAAAAATCTCAGTGGTGCTATCTCCCTCATAATCTTGGAGAAATGGGCTTCATAGGGTAAGATCCTACTATTCGAGTCCATCACATCCTCTGTCTGTGTCAATTATAATTGTTAAAAACCCTATATTTATATTAAACATGTAACCAATATTCAACGACTATATTACCAATGGTAAGGATAGGTAACAGTTTTATAAATCCAATTCAATATAATAAAATAAAATTATAGAATGAGTTTTCTATAACCACATTACATAATAAGTCATTTAGTTAAAAATGGAATTTTATTTATAGTAGTTTTGACCATTACAATCCTCCCCCCTTAATAAAATTTTCCCTAATTTTTTTATTTCCCACACTAATATAAATGAAGGTTACTCTCCATAATCACTTAATCTGGATCCCACACCACTTCATCAAACATTTGGTGTCTCCACAACACTTTTACATGGTTTATTATCTTATTTCATAGAACATTTTCTCTATGATCTATGATATTCACCCACTTCTTCTAATATGAGAGGTCATTATATAATGGCTCCACCTCTAGATTGTGTATATATGAGGTATATGGTATGTAATTTCTCAATATGGATACATGGAATACATATTGTACTTGAAATATGTTAGGTGGAAGAGAAAGTTGATAGGACACCGCTCCAATGCTATCAAAGATCTAATAGGGGTTAATGTATCTTCGATTAATATTTTTATTCTTCACAAACATCATCACTTTATTACATAGAGATAAAAATAATAATACCATGTCTCCCACATCAAAATATAGGTATTGTCGATGATTTTCATCACAGCTCTTTTGTCGACTCTGAGTAGCCTTTATGTGTTTCTGAATAGTCTTGACATTTTAAACCATTTCCTGAACCATTTCATTACCTAGCTATCCTTGTTTCCCCAATTCAACCAAACATGCAGGTGTTGCAACCCTATTCTCATATATAGCTTCATATCTATCCATTTGGATGATTGACTGGAAACTTTTGATGTAGGAGAACACCACCAGAGTAAGATTTTGGTTCCATCCTCATTTGAAGTCAATTGAGAATGATCTCAGCATATATAAAAGTTTATGGATAGTCTTCTCATATTGGATATAATTTTGAGGGTCATAAGACATGATAAATATCATCTAAGTGACTAGAGCATGTTGGATACTTTTATAGAACATGGAGGTGAATCTTGGATCTCAATTAGATATAATTGATAATGGTACTCCATGAAGACTTACAACATCTATGGTGTATATCCGTACAAGTTGATCAAGTGATAAATCCTTTGGAATTTCAATTAAGTGAAATATCTCTATGAGATGATCCAAAAAAACTCATATAGCATTATTTCTCATATATTTCATTAGAATTCTGGTGACACATTCCGTGGTGATATTTTCCCATCTCCATGTTGTTATGGTTAATGGTTGCATCATAGCTTTAGAATTCAACATTTTAACCTTAACTTTCTAACTTAGTAGGAGCATTGATGTATATTCAGTGATATCTATCTTCATATTGTATAACTAATAGTTCTCTCAGAGAACATGACACATCTTTGTGATTCTTTGGTGGATAGATAATGTCAAACTTTTTTCATCATCCAATTGTCCCTTCATTAACTCATAATTTTATGGAACACAAATTCATGACCCAAATCGCACAACTCCTCCATCATTAACACTAAACTCTGAGTATTCTCCTATTATTATAGATTACACTTCCTTCTTAATTTTGGAATTATCCCTTTCTGCATCATTTATATTTTGTAAAATATATGGTTGAGAAAACATTTGTGAAATTATTGATGATGTACCATTATTTATGATTCCCATGAATATCATTTAAAATATAATAATATTATATCCCTCTAAATTATCATCAATTTTAGAATAACTGGATCCATTATACTTCGATAAAATTCCACTTTTATCGCTTTCCCAGTATGGTAGTGAATTGAGTATTAATAGTCCTTGGTTAGATCCAACCAAATATTTTGGAACATATTAATCACTTTTTATGTGAATATATACTTGATACTTTTGTGACTCATATATATTTAACACTTCTCCCCAAAGAGATAATATTTCCATATTATCAAAGAGAATATCACTGTATCCCACTCCAGATCATGAATTGGGAAGTTTTGTTCTTGAAATTTCAACTACCCTGATTCATATACTATGACTTTGTCATTATGTCTTAATAGAAAACACAATTCCTTTTTGGAAGAATTGATAAATACTTTGAAAAGTTCGTATCTGTTTTTAGTATGAGAATAAGGGATATTTTAAGACTCGTTTCAACTCCTTGAAGCTCTGTTCACATTTAATATTCTTTGAAATCTTGACTCTCATAGGTGTTATCTTGGTTATAGGGGTTGAGAATTGCGAGAAATTTCTCACAAATCGATGATAATACACAACTAATCCAATGAAATTATAGATATCTGTCATAGTTTTTTTCATATCCCATCTTTCAATTGTTTCTATCATTTACAGTTCTATAGATATTCTATTTCATGTAATGATATGTCCCATGAATGAGACTTCCTTTAACAATAAATCACATTTACTATAATTTTCATAATGCTTCTCCTTTTGAAAGTTCTTTAGAAAAATAATGAAATTCTTCTCATGCCCCTCCGTACTTTTAGATTATATTATAATATCAAAAATAAATACGACAATATATTTTTCAAGTAATATATAAACAAAATTTTCATCAATTAAATGAATATTTATTGTGAATTAATGAGTCTTAATGACATTAATATGAACTGATAGTGCCTGTAACTTGTAGGAAAATCAGTCTTGGGGATTTTTCTTCACCCTTACTGTATAATATCCAAAATATAGATCCACCATGAATAATTATTGTGATCCAAAAATCTGATAGAATAATTCATAAATCTATGGTAGTTAATACATTTTATTTTTCATGACCTTGTTGAGGTCATGATAATTAATGAAAAGGAACATTTACCCATCCATTTTCTTGATGAAGAGGACTGGTGCACCCCCATGATGAAGTACTTGTGCGTATGAAACCTTTATCCATATTATCCTTTAATTTTATATTTAGCTCCTCATGTTCCAAAACATCCATTCCATATGGATTCTTGGATAACGGAAATTACCTAAATATATGATTGATTGAAAATTTATCTTATTGGATTGGAGCAAGACCATGAATCTCAATGGGAAATAGAACCTCATATTGCATCACAATATGCATGAATTTTAGTATGGGTTTTAACGTGGACTCAATAAATTTAGATAGATAAACTTTATCATATGAAAATTATATCCATTCTTGGGATGTTTTTTCTAATGATGATTCATCATACTCCTTTCACTAGTAAAGAACCGGGGGTCGATTCTCAATACAAAGAGTGATTTTCTTTTCATGAAAATTTCTATTGCCTCTATATATAGAAATGCATTCCATACCCAAAATTGCATAAAATCCCACCAAAGGGAGAATTACAAAATTCATTGGGAAGTTTAACCCAAAAATTTTCACAGGGAGGAGTTATATTCTTGGGATACAATAATTTCCCCATTTACTATTTTCAAAGGCACCTCTACTTCAATGATTTGTGGTTGTGTTTTAATTTTTCTATTAATATATCATGATATGAAGTAATATGTTGAACAAGAATGAAAAAGTACATTCACTATTTATTAATGAATAACTAGCTTACCTTTAACCACTTAATTGTTGGGATCCACCTCAATGGATTTGAAGGAAAAATCTCACAATTGCTGCCTTAGAGGTTATTGGTTGTCTCCAAAATCCAATGTGTTAGAGCATTAATTTGAAAAGTCAACAACTTTCTTATAGTTTATGAAATAGGAAATTCACTAAGGGTCGACTAGAGAAATAATTTCCACCAATACATTAGTGGGTTTCTATTATCAATAATCTCTACCTAGGTTCCCTTCTTTACCATAACTAAATCATTTCCTCATTCCCCTTTGGGAATTTTTTGGGTGCTTCTTTACATACAATCAAAAAGTGTAATGTTGAAATTTCTTATTACTATTATATTTCTCCATTAGAATTATAGAATTAAACTCCACTATTCCCTTCTTACCCCCATGATAACCTTGAGATTCGTCGATCATCATTTAGACTTTTAGGGAACATCAACAAATTTACTAATATCTATTAAAGTCACATATCTCTAGAGATTTTATATAGACTAGATTTTAGTCCTCAAAAGAAGTGGTTAACCTTACATTTGATGTTAATGACAATTTAAAAGGCATATCATGAACATATTATGAATTTTTCTTCACACACCCTAATAGATTCATAACCTTATTTTCTTTAGGGGAATGAAGTCCCTTTACCTTTTAAGTGAATGAGTGTGTGGAAAATATTTATCGAAAAACATTTTATGGAATTCCTTCTACCACATTGCTTTGACATCTTCCTCAATATTGGTATTCTTGATAAATATAAACTTCTAATGATCTTATTTCTCCAGATGATAGATATCTTCAATAATATTCTTTTTCTCAAAACATTCAAGGATGAACAATATATTCTCAATGGATTTGATCCATTGTTATATGATTAAGGGATCTGGTGATCCACTTAAATTAAGAGATATTTATCACATAAAAGACTCAATCATATCTTATTATATATTTTAAAAGTTTGATGCTCTTATTGATAAAAATTTCTATTTAGAACCTGATCCAGATGAGATAGTATTGTCATGAAGTTCATGATTTCTTCTCCCACTAGGTTAGGAATCTTTTAAGAGAAGTCATCACATTTCCCTTCACATTGATTGTTTACCCAATTCCTCCTATTACTTATCATTTGAAAGAATAAAAGAAAAATTTTGTATGAGTATTTTATAAACTATTAAACAAATAAAGGGGAATCCAAATACATTAAAGGGATAAATTATAAACTACATGTTTTTATTAACTAATGAATTTCTAGGGTTCAATATATGTTATCCATGATATATTTCATAACATATACTGTTATGGTAAATTTTTTTCAATTAATAATTGTTTATAATGATCTTATGAATTTACCAAATCATATCTGCCAGGAGTTTCAAACCAAGTGCATAGTAAGGTATTTTTTTATGTACAAGGTTACACCGAGTCAGGCCCGACACACCTTGTTGGAGTTTTTACACCTAGTTACATCTATTCTAGAACCAAATCCACTTGTATTATCAATAATGGGATATATTTTCTCGATAAACCAATTAATATATACTTATCAAAATTTAGGGATATTTTCTAATACTTTGTCTTATCCATATGTAATTCTATTATGTTTTCTAATCCTAATCCGAAAAATAACTAAAAATTTACTATAATACCAAATATAACCACCTCATTATCTATCAAACATTAATTCATGATTTATTACATAAAAATAAATATAAAAACCCCAAAATACTGATATGTGTAGTGTGTTTGGGAATTAGGTTCATAGAACAACTTCACGAACATGATATAGAATAACATTATTGAAAACATCCTTAAAATTATTCTAAAATTCCATGTCTTTAAAAACTACATAAATATCCTAGGGAAAAACATAATAATGGAGAGAGATATAAAGCCCAGTAAGGTAATAAAAATGACATAAGGTTATACATGTTAGACAATAGGAATTTCAAAATGGAATAAAAATAGCAAGAATCATAAAAAAGAACAATGAGACAAGATGTAACCTAATAAAAATAACATGGAAAGTGTGGTTATAACTTAAAACCAATTCATCATAAATAGAGGTCATGGACCAAACTACATGAAATCTTGGTTGAAAATTTCTTTTTAAAAAGTAGGTTCACTTCTTATCCCTACATGAAATATCTTGAGACAAATCATTACCCAACACATTGGATCACTAAATAATTCCATGTTCACCCCTCACTTTAATTACATTTTGTTGCTTATGTGTGCCAGATAGATCATACAACATGGATTCATTCATTTTCATATTTTATTCCATTATTAAAGAGTTTATGATACATTAATTCAAGTCCCTTGTCAAATATGTATAAGATTACAATGATTAATACCCTTGATAAGAAATGATTATTGTATTCACTACATAATTATTTTGGCGTGGAAAATCACAATGAAATTTCAGTAGTATAATGACATCACATAAAAATTAATAAGCTTTTTTGATGAGAGACAACAGAGTATATAATCATTTTCAAATAAATTGGACAGTAAAGGGAATGGATAATATCATATCTCATCATATTTAAATAAAGATAAAAAAACATAAGGTAATTAATATACTTGAATAAAGTGGAGAAAGTAAAAAATCCCTTACATGAGTGTGGGACTCCAAATGCTTTGGAGGGGTTTCTTGAGAGCTTGGAGTCACCATATGAAGACATTATATTGTGGATTTTAGAGTATGGACTTGATCGATAGAGTTTTAGGGAGGAGAAATTTGGACTTTGGTGGGGTTATATAATAAAATATGGGGAATTCATTTCTTCTTTGGTTTTGGAGTCTACATAATAAAATAAGTAAAACCAAAAACCACATCATGTTTTTTACAATGATTTCAGAAAAAAAAATGGTTTTTTTCTCTTATTATTTTATAATCCAAATGGCCTAACATAATAAAATAAAACCATTTCTTATTTATAAGTGAGAAATACTCTTGAAGAAATGGTTTTACAACCAGAAAATATATTATTTGTTTTGGTGGATTCATAATAGCTTTATAAAATTTATCATGTAAACATAAAAAATTTATTTTAAATAGAAAACCGATATTTGGTAGTTTATACCTTTTATAGTCTTTATTACATCACTTTTGGGTCATTATGATGTCAAAATAATCAATATATATTTATATGTTTTCTAATTTTTACCAGAAAATTCACCTATCTCAGAAAATAATGAAGAATTCACTTTTGGATAATTGTGTTGTTCTGGATCAAAAATATATAGATTTTATTTATATAATATTATAAATGTTTTAATTTTCACTTTTAAAATAAAATTAACATTTATTAAAAAATGCTAGGTTTTTTACAATAACGGTTTTCAAACCCATATAAAAATTAAATTTGGAATCATAAAAATTATATGATAATTTAAATTTAATAATATTTTTTAAAAAATAATATTTTATTAAAATTTTATTTATTTAAAAAATCCATTAA
This sequence comes from Viscum album, assembly GCA_963277665.1. NCBI lineage: Eukaryota > Viridiplantae > Streptophyta > Magnoliopsida > Santalales > Viscaceae > Viscum > Viscum album. The sequence goes on from OY728151.1 coordinate 476,829,944, forward strand.
TGAAATAAAATAATTTTCATAATTGATTTTGAATATTACAAAAAATACTATTTGTGTTATATTGTATCAAGAATAAAAATCATTTATAAAAAATAATAGAATTAAAATATATTAATTATTAAATAAAAATGTAAATAATCACAAAGATATGTTCTTGATACATATTCATTTAATACACCAGCAAATTCTTTACGAGTAATATGCATTTCATTGAGGAATTCATGGGGTGGTTTCACAGTCATGGTTTTGGATTTGATCTCGATGAGCTTAATCAACTCCTATAAATGGTTTGACTCATTCTAATGTTATTGGATCAAAGCTAGGACATGGTATAGGGGTAATCCTAGTGATGTTATCTCTCTCAAAATATCCGACAAATGGGACCCATATCGTACGATCCTACCGGTTGAAGTCGCCACTTCATATATCTGTGTCAATATGAATGATTAAAAACCTTATATATATATATACTAATCATGTGATCACTATTCAATGGGCATATTATCAATGGTAATTAATCTTAACAGTAATTTAAATCTTATTGGATACAATTAAAAAAATTAAGTGCTTGTTATTTCTATAACAACATTACATAGTATGACATTTAATTAAAAAAGGGTAATTTTATTTATAATAGTTTGGGTCATTACAAAATTTTTGACCATGTCACTATAACCACTGCCTACGAATTCGATGTAAGCCACTAATCATATAACAAATGGGCTACATCCCACATTAAACACTATGGTCAACTAAAAATAAATCATAAAATAACTAAGGGGGTTAGAAACCATAATGGTTTCTATGGATTTCTAATGGGAACATGATTAATAACTCACCCATCACATGATCATCCAAAAGAATAAAAATTATGTTAAAAAATAATAATATTTCTATGTACCAAGACAAAAAAAAACTAATTGAAATCTCAATCTGATTAAACATACCTTTCACCGAAGGGAAGGTTTCTCCTAGTATTTTTTTTTTCACCAAACCCAAGATAAAAAAATAATAATACCATAATAAAAAATATCACACAAGCATTAAATATTTGGAAAAATAGGGTGTAACCATTATGATGAATCATAAACCACAACACCCATAAAAATAATAACTTATAGAATTCCTTTATCATACAAGTCACGAAAACATTAAAACCCATTTATAAATTCTATAAAAGGTGTATTTACTCATTCTATCATCTATGAAAATAAATAATTGAAAACATTCTTTAGAAACTCCCTCTTTTAAAAAAAATAGAATTTCCAAACCATCTCTATGAAAAACCAAATTATTTTAGAAAATCCCTTTGAAGTCATTTTATATAATCCAATATTTCCTTTTAGACCACATTTTAAAAGGAAAAAAAATTTCCATAAAAATAAATATTAATGAAATCCCAATTTTTAAAATCATTTAGAAAAATAATGTGCCTTTAATTTGATAAATACACTCACACCACTATGAAATACATAAATTGGGCCTCCAAAATGCATTCCACTAACGTGATAATAATGAATCATTTTACAAGATAAAAATTAATGTATGACTATTTGAATGAAGTGATATCATCCCAATATATGGGTTAAGATAAAATAAGTTCACTTGTTTATTAATAATAATAATATTTGTCACACCGATATAATATAATATAGTTAATCAAGAGACTCAATAGTAAAAACTCTACCTGCATCAACTGGTGACCTATTTATCAATCATGTGATCATAAAAATTAATGTTTTTCACTAAAGGAACCAAGGTATAAGGATTTTCTATATGATATGGTGCCCTGCATAACATTCCATATTGTACTAATAGTCATAATATCATGGTGTTATGCATGGAAATATGTAATTATGAGATATTATATGAAATGGACACCTTATCTCACTCTAAAAACTATTATTCTTTCTTAATATTCATGTAATAATAAATATTTGGAGTTTGGACATTTTTAATGATGGATAAAATGTTAATTAATAAATGAAGAGATGATGTAAAGTGTTTTAAAATTATTTTTATTTTGAAATGTTTAATGAAATTTATCATTCCTCATAAGATGACCATTTAAGGATATTGAAATACTATATAAATAAGATCAATAATTATTAAGTATTTTTCATTCCTTTATGTGATATTTATTAGGTGTAGTGAATCAAATTTTAATTTTTGATGAGTTTGTTAAACAATACATTTACTGGATTAATTTGGAATATGGTTGCGCGACTATCTATGGAGGAACTTATTTGTAGTAGTAGGTGGATAAAAAATTATTAATTTATGATAGTGGTGTGTAGTATGGTCAGTTCAAGTTAAGGGGTCATTCAAGAAGACATGTTTAGTGGAAAGGGGGGTCTTCTTTTCTACTAATAGTAAATGGTCTAGTTTAGGAGTGATGTAGGGGATTGAAAATTATCCCATTTCAATGATAGGACTCCCATCGATGTCTGGAGATAGTGACAGCAGAATAGAAATTGAAATTGAGTATAAAATAGAGTCTAGACACAATGAATTGGGTAACTATTAACTATGGATTACATTATGTTTAATTATATAAGTTATGGTACAGTCATAGTAATTTTAAGATCTTGTATATTCTTGATGGATAGTAATAAACATGTTGTGTTATTCTCTCATAGTTGTAGGATTTAATTTCCAAACCATTTAAATTAATTTATCCTTTTACATTTTATTTTCTTGTAATAATTTGTGTGTGTAAATATTGGATGAAATTATGTGGTGATTTAGGGTAATATAATGTATTCTATTTAATACAACACATTTCATAATGGAGGAGGTGTTCATTTACGTGTGATGTTTGATAATTGATGATTTAGTGATTTTCCTTCATGTTTGGTGAAATAAATTCTAGTGACTCGTGGTTTTTCATTCAATTCATCAAAATGTGATATTAGAACATTGGTTCAAGTCTGAAATATTACTCACAACATAATCATTTATCTTTATCGATTCATTAGATTTAATTCATTTTTATTAGATTTAAACAATATTTATAAGTAATTTCATGAGTCGATGGTATTGCATGGGTTGATAAGTTAAATATAATAGAATTTTTCTTATAGAGTATATAGATAGAAGACTCTCCATTCTTAATGGGCCTAAAAATTTCATTGACTATAGTTAACAAAGATGGAAATAGATGAGTGGGAACAACTATATCATAATGTTTTTGTATTTATCAATATTTTATTATCAATGAATATTTACTTTAATATTAGAGAATAGAAAGTTAAAACTGAATTATTGATGTCCCAAAAAATTATATGTAAAAAACCTACTACATTGTATAATGTATATATGATTCAAAACCTATTCAATATGAGGCATTCTAATGTAATACCAGTGTCATTATATGATAATTATTTTAACATGATTTATTGTATGCTCAATTCAGTGAATGAAAATGTTTATGGAAGATCTCTAATAAGTTATGTAGTTGACAACACAACTGGATAGTATAGAAATAATGGATTGTATTTTTAGTAATTCATTAGGGAAATAAAACTTAGAGTTTAACAATTTCAATAGAAAAATCCCAAATTTGTATATCATATAATTTAAATTTCAAAACCTATAGGTAATTCAATGAATATGGAAGGGATAAAAAAGTAAAATAGTAAGAAGATTAGTTAGATGAAATTAGATGATAAGTCTATATACTAGAGTGAAGGTAAGTCTATCTGATTTGGACCCATATGTAATTATTGAATTAAAATTATAGAATTTAAATAAATACTTTAATAATAATAAGGAAAAACTCAGAAGGATATATTATGAAAGATCATGTTCCATCAATTTAGAGTAAGATAATAACAACATTCTATTGGGTGCCAATGTTCTGACATATTCATTGGTAGTTGATTCAAGGGATACATTTCATTCCACTATAGTTAAAGGATAAATGTTGAATTATATACCAAAAATACTAATCCATAATAAATTATTATATTATTAGGATCATTATGATTTTATAAAAGATGATATTAATGCTTATATGGATTAAAACAGTTTTATATTGTTGAATGAAGTTCAAAACATCCAAGGTTTACAAAAAAATATAATTTTTATTTTATAGAGAGATAAAAATTGAAATGGAAGAAAATTTTATAATGGATTATTGAATGTTACTCTTCGATACATAAAAAAATTATTGGGGAGTAAAGGATTAGGAATTGTATTTCACCACAAGGTCAAATGGTTTGATGATGGCCCTACAAATAACTTCCAAAAGTCTGGATTTATTGAACTATCTACACGGTAACCACTATAAAAAGAATATGAAGTCTCTAGAATAAAAATGTATGAAACATATTAATTATACCTACATAAAAAGTTATTAATGTTGTATACTTGGGAATAAGAGGTTTTTTATATTAAATAAATGGAATACTTAGAGCTAGAAATTTGAATATGTCCATTATGATGCATAAGGACTAGATGTATTGAAACCTTATATAAGATTATTTTAATTTTCATGTTTTATAATGATGTGGGTATGACATTCTAGTTATACTTCATAAAACACTTGTCATATATGTTTAGTTCTTTTATATAGTTGAAATCCATAATCAAAAGGGAACTCGGGTAAAAGATATAATGTTTAAGGTATAATAACATAGGTGAATATAGTGAAAAAGAGTTCAATATGAACCAAAAAATAATTATAATAGACAGATTTATACCTGGTACACCTGAAAAAAATAGTGTGGCTAAAATGATGAACACAACATTAACTAAGTGGGAAAATAAAAATATATTGTACTCAAGATTGTCCAAAAATATTTGGGTAGAATATTTGGCTTTTTTGTGAATCTCATTAACTGGTGTCCATATACAGTAATGAAAATAGAGATACTTGAGAAGTTATTTCTGATAATTTAATGTATATTATTCATTTAATTTTTTTAAAAAGTGTGGTTTTTGTCTATATTAATTGTAAGCATACTTATATGCTTGAGGATAAGCTATAGATAAGTTAATTAAAGGAAATTAGGAAAAAATATTTTCTTGTCACCACTAAGATAAGGATAATTGAAATATGGCAAGAAATAATATATTCCATTTTATGTGATGGTATTTTATAAATAAAAAATCTTGAATGTTGTGTATGTAAAAGAGAAATGATCAATAGGCCATATTCCAGTTCATTTGGATGAATGTTCTGGAGGAACACATTGTTTGGATGGTATAAATAATGGTATATATTATTTAGAAATTAACTATATAAAATATGTACATAAATTCTCAAGGGATATATAGGTATTGGGTAATGTTATAAATGGTATAATGGTGGAAGTTACAACACCAAAATTTATTATACTATAAAGAGTAGAGCTGAACGAAGAGTTATAGAGATCATCAAGAGTGAGACGAACAAAAAATATGTTTATAAATGACTTAAAATACATAATTATATTAATTTGAGGAGAATCATAAATCCTAGATTTATTTTTTATGATCATAGAATCTAAAAAACTGGAGTTTTTTAGGAAATTGAAATTAGAATTATTTTATTCTAATGAAATTGGGAGATAACATGTAAGATCACGGCACTGATATAAGGTAAATCCTAGTTTTTATTTTTGATTTATGGAATATTTTTGGGGAGTAATATAGGTATCAAATGTGTCCTAATGTTTTTGGGACATGAAAAAAATGGAAAAGAGGACTTTATATTTTGAGTTCATTGTTTTATAATTATATGTAGTAATCACGCTCCATAACCATGTGGCATGTAAAAAGGTTGTGCACAGTTTGGAGAAACCATGTATGGTGGACCAAGATAATGTATAGATCAAGCTCTCCTTAGATTGTGGTGAGAACACAACCAATACATAATTTATCAAACCATTTGGGTGGCTAGTGAAACCATATAGATTAGTTTCCTCTTGGACATAGGGAATCACATGGTAGGTCCATGATTTGGAAAACTATGCGGCCAAACCATGCACCTTATTAAAAGAGGAGTTTTTACTATTTCCATCCCAATTTTATTTCTTTGTTTTTTTAATTTATCCCACATTGGAACCTATAGAATAAGGGTTAAAAAAAGTATCTCCTCCCTCATCAATGGGTGTTTCTCCTTTTATTCTTAAGCATTTTAAGCGCAGTAGGGTGTGAATCGAATGACTAAGTATGTGTTCAACAAAATTTTCTTTTCTTTTTTAAAAGAGGCAGAATTGAATGTTTTATCGACTTTATAATACATAAAACCCTATTTTTCATTAGATTTTATGTGATTTTGTTAAGGGTTGTTTGGTCTATGAACGAGTTCCAAGGTTGGAGAAGTGAAAATCTATGATAATGATGTAGGTTGTCTATAAGATATTGGACATATTATTGATGTTTAGTGTGTGTATGTGGTTTTTCCAAGTTGCTTCAATGCTGTGTTTTTATATCATCCACTAAGGGAAGTAATTTTGGAATTAATGTGAGGTATGATACCCTTCACACACCCTAGTGGATCCTCTAATGATTTAGAGTCAGACCTAAGTCTACCCATGGGGTATTCCAGGTCCATTAGAGTGGTGTACTAAATTGGTAAAAGTTGAGATAGAGTAATTATGAAAGTGAATGGGGTGTAATTGTTTATTTGGAACATAAACATGGTTAATGGGATAATTAAAAAATTTTGATTTTATATTTTTCTAAATTAAAAAGAGTTTTTGAATCCTTTAAAGTATTTGATATGAATTTTATCCAATTATTGTTTTCAATGAAGGAGAATAATGGTTTTAAATCGGGTAATTTTTTAGAAACAAGGTTTTAACATCATGTTATCAAAATGGTATTCTTATTAGATTTCAAATGATACAATGAAATTGTGTGTGTGGTATTACCCTTGTGAAAATTCAGTGGTGGTTTATTTTGACTAAATGAAGGAACTAGATACCCAATGGTTATGTTTGGATGTTTAAGAGAAATAACCTTATTGAATGGTATGTCTAAAATTATTTTCTAAATTTAGTGGGTTTTTATAGGATCTAAAAATGTTTTAAGTGTTTTTTTGTTAAATTGTAAAATGAATATCTTGGGTCAAATTGAGACGTGATGGTTTTAAGGTTTATTTGGGACTTTGGTAAATGATTAATAGTTAATGGTAATGGTTTCATTGTCCGTTGTGTGATAAATATAGAAATGATTGATAATGAAATTGATTGGGATAGTCACACATGACATGAAAAATCCTATTTGGAATCATGGATAGAGGATCTATGTTTTATAAAATATGAAATATGGTTTGGGATGTGGGATTAATGCGATACTCTCCTGTTTTGGGTAGGCCAGAATAATGCTCTAGGAACCCTGGTGCAATACAGTTTTTTAGGTAATGGACAGATGCTCCTAAAACCAAGGGCATGGAAATGACATTCAATATCAAGATTGAGATTGTTAGACGCAATGTTCTAAGTCCCAACTGAATTCACAGACTAGTTATATATGTTTTACCATTTTTGACCTAGTGGTTGGGATGGTCGAACATGTCGTTCCAAATCCCTATTGGATTCTTGGACTATGACTCCTTGATTGAAAACTTGTGACCGCTGTGATATATTGTATGGGTACCTAAACTAATTCTATGAGGTAGACTGGAAAAAATTATTCGATAAATTAAATCATTGTAAAATAAAATTGTAGATTTATATGGTGATGATATTAATAATTATAAATATGTAAATAAATAATTAATAAAAGGTAAAGATTAAACATGGTCCATTGTCTCTTATTTTTTTGTTATAATTTTATTTAACTGCATACAATATTTTACAGACAAGATATTACTTTATACACCATTTTTTGTGGCCTACTGAGTTGTACTCACACTTTTATCGGGACACCATAGCACTTCCGTACTCGAGAATATTCTAATTGATTTATAGTATAGGTTCAAGACAAGAACCTAGTGTTTTGTTTATGATTGTGTTAATGGGTGGGAACAAGAGATGTTAGGGTTGATTTGGGACTCAGGACCATGTTCATGATATTTTATGGTTTTGGTTATTGGGGGGTTTTTTATATGATTTCATGACATATTTTGTTTTCATCATATTATCATAGCCTCTGTCACTTCGTTACTTATTGGATCTTCCCGTATGACTTTCATTTATTGTTCTTTCTTCATTTCATACTATTCTTACTTTGGTTTTTACTCTAATATGTGGGTATAGTTGTCTCAGTGGAACTCCATAGACCCATGCTTCTAGTAGAAAGCCTCTATTATACGGGGAGGCACATATAAGGTCATGTGTTACACCAGCTTAGGGAACCAATTGAAGAAGCACACGGGTCGGGATGTTACAAAGTGGTAATTGAGGTAGGTTTCTATTGTATTTTTATTTGGGGTGTGGTAGATAGGATACTAGGATCATGTTGGGGCTTGGTAATGAATTGTTCTTGGGTGACTGAAAAACAACATATGAGGGAGAACCCAGATTTCCAGGGGTGAGAATTGATGTTTTTTTTACTTTTGATTGATATCTCCACCTTGAGTGGCACACTTGTATATGATGTTATAGATTAATGAGGTTTTATCTCTTGGATCAGTATGAATAGAGAGGGTTTGTATGATCAATGTAATGACCCAAAGTTTCATTAATGTAAATCCATCTTGATCTAATTAAATATCTCTTTATGTAAAATGTTTATATAAAATGGCAAATTCTTTGGTTTTATGTCAAGAATTTTGATCGTTACTTTTATAGCCGTTGAACAGTGATCAAATGATTAGTATAATTATAAGGCTTCAATGAACCAAATTTACCCAGACAGAAGAAGCGATGGCCTCATCCAGTAGAATTTCTCCATACCAAGCCCATTTTTCGGAGCTCAGAAAAGAGGTGGCTTCCTTGGTCTACACTCTTGACCATGCCCAAGCTGAGCTTTATCATGTTAAGCTCGAATGGGACTGTCTATGGGAAAAGTGGAAGTTGATAGATATTACCACTCGATCGATGTTATCTGAGCCACCCCAAGAGTCTGTCACCATCGCACACCTTACCCTTAAGTCTTATGCGGCTGTTTTAAGGGGTTATGTAACAAATCGCTAGTACTATGTTCATGTACATTATTTTTGTATATAATAATGAATATACTTTCTTGTCATTGTTGATAAATTGTAAATAGTTTTTAAATTACAAAGAGTATTTTTATTTATTAATTAATTAGGAAATATATTTTATTAAATTAAGGTATTTTTGAATTAAATAATATTTCAATAAAATCTTATTATTATTATTAAATTAATTTTATTATATATAGATGATCATATAATTTTATGAATGCAATTATAATTTTTATTAAGGTTTGATTTTCATTTATGTCAAAACTCATGAATTTTAGATAAATGTTGATTTTTATTATAAAAGAGAAAATTAATATATTTAGAAAATTATTTAGATAAAATAAATGATATTTCTGGAATCATGATATCGAAATTATCCAACGGTGAATTTTTCATAATTTTCAAAGACAGCCCAATGTTTGGGTAAAAATTAAATACCGTTTAAATATATACTGTGTTTTATGGCATTATAATGACCCAATAGTTATGTAATAAAATATTATAAGATTTACGTTCGGCCAATATATGTTTTACCATTAAAATAATGTGATTTTGGTTTTTTTTGATTTACTTTTCAAAACATTAATGGACCCCTCAAGACTTATTGAACATCTTGTCTTTTTAAATTATTTTTCAAGGGATTGTGACTCACCTACACATAAGCAACCCCATTATTTTGAGAAGTTCGGAATTTGGCCTTATAAAATATTGTTTTCCTTTTCCCTTTTCCAAAAACCATGGGCAAAAACCATGATCTTATTTGTGGTTTGGATTAGTTAAATGTAAGGGGTCCCAAACCTAAATAATAAAGAATTCACTCACTTTTCCTATATAAACCCACCCAGGCTCCCACTTAATCCTTACTCAAAGCCTTTACAGTTCTTCCAAACAATTCCCTACTCTCTCTAGAATCATCCCAAGGCTCCCCAAGCTCCCAGGAAACCTCTCTCAAGCCTCTCTCAAGCCTTTGGAAGCACACTTCCAAGTAAGAGTTTTTTCTTCCTTTCTCATTTTTATCCAATTTTATTTAAGTTGTTTTTCCCTTTAAATTTCAATTATGAATCTTGGAGTATGGTTTCCCACCACTCTCATACTACTATGTTTATGTTTGAATAATTGGAGACCCCTTTCTCTCTCATTAAATGCCTCCCATGTACACCTGTTTCTATGCCGAAATTCCGAAAGGAACTTCTCTCTCCTCATTTACATTCTTTCAATACTTTTGTATCATGAATCAAAAGTCCATTACAATTGATGGGACATGTATATATATATATATATGACCTCCTTACTGTCCATTACATGTAAATATGATGAGGAAACCCTTTATCTCACATCAACTATTTTTATGAATTCTTATGTCATGTCGTTACGCTGCCGAAATCACACCGATTTTCTAAGCCAATGCCATTGTGTAGTGAATACCATGCCCATTTCTCCATCAAGGGTGTTCACCTTTATGCACATTTACATATTATAAAGTATCATGTATGAATTCCACATTCCTTTATCATGGAACGAATGATTATGTTTAATGAATCCATGTTTTATGATCTATGTGGCACACTTATGCATGAAATGAAATGTTTAAGAAGGGTGCACCCTTATAGCGCTCCAATGAATTAGGTGAAGTATAGTGTCATGATACGTCATGTGCAATGAGTTTTGACTCATTCTAATTCAAGTGAAACGAGGGTTCACTTGTGCTTCATGTGCAATGAGGATTTACTCATGCTCCATATGCAATGAGCCTTGGCTCATGCTAATTCCATGTTAAGTGTTGTTGCAACATTTCAATGTTATAATTATCATGCTTTATCATGCCTTTATGTTCATGTTTCTCTTGTGCTCTATTGATAAGACTATTTTATAACATGTATTGTACCTCTCATGTATTCCATGTTTATTCCTTTACTGGGCTTTATAGCTCACCCCTTTTCTTATGCATGTCCTCATGTTATCCCATGCAATGCTAAGTATAAGTGAATATAGTGGTCATGTAAAGGAAGTTTTCAATAAAGATATTGTATTTCATGTTTTAAGTTGTTATGTAATGATCCTAATCTCTAAAGACACTAGACCTCTCGATCATCCATGTTTTTTCAAGTGAATAGTTTATGAAATAAATAATGTTTAAGTTTGTAATAAAAGCAGGGTTTTCATAGTTGGTATCAAAGTATAGGTTTAGTTATTTTTGGGATTGGGATTAGAAAACCCTAGTAAAGCCTTAGATACAAGACTAAGTAGAAAAAGAACATCCCTATGTTTTCTTAAGTACTGAGTTAGTGGTTTATCGATCAAATACATCCCTATCTGGATACGAGCTGGTAGAGGCGGCTCTGGCACAGATGTATCCTAGGGGTAAAACCAGAAAACACTGCTTTGAGCTAGAATCAAACAGGAACTGGTGCACGACAATGGTCCTTGCTACACTCTTGGTTACGACAATCCTGGGGGATAAGTTTTGAAAAATTCACAATCATTTTAAGAACCCTTATTAAAGGAATTAAAAAAATTCCCCTAAGAATATATGTTAGAAAGTAGATCATGAAAAGCCTAGATTTAATCCTATAGACTCATGAGTTAAGGAAATAAAAGTTTATTTATAAATCATCAAATTTTTTATTTGGATTTCACTTTATGTATTAACCCCTAATTTTCCTTTTATTCCAGCCAGTGGCCGGTAATAGGAGGACTTGGGCTAACAACCGATGTGAAGATCAGTATGATGACTATAATAATGAGATGCCCAATCCAATGGGAGCAGGAATCGCGAAATTTGTCCTGCTTATCTCTTAGATAACTCACGCGTTGAATAGAAACCTGGGGCAAGAGGAACGTCCAAACCCCCCTATGAAGGAACAAGTCACTATCGAGAGCTTCATGAGACAAAGGCCTTCTACTTTTAGTGGATCATCTGATCCCACAATCGCTGAACAATGGATCAACTCAATTGATAAGATCTTCTCCATTCTTCAATGTTTAGAACAAGAGAAGGTTCTCCTGGCGGCTTATCATATGGAGGGTGAAGCTGATCAATGGTGGATGTTGATCAGAAATACGAAGCCTGGGGAGGAGATCAAGGCGTTGGAATGGAAGGATTTCCGGATGATGTTTTTTGATGAATATTTTCCACGCACCCTCCAACTTAAGATGGAAAGGGACTTCCTTTCCCTCAAGAAAAAAGATGAAGAATCTGTTGGAGCATATGAGGATAACTTCACAAGGCTTGCATGATACTCTTCCAGCTTTGTCGTTACCCCTGAATGCAAGGTTGGCCGCTTCTTTGGTGGGCTGAAGCCTAGCCTGTCGAAAGCATTAGCGATCCGTGACTTCGACAGCTATGAGGAAATTGTCTGCTATTCCCTCAAGGTCGAAATGGAGATCAGAGAATCCCAGTGGTATCATGGGGACAAGAAGTGTAAGGTGGACTTCAATTCTGGAGGTCTGATGGATAAATCAACGGTGCTAAGAAGATCCAGCACCCAACTTTCCAAAAGTGCGGAAAAAATCACCCTGGAAATTACCTCAAGGGGATGAGGAAATGCTTTAGGTGTGGAAGAGAATGGCACCTAGCTATTAATTTTAGGCAAGAAAGACCCGCGACTGCGACAGAGGAGAGGAATGCTCTGTTCGAACCTCAACGCGTTGTTCATTGCTACAACTGCAAAGAACAGGGGAATTTTGCAAATCATTTCCATAATCCAAGGGTTTTCGGAGGCAAACAACAACCTCCAAGGCAGCAAGGAAGAGCTTTTGCCATCACTTATGCCGAAGTGAACCCTGACAATGAAGTGGTGACAGGTACAATAGTTATTCATTCAAGAATAGAAAACATACTTTTTGATTCAGGTTCTATGCATTCTTTTATATCTCGAAATTTTAGTAGAACAATCCCAACACCACCAAAAATCATGGAAGTGAAGATGACTGTGAGTACGACAAATGGGGAAATCATTGCATCACATGAATATAAGTCCACCCCTGTCATAATATGTGGATTGAATTTCCTGGCGAACCTCATCATACTCCCTCAGGTGGAATTTTCGGTAGTTCTTGGCATGGATTGGCTTTGCTTATATTGAGCCATCATAAATTGTCAGGAAAGGGAATTCACACTCCATATGGAGAATCGACCCCCGATTCTTTACAAGTGTAAGGAAGAAGATGAATTTCCTTTAACTGTATAATCTCAAGCATGGATATTACTACCCTATTAGCATGCGTATCTAGCTCAGATGATTGAGTCCAAGGAAGAAACCATCCTTGAAGAAATGACTATTGTGAGGGAATTCGCTGAAGTGTTTCCCGAGGAACTGCCTTGTCTTCCTCCTAGAAGAGATGTTGAATTCTCAATTGAACTTATAACAGGGGCTCTACCAATATCCAAGAATCCATATAGAATGGCTGTCATGGAGCTTTAATAGCTAAAGAAACAACTACAAGAAAATATGGATAAAGGGTTTATATGCCCAAGTGCTTCACTATGGGGTGCACCTGTCCTCTTTGTCAAGAAGAAGGACAGGTCAATGTGCCTTTGCATCGATTATCGTGAGATCAACAAATTAACGATACAGAACAAGTATCCTCTCCCAAGAATTGATTACTTGTTTGATCAGTTGTGTGGAGAACAATACTTTTCCAAGGTAGATTTGTGGTCGGGATATTATCAAGTAAGGGTGAAGAAGGAAGATTTCCCCAAGACTGCTTTTTGTACAAGGTACGGGCACTATGAATTCACAGTAATTCCTTTCAGACTCACTAATGCTCCAGAAATCTTCATGGACTTGATGAATAGAGTCTTTAGAGATTACCTTGACAAAATTGTGGTAGTCTTTATAGATGATATTCTAATATACTCTAAAACAAAGGAGGATCATGAGGAGAATTTAAAAATTGTACTAGAGACATTGTGCAAGGATAAGATCTATAAAAAGTACATCAAATGTAATTTCAGGTTGAAGGTGGTCTCATTCTTGGTCCATATCATCAAAAGCAATGGCATATCTGTAGATCTCTCCAAAACAGATTCAATTGAGGGATGGTCGAGGCCAACATCAGTAAACAATATCTATAGCTTTTTGGGGTTAGATGTATATTATCGACAATCTGTGATAAATTTCTCATGATTTTCCAACCCTCTAACCAAGCTAACTCGAAAGGGAGTAAATTTTTCTTGGAGTGATGAATGTGAAGAAAGCTTCAAGGAGTTGAAAATGAGGCTTATCACTGTGCCCGTGCTCACTTTACCCATACGTGGGGAAATTTTTGTGGTATTCAGTGATTCTTTGAAGGGATTAGGCTGTGTACTGATGCAGAATGATAAATTGATATCTTATGCCTCAAGGGAGTTGAAAATCCATGAGCGAAACTATCCAACACATGATCTAGAGTTGGCAGCGGTGATCTTTGCCTTAAAAATCTGGTGACATTATCTCTATGGGGTAAAATGCGAGATATATACTGACCACAAGAGTCATAAATATATATTCACACAGAAAGAGCTTAATATGCGCCAGAGAAGATGGATAAAGCTCATCAAGGATTATGACTGTTCAATACATTACCACCCTGGGAAAGCAATCAAGATGGCAGATGCCCTATGTAGAAAGGACCCATCGATTCTATCAATGATGAGAATTGAGAATGATCCAATATTCTTAGACTTGATGAAGATGGAAATGGAAATCATAAAGAAGGGAACATCATCAATCCTTTAACAAATTATTGCGCAACCGTCACTTTTGGAAAGGTTAAAGGATTCTCTAAACGATGATGTGGGAATTCAGGAAAAAATGGAAGCTATTAAAAAGGGAAATCATCAGAGTTTAATGTTAATAAAGAAGGAATTGTGTGATTTGGGAAAATTCTATGTGTTCCATCATGTCCGGAGCTAAAGAAGGAACTTTTGGATGATTCACATAGTTCAAATTTCTCTATTCACCCAGGGAGAACAACGATGTATCGAGATCTCTGAGAAAACTTTTTGTGGGATAATATGAAAAAAGAGATCGCTGAATATACATCAAAGTGCCTGGTGTTCCAGCAAGCTAAGGAATAGAGGCATAAGTCTAAGGGGATGATGAAACCATTTCCCATACCAGATTGGAAATGGGAGAAAATCACCATGGACTTTGTCACCGGAATTATGAGGACATCTAAAGGCATCAATGCAATCTGGGTTGTGTTGGATCATCATACAAAGACTGAACACTTCATTGCTATTTGGGAGGATTTCTCATTGGATCAACTGGCACAGATATATATCAGGGAAGTGGTAAGGCTACATGGAGTTCCACTATCTATTGTGTCCGACCGAGATCCAAGATTCACCTCTATGTTTTGGAAGAGTCTTCAACATGCTCTGAATACTGAACTGAACTTCCGTATGGCCTATCATCCTCAAACTGATGGACAATCTGAGCGGACTATCCAAACACTTGAGGAAATGTTTAGAGCGTGATCAATGTAATTTAAATGAGGATGGGATCAACATCTTCCTCAGGTTGAGTTCTATTATAATAAGAGTTTCTACTCAAGCATCCAAATTGAACCTTATGAAGCCCTGTATGGGAAAAGGTGCAGAACAACGGCATGTTGGGATGAGGTTGGTGAATGTAAGATTCTTGTACCAGAAATGGTCGATGAAATGGTGGAGAAGGTGAAAACCATTCAACAACATATCAAGGCATCCCAGAGTCGACAGAAGAGTTATATAGATAATCGTTGACAAGGCCTTGAGTTTAAAGTCGGAGACTTGGTTTTTCTACGCATATCTCCATCGAAGAGGGTATTGAGGTTTGGAATGAAATGGATGTTTTGTCCAAGGTTCATCGGCCCCTTCGTGATTCATGATAGTGTTAGGGCCGTGGCCTAATGACTAGCACTTCCACCTACCATGGCCAAAGTACTTGATGTCTTTCATTTATCCCTCTTAAGGAAGTACATACCAGACCCTTCACATGTACTCTCTTCTGAGGTGGTACAATTAGAGGATGATCTTTCTTATGAAGAGAAATCAGTGAAGATCATAGATCATTGAGAAAAAGTTTTACGAAATAAGACAATGCCCCTCGTCAAGGTGTTGTGGAGAAACTACAAGTTTGAAGAAGTGACTTGGGAATCAGAGGAAATGATGAAGCTGAGTTACCCACATCTGTTTTAGTGTGGGAAAAGGAAATTTCGAGGGCAAAATTTATTAAGGGGGGAATATTGTAATGACCCAAAGATTCATTAATGGAAATCCTTGTTAATATAATTAAATGTCTCTTTATGTAAAATGTTTATATAAAATTTCAACATCATTGGTTTTATGTTATGAATTGTGACCATTACTTTTATAGTTGTTGAACAGTGATCACATGATTAGTATAAATATAAGGCTTTAATGAACCCAATTCACTCAGACAAAAGAAGCGATGGCCTCATCCATTAGAATATCTCCATACGAAGCCCATTTATCAGAGCTCGGAAAAGAGGTGGCATCCTTTCGATTCACTCTTGACCAAGCCCAAGCCAGGCTTCATCATTCCAAGCTCGAATGGGACCGTCTATGGGAAAAGTGGAAGTTGATAGAGATTACCACTCGAGTGATGTTATCCTAGCTAGCCCAAGAGTCTGTCACCATTGCACACCTTACACTTTGGTCTTATGCGACTGTTTTAAGGGGTTATGTAACAAATCTCTAGTGCTTTGTTCATGTACATTATTTTTGTATATAATAATGAATATACTTTCTTGTCATTATTGATACATTGTAAACAGTTTTTAAAGTACAACTATTGTTTTTAGTTATTATTTAATTAATAAATCTATTTTATTAAATTAATGGATTTTTTAATTAAATAATATTTTAATAAATTATTATTATTATTATAAAATTAATTTTATTATATATAAATGATCATATAATTTTATGAATGAAATTATAATTTTTATTAATGTTTGAAATCCATTTCTGTCAAAACCCTTGAATATTCGATAAATGTCGGGTATTATTTTAAAAGTGAAAAATAACATATTTAAATAATTATTTAGATAAAATATATGATATTTATGGAATCTGGACGTCAAAATTATCCAACAGATAATTTTTCATAATTTTCTGAGATAGTCAAATTTTTGGGTAAAAATTAAATACAGTTTAAATATATAATGTGTTTTATGACATCATAATGACCCAATAATGATGTAATAAATTTATATAAGCTTTATGTTCGTCCAATATATGTTTTAACATTAAAATAATGTGATTTTAGGTTTGTTTGACTTACTTTTCAAAACATTAATGGACCCCTCCAGACATATTAAACATCTTGTCTTTTTAAATTATGTTCCATAGGAGTGTGACTCACCTCCACATATAAAACCCCATTATTTTAAGATGTTAGGACTTTGGCCTTATAAAATATTGTTTTCATCTTCCCTTTTCCAAAAACCGTGGGCAAAAACAATGATATGATTTGTGTTTTGGATTAGATTAATGTAAGGGGTCCCAAACCTAAAAAATAATGAATTCACTCATCTTTCCTATATACACCCAACCAAGATCCCACAGTCTCCTCACTCAAAGCCCTTGGAGTACATCCAACCTCTTCCCTAATCTCTCTATAATCCGCCTAAGTTGCCCCAAGCTCCCAAGAAGCCTTTCTCAAGCCTCTCTCAAGCCTTTGGAAGCACACATCCAAGTAAGGTTTTTTCTACCTTTCTCATTTTTGTCCAATTTTCTTTAAGTTGTTTTGCCCATTTAATATAAATTATTAATGTTGGGGTATGGTTTCACACCTCCCTCATACTTCCCTATTTATGTTTTAATTATGGGAGACCACTTTCTCTCTCATTAAATGCCTCCCATATACACCCGTTACTATGCCGAAATTCCGAAAGGAACTTCTCTCTCCTCATTTACATTCAAGCAATACTTTTGTATCATGAATCTAAATTCCATTAAAATTGTTGGGACATGTATCTGTATATCCTCCATACTATCTATTAAATGTAAATATTCTGAGGAAACCATTTCTATCACATCAACTATTTTTATGAATTCTTATGTCAGGCCGTTATGCTGCCGAAATCGCACCGATTTTCTAAGACAATGCCATTGTGTAGTGAATACAATGCCCATTTCTCCATAATGGGTATTCACATTCATTCACATTTAATTATTATAATGTTTCATGTATGAATTCCAAATTACTTTATCATGGAATAAATTATTATGTTTAATGAATCCATGTTTTATGATCTATGTTGCACACTTATGCATAAAATGAAATGTTTAAGAAGGGTGAACCCTTATAGAGCTCCAATGAATTGGGTATAATATAGTATCAAGATACGTCATGTGAAATGAGTGTTGACTCATTCTAATTCAAGTGCAATGAGGGTTTACTCGTGCTTCATGTGCAATGAGGATTTACTCATGCTCCATGTGCAATGAGCCTTGGCTCATGATAATTCCATGTTAAGTGTTGTTGCTACATTTCCATGTTATGATTATCATGCTTTATCATACCTTTATGTTCATGTTTCTCTTGTTCTCTATTGATAAGACTATTTTCTAACATGTGTTGTACTCCTCGTGTATTCCATTTTTATTCCCTTACCAGGCTTTATAGCTCACCCCTTTTCATATGCATGTCCATAGGTTATCCCATGCAATGCTATGTACGAGGGAATATTGTGGTCATATAAAGGATGTTTTCAATAATGATGTTGTATTTCATGTTTTAAGTTGTTATGTAATGATCCTAAGCCCCAAATACATTATACCTCTCGATCATCCATGTTGTTTCAAGTGAATAGTTTATGTAGTAAATCATGTTTATGTTTGTAATAAAAGCAGGGTTGTCATAATCAAGCTTCATACTAGGAACATAGGATAAATAGTTCATCCATTTGTTTCCTGTGATTGATAGTTTTCTAGAATTCATGTGTTGGTAGTGTAATTTCTATCCATATATTATGCCTGTTGACTTTCCATTGACTTTTTTGTTAGTGAAAATGTATTGGAATGTGAATTTGAATAAAACTATGTTATTTTAAAATATTGGTTAATAAAATGGTTTTGAGTAGTTTAAATCCTTGGGTTTTAACAATTTAATTCTTTGAAATGAAAATTCTCAGGTTTTTTAAAGTGCAACGTTAATTAAAAAGGGTAATTGTGAGATTATGGAACATTGAGATATGGGAAATGAGTTTCCTTTGGGTAGTTTACTTGTCCCTTTTTTTGAGGGTTTGAGAATGAGAGTGCCCAACTTTTAGACCTTGGTCATGGGTCATGATGTTTTGGTGAGTTTTGTTGTGTGGTAGAGTTGTGTTCCTTATTGGGACTTTAGTAGGACTATGACCTTTAGGTTTGAGATGTTTTCTATTAATATTGATGTAGTAAACCTAGTAGATAGAGACCTTGAAAGTTATGTTATGTACCCTATAGTGGGTGTTTGTATCATATTGTCAATGTTTGTGTACTCATATACTATGTGAAAAACATAGAGTAAATGTCATTTTTTAGAGAGTGCTTCACAGATTGAAGATTTGAGATTTTTTTAGTGACTTGTATAGAGTGTTGTCTTGTGTGGGTTTTAACTAGAGGTCTATGTGTAAATTTAAATGGTTTTAGAGTTTTATCTTGTTTTGTAGTTATGGATTGGTGGTTTTTGGAAATCAAGGGAATCCTAGAGAATGATTATCCCAGTGTTGTAATTGCCTTTAATTGTGAAGCATGATGGGATGCTTCATTGGTGGAATTAGTTCACGGTAGGTTATATTGAGTTTTGGAAAAGTTTTGGATATACCTTGGATTCATTCCTTTTTGAATCACCTTGAGTTCATGTGGTTGATGTTATAGCTAGTTCCAAAAGGGGAAGGATCATTCAGATTCCTTCCCTAGTTATTCCAATTTTTATCAATGCGAGAATCAATACAGAATTTGTATAGATGATTTTTTATGGAAGTGACACTTGGGGGAAGGGTAGGTCACAAGGATGGGTTTGGTTTTGAAATAGTTTGGGTTATTGTAAAGGAACATTGAGATTCCTCGAGTTAGATGGGGCTGATGCTTGAGGAGGGGTGGTTAGTTGTGTTAGTGGGAATATGGGCCTAGCTCTAGTTTTGTATGGTTCATGTTATCTAGAGTCAGGTTTTGTTAATGGTCATAGGAAAATGCATGAGCTCGAGAGTTTTTATAAGGATCGTATATGGGCATGTGATGGAGAGGCATGTTCCGTTTAGGACATGTGAATAGGTGACATGAGATAAGAATATTTCATTTTCTATGTGATCAAAATAGGAAGCACTAGTTATATTAAATACCATTTTATGGATCAGTTTGATGGATTGTTGAATTAATATTGGGAATCACTAGGGTCATGTTGTAAGAACATGAGTGGTGTGGTGATATTAGCACTAGAGGAAGTGTTGGTTCACGACTACAAGTTAGTGAGTTGTTAAGTAATGGTGAGTTTTGGTTGGAAATTAATATTGAATTGTGGTGGTCAGGAGTAGATGAGTCATGCGAGGGAAAGGAATTCAATGACATACTAATAGGTTAAGGTGTCTCTGCAATTAGATTTTTCATCTAAAATGAACGTTTTGAGGTGATATTGATTGTTGAAATCGTGGTGTAATTCAAAATTTGAGAAAATCCTGAACAATATCTTGACATATTCTTGGGTATATTGAGAGAAAATTGGATATACAACTTGACACATAATGTTTTATTCTTGTGGGATGAAGATACTTCTTAATGTTTTTCCCCTTTGTATAGGTAAAAGGTGTAGTCGGGTCATGGTTGGTGCACCACTGGAAATCTCCAAGTGAGGTTCATGTGGTTGTTTTCATGGTGGATAATTACATAGGCATCATGAATGGATTCTAGTATTTGGAAATGAATAATGTATCATTTTTTTCAATTGGGTGAGAGAATAGAAACAATGACCATCTATTGGATTCGGTAGTTGTTGATCCTGAGCTTTGATGGTTGAAGTTTTTGAGAAAAGGGGGGCTAACAACACACCTACAATGGAGAAAGGTATGTCAGTCATAGATGTGTGGAGAAGGCCGTGGGATGTATTTGGTGGAATCGGGATTCCAATAAGGTTCTGGTGAGGTGAATCTATGGTATTCCATGGGAAACGCCAATTGGATGTGGTGGTGGTCTAGCTGAGCGTCGACCTTTGTCTCATGTGGACCACAAATAAATTTGGAGTGTTTATGTAGGAGATGTGTTTCTAGGTTTTTTAATAGTGTAACTTCACTAGAAATTATTTTTATACTTCTTCAGCTGACTTTAGATTGAGGTGGTAAGCCTTAGTTGAGAAGGAATCATTGTTAGTTGAAGATGTAGCATGACAATAATGGGAGTTGGGTGTTTGGGGGGTTATTTAGTCGTGAATGGTCTAACACTACATCGTAAAATTGAATGAATGTTGTGAGAGGTGAAGCACATTTAGTAGATGTTTTGAAATGGATTTTTTACATTAGGAGTGTATGTGAGGATAAGGGAGATCCAAGTTATCCTTAATTCATGCATGGATGATGGAGATGTTTCCATTCTAGCTAGTTTCAATAGTAAGGATGGATGCCAATGTTGGATGGTGTCCTCATTGAAGTTCAGTATTAGTGAGATGGAAAATTCATTTAGTATAGTCAAGCATTTATAATTGAGATTCGATTGGTATTTTTGATATTGGATGTTCCAAACACTAGAATATGGTTATTATGAGAAAATACATATGGTGGGGATAACCATAGTGGGAAAGTGGTCGATTGATGGTGTGATAGTTATTATAGGTGGTATGGGATAAGGTAGGTTCCATTATGGTGTTTTGATATAGGATATGGGTGTTGGATCCTGTTTTTATTTGTCAAGTTATTTGAGATGATAGTTATACTTGGGTTGTGTGGTAGATATTCAGATATGGAATGATGCCACTTACCCATGATTTATAGACTAACATAGGTCAGGGGATGTGATTGGTTAATACCATGTTTCTTCAAGTCAATACAGGTGTATTGGGATATTGGTATGGTGGGTTTCAATGATGATGAGTTGATATTGATGCATCCTTTGAGGATAATTAGGTTTTTTTGTAGATTACAAAGGAGAAATTCCCCAGTGTAGGGTCGTTTCATTGATCAAAGTATTTTGGTGGAATGACCTTTTTTAGGAAGATACACAAGAGATAATGTTGATAAGTGGGCCTAATAGACTGACCATTTGTATTGGAGGCTTTTTGGTGACTAGGAATGTTGGTCAAGAATGAGATTTTGTAAGGAGGGAAGGTTGTACAATCCTAACTCTAACATAAGGTATGTACCAGATTGAATTTCTAGTTTCAAGAATGTTTTCAGAGAGTACGATAGGTCTCGAAGGTGTTTCAGAGGGTATGTAACACCCCGAGCTTCCACGATACACTTCTCATTGAATAATGCAATAGCTTGCATTGTACGCAACTTCGAGTTCTAAAACACCGCGACTAATCAAAGTAGCCGTTATGAATAGTAATAACCACTTTTTAAAATTATAGAAATTTTATATTTCAAATGGACTTCATTTTTGTGTTCGTAATATCGAAATTATCCTAAGTTGAATTTTTTGTAACTTTTTGAGAACTTCCAATTTTTTATGAATAGTGAAAAATACTTAAAACAACTTTTTTAATCAAAATAATTAATTGTGATAAATTAAACTATTTAGTGGTTTTAAAGTATAATTAGAACATATTTTTACCATTTTATCCAAAGGTGGTCATTAGAATTAATTTAACATTGAAAATGGACATAAACAATTGCCAATCTTTTAATATAAATTGTTTCTTAAAAACACGC
The DNA here is from genome assembly GCA_963277665.1 of Viscum album. Taxonomy (NCBI): domain Eukaryota; kingdom Viridiplantae; phylum Streptophyta; class Magnoliopsida; order Santalales; family Viscaceae; genus Viscum; species Viscum album. Next base: position 476,852,859 of record OY728151.1, read on the forward strand.
TATTTGTTCTGACAGCGGGAATTAAATATAAAATTAATTAATGCAACTTATATTTTTGGAATTTTTAAAAATAGATATCATTTTTTAATTCGGAATATCAATTATAGCTTAGGGTGAAATTTTGGTACTTTTCGGATAACTTTTGTATTTTGATGAATAGTGAAAATTACTAAATTTTAATTAAAAACAACTTTTTTAATCAAAATAATTAATATTGATAAATTATGAATTTGAGTGGTTTTAAATTATATTTAGAATATATTTTAACCATTCAATTTAATGTTTGTCATTGGACATAATTTTACAATTAAACCGAACATAAACAAGTGTCAATCTTTTGATAGTTATTATCTCTTAAAAACACGCTTTTTTGTTTTGACAGCGGGAATTAATTTTAAATTAATTTCTGCCACTTCTGTATTTTGAATTTAGAAAAATGGATTCCATATTTGGAATCAGGATGTTCAAATTGTGTAAATAGGTAACTTTTATTTTTAGACATTTTGAATAATTACTGTGGTAAATATTTTATTTACCATGGTTAAGGGTAAATCCGGTAAATAAGGGTTAAAAAATAATATTATAATAATACTAAATTACCCTAAAACGTGTCTTAACCCTATTGGTTGATACATGGTCGACCATGGGCATCTTTGGGTCTATTTCGGGACCCCATGGATCCACTTGTAAGTGATAATGACACATTATATTAATAAAGTTAAAATAAAAATAAAAATGGCATAAGCTTACATCTTTTAGAAGAACAATTTTTACATAGGGTTATACATGTTGGATTTTCGATTATAAATATTAATTAGAAATATAAAAGGATTTCCTACAGAATGATATTTTATTTCAAATTTTTAGACATTAAATAATTTATTTTATTTATGACACAACGATGATGCAGTAATTACTATAATAGTGAAAAAATAAAATAATTGATATTATAAATACCCAAATAAATATAATATGAAACTTTTAATGAATTAAACTAATTTTATAGGATAATATGATATATTATTATTGATTTAATTTACTTTGTTCGAAGTAATAAATCTGTTATGAGTTTCACAAAAATCAACTATTGAATAGTGTCAAAATTGACATAAAAGAGTTCTTAAAACAAATATTATATTATTAATTGATATTAAATTCCTAAAAATCTAAGGTTCGGCCAAGAGACTTATATTATGATAGGTTAATCATTAATGGACAACTTGGGGGTCTCTTGGATGTATATAGTGAGTTTATTAACCATATTATATAAAAATACAAAGAGACATTGTAAAAGTGAAACTAATTAACTTAGAGTTAATACTTAAAGATAAGGTTAATATAAGTACCCAAACCTGTCTAAATTTTATTGGATGAGTTGTTTTAGACCTATCCCCACCTCATCCTTTGAATAGTCAACTTTGGAGCCTTTGGAAACCGAATATGAATTTATTATAAATTAATATTTCTAGCTTTTCCAAAGGTGCCCCTCACCCCTCTTATAAAAGGGCACTCCTCCTTCTCATTTCCTCACACCTCTCAAGCCACTTGGCTCGTCCAAACTCTTCCCAACTAAGCTCCCCACATCCCTCTCCTCCTCCTTGAAGCTTCCCCTTAGGCAGAAAGCATTTCAATAAGTCCTTTGGTTCCAACCAAAGTGAGTTACCTAAATTAAAGATAACGATTTCTCTTAAATTATTTTCATTTATTTTGCTTCTTCAACCCCCAAACTCTTTTTATTTCCCTTCTTTTGTAACAACACCAGTATCCTAAATATACTAGGATGTTGTTATAAGAAGTATTCAAACTACACATACACACAAATCCATCTAATGGATGATGAACATAATGTTTCTGTGGATGGCAAACTAACGCCTCACGAAACGATGATTGTTCAAATACATCTTACCACCTCTCATGGTGGCCATTATGATGGCACTGTAATTAAATATGATATTAATGATATCTATTTTATATATAAGCTTCTGTAATTCCATTTTATTTCATACCATTATTCATTTCATGTTGTATATACATACGATAATTTCATTTGAGGAAGTGCGGACTACCGCCCCCTTAAAATGATATGACTCGTTCATACCACACATGGAACGTATAAAGGATGGTTTTAATGAACTTAAGTAACATATATAAAATATTATATTATACTGGAATAGTAATATACCTATGTATCATTTGGATTCGATTCTTTTAAAATAAAAATTAAATGGAAGTAGCGTTCGTGCGTACGTACGGACTACCGTCTCCACGAACGCGACGAGATTCATTCTCCATCGTATCCATTAAAGTATAATTATCATTTAATGATTTAAAAATGATGTTTAAGGACTTGATATCATTCTGGATATGAATAAGATACAACAAACATGACTTATGTAACAAAACATATAAAAGAAAATGAGTAAGTTAACACCCGAAACGGCGTTAATACTAAGATATTATTATCAAATCAATATTAAAAGATCATATATGATATCATATTATGTATATGATTCTTGTATAATTTAATAACAATTATTTCACCATTATACATGAGGTTAACCTACCCCAACCAAGGAAAAGTACAAGGTAAGGGATTTTCTTATCTCACATTCAATTCCGTGAGATTTCCATTATTCGCCACTAAATTATTGAAAGTGGTGTATTGTGTACTGACATTTGATATATATTATCATGATTATCATTATATTCATGTTATTATGTAAATCATTTGGTGGTTATTAACTTTTGGCCATACGACTCAGTTGATTAACGTAGTAAGGGGTTTTCATCTCACTCCTTATTCCCGTGAGATTCATGTCATATTGCCACCATCACCTTTTGTGTGGTGTATGTACTGCCCATAATTATATTCGTTGTGTAATACACTCTAATTTATGTGTATTTACATATTCATTGTATGATAACTCTTTCATGGGTTTTATGTTTAATAAGTTACCAAATTGGTAAGGGTTATTTCACAATCTCTTCATTATTCGAGGTTGTTTATACGTAATAATCTACTGGGATCTCTTTATCATCTACATCCATGTTTCTTAAAAATGTATTTCAAAATATTTTTACTATTTACAAGAATATGGGTTAAAGTCATTTATACCCTTGCTTGACTTTTTATAAGAGGTTTATAAAGGAATCTTTCTGTCGTTTTCAAAACAAGGTCCTTTTTAACCTTTTCGACAGAATTGAGGTAAGAATGTTTTTTTTAACTTATATGGCGGGTGCGGTTATTTTCCGCCGTTATAAAATCGTCGAAGCTTTCCTTACAAGCTTATAAGAATATTTTCAAAGAAAATGTTCTATTTTATATGGATCTTAAATGATTTCAAAATAAAAGGAGATACTTCTTTTAAAAGAATTTTGATTTCATCTATGTCAACATCCTTTGATGGATTTTAAGATTATTTGAAGTTGATTTATTATAATACAAAACTTCTATATTGTATTGAAGGTTTTGTGATATGTTTGACTGTGGATGTGGTATTTTATACCATTCATAGTTTATGGTGAAACTATTGACATTTCGTATGCTAGTTTTAATCCGAATGTTTATGTTATATTTCAAACTTTTCTTCAGATGAATGTGCTAAACAAGTATGTTCCGGGTTGGGGACCGGTAAAAGTAAGCCCTCCAGGTTGGGGACTGGTTAAAGTAAGCCCTCCAGGTTAGGGACTGGTAAAAGTACGCCCTCCGGTTTGGTCTCCGGTTATTAGAGGTACTCCGGGTTGGTGTCCGGTTATTAGAGGCACTCCGGGTTGGTGTCCGGTTATTAGAGGCACTCCGGGTTGGGTTCCGGTTAGAAGTAACCCCTAGGTCTTGGGATGAGGCCTAGACAAAGAAATTAACGTTTAGCATTATGCATTCCATCATTATGAAAGTGGTTATTGATTTTTTCATGTGATTATTCGATTAGTAGAATATCCATGTGAATAAGTAAATGGCATTATTTCATTTTATTTATGCCATACCATGTTGAAAGTTCATGTTTAAAAGGATTATGTTTTAGTTATACATTGCCTTAAATGTTTATTCTTATTTATGAATGTTTCCGCTATATTGTTATCCTTACTAGGCATTTGAGCTCACCCCTTTTATATGTTTTATTTTTCCCAGGAAGTGAAGATGTAAGTTATGAATGACCTGCAGGGATATTATGAGGGGATTATAGTGTGGACTGTGGAGAAATTATGTTGTTGTAGTAGTTTTTCATTTTATGATGTAATGTAAAACTTATGAATATATCTAGTGTTTCCAAGGCTACTAAACCAATCGGTCTTTCGAGATTTGATCTTTCTTGTGATCATGCCAATGTTACGAAGTAATGCACCGACTCTGGGTAGCTGGGGTCGGGGCGTTACAGTTGGTATCAGAGGAAGTTTAGTACAAACCTTGGAAGCTAGATTTAGATAAACTCTGATTAGAGCACGTAGACCTAAGATGAACTTTGAGGATTAGTATAGAAGAACTGCCTAGAATTTTGGTATTGTAGAGATTTTGTGAGTTTTCCGAGCAATACATCCCTGTCTGGATACGAGCAGGTAGAGGCGGCTCTGGCACAGATGTACCTAGGGGTAAAACCCGAAAACACCGCTTTGAGCTAGACTCGAACGGGAACTGGTGCACGATAACGGGCCTTGCTGCACTCTTGGTTACGACACTCCCGGGGGATATGCTTTGGATAATTCCCATTTCCTTTACAAACCACTATGAAGGGTTATGAGTACATAATTCCTCAAAGAAAACGTTTCTTTTTATGATTATGGATTATATCCATAAATAGTTCAATTTATGTAAAGTGTTTAACAAGTATGGAATTATGTATTTTGATTCATAAACTAATCTAGTTTATGCCATTGTTTAGAAATGGCGCATAGTGGATGAAATGGAAACTGTATCAATGCACGTACTCCATGTAGGGATTGCCCTCCTGCCCAAGATAATTATAGTGGGGCTAGTGATGCAACTGGTGCCGATCAGCTAATCACCATACTGTGACAACTTACTCAGGTTATGAATAATAACCTTACCCGTATGGAGCACCCTGATCCGCAGCGTGGAGGATCAATGTTAGATCGATTCATGAGGCAACAACCACCAACCTTCAATGGGAGTACAAATCCTATAGTAGCTGAGCAATGGATAAATTCCTTAGAGAAAATATTCCATGCCTTTGGGAGTAGTGAAAGGGAGAAGGTTGTCATGGCAGTTTACCGCCTCACTGGAGATGCCGATCAGTGGTGGTCGCTGATTCAAAACACAAAGGAAGATGATGACATATCGAATATGGAATGGGGGGAGTTCAAAGAGCTTTTCTTAGAAAAATACTTTCCTCGTGACCATCGAGCAGATATGGAAAGGCAATTTCTGAGTCTAAGGCAGAAGGAGGATGAGAATGTCGCAAAGTATGAGGCTAACTTTACAAGGTTAGCGAGGCATGCTGCCGATTATATACGTAACCCAAGGAGTAAGATTGATCGTTTCTTTGATGGGTTAAAACCATTTCTCCGTCGAGCTTTGGTATCACAATCCTTCTCATCATACGAAGATATTGTCTCGTGTGCTATCAAGACAGAAAAGGAATTCTCTAAGTCTTATGACAACAAAGTAAAGCAAGAGAAGAAGAGAACGGTGGAACAAGAGACAGATAAAGGGAAAAAGGAAAAGAAGGGTTTTCCATTATGTGATAATTGTGGGAAGAATCACCCTGGTACTTTCCTAAAAGGAATGGGAGTTTGTTATAAATGTGGAGAAAAGGGTCACCAGGCTCGTGATTGCAAGGGAAAGAAAGAGGCTATCAAAGTGGAATGCTACAATTGTAGAGAAATGGGTCATTATGCAAATGAATGTCCTAAGCGTCAGGGAAACTTACCTCAGAAAAGGCCAAGGGATCAAGGCCAATCTTATGCTGTGACTACAGTTGAAGCGGAATAATTAATGTATTGGTGCTTTTGGACTCAAGGATTATATTCTGGTTATAAGAATAATGTGATATATATATGGATTGTACTGCAGTACTTCTTGATTTCAGTAAGGTTTTAATATGATGAAGGTAATTATATTTTTAGTATGTGACAATAAGAGAAACTTTACTTCATTTGGGGAATCTGATAAATTGATTTTGGAATTAAGAAACCTTTTAGAGAAAGTCTGGACAGAGGTATTTTGGATAACTAGAAAGGTTGGAGTGGATTAAGTTGATCTTTGGATAGTATTGTTTAAGGTTAAAAAATTTATGAAGATTATTTTTGGAATATTATAATACTATAGTTTTAGGAAAAGGACAACCTGTAGGGTGGGGCATAACCCGTCGCGTCGGACAAAGTTGCAGGAATCGAACCCACAACCATAGTGCGACAGGCCTTTATTTCCTACCACTAGCCTACAGGGAGTCCCTGGTTATTACAAAATAGTTTTCCTATTCTAAATGGTTTGTGCTAAAAATTTATTAATGAAAGTCTACATGATAAGTAAGTATATTTCCTCACATTCTTAGTAAATCTCTTAAATAATTTCCTCACCTCTATGAAAGGTTACTTATAACAAAAACGTTGTCGATTAACTTTTCCAACTGGGGATTCAATGAATGTTTAACCAATCACAAGTTTGTGATTTTCTTATTGTTAACTTTCTCCTAATCCTGTTTTCTAGAACTCTTCATCAGACCAGGCTAGTTTGTTTTTCCTCCATATCCATATTTTCATAGAACCCTAGTATGGGCTATCTCGGATGACCTTTGTACTTCTCTTTCTTTCTTTTAATGTTATATTTTTATTAATCTTATTTCCGATGTGGGTTTTCCACAAAGGTATTTTCTATTTACAACCTTTTATTTTCAAAGAAAAATTTCAAATTGCGAGGACGCAATTTATTGAAGGAGGGGAGAATGTAACACCCCGAGCTTCCACGATACGCTTCTCATTGAATAATGCAATAGCTTGCATTGTACGCAACTTCGAGTTCTAAAACACCGCGACTAATCAAAGTAGCCGTTATGAATAGTAATAACCACCTTTTAAAATTATAGAAATTTTATATTTCAAATGGACTTCATTTTTGTGTTCGTAATATCGAAATTATCCTAAGTTGAATTTTTTGTAACTTTCTGAGAACTTCCAATTTTTTACGAATAGTGAAAAATACTTAAAACAACTTTTTTAATCAAAATAATTAATTGTGATAAATTATACTATTTAGTGGTTTTAAAGTATAATTAGAACATATTTTTACCATTTTATCCAATGGTGGTCATTATAATTAATTTAACATTGAAAATGGACATAAACAATTGCCGATCTTTTGATATAAATTGTTTCTTAAAAACACGCTATTTGTTCTGACAGCGGGAATTAATTATAAAATTAATTAATGCAACTTATATGTTTGGAATTTTGAAAAATAGACATCATTTTTGAATTCGGAATATCAATTATAGCTTAGGGTGAAATTTTGGTACTTTTCGGATAACTTTTGTATTTTGATGAATAGTGAAAATTACTAAATTTTAATTAAAAACAACTTTTTTAATCAAAATAATTAATATTGATAAATTATGAATTTGAGTGGTTTTAAATTATATTTAGAATATATTTTTACCATTCAATTTAATGTTTGTCATTGGACATAATTTTACAATTAAACCGAACATAAACAAGTGTCAATCTTTTGATAGTTATTATCTCTTAAAAACACGCTTTTTGTTTTGACAGCGGGAATTAATTTTAAATTAATTTCTGCCACTTCTGTGTTTTGAATTTAGAAAAATGGATTCCATATTTGGAATCAGGATGTTCAAATTGTGTAAATAGGTAACTTTTATTTTTAGACATTTTGAATAATTACTGCGGTAAATATTTTATTTACCATGGTTAAGGGTAAATCCGGTAAATAAGGGTTAACAAATAATATTATAATAATACTAAATTACCCTAAAATGTGTCTTAACCCTATTGGTTGATACATGGTCGACCATGGGCATCTTTGGGTCTATTTCGGGACCCCATGGATCCACTTGTAAGTGATAATGACACATTATATTAATAAAGTTAAAATAAAAATAAAAATTGCATAAGCTTACATCTTTTAGAAGAACAATTTTTACATAGGGTTATACATGTTGGATTTTCGATTATAAATATTCATTAGAAAGATAAAAAGATTCCCTACAGAATTATATTTTATTTATAATTTTTAGACATTAAATAATTTATTTTATTTATGCCAAAACGATGATGCAGTAATTACTATAATAGTGAAAAAATAAAATAATTGATATTATAAATACCCAAATAAATATAATATGAAACTTTTAATGAATTAAACTAATTTTCAAGGATAATATGATATATTAGAATTGATTTAATTTACTTTGTTCGAAGTAATCAATCTGTTATGAGTTTCACAAAAATCAACTATTGAATAGTGTCAAAATTGACATAAAAGAGTTCTTAAAACAAATATTATATTATTAATTGATATTAAATTCCTAAAAATCTAAGGTTCGGCCAAGAGACTTATATTATGATAGGTTAATCATTAATGGACCACTTTGGGGTCGCTTGGATGTATATAGTAAGTTTATTAACCATATTATATAAAAATACAAAGAGACATTGTAAAAGTGAAACTAATTAACTTAGAGTTAATACTTAAAGATAAGGTTAATATAAGTACCCAAACCTGTCTAAATTCTATTGGATGAGTTGTTTTCGACCTATCCCCACCTCATCCTTTGAATAGTAAACTTTGGAGCCTTTGGAAACCGAATATGAATTTATTATAAATTAATATTTCTAGCTTTTCCAAAGGTGCCCCTCACCCCTCTTATAAAAGGGCACTCCTCCTTCTCATTTCCTCACACCTCTCAAGCCACTTGGCTCGTCCAAACTCTGCCCAACTAAGCTCCCCACATCCCTATCCTCCTCCTTGAAGCTTCCCCTTAGGCAGAAAGCATTTCAAGAAGTCCTTTGGTTCCAACCAAAGTGAGTTACCTAAATTAAAGGTAACGATTTCTCTTAAATTATTTTCATTTATTTTGCTTCTTCAACCCCCAAACTCTTTTTATTTCCCTTCTTTTGTAACAACACCAGTATCCTCAATATACTAGGATGTTGTTATAAGATGTATTCAAACTACACATACACACAACTCAATCTAATGGATGATGAACATAATGTTTCTGTGGATGGCAAACTAACGCCTCACGAAACGATGATTGTTCAAATACATCTTACCACCTCTCATGGTGGCCATTATGATGGAACTGTAATTAAATATGATATTAATGATATATATTTTATATATAAGCTTCTGTAATTCCATTTTATTTCATACCATTAATCATTTCATGTTGTATATACATACGATAATTTCATTTGAGGAAGTGCGGACTACCGCCCCCTTAAAATGATATGACTCGTTCATACCACACATGGAACGTATAAATAATGGTTTTAATGAACTTAAGTAACATATATAAAATATTATATTATACTGGAATAGTAATATACCTATGTATCATTTGGATTCGATTCTTTTAAAATAAAAATTAAATTGAAGTAGCGTTCGTGCGTACGTACGGACTACCGTCTCCACGAACGCGATGAGATTCATTCTCCATCGTATCCATTCAAATATAATTATCATTTAATGATTTAAAAATGATGTTTAAGGACTTGATATCATTATGGATATGAATAAGATACAACAAACATGACTTATGTAACAAAACATATAAAAGAAAATGAGTAAGTTAACACCCGAAACGGCGTTAATACTAAGATATTATTATCAAATCAATATTAAAAGATCATATATGATATCATATTAATGTATATGATTCTTGTATAATTTAATAACAATTATTTCACCATTATACAGGAGGTTAACCTACCCCAACCAAGGAAAAGTACAAGGTAAGGGATTTTCTTATCTCACATTCAATTCCGTGAGATTTCCATTATTCGCCACTAAATTATTGAAAGTGATGTATTGTGTACTGCCATTTGATATATATTATCATGATTATCATTATATTCATGTTATTCTGTAAATAATTTGGTGGTTATTAACTTTTGGCCATACGACTCAGTTGATTAACGTAGTAAGGGGTTTTCATCTCACTCTTTATTCCCGTGAGATTCATGTCATATTGCCACCATCAACTTTTGTGTGGTGTATGTACTGCCCATAATTATATTCGTTGTGTAATACACTCTAATTTATGTGTATTTACATATTCATTGTATGATAACTCTTTCATGGGTTTTATGTTTAATAAGTTACCAAATTGGTAAGGGTTATTTCACAATCTCTTCATTATTCGAGGTTGTTTATACGTAATAATCTACTGGGATCTCTTTATCATCCACATCCATGTTTCTTAAAAATGTATTTCAAAATATTTTTACTATTTACAAGAATATGGGTTAAAGTCATTTATACCCTTGTTTGACTTTTTATAAGAGGTTTATAAAGGAATCTTTCTGTCGTTTTCAAAACAAGGTCCTTTTTAACCTTTTCGACAGAATTGAGGTAAGAATGTTTTTTTTAACTTATATGGCGGGTGCGGTTATTTTCCGCCGTTATAAAATCGTCGAAGCTTTCCTTAAAAGCTTATAAGAATATTTTCAAAAAAAATGTTTTATTTTATATGGATCTTAAATGATTTCAAAATAAAAGGAGATACTTCTTTTAAAAGAATTTTGATTTCATCTATGTCAACATCCTTTGATGGATTTTAAGATTATTTGAAGTTGATTTATTATAATACAAAACTTCTATATTGTATTGAAGGTTTTGTGATATGTTTGACTGTGGATGTGCTATTTTATACCATTCATAGTTTATGGTGAAACTATTGACATTTCGTATGCTAGTTTTAATCCGAATGTTTATGTTATATTTCAAGCTTTTCTTCAGATGAATGTGCTAAACAAGTATGTTCCGGGTTGGGGACCGGTAAAAGTAAGCCCTCCAGGTTGGGGACTGGTTAAAGTAATCCCTCCAGGTTAGGGACTGGTAAAAGTACGCCCTCCGGTTTGGTCTCCGGTTATTAGAGGTACTCCGGGTTGGTGTCCGGTTATTAGAGGCACTCCGGGTTGGTGTCCGGTTATTAGAGGCACTCCGGGTTGGGTTCCGGTTAGAAGTAACCCCTAGGTCTTGGGATGAGGCCTAGACAAAGAAATTAACGTTTAGCATTATGCATTCCAACATTATGAAAGTGGTTATTGATTTTTGCATGTGATTATTCGATTAGTAGAATATCCATGTGAATAAGTAAATGGCATTATTTCATTTTATTTATGCCATACCATGTTGAAAGTTCATGTTTAAAAGGCTTATGTTTTAGTTATACATTGCCTTAAATTTTTATTCTTATTTATGAAAGTTTCCGCTATATTGTTATCCTTACTGGGCATTTGAGCTCACCCCTTTTCTATGTTTTATTTTTCCCAGGAAGTGAAGATGTAAGTTATGAATGACCTGCAGGGATATTATGAGGGGATTATAGTGTGGACTGTGGAGAAATTATGTTGTTGTAGTAGTTTTTCATTTTATGATGTAATGTAAAACTAATGAATATATCTAGTGTTTCCAAGGCTACTAAACCAATCGGTCTTTCGAGATTTGATCTTTCTTGTGATCATGCCAATGTTACGAAGTAATGCACCGACTCTGGGTAGCTGGGGTCGGGGCGTTACAGGGTACATGACATATAAAAGCAGGAGAAGAGGCCAATCTGTGCTAAGAAAATAGTTGGCTAACTATTATTTATAATCGTGAACCATAACCATGTGTCCTATAGAATGAGTGTTCACAGTAACAGGAAAACGTGCATAGTGGACCTAAAAACTATGTGGCTCTATCTCCCCTCAGAATATATTGAGAACACATCCATGTACGGTCTGTCAAACTCTGTAGGTTTTCATGAAATCCATGCGGCTCGGTTCCCTTTTAGATCCAGGGAACCACACGATGTGCAAAAATCGACAGCCAATCCATTTTCCCCATTAAAATATGGATTTTAAACATTTTTCAGTTGATATTATTTATTTATTCCACAATGTTCTCCCCCATTTGACTGCATACACCAAGGGTGAAGAACCAATATCTCCCCCCTCATCCATGGGTATTTTTCATATGATTCATAGGTGTTTAGAGTGTCGTTGGGTGTGGATCAATGCTCTGGGTAAGTCTTCAGCTATGTTTCCTTCTATTTTTGGAAGATGCGTAGTTGAATATTTGGCCTCCTCCTAAAGCCCTAAAACCCTCTTGTCCACATTTATTCTAAGTATGGATGTTAATGGTTTTTTTGGGGATACGATCAAGGGACAAGGTTAGTAGAGCCATTATAGATGATCAAGAGGTATGTGGTATATAATATTTTTCCTATAGTGTGGATGTCTAATTGGTTTATGTGGTCTTTTTTATGTTTAATCTATTCTATGTTTTTATGTCTTTAACCAAGGGAAGTAATCTGGTCATTAATGTGAGGTTTCAGACCCATTACAGAACCCATTGAACCCATTGATGATTTGACATTGGACCTAAGGCTACCCATGGTGTATGCCAAACCCATGATAGTGGTGAAATGAATTGGTAAAAGGTAAGATAGGTTAATTATGAAATTTAATTGGTTGTAATTCTTTATTTGGAATAAGAACATGGTTATAGGGATTATTAAATGTTTATCTGTTATCTTTTTCAAAATTACTAGGAGGTTTTCAAGTGGTTTAAATGATGTGATTTGGAATTTGATATGGTTATGGTTTTTAAATAAGTAAAATTATTTCCTAAAAATGTCCAATTTTTTAGAAAGTATGTGTTGAAATCAAGTGATTTAAAAATGGTTCATATTAAATTTAAAATGGTTCTTTGAAATTTGGAATGTGGTTTAAAACTTTTGAAAATACTACGGTGTTTTATTATACTGAATTGAATTGAATGGGTGTCCAATGTCCATGTTGTGATGATTTAAAGAATATACCATATTGAAGGGTAGTTTTGAAATGTTTTCATGAATTGAGTGGGTTTTTAAGGCTCTCAAACTATTTAATGTTTTATTTTGTGTAATTATAAAATAATTGGTTGGGTTACATGGATACATGTTTATTTAACAGTACTGTTGGGACCTTGGTGTATGATGAACGGTTATGTGTGATGGGTTATGATAAATTATGCGATAAAGATAGAAATGATGTATGATGAAATGGTTGGGGATGATCGGACCTGAAATGTTGATTCCTGATTGGATTCATTGACTAATGCTCCATGTTTTTTTTAACATATGACTAATGGATTAGGATGTTATAATGACTCTGCACTCCTTAGTTTTTTGTCAGCCAGAATCATTCTCTTGGTTCCGGGGTTAACTGTAGTTTTTTAGAGAAAGGAATGATACACCTGAAACCATGGGTATGGGCATGGAGTTCCATATCATGATTGGGATGGTCGGACATGACGTATCTAGTCCGAATTAGATACATGTACTAATGCTACATGTTTTATGACATGAGACATTGTGGTTGGTATGGTCAGATAAGATGTACCTGATCCCTGTAGGATTCATGGACTGAGACTCTTTGGTTTACAACTTGTTACACCTATGATATATGGTATGGGTACCCAGACTGATGCCCTAAGGTACACCTGAATAGAGTAATGAATAAATTAATTACCTTGGAGAATAAAATGGTATATTTATATGTTGAATATATGATTGAATAAAACAATGAAAATTTATAATTAAAAATATTTAAATGTAAAACATGTTCCCTCACTTCTTATTTATTTACTGAAAATTTTCTTATCTGCACACACTATTGTACATAATGGATATTTCTTTAGACACGATTGGTGGTGGCCTATTATGTTTCACTGACATTTAACATAGGCCTCCATGGAAATTGTGTACCTGACCAGATGCTATATGTTTTTTGTCACATGTTTCAGATAGGGAACTATTTTTTGATTTATACATGGGCTAATGGGTTATTTCATGGAATGTTAGTATTGAGTACGTACTTGTGACAACGTTTTCCATATTTTATTGTTTGCAGTATTGTGGGATCTTTTTGTATTATTTCTTGAAATATAGTTTATTCATCATATTTTCATCAAATGTGTCACATTGTTACTTGTTGGCTCTTCATTTGTAGTTTTCAATTATTATTATTTCATGTTATCATACTTAATTATACTATTTAATCTATGGTTTTGCATTAATATGGGGGTATAGTCACCCAAATGGAACTCTATAGACTTATGCTACTAGTCAACAGCCTCTAGTGTATAAGGAGATGAACCTGAGGTCATGTGACACACCAGCTCATGGAACTGGTTATAGTGGCACCTAGGACAAGATATTACATAACATTACAATACTAGAAGAAGGCGCATGAGGGCAAGTAAATTTTCTGGATAAAATAATATGTAGATGGAAATAAATCTATAAAACCATGTTAGTGGTGAATGTATTTCAATAAATGTATAGTGTATATTTCTCCTATCTATTTTAACCAATGGTGTAACACACAACAATACAGATAGTGTAAATTGTGGTAGATATTGATGATATACATGTAAATATAATGGGTGTAAAGTATACTTTCCATTATTCAATTTTGTATTAAGACATTTACATCAAAAACCCATTGTAGTTGAGAAATTTTAAAAGATTTACTTAGAGTGAAATCTTATATTTAGTCTTTATGGATTAAAAAAACCATTTAAATGAAATAATATGTTTGATGAATTTATTATTGAGTAGGGATTAATGTAATGTAGGTATGATCATTTTTTATATTTAAATGTATTTAAAGATGATTTATTTATCATCCTTATCCTTTTTGTGGATGAAATGATACTAGTTTTACCATAAATTCACTGGATTTAGTGGATAAACTGTTTGTTTTCTAGAACTTTTGAAATGAAAGATATCCGAAAAACCATGAAAATTATTATGATGTGTATTTAAAGAGTCATTAAAATACTTGTTTTTTATAAAAATTAGTACATAAATAAGTTCATTGATCTAGTATTAATGATCAGGTGTAACATATCTTCAACTCTAGTAGATTAACATTTCAAATTTTCAATTTAAAAGCACCATGATTCGATATAGTGGTATTATACTTTGAAATATTTTTATGCTTCAATAGTTGGATGTATAATGTATTATATGATATGAAATAATCATGATATTTTTTATTTAGTGTGAGTCATTTGAAGATACATGTAAAATATGTGGAAAGTACAATGGGAATTCATCATGTGGATTATCAAATATCTTGATGGTAAAGAAGATACCACCTAGGACTTTGGGTTTTCTAGTCATTTCAATGGTATATGGATGCTATCTTTGTGGGGTATTATAATACTCAAAATTGCATGTATTTGTTTGGTTTTTACATTTTTATTGAAGGATATCAACTAGATATTTAAGATGAGGTCAATGGTTTCACTCACTATCACAGAAGATGAATATGTAGTAACAACAGAAGTAGTAAATTAATTGGTTTTATTGAGGCATATTATATCACAACAAGGAATGGGACAAAAATTAGGGATATGTTATTGAAATATTTATAGTATTAATAAATTTGTTTAGAAAAAAAATGTTTCATTCGAGGACTAAACAAATCGACTAGAAGTACCACATTATTAATAAGTATGTAGAGGTTGGAGTGTTAGAGATTTTGAAGATAGTTAGAAAGAAAAATTTAGTGGATCTTTACACATATTGAATGGTCATGGAAATCCAATATATAGTTTCAATTTTATATCATATAATGTGGTATAAATTTACATTATTATGGATTAATTTGGATATTTTACTAGTATTGGAGGAAAATCATTACAGTGGAAGGTTGATTGAAAATTGGCAATTTTGGATGGTGATGGGTAGGTTGGTCAATTAAACAGAATGGGCTTTGTGAGTGGATCAGTTGAGTATAAAGGGGTGATAATTTTATTCTACCCACATTTAGAGGAAATGATGAGATATTATGAAGGGGATCTATATTTATCCCTATTTTACGAGAGGAAAACCTTGGAAGTCTGGATTTAGTAATACCAGAAGACATTTTTGACATTATAACATAGTGGTGGGACCTAATGAATAGTGTAAAATATAATATGATATTACATTATATTTAGTGATCTTGGTAAAGGTAAAGTCATTGTGATTGTAAAGTCATGTATCTTATAGTTAATTTTTAATAAGTATGCTATAATTTTCTCCCATTGATTTAGGATGCAATGTCAAAACCACCTAAATCAAATATTCCTTTTACACTGATATATTTCTTTTCTAATATGTGCTATTTTGTGTGTGTGTGTGTGTGTGAATTTTAAACAAATTATTGCAGAAATTTAGGGTCTTATAAATATACCTATGTTTTGATAAATTATTCTTCCTAAAGGAGGTGTTCCACTACATTTAACATCTGGTGCCTGAATTTCAATGCACTGATCAATCTTGTTCAAATTAAGTAACATTCATTTAACTATTTGGTTCCCATTTATCATCATCGAAAATATTATATTATATTTATTTTTTATGTTATCTTTTCTATAATATTTTGGAAGTTTTTAGATTTTGATGATGTGATTTTAATGTTAAAGGGTGTTTTCCTCAAATATTCCTTATAATATTTTAAATACATTTTCCTCAATGATGAAAATAATTGATGTGATGGATTTATTTTCAATTTTGTATACGTGTCTCTCAAATATATTCAAATATAATTATCTATTGTATTTATGGGTAATACATGCATTACTTTTATCTCTAAAATTCATTCATTTCAAAATTTCTTTTGGTTATGACATGTGGAAATATTATGAAACCCATTTATTTCCATGGGTAATTATAATATTTATGTATAATGATGGGTCTATTTTATTGAACACATAATCATGAACATGTTATGATAGGTGTTCCTATATTTCATTCCAATTCATTTGGGAACGCTTTACCCCATCGGGACATCTTGTATGATATTATAGAGTGAACCAAAGCCATTATGAGACTTTTCCACCAAGTTATATTGTATTGATACTTATCCTTGACTCGTGTTTATGTCATGTTATATGTTTCGACAAAATTTATCATATTAAAATTATATTTGGATCCCATGTTATTTATGATATTCTTCCATGAAAATAATCTTGAGCCTTATCATTTATGATTTTATGTTATACATTTTACTCACAAGTTATGTTTCCATATCATGTTTATTCAATTATTACGATTTGTAGATCACCCCTTATGCATGTGTATTCCCTAGGTTATCCCATGATGTTTTATGATATATGAAGATATTAAGAGCTCATTATAGAGGAAAAAATAATAAAGGTTATTTTAGTCTCACTTTAAAGTATTATGGTCCTTTTCCTCTAATGACACTAGGAATCATGGTATTTGGATTGTAATAAATCGATGTTTATGTTAATAAAATCCTAGAATAATATATGTAAATGGAATAGGTCGATATAGTTTATATCATTGAATGTTCTAATAATTTTTGGGGTTTAGGAATAGAATAATTTATTATGAATGCTAGGTATATGTATTAGGATTATATTGGGTATATAAAAATATCCATGAATTTTGGGGATGTATAGAGTGAGTGGGTTACAAGAAAATACTTCTATACCTTGATATTAAAATTGGTTATCTCTTTGGAAAAGATTTACCAATGTATAATAACCCTGAAAATTACGCCTTGGGTTAGACATATTGGTTATATGGTGCACGAAAATGGCCTTTCTACACACCTATTTGGGAACTCATCGGGATATTTTTTGTAAAGTCATAAACTCTTTGCAAACCATTATGAAAGACATGAAATAATTATTATATTAAAAACTTATTGGAAACCTTAACATAACTAGATTGAATACAATAGAATCATAAGTTAGGATATATATACCATTTATTTGTTATTCCTTATGGGTTTATATGTTTCCCCCTTTCTAGGATAATGTGTTCTCATCTTGTATCTTTTTTTATTTTTAGGCATTTGAGGGAAATGGGAAGAAGCATTCCAATAAAAAATGTGATGGTAAGAATAATTATTTACTTATAAATATTACTAAATAAATGGGAATGATAGTTATACATATCCTGATAATTCCAAATGAGCTATGTTGAATTATGATTAACAACAAGAATATAGATGAATTTACAAACACATAAATAAAGAGAAGACTTTTGTGTCATGGAAGTTAAACAGTTAAAGATAATAAAGAAAAAAATTAAAATTTTACATGTATAAAATGTTGTAATATGAAACATATAAATTTAACTAAAGGAACTGTAAGATTATTTATGTGTGGGAAATTATACTACAAAGTATCTATTTTTTGAAAAAATGACGATTCTGGATAAAAAGACATATATAAATAAAGTTCCACCTATGGAACCACTGATGGTTAAATGTCAAAGATGTAGGAAATTTGACCTTATCCAAGTCGATTCACAGATCCAAGAATTAATTTATAATGAATTAAGAAATGAAAATCATTGAAATGGAATGATTGAACTGTTTTGGTTTTAGAATTAATGATTCATGTTCTTGAAGTGTTTTATTCATTGTGTCTTTTCTATAATAATCATGAATATTCTAAGCATCCTTCTACATTAGTTTTTTAGTATGTATTTTTAATAATATATTTAGTGGTACTTATAAACTAAAAATAAGATATAATGGTATAGTGATATTTTATGAGAAAAAACATGATTTATGAAAAGATAATCTATGATATGTACTTCATGTTGAGGTAAATATATTCCATTATGATTATTTGATATTGTGGGAAAAATAGGTATACAATACATTAGTTTTTAGTAAATGATTTTATTATTAATTTTATTTTGAGGATGTTTATCACATTTTTTGAACATTATAGGAATTATATAAACATGCTTAAAAAAAGGGAAACCCGTATATTGGATGGCAACCCATCGAATCTAGATTGCTCACGTGGTCTAAATCCAAAATTGAAGGGTAATAAGGTTGTAGTGTCTACCAAAAAACTACATGATGTAATATTTAGTATGATTTTTTACTTAAATGATTTGGTGGATAAATATTAAGATGATTTTCAGAAATATATCTGAGGATCAAGAAATTTTTGGTTTTGAGGATTTAGTGGTGATTATTGATATTTTTGGAAATATTTTTTTGGGTTGAGATAAATATAAATTTTTTGATTAACATAAATGATTATTTTTTATGAAAACTGTTATGTATTTTGAGATGTATGTTTAATGGTATGATATTAACTTTGATGTTCAAACCTTCTTTAATGTTGAGGTTATTGTTGTCCTTTAGGTTATAAGGTTATTTATTTAAGGAATGATCTATTCTAAAACATTGGTTTTATTATTTTATTTTTTATATTAATATATTCACATTAATTTTGGGAATTATCATACTTCGTGCTAAATATTGTGGTTTTAATAAATTTATGAGACGTAACAAAATTAATTAGGGATATTCATTCCATAGAGAAAGTGGTGAGGTAGAAAGTGATCCAAGAACAACTAAAGGATGAAATTGTTTTTATGAAATAAATATATATCAAGTATGTATATTTTCAGGTGTTCTCTATCATAGTATTAAAATAATCTCTCATCTTTAGAAAATGGATGTTGAAATATAAATATTATTCATTTTTAAAAAATTGATGGTCACTTATATTTTTAAAACATTGTATAACACTGTATCCAAAATGGATCTTCCATTAAAATATCTTTTTTCCAATATAAATAAAATTTATCCTATTTGTAAACATAGTTATGTTATGAGTGTCACTATAAGAACACCGATCCTCTTTTCAGGTTTTTTTTCTTTTCTAGTTGTTTTTGTGAAAAAGAGGTTTATCGGGAAATTTTTGTAGTACACGTTGTGTACTATATAAGTACACACCATGTACTACGATGCCATAGGAGGCTGTGTGCTGGCTGTGTAGTGGCCACACACATGGCTGTGTGGGGGAGTTTGGAGGCCGCATAATTGGAGTACGAAAACAGTGAGTACACATTGTGTACTTCAAAAGTACATGTCGTGTACTTTATTTTTTTCATTAAACACACCAGGGTCACGTCTAATCACCAGAATGATCTTATTTTAGGTCTCATTTGATCGAGAGCACCGTACGACGACAGATATTCGGCGAACCCCCGAATGTGTGTTCATCCTCTGAATCGAACAGCGTAGATTGCGTTGGAATCATATCGGTGAGTTCTCTCTTCTCATAGAGCACCATTTCTTGATTTCACTTATCTCAGGAGATATCATGGGTTGAGCGTTTTGGATTTTTTTTAGATCTTCGGCGTTCTATTCTGATTCAATCCTCGAGGTTCCCATATAGAGTTTCCCCAACACTGATGTAGGTGGTTTGTGCCTTTCCGTTCAATGTCTTTGAGTATTATGTGCAAATTCCAACAATACCCTTGAATGGGGTATTGCGTGTTTCCAATTTTAACCCTGTTTATTTCCTACCATGCTCGCATACTTTTGTAGATGTTATTTGGATATGAATAGGGTTGATTTCTATGCTTTGGATGTATTTCCCATGCATGTTCTATTTATAACCGTCTGGTCCTGTTTAGTCAGTTTGTCCACCTTGCCTGCTTTCCATGCCTGTTGTTGTAGAATGGAGAGTTTGTATTTCTAACATACTTGATATGTTGTAGAGTGGTTATCCAAGTAGTTCGGTAGGTTTAATTTGGCCATATTTCATTGTTATTATGGTCGACCAACACAGGGCCGTGAGAACATAGTGTAGTAGATTATAAGGGGAATTGACTGTGTGAGATTTTTCATAGAGTCCATGACTACTTTAGACTATAAGGGGAATTGACCGTGCGAGATTTCTCAGAGAGTCATTGTTTTTCTTTGAATTACCTTTATTAATCTAGATTATAAGGGGAATTAATCGTGTCAGCTTCCTCAGAGAGTCTTTTTTTTTACTTTGAATTACCTTGATTACTCTAGACTATAAGGGGAATTAACCGAGTGAGCTTCCTTAGAGAGTTTTTGATTTACATTGAATGACCTGGGCTATAAGAGGAATCGACCGAGTGAGCTTCTTCAAAGAGTTCTTGACCTTATGACTATAAGAGGAATTGACCGTGTGAGCTTCCTTAGAGAGTCCTTGACTGCCTTAGACTATAAGGGGAATTGACTATGAGTGCTTCCTCAGGGAGTCTTTATGAATTCTCATGACAGAACCAGAGGGTTTAGACGGAGCTTATTTCCCTTAGGATTTCTTTTAATTCTTATGTAGGACCATAGTGGATGGTTGTTAGTACTTACCTTAGTGTTTCCTATTTGTGTTTAGCTGTTTGGTTAACTGTTCCTTGATATTGAAATTGTAGATTATTTATTGTTGAGTACTTTCCTGTTTACTTCTTTCTGTACTTTTACCTACATATATTCACCAACTATTGGGCACAAATCTTTAGGTGGTTTCATTTTGATATTTAGTCTCACACCCTGTTTGGGTCATGATTTTGGGCCCAAATACAATATATTTCTACAGGTATACCAGCGTCCTTCTACTTCAGGTACTTGACTTGTTGTGGAGCTTGAGAGCATGGAACCAAGATTAGTCTTGCGATGCTGAGGATATTTTTATCTTTTATTTTATACTATGGTTTAGAACAGTTTTTATTTCTTGAATTGTGACTTGTTTGGCTGCTTTCCTTGACATATTTATCATGGATCATTTTATATGTGTATGTGCTTCAGTTTTTTATTATTCCAGTCTTCCACTCTAACTGTTATTGGATATTACTGCTTCCGTTATTTTGTATTTGTTTACTTATGTTGTGTACTCGGCCAATGAGGGAATAGTTTCCCCACTATCACACCCAAGGACCTTGCTGCTAGTTGATAGCCTCTGGCATTCGAGGAAATACGATTGAGGCCATGTGACCAACCGGTTACGGGGCACCTCTGGGTGGCTTCCGGAACCTGAACGTTACAAAGTGGTATCAGAGGAATTATTTTCTTCTTGAATTACTGTTTGGAGCCTACATCGAAGGATAGTATGGAATATGCACTTGGTAATAATTTGTGCCTAGGAGTAGCTAACCCATGTATAAGTAAAATCTAATCTACCTCGTTTATTGCAATTTTTCTGGTTTTGCAATTTTACAGTTGTTTTGATTTCACTGTTGGGTGATTCAAATGTGTTTTTCTTTTTTCCATTGATATTATTGAGGTTCTATTTCTATTTCAACCTGATGAGATGAGGGTATTCTATATTATGCATCATATATACACTTTCTAGAAATCACATTCCATGCATTATTTCCATGCCATCTAGGATGCAATAGAAATTTCATGTTGTTGTGATAAATGTTTTGTAGAATATTCCAGCTATTTTGATAGACGCCTTGATAAAAATACATGTTGTATGATAGGGTATTGTTGTGTAAGGTTTTGTTTATATGGATTCCAAACATTTTTTCTTGAGGTGTTATGGGCCCTCATGGACCAGAATTTGGTGGATCATTTCATTGTTTTCCTTATTATAACATGTATAATATTCCATGATTTGATTCACGGGGACTATGGGCCCTCAAGAATAATAATTTGAAACTTTAATGTCTGTTGTAGTGTTTTTCTGGGTTTTAGAGTAGTTTTTGTGGCTTAATGTATGGAAAACCCCCAGAATACATGCCATGTAGTTTTTGACTACACGCCATATGTTCTTCTGTTCTGGAAGAAATTATTTTTCATAAGTACATGCCATGTACTTTATATACACGTCGTGTAGTCTCTAACTGTGTCATAGGTCGTGTGGGCAGAGACACGAGATATGGAATTTCTTGGGGGAACACGTAGTGTACCATTTGATCATGTCATGTAGTGTAATCCTAGGAACATGGCCTTGTAGCTAACAACACGGGTCTGTTGAGTCCTGTCTAAAACACGCCGTGTCCGTCTAGGACACGCAGTGTAGAGAAACCCAAGTACTCGGTCGTATAACTAACAATATGGGTCCGTGTTATCTTTCCTAGTACACGACATGTCCATATAGAACACTCCGTGTAGTGTTATCCATGTAGACGTCCATGTAACTAACAACACGGTCCATGTGCAGCTTGTCCAGTACACACCATGCCTACCTTGAACACTATGTGTAGTCTTGTCTTAGGAGATCTGTGTGGCTTAACCGTGTAGAAGGACTCAAATAGGGGAAGATGATTCAAGTACACGTTGTGTGAAAGGAGAACACACAGTGTGTTTGGGGTGTTACACGACCAGTTTAGGCAGGAGTACACACCCATGTAAATGACTTAGGGGAACATGCCGTGTAGGAATTGAACACGCTGTGTAGTCATGTTTTGCAAAACATTAATTCCTTCTATCTCATGTTCCCTTATTATGCTTCAAGTTTTTAGTCCATGTTAATTTTGATCTAAGGTGTGCACTTGAACAAATAGAGTCATGCCACTGAGATGTCCTACAGTTATGCCCAAGTTTCCAGGTAGTGATCAGACACCGGACATGGATGATCAGGGACTTCCAGCAGATCCTCTTATTGTGACATTATCAGCACCAGCTGTTATACCTGACACATGTGTAGATTCATAGTTCAGAGAGGGATTTTTGAGGATGATGCAGACCTTTTTTGGAGCGCCACCTCCTCCCCCATTAATGGAAGAATTGACGCGGATCTTTCAGCAGTAACATCCTCCTACATTCTCAAGGGATGGAGGACCTCAAGCTACAGAGTCATGGCTAGAAGTCACGCTGATGATTTTCGAGCACTTGGAGATTCCTTCAAAGAAGAGGGTGGAGATCACAACCTATATGCTTCAAGACTCCTCCAAGAGGTGGTGGTACATGATCTCACAGGCAGGACACCAGCAGAATATAGACTGGGATGAGTTTCTGAGCATCTTCTATGATTAATTCTATCATGAGACCTTACGGGCTGATCGAGACCGAGAATTCATGAATCTGGAGAAGGGTACTCATTCTTTTATGGAGTATTCCTCCCGCTTCACTGAGCTTCATCATGTCACGCATATTCCAGGAGGTGATGAGTTCTTACTTGCATGGAATATTGAGGATGGTATGATGCATGACATCTGATCGTAGGTGAAAATTTTCAGATTGACTTCAATATCTTCTATCGTCAACCAGGCACTGATCATAGAGCACAATCTGAGGGATTCTAGAGCTGTACTCCATGGTGGTTCAGCATCCAAAGTTAGTATTCTTCCTACCGATAGCTGGAAGCACCATAGGAAGTCTGCACGAGGATATTAGAGTAGGAGGGATGCATCTTTTGGTAGCGAGGTGGTGTGATAACAGTGTGGTAAAAGCGGGAATATGAGGCCAAATTGCCCAAGGGACCTAGTGGAGTGCCGATCTTGCGGCAATATGGGTCACCTTTAGCACTTTTTTCAGTTATTCTCACCAACAACCAGTGATATGGGTTCTTCAATGACTCCTCTTTGGGGAGAAGCACCACCAATTTTTCACCAGTCTGGGAATTGGAGTTCTTCCAGCTATTCAGGCTGAGGTGGAGGACATTGTTGTGGTTGTTAGTCACCGGTCTCTCAGTGAAAACTTGGTGGATCAGCTCAGAGCGGTCAGGCAGGGTCACAAGGTTGTGGCATAGGCCATACATTTTTAGTGGAGTATACTTAGTAAGACCATGATCTCGGACCCTCCACAGTTTGAGGTACGATTTTAGTAGCTTCAGTTTTATCTTCAACTCTTTTTGATTAAGGGGCTTCCCATAGCTTTATCTTTATTTCTATTATGGAGAGCCTTGGGCTCTGTATCCTTTCTTCTGCCGATATATTGATGATAGACACTACTTTGGGGACTTGAATGGCTAGTGTATGTTAGTGAAAGGAGTTCCCATTAGAGGTTTGTGGATGTCACTTCTTATGAGATCTCTATGTCCTAGAGATGAAAGGCTATGATTTCATTCTCAGGAAGGATTGGTTAGTTCCATTCTAGGCAGTCATCGATTTTTATCGTCGTAGGTTGAGTTTCGTATCACCAGAGGGTGGATCATTTCTTCATAGGGGCGAATGGGATGTCCAGGCAAGAAGAGTGGGTCCCTAGTATCATGGGTTAGGAGGAGTTATAGCCCAGATTTCTAGTCTATATATGGATGACCTGGGGACTTCATAGTTAGACTTTCCTTTAGTAGTGGATCATTTTAGGGACATCTTTCCATAGGACTTTTTAGGTTTTCCTCTAGAGTGTGCTGTAGAGTTTTTTATTGAGCTTGTTCCAGGAGCAGCACCGGTGTACATTCATCCTTATAGGATGGCTACACTAGAGTTAGAGGAGCTTATGAAGCAGTGGGAGGAGTTGTAGGCGAAGGGTTTAATCTGACCCCGTACTTCTCCTTTTGGTTCTCTTGTCCACTTTGCGAAGAAGGAAGACGATACCCTCAGGCTTTGTGTGGATTATCATAATTTCAACCAGTTAACAGTCAAGAACCGATATCCCATGCTAAAGATTGATGATCTCTTTGATCAGCTTCAAGTAGCCCGGGTGTTCTTGAAGATTGACTTGTGATTTGGTTATCATCAATTTCTTTTTAGACCATCTGATATACCTCTTACAGCCTTCGGGAGTAGGTATGTTCTATACGAGTATATGGTTATGTCGTTCGGTCTCACGAACACACCTATAGTTTTCATGGCAATGATGAACCAAGTGTTCCATCCATACTTGGATTCCTTCATGGTTGTTTTCATGGTTGATATCTTGGTGTACTCTCACACTCCACACGACCATGCTACACATATTTAGATTGTCTTGAGTAATGTGAGAGAGCATCAGTTATATGCTAGGCTCTCAAAATTCCACTTTTGGATGGATAAGATTCACTTCGTGGGTCTTGTTATCTCAGAGGCAGAAGTATCTGTAGACCTAGAGAAATTGAGAGCAGTAGTTTCCTAGGAGCATCCAAAGAATGTCTTTGAGGTGGGGAGATTTCTAGGGATGGCTAGATAGTACAGACGTTTCATACAGGACTTTTCACGCTTAGCAGCACTGCAGACAGGTCTGACTAAGAAGGGCGTGAAGTTCTTATGGTTAGATTATTTTGATTCAGCCTTTTAGGATCAGAACATGAGGTTGAGTTCAGTACCGATACTAATCTTACCAGATCCAGGAAAGAGCTATAATATTTACTGTTATGTGTCAGACATTAGGCTGGGAGCTGTTCTTATGCTGGGAGATGGAGTCGTTGCGTATGGGTCTCTACAGTTGAGGCCACATGAGAGGAACTACCCGACGCACGATCTGGAGTTGGTATTTGTTGTTCATGCCCTATTCTATTAGAGACATTATCCTCTGGGAGAGCACTTTGTGGTTTTCACTGACTGAAAAATTCTCATGTACATCATCACTCATCGTGATCTGAATTTGAGACAACGAATGCGGGTTCAGTACAATTAGTCTTTTGACTTTGAGCTTGCCTACATGCCTGGGAAGGGCAACACAGTGGCCGATGCGTTGAGTACGATGACTCAGATACATTCAGTTTAGGAGGCCTGCAGTGAGTGGCAGCTTATGACTCTGTTCTCTGAGATTCATTTGGAGGTACACGATAGACAAAGGTAGACTTTTCTTTCTTCTATAGCTGTTACCTCTACTCTTCTTGATCGAGTGTGAATGCAGTAGCTATCAGATTCTGAAGGCCTAGTATTAAGGGAGAGTGTGTTAGGAGAGGACCCTATTCCTGGATGTACCATAGGTGAGGGTGAGATATTTCATTTCTAGGGGCGTTTAATGGAACCATCAGATATACCCGAGGAGCTGATGCGAGACTTTTATTCTTTAGTTTGTGTAGTCCATCCTAGCATCACCAAGATGTTTCCTGATCTACACCGTTAGTACTGGTGGCCAGGTATGAAGAGGGATGTTTCTGGTTTTTTCATGAGGTGTCCCACCTCTCAACATGTTATGAAAGAGAATAAGCGACCAGTGGGACTTTTACAACAGTCACCCATTCCAGAGTGGAAGTGGAGCGACACCGCGATAAATTTCGTGACCGGTTTTCTGCGGTCGCCCTGAGGAAATGATGCAGTATGGGTTGTATTTTATATGATTACGAAGTTTGCTCACTTCTTATAAATCAAGGAGACCTTAAGTGTTAATGAGATGGTATGCTTGTACATTTGAGAGATTGTACGGCTTCATGGAGTTCCACACTCCATCATTTCAGACAGGGATGCGTGTTTTACATCTCGG
Source organism: Viscum album (assembly GCA_963277665.1). NCBI lineage: Eukaryota > Viridiplantae > Streptophyta > Magnoliopsida > Santalales > Viscaceae > Viscum > Viscum album. Next base: position 476,880,126 of record OY728151.1, read on the forward strand.
GTCTGGAATGGGATTCAGAAGGCGTTGGGTACATAGGTACTTTTAGGTACACCTTACCACCCCCAGATAGATGGCTAGTCTGAGCATACGATTTAGGTTCTTGATGACATGCTCCGAGAATGCATTCTAGATTTTAGAGGATCTTAAGAGAATCATATACCTCTTGTGTAGTTTTCCTACAATAATAGTTTTCATGCAACTATTCAGATGGAACCTTATGAGACATTGTAAGGTAGGCCATGCCGATCACCCTTGTGTTGGATGGAGGTCGGAGAGGCAGGTTTTCTGGGACCGCGTCTTGTTCTGGAGACCAAAAAGTAGATAGATTTGATTCTGAAGAGGATGGCTACAACACAGTCTCTTTAGAAGTCTTATGCTGATCAGCGAAGACAACCTCTGGAGTTTGAGGTCAGGGATCAAGTTTTTATACGTTTAACACCGAAGTTGGGGCACAGAAGGATCAGGAGACATGGTAAGATTTTACCGAGGTACGTTTGGACTTTTGAGGTATTGGAGAGAGTTAGGCTAGTTTCCTATTTGTTTAAGTTACCTCAAAGGTACTGGGCTATGCAAGACGTTTTTCATGTTTCCCAGCTCCGACATTACTTTTCAGACCCGTCTCATGTCTTCCATCCTGAGGAGGTTGAACTCGAAGTGAATGTGTCATTCGAGGAGCATCATATCCGGATTGTCGATCATAGTACAAAGTTTCTCCATGGATGGTTTGTTCCTCTGGTACGAGTGATATGGCAGCACGAGTGAGTACATAACGAGACATGGGAGATGGAGGCTGATGTACAAGCACAGGGGGCAGAGCTATTCGAGGTTTCTTCTTCTATGCTACACTATGGAAATTTGGGGATGAATTTATTTATGGTGGGGGAGTTTGTAAGAACCCAGATCTTATTTTCAGATATATTTTTCCTTTTATGGTTGTTTTTGGGAAAAAGATGGTTTTCTGGAAATTTTTTATGTACAGACCGTGTACTATATGAGTACACGCCGTGTACTGCGATGCCATAGGAGGCCATGTGCAAGCCCTGTAGTGGCCACACACATGGATGTGTGGGGGTGTTTTGCGGTCGCCTAATGTGGAGTACAGAAACAGCGAGTAAATACCGTGTACTTTAAAATTACACACCATGTACTTTTATTTTTTTCATTAAACGCGTCGGGGTCAAGTATAATCTCTAGAACGATCTAATTTTAGGTATCATTTGACCGAGAGCTCCATACGACTGTAGAACATTGATGATCCCCTGAGCGTGCATCCGTCTGCCTAATCGAACACCGTCAGTTGCATTGGAATTACATTAGTGAATTCTCTCATCTCCTAGAGCACTATCTTCTGATTTCTCTTCTCTTGTGAGATATCGTGGGTTAAACATTTTAGATGTTTTTGTAGATCTTCGGCATTCTAAGATGATTCAAGCCTCAAGGTTCACATATAGATATTCCTAAACACCGAGGTAGGTGGCTTGTGCCTTTTCATTCAATGTCTTTGAGTATTATGTTAAAATTCCACCAATACCCTTGATCGAGGTATTTCATGTTTCCCGTTTTACCCCTTTTTATTGTCGGCCATGATCGCATGACTGTGTAGGGGTTATTTTCATATGAATAGGGTCGATTTCTATACTTTGGATGTATTTCCCATGAATGTTCTGTTTACGACAATTTGGTCCTGTTTAGGCGGTTTGGCCACCTTGCCTGTTTTCCATGCCTATTGCTGTAGGATGGAGAGTGTGTATTTCTAATATGCTTGATATGTTTTAGACTGGTTAGCGAAGTAGTTATGTAGGTTTACATTGTCCATATTGCATTATTATGCTCATTGAACTACACAAGGCCTTGAGAACCTGGGGTAGTAGACTGTATGAGGAATTGACAGTGTAGGCTTTCTCAGAGAGTCCTTGACTACTTTAGACTATAAGGGGAATTGATCGTGCGATCTTCCTCCAAGAGTCTTTGTTTTACTTTGAATTACATTGAATACTCTAGACTATAAGAGGAATTGACCATCTGAGCTTCCTCATAGAGTCTTTGTTTTACATTGAATTACCTTGATTACTCTACACTATAAGTGGAATTGACCGAGTGAGGTTCCTCAGAGATTCCTTGAACTCGAGGCTGTTAGGGGAAGTGACCCGGTGAGCTTCCTCAGAGATTCCTTGACTACCTTAGACTATAAGGGGAATTGACTATGAGTGCTTCCTCAGAGAGTCTTTATGAGTTATTATGTCAGAACCAGAGGGGTTAGAATGAGTGTACTACCTAGAGGGTTTCTTGTACTTCTTATGTAGGACCATAGGGGATGGCTGTGAGTACTTTACAGACGGTTACTTGTTTGTGTTTAGCTGTTTGGTTAACAGTTGCTTGATATTGAAACTGTGGATTGTTTACTGCTGATTACTTTACTGTGTTACTACATTCTATACTTCTACCAGCCATATATTCACTGACCGTTAGGTACATATCTTCAGGTGGTTTCCTACTGGGATTTAGTCTCACACCCTATTTGGGCCATGCTTTTGGGCCAAAAAAGATTATATTTCTACTAGTATAGACAAGGTTAGGCACCCTTCTACTTCAGGTTCTTGACTTGCTCTAGAGTTGGAGAGCATGGGACCAAGCTTAGACTTGCAATGCTGAGGAGCTGTTTATCTTTTCTGTTGTACTTTGGTTTTTCACTATTTGTATTTCCATCATTGTGACTTGTTTTGATGTTTTCCTAGACACATGTATCATGCATCATTTTATATGTGTAAGTGCTCCAGTTTATTATTATTTCTGACTGTTGTTGTTACTATTGTTGGATATTACTGCTTCCGCTATTGTGTGTTTGTTCACATCCATTATGTACTCTGTCAATGAGGGCACAGTTTTCCCACTATCACACCCAAGGCCCTTGCTGCTAGTCGACAACATCTGGTGTTCGGGGAAATGCGCTTGAGGCCATGTGACCAACCGGTTACAAGATGCCTCTGGGTGGCTTTCAGAACCGGGATGTTATAATCATGTATCCCTTTCCCTCTTTTAAAAATATGTTTTATTAACTCTTTTTACAATTTGGGTTTGAAAAAGGAATTTTCAAATGTAAACCCCTTGATTTTTGAGCACAATTTCAATTCAGGATGATGTATTTTATTTTATGGTTTTTAGAATGTAACACCCTTAGATTTTAAAATAACAAGATGGTCAACCGTTTATATAACATGCAACAATTATATTAAATGAACTCTTATATATTGTTAAAATATTATTATTTAAACAGGATCATTATAACATAGCCCTTAAAATTATTAGTATGAAGATGAATAACTATATTATAAAAAATATATATAAATATTTTTTATACTCTAAATTTATTTTTTATTTCATAGTAACAATTTCTCAAATGTTTGTTGAGTCATTTTATATTTCAAAAATAAGTTTTCTTCAAAAAAATATTTTTATTACTTATTATGAGAAAATATTATAATCAATTTTTTGGAACATTAAGAAATTTTATTTTATTAAATTGAAATTCATTTCGAAATCATCATTTCAAAATTTTCTTAGGGTGAACATTTGTTATTTTTTTGGGAAATATTCATTTTTTAGTGAATAGTTAAAAATATAAATTTTGTAAATATCTAATTTATTTTTATTAAATTATGTAATTAAAAATTAACATTATTATTTTAGTTTTAATTAAAAGTAAAATAATTATTTTTTATTAAATATTTTATCCAATTAATTACATTTAAATCATCTTATTAATGTATTTTGATATAAGTTTATTTTTAGGCATATAATGAATTTTTCAAAAAACTCATTAAAAGTGAATAATGTTATTATATTTTAATTTATTTGAATATCCCCTAATGAAGAGTTATTAAAATTAAATTTTTAGATTATATGTCTTTAAATATTAATTTAAAGTAATTTAATTCTTAATAATGTTTATAGATTTTTTGAAATATCAACTATTATATGAAAAATGCATTTCTTAAAAACCGTCTTTCAAAACATTTTTCAGGAGTATTTTTAAATTGAATTCTTTAAATTTTATGTTTTTAATATGATAAAATTGATTTTATATTTATATTACTTATTATTAAAAATATCTAATAAGATAAACTTAATTTTGGTCATAATTAATAATAAAAACATTTAAAAACAAGTTACCCTGGTTAAAATTTTAAATGATAATAGTGTGTAACCTTGGAAGTAAGTGGAATAACATTAATAAATTTTTTATATAATTTTAGGGGATTTCCAATCTATATTAAACCTACACTCCATTATTTAGTTTTATTTTTAGGTTGTTTTCTTGGGAGTGACTTTCGAATAATGAATAGTATTTTGGAATTTACAAAAAATACCACTCTTTCAAAATTATAAAAGTGCACCCCTCCCCTAACGTATTCACAACTATAAAGCCATTTTTCTTTAGAAAACACCAAGAAAATATCTCTCCACCATCCTTATCCACATTATAGTGCTTCTTTTATTCCCAAAATAACAAACACAGACTCGTTAATAAGAGATCCAAAGGAGGTTCCTCTAAGAGAATCCAATTCTCTTGGACACGCTCCTTTTTTACATTTTATTTTACCAAATTTAATTATGTAATAAAAATTAAAATATAATAAAATAATTATGTCCTATATAATTATATTTTTTTATTTAATAAAATATATCCATCTCCACTTCCATCAAATGGGAAATGAAACAAACGTTCGTGTGTACGGGAGACTCCCACCTCATGAACCGATATAATTAAACATCCATCACCATATCAAATTTATATTAATGATTATAGATTTAATTTTTATATATTATAATCATAAAATATTAAAAATTATGTAAAATTAACATATCATATACAATTTTCCTTACTATCCATTGAAAAATGATAACATCATTCGTGGATTTAGCGGACTACCTCCACGCGAAGCGATGCCTTTTGTTTTTTATTAATGCATCACATGAATTATATAAGTAAGATTTTAAAAATAAATAATTTTTTATTTATTATATAATTATAATTCTTGACATATAAAAAAACTTATCTCCTTTCCATTAAGATCATTGAACAATGGAAAGATCACACATGCAGACGTACGACCTACCCCCTCCATGATTGTAACGTAGTTTATTTTTTATTACCATACTTCATAGATGTATTTACATGTATACTTGATCTATAAAAATAATAATTATTTCATTATTATTATCCTATAGATTATAAAACAATTACCCTTCTGACTACAATCAAAACACTGGTGTTGTTTTAAATTATGAACAAAGCGTCCTCAAAACACCCCACATGGACATAACTGAATATTTAATTAAATATTTCATTAAAATAAATGATGTAAAATGTTTTAGTATAATGTATTAAAAAATTAAAAGGTTATTTATAATAAACATAATCAAAATAAGTTTATTATATAGGTGATAAAAGGCATATATGACATAGTTTGGACTCATGGTATGGGTTTTATCTAAAAACATCTTTCTTTTAAACCAATATTTTCTTATACACCAAAATTATTTTGAATGGTTTATATACTATCCATTTTCATATTATAAAATTAATTACTCATAATTGATAATATTTATAGTTATAAGTCATTTACTCCATTCATGAGAGTTATGATTTAAAAGTTATCAAAGTTGTAAGGGTTCATGTTTCAATTTCATTTTAATTTAGATTATTTATGCTTGAATGTGAATTATAGTAAATTATTTGATATTTTTAAATTTAAATACCATTAATTGTATTATCCTCGATTTATTTATAAAATATTTATGTAATTGTTCAATTTTCCTCTTTTATGTACTTAAAAAAATTGAGAAATATTTTCCTGAAAATAATTTTTTTCTCTCTTCGGTCGAAAATGATTTTTCTTCCATATTCATGATTTATAAAAATATTTGAATTTTTTTAAAATTATCTAAATTATTTATTAAATTTATTTTTACCCATTTTTTTAATTATTTAAAAATATTTTTAAAGGAATATTTTATTTATATTCTAAATGAGGTACAATGTATCCTTTTTACAAGAGTGTGAAAGGAATGTTTTTTATATGGAATGTATGGAATTAATTTTTTTTATAAAAAATAAATTATTTGAATATTATATTATAATTTTCCATTTTTGTAGTTAAATAAAATGTTTTATATAATATTTTGGATGTTTATACATGTTTAAGAATTTATTTGAAATTGAAAATGGTACTGGCCAGCAAAATTCCATGTAACCTTTTAATGATATTTTAAGAACTGGTGACAACCCTCGATGTTATGAATTGCTTCTAAATTATGTATATATGACTGAAACATATATAACTATATTACCATATCTAACTTTTGTAGGGTAATACATTCCTCATTTTCATCTCTCAAATTCATTCATTAAAAAATTTCTTTGGTTGTGAAATTAGACCAGATTATGGGCCCAATTATTTCAATGGGTAAATTTTAAGATTATTACATAATATTGATTTCCTTTTATAGAACTCATAATCATGAACATTTTATGATGTGTGTGAACTAATATAAATATAATTAATTGGGTAACGCTTTAGTCTCATGGGACATATTGTATGGGATGAGGGATTAAATATAATCTTTTATGGGACTTCTTCCACCATGAGATATTCTTTAGGATGTTATCATTAACTCATGCATATGTCATGTTATATGTTTCTTCCATATTTCCTATGTTACAATGAATATATGATACCATTTTATTTATTCTATACTCCCATGTGACTAATCATTAGCCATAACTTTTATGATATAATAATATACCTTTGACTCCCAAGTTATGATTCCTTATCATGTGTATTCCCTTACAAGGATTTTAGATCCCCTTTTTTCTATGTTTTCAACAAGTTATCTCTTGTAGTTTTATAAGATCAAAATAATTTAGGATATCATTATAGAGAATAAAATAATAATGTTTTATTTTAGTCTCACATTGATGTATTATGATCATAGTCTTCCAAATACACAATACCACATGATAATTAGGTTGCAATTATTATGTTTTTATGTTAAATAAAATAATGAAACAATATTTGTAAAAATCACAGGTCTCTATATTGTGATAAGATATGTATTTCAATATGTTTTTTATTACTACAACATTTCATCTATGACTTATATATTTAAGTAGATAACCATTAAATTAATATCAGTTATGTCTCTTGAATAGTTAATATGATGACTCTTTATCATAATCTATAATTTGGATTCTATAATCATTATTCCTATGGTGTCATAATATTATTAAGGTCACCCCAGCTATGTGTAACCAAAAAAACAATTAAAATGGAAGTTGATCCTATTAGGGTCAATCATTACTTTATTTTTTCACACAATAAAATATACGAGCATATTGAATTATGATAAACTACCTAGTTGGATGTACGATGCCTTGATAAGTGTTTTATTTACAATTAATATGACAGTTAGTATTTTAAATGTTGTTTAAGCTCACCATATAATCACATTTAATCACATTAAATGAACAAATTCTTCTAAATATAATGTTTGTAATCTATATTCCTTCCACAAAATTAACATGTTCAAGTAATATTAATGTGAAACTCTTCATACAATTTATAGCTCATGTTACTAACATGAATTAAAATACAATAGTATTCAAACATATCTAAATGAATCTCCTACATAAGTTATATTGTAATCCTTCATGTTAAGAGTTAAAATTATATGACATCAATAATTCCTATTACAGTAATCTTGTAGTTATATTTTGGCAACCCTAACTCTAATAGGCAATTCGCCTCCATGCCATTTAGTAATTTGACCCAAATTCCTTCTAAAATTGGATAGATAAACCAAGGGATATATTTATTTTATCATAATTATGACAAATAATAAGTATAAAACAATAATTAACTTCTTAATTTATGTTCATAACCTTCTAACAATCCCATTCCAAGGTAAAATAAATGTGAGCCACTTATCATACATAACATGTAGCTTCTTCTAATCATGTATGGGAATTCAAGAATAATCAAACACATTAATCTAAAAAATATATCACAATTCAGAATATATATATATATATATCACACAATAATCAAATAAATGTTAAATTTATATATTTAATAACGATATAGACTATTTTTTAACAATTTATAATGAATTTATAAGCATTTTATAATTTTGAAATAGATAAGCATGAACAATTACCTTTCATCCATTTTATACATTTAATATTATCATGGATATAGTATTAATATTAACTCCTTCATATTCAATAATAAGAGATATTTTATGAATAATTTTTCTGTTGAATTATAAATATTTAATATTTTATGTAATCAATTTACAAAAATAAAATTTCTCTTAATTGTTTTTAAAACAATTGATCAAATAACATCTAAAAATCATTTCAAAATGGAATAAATAAGTTTTCAAATATGTTCATAGGATACACATTTAATATTTACATCAATGAACTATTCAAAAATGAATAAATATACTTTATCTTTATCATCTTTTAAAATTTATATACACTTTACCACTTTTTCATCCATGAAAGTCCACATTAAACCATAATAAATTCTACCAAAATAATTTTGGGAACATTTTAAATCCCACCATATTCAGAATTGGACATTTTGGATTGAAATAGTGAATGATTTAAATAATTATTATAAAATAAAATTGTCTATAAAATTTCATCCAGAATAACTTACACCGTTACCTAATACCTTTTGTTTTGGTCCTCTATAAATTCCCTGATTCATGATCATTCTGGGCGTCATTTGGATTCCCAATCATACAATTGAAGTGGGAATTTTAAAATGAACATTTTGGTTCTCTATGCCAATTGGATTATATGGTTATGTTGTGGTAATGGATTCAACTATTTCATGGATTTCTTTGTGATGAATCTCAACCATGACTCAAAAACCTCCCAATGAAATCCTAGATCACTGTCCAATGATGCTCTATTTTCAATGAAGTACTTGCAATGTTCATCTTCATTAGACTATGTCATGGTCATACTAAATAAATAATAGTCACACCCTTTTTTGATAATGTATATGTCATGGTTCATCAAAACAAAGAAAAAAAATTTAAATTTTTTTCTGCCATGATTTGGTACCTAGAAACTCATTTTTTCGATATCATCATCTATTAAAAGATAAAAAAACATTAATATAAATTATTTTATTAAATTAATGGGTTTTAGAGAAATCTAAAAAATTTAAAACATATCAAATTAATACTCCAACATATTAAACTCAAAATCCATCTAATAAATTTTAATTATTGGGAATGAAGAATTAGAATGGTGTACCATATAGCTGTCAATCTTATTTGTTGAAGTGTTCGCATAAGTGTTTGACCAAGATCAAAGAGAATCATATGAAAAAATCATTTCTCTATATGTATATACAGAACATGGGAATCCCCCAGTTCACCGGTATGTCTACTCCCAACACCATGGTCTACTATAACCTTGGATTGATAGGGTATAGAATATAATAAATTAGAGGATATAAAAGATGAATTATAATGATAAAGAAATTGATATGCGGATCAAGAAAATATATTTAAAAACCCTAGATCCTAAAATAGTTGGACTTAATTTACGATAAATTTCATAATATTTAATTAAAATTACAACTATTTTTGATCTTATATATAATCCTCCATAAATTCTTCTAATATTTAAATGAACATATCAAATTTTAAATTACACTTAATCATCATATTTTGATGATTATAATTGATTATGATAGTATTTGGTTCTTATTATTGCTGAATCATGCCTAAAAAAAATAAGACAACCCCATGAAGGAACCATCATGACATAGTGCCTCATACTATATAGTGGTAGAGTCGTGGATAGACAACAATGTTTTCTAGACCACCACACCATAGTGGTTCCTTTAGTGAAAAAATCTATATATTTCATCATGGTATTGACATTAAACGTTAATTTATACTTTGGATCCACTTTTGTTTCCATTTTTTATTTTCGTTACCATTTTATTTTGGATAATAATGGTTGAATGTTTTTGATTCTCTATTATATTGAATCCACATTTGATAATTATTTTCTATGATATTTTTGTTTTTAATTATTAATGTGTAGTGAGATGACTAAGGGATCATGTGGGACATCGATAATTGTGTCATGTTGATGTTATAATATATTTTAATAATGATGTCTGGTTATATAACAGAAGATGTTTTCATTATTCATTATTTCAAAAGGGTATATAAGTTATCGATTATAGTGCATAATGACTTTCCCTCGATTGGGTAATTCAGAATGAGTCTTCATGGTTAATGTGTCTTCTAGAATCACAAATACTAATGTAACTTTTTTGTGTATACATTGGTTATTATTACATGTGGTTGAGTTACACTAAGAATATACATTAACTCTCCCTCTCTCAAATTTTTTATACAAATCAAATTGATCACCGTCCCATAGAGTTTCATTTTTTTAAAGGTAATCCTATTAATTTGTTGGTGTCACCTCTTACCCATGCCCATACGTGGGTTTTAATATACAAGGGTAAACCATGAATATTGATTTCTAGTATAGGTATTATCTTGTAGTTGGGAACATTTATTTTGATAATCATAGTATTGTAGGATAATGGTTAGATATAATATAGTTGTCTGACTTATGCTAGAAGAAATTGTATATATATTTTTTCATTTTATTTCACATGTATCGGCCTAAGGGTCAACCTGTGAATTTATTTTATTGATGGATGTTATGTGTATCTACTACTAAAATTTTATTATTATTTATGCATCATATATATCTTTTATAACTTATATATTCTAGACTAAGGGATTGATTTTTGAATCCATGTCCCTATACAATGCATTTTGAGTATGGTCAGTATATGTATGGGTCCTGCATATTTTTTTGTAGATTTGTTTATGACCCTTATGTTTTATCATAGTAGGGATATTTACTCCATGACTATATTATACCCTAATTTATATTTATGATCCTTATTAATATTGGGTGGCACACATGTGGTAATTTGGAGACCCTAGTTTGGGTATTATTGGGGTGTTCTATGTTCGTTCATTGTAGGATTACATTCATTACATGTGTTTATTACATAATTCATATTAAGATATTAAATGTATAGGAATAATTTTTCACGATGACATTGACATAGCTAGTCTGAATACCCTAGTACCATGATTCCCAAGATGACACAGACATATCCCAAAGGATGTTCCCAATTCCCATGGGTTGTCGACTATAACTAGTCATCATAAAACATGAAAGTGGGAACAAATTTTATACAAAAATAGAGGAAGAAAATGAAACAATCCAGTATTCTGAAATAAAAAAAAGTATATACTACCAAAAGAATAAAAAGGTATATCAAAACCCAAAGAGTAAATCATCATGTAATAAAAAAGGAGATAAAGTGAAAACATTATGATGTTTCAACACTTCAATACCAGTGAATTATGAACATCCAGCTCCTCCTTTACGCCCATTCACTTTTCTCAATCCAGGAATAAGATAATCTAAAAATCCCCCGAAGGAAAATTTATGGTGTGAGCTAAAATCCATGTAGGGTCTCACCAAGTGTTCCATAATATGATTACATAAAAAATAGACAAAATAATGCTTTCCAAATTTCAAAAAATAGGCATGGTTGTAAAATTTCATATTAAAAAAATGCTTTTGATTTTCAAAAGTTGGAAACATTTAAACAATGGATTATGTAAATAATATATATAAAATAGTTTATCTATCTCACTAGTAACGAGTAAAACAATTTCACAATCCCTTGAATATATATCAAAATAATGACAGTAAGCACTATTTTTATCTTCACTGAGGTATGATACTTACTATTTATAGGATCCTCACATATCTCGTATTTGTGATCACAACAATGTGCACACATGACCCTTAGGTTTAGGCCAAATATGACCCATCCACGTCTCACTTGGGATAAGATCTACCAAAATAGGTTTATTTAAGAGTTTTAAAGTGTCAATCCATTGCTAGGTAATTAAAATATTTTCATGTATGTCAGAAATAAACAACTAACTACCTTACCTTGCATGTCCTCAAACAATTATTCAATAATGGGTAAATTATTTAAAAATAGTTTAAAATAAAATCACCCCATTTACATTTTCGATATTACAATTTCTATTTAAAAACAAAATCGCGAGTTATTAATTAATTCATACATTTTTTAAAATAAAACTAACCATGGTTTCTTATCAAATAAATTTAATCAATTTTTTTAAAAAGACAGTTTCAAAAATCAATTTCACAATTTCTATAAAATTCAAATCAAACCCCAATTTCCTATTCCATTATAATTGGATGGGTCTCCCTCAAATTCATGTCAGTACAATTTCAATTTCAAATTCTCCAAAAACTATGTTTTCATACTTTAATTAAATGTAATCTAAATAAATTATGAAAATTAGGTGTTTATTAAATGGAAAATATCAATAGAACAACCTACTTTTATTATATAATCATGATACACAATTCCCTCAATGATAATTACTAGGGAACATATATGAAAATAGAAATAATGGAATCAAATGTAGATCAAATATCCAAAACAAATGAGTTTATATACATCCACAACTAGATGATCTGACAAAACCTATAAAGGAAAGATAAAGAGAGCAGGAGAGAATGAATGATAGAATATCACTTACCATAGATGGATAGAATGAGGTTCGTCACACTTCGATCCACCTAGTAAGTGGTTTAGTGGAGCCAAAAATAGTTTTTGAGAGCCCCAATGTCCTTGGAATTTGTTATGTGATGAGTTATGGTTGAGATAGAGGTAAAAGGTGGTTCATATTTTTTTTATTAATTTTCGGAAATAAAATGTCTTGTGTACAGGTTAGACAGGGAGGGCCATATAGTTTGTCAAATTGTGACATATAACCATGCTCCCCTCTAATGAGGTTCATGGATTCTACTATATGGGTGAACATTTTGTTAAACCATCCACCAAAAATTAAATCCCCCACATTTTGGGTTTCCATTATTTACACTAGGTTGGTGCACGGTTAGGAAAAAGTGCACCAAACATGCTAAACTTAAAATTTTCAAAATTTTCAAAATTTCACCGGAAACAACCTAAGAGAAGATCCAAACAAAGTATGAATAGATAGAAGGGTGGAGGTGTACCTAAATATAGTAATAGGATGTTATATTATACCCATCATAGAAACTTCTATTCCATTGAAATCATGTTAAGAAGTCTCCAGGTGAAAAGGTTTAGGCCACTACTCTCTCATCAGTACATCTCTCCCTAAGTAACTTGATTATCAGCTTCATGCTCCCATAGAACTCAAACCAAAGGTATCATAATCCAATGAAGTAACTTGGTTTCAAAATAACCTATACTAATTATATTCTCAGTCATGGATAAATCTGGACCAACAGCAAGATCCTTCTAGCTAAGAACAAGAGATGAATTATAATGACACTTTCATAGGAAAAATACATGGAACTCGTTATGTATCGACAAAAACTATAGAATAAATTATAATTGGTAAGACAATTTCCCACATTCTCAACAAAATAAAAAGTTACCACAAAATTATGATAAATATTTCCTTTCCTTCCAAGCTGTTGATGACACAAACAGGGTGAAACATTCAAGATCACCTAGTCACCAACTAAAAATTACTATAGTTTACAATGACGATCTGTATAATAATTATAATGGATATATAAAATAAAAATTCTATGATGAATTAATTTACTATTATCCATCATCTCTTTCACCATGTTTGGTCAAACTATGGATATTTCACCATTCTCCAACCAACACAACAAATATTTACAAGGTCGTCCATACAAGGCCTCAAAAAGAGGAATTCGAATCATAGAGTGGTCACTATTTTTATAAGAAAACTCATCCAGCCCCAAATGGTCATCCAAAGCTCACCCAAATTTAGTAGGTAGAAATAATTAATTCCTTCAATAATCTGTATATCCCTCTATATATTGCCATCTGTCTATAGATGGTATCTTATACTCAAACAAACCTCATATCCCAGTGCCTCTAGAATGACTCTCCAAAATAAATAATTAAAATAGGGATATCTGTTAGATAATATAGTATGTGGAACTCCATGAAAATGATAAATCACTTTAACATAGAGATTTACTATCACCACAACTTTGGTTGTATCGCGAATTGTTATAAATTGATTGGATTTTGGTCAACCTATCGATCAAAAACAAAATCAAATTAATTTTTTTGGGTACATGGAAATAGAATAACCCCATCTATAGAGATCTAATTCCACTTTACGGTTTGAACCAAAAGTTGATGAAGAGAACTCGAAGGGATCTGATGCTCAACCTTGATCGGTTATAAAGTATATCGATGAAAACCAATGTCAGTGATGTCACATCTCAACCCCAACCACCAAAATCATCACCTCATGTCAGAAAACATTTTCGGGTTCCTGGGAGTACAACCCACTAACAATTATAATAATAATAACTACTTAACTCATGGATAATTGTACTACATACCACTTTTGGAAGAAAAGGATACCCTCCATTGAAAACAACCAGTCAACAACATTCTCCCCACCATAAAGATAGTTCATAATTATATGGAATTAAGCATAAATATTATGTTCCTAAACAACCATCTCAAAAAGAGTGGAGGACAATTGAATACGAGCCAAGATAACCTCATCCCCAATTTCCTAAACTCTTATAGCCAACTATGAAAATTATCCATCAAGTCCCAATCTTCTGACAATTATTTCACAGTCTGGGAAGAAGTTTTTTCCTTATATTATATACAAAGACACTCCCTTATCTCGGGGTGTATATGATGTAAAAAAACTGATTTTAGGTACTCATGCCAATGCATGTTTAAGCGATTCAAAAATAGTTTTTAGAAGATATACCTCAAGAACATATGGTCGAAATACATAGTAATCCTTTTCATAAAATGTAATTCCACCAACTCTTAAGAACATGAATCACAAATGCATGTTCTATGTCATAGGACAAATTATTATTCTTGTGTTTCCTATGTTTCCAAGAGTCCTGAGAAATTATGTGATCACCTTTCATAAGAACACAAATCCAACCTAAACCTAATACATCACAAAAGACCACATATTCATTCCCAGCCTCTAGAAGAGTTAACATTGATGCAAAGGTTAAAATACTATTAATCCCAACAAATGAACTTTTAAACATCAATTAACAAGAATAATTTACCCCCTTTTATATTAGAGTGGTCATTAGAGAATCCAAATTTGATAAATACTATAGGAACCAGATAAAATATCCAGCTAAACCTAAGAAACTCATATTATTCAAAACATTAATCGATCACTCCCATTTCATAATAGTTTTCAAATTCTTATGAACATCAAAATTACCTTATTTTTACACCACCATTCCCAAGAACATCACTTAACTAATTTATAAATCATTTTTTTATCTCTTGGCATAATGTTGGTGATTTATCCAAAATTATAGAACTTATCTTAGATGATTTACATGATCCTGTTCAAACATAGAGTAAATAAAAATTTTATTGATAAAAATTACCATAAAATTTTCCAGATACTAATTAATGATCATTTTAATAAAATAAATAAAAAAATAATGCAAATTGGTTAAATAAAATTGAATTATAAGGTACTCATTATTTCTATACCATCTCGGAATGGTGGTTTTGTAAATGTTAGATTTTTTTTATTCTCAACTAGTGAAAAAAAGATAAAATATAATTCTTTTAGAACAACTTATCTCTTTTCAACTAGTCAAATGGTTCATAAAACCATTAAAATTTATATTTCTTCACTAACATAACTCATTTGGGTTTATGGTAATTAACACATAACAAAGTATTCCATTATCTTTCTTAGAAAAGTGAATAGGAGAAACATAAGGTGACACATATATCATCCAACAGAGTCTTAAACACTTTCATTTCAGTTGGATCCATATGGTTAGAAGGTATAGACATTGGTTGAGTACTAGGTACTAAATAAATAGAAAAATATACCTCACTTAAAGGTGAAAAAACAGAGAATTCTAAAGAAAAAATGTTAGGAAACTCATTGAAAATTGGAGGGAGATCATCTCTCAAATACTATTGTTCCATGTGAAAAGAATTCACTAATATTAGTTTCTTTAAATCAAGATAATTTTTTCTGAATCTACATGACCTCAGCTCCCATTATCCCTAAAATATATGGCCCATCCTATCAGGCATAGTAAAGGTGAACCATTTAAAATAAAAATCAATATGGGTTTTATTAATAATGAGAAAATCCATCCTGATAATTACATTAAGAGTTTTCATGTTTATAACCAAAAATTACCATGTAAGATCAATCTATGATAAATAAAAGACACAAAAAGGGAAACAAATACCCCAATATCTTATCATATTAAGAGTTGTTGTAATATCCATCCCATATGATAAAATCTTTATAAAATGATTCAGTAGACTCGCAATACGAGTAAAAATGAGTGAATAAGGTATCCCAGTGTCAAATAATGGTGTCCCTAAAGATGAAACTATAGTAATGGAACCTCTTATATTTGTTTTACCAATATTTGATTCCATTGGAGACACTTCCACTATGTGAAGAAGATTTATTTTAGATGCATGTGGCTTGAACACCTTAGATCATGAAGAATCTGATTTCACCACAATAATTTCAGTCACTGATGACCCCATTCCACTATGTGGAGAAGAATAAACATGAAATAATATATGAAAGTGACTTGAGAGATTTTAGGAAATAAATATCTTGGGTGCCTTAGTGCAAACTCATTTTGAGTGTCCAAGAATTCCACACTAGTATAAAATCAATGTACTTCTTCTCAGCACTATTGAAGGTCTATAAAAACCCTGAATTTGAAAACCGCAGTGTGACTCAACACACATTATCATTATATTGAAAGAACTTATAGAATTTCACACAAGAAAAAAGGGAACTCCTATCAACCCTCAATTAAAATCCAAATCAAGATCCATCATCAACACTCAATCAATCATATCAGAATGAGAGGATATCTTCAGGAAGAAAACATGAGAACAAATATTACATCGATGTTTCATATCTAATGTTTGAGTATTAATATTCTCATTTTATTCCATCTCAGTTTAAAATTTCACAAGATTGACAAATCATTTTTCATATTATGTCGTAGGTTTTAGAGAATTTTGATGTGTTAAAAAATCCAAAGCCTTATCCAATATCAACAACTCTAGATTGAACTAGTTGGTAAAAAAAATAAAGTACATTCACTCTAACCCATCATGATTCTTTGATATCACCATCGAGTCCCAAAAACTCTTGATAGGTCCCTTTAGCTTCAAGATGGTCCATTTCACTTTGATCACATTAGTTGTCTCTAAGAACTCAAAAAATCTAAATCCTTCTCAAATAATCCTCAGCAGATTGAGGATTGTATGGCCTTGGAACCCTTGTGGCGTTTGGAAAAGGAAATCATGACCATGAATTCAGAACTCATCCATTTGAGGTTCCATAGTTGGATCATGAATGGGAATAAGCACATGTGCCTATCCTAGAACATGGAAAAAACACACAACGACCTCAACTAGATTTTGGGCCAAGGGAGGATTCACATGCTATGGTTCAGAAACAGCTTCCTTATGGATATGATTCACATGTATTCTCATAGGAAAGTTTCTAAAAAACATCATAAAATAACATTTAACACAATAAAATATTACCCAGATCGACACTTGTTTTCGATGCTTTTGTCAGGGCACACATCCATCCATGGGTAAGGGAAGACAGTCTTGTTGTGGCCCCATATTCTTGCATTCCAATGGTGGGGGAAGCCTTCTCTTATTCAAGGATGTTTTTTCCTTGATTGAAATAGGGTGATGGGAAGTTAGTCTCTCCTTCCATGGATTAATCCTTGGAATTTTCCACATTGTACGGTTCTCCCTTAAAGATTAAGAAATTCTTAGTGAAACACTTCCTAGTGCCATATCATTATTGATTCTAGTTAATTACACATATTCTATCAAGAAATTACATGGGGTCCAGTCAGGGAAACAACCTTCGATCAAAGGAGCAGTCACATTGGGCATCACTGTCATGTTTGGGTGATGAAACACTAGTACACCTAGATCTCTTCCCATTTTGATAGGGCTTCTCAAGGTAATGAAATTTCTAGGCATCCCAAGTCGCGTGTTGGGAATTATATGTCATAGGCATGTCTCCAAGGTTTCCCTTGGATTACGATGTTTTACACGGGGTATTCCACAAGTTTATCATTTAAAGGATATGGATAGAACTGATCAGAACATTGATGGGAGTGGGTAATATTGGTAGATCCCTAGGAGGAAAGACCTAGGGGGTTTACTAGATGGGTGGATCAAAATTCTTAATGAGGATGGATTCAAGGATTACTGGGTTCCAACAAAAGGGACACCAATGTTTACCATTAGATGGGAATGAACCATGTGGAGGGCTCTAATATACCATGTATAGAAGGCTAAGATCAAAACCCATGGGGGGAGACCCATTTGGGACATGACCTTCCCGAAACTCAAAGGACAAAAACGCAAAGTCATGCTAGGGCTTATGCGTGGTTTGCGGCCTGAGGATGGCATGGGTTCACCGGGATGTGGTGACCTGAGAGGAATAAAGATGGATATGGATGGAGTGCCAAAGGATGCAGTTAGGGGGGATTGAACCAATGTGAAGATGATAGTGAAGTTCTGATTGAACCTCAAAGATGATTCCTACGTATACCTATGGTAGGTAATCATTGTCCACATAGTTTGGTGGGTTATGGGAAACCAGAATAGGTGGCCTATGAGAATGGACGCATAGATGGGAACTGAATGAAGTAAAACATATGAGTTGGGGAATGACCTTCCTGAAACTCAACGTCTCATGGGGGAGACCCATTTGGGACATGAGTGATGGTATTTAACCTTTGGAAGGTTTATTATGTATCCCCTTGGCCTGGATTCATTGTCCTCGTAGTTCTGGAATGAGAGCATGGAATTGCGGGGGGGGGGGGGGGGGGTGGGTGTACAAAAAATATAGTACATTGAATACTTGCTTGGTCTTAAGCATGGTTAGAATCCCATCACAAGAGGCACACTCCCGATTGGAGTAGTATGTATTGAGTATGGGGCTTACACATGGTTAGCTACCCAAAAACTGGTTTGACACCACTTTGGTGCAGACCAAAGATATGGGTCCCAAGAAAGGATGCACCATAGTTTACTAGTGTTTGTGGTTGAACCTTAGGAAGAAATCCTACATAAATTTCTCTGAAAGGGAAAGGATAAAAGTCCACATAGTTCAAAAAAATGGGGGGCATGGGGATAACACACTAAGGTGGCGCAAAAAGGATGTAATGGAGACTACTTACATTAAGCTCACATGAGTCATGCTCTGGGTGAGAAACAAGAGTAAATAGTAGACCTGACAATTGTGGGGAAAAGTTGTGTCCACGAAAGGTGGTGAATAGAGCTTACATATGAATGGTTCCTAGGTGAAGCTAAGGAGTGACATTGGTTAATGGGATGTATGCATGGATGAAGCTCGGGTGCTGCTATGGTGTGGCAATGGTGGATGGGGCTCATCCATGGAAGTAGCCCAAGGGCCGCTAAGGTGTGACAATGGTGAATGGGGCTTTATCATGGAATCTACACATGTGCTGCTAAGGAGTGGAAATGGTCAATGGGACTTACACAAGGAATCTTCCAGGGTGACGCTAAAGAGAGACAATGGTGGATGGGGCTTATACAAGGATACAACCTGGGTTCCCCTAAAGAGAGCCAATGGTGGATGGGGAATACGCATGGAATCTACATAGATTCTGCTAAGGAACGATAATGGTGGATGGGGCTTTTGCATGGAATTAATATGGGTTCCTCAAAGGGGTAGTAATAGTGGAAAATTATTAGGCATGGATTCTTCCCAAGTGCCGCTAAGAACCATCATTGGTCAATGGGTCTTATGCATGGATGAAATCCGGGTGATGCAAAGTAGTGACAATGTTGGATGGAGCTTATGAATGGAAGTTACCCGGGTTCCGCTAAAGAGTGGAAATGGTCGATGAGGCTTATTCATGGAAGATAACAGAGTGTCGCTAAGAATCAGAAATGGAAGAAGTCCAAGTGCCACTAAAAATTGACAATGGTGGATGGAGATTACACATGGAAGCTGACCGGGTTCTACTAAGGAGTGGAAATGGATAATGGGGTTTATGCGTGGAAGTAGCTTGAGTGATGCTAAGAAGTAGCCATGGTGGATGGGGCTTAAGCATGGACTCTTCCTAGGTGCCACTATGGAGTAGAAATGGTTAATGGGGCTTACACATGGAAGCTTCTTGGGTGACACTAAGGATGAGCAATGGTGGATGGGGCATACGCATGGAAGATGCATGGGTGCCCCTAGAGAGTGGAAATGGTGAATGGGGCTTTCGCATGGAATATGCACTTAAATTCTTCCCCATGTCTAAAAATTAAAGGATCCCTACTCACTGGTGGGTTGAGGCATATAATTGGGGCCTTCACCTACGTGCTATTCCATAAGAAGTATAACACCAAGGGTGTTGGAATTATTTCGATCAAATGGAGATGTAATGTATGAATTACATGACTAACATTCAGAACACAATTGGAGAAGCATGAAGAAGGGAGAAAACTGCTGACTATTTTCTAGTCACAACATCCTTGTCTTGTTAGCCTAATATGGAAACAAAGAAATGAGGGACCACTCTTAACCGTAATCAAAACACGAGTCCAAACTAGAAGTTTCATCCGATATCTTCTGGGGCATTGTCCTAGAATGGTTGGTGAGCCGAAGCGGCATGGGACGAGACCATTTGGGGTCCCTTAAGAAATGAAAGAGGATGAATATTTGAATGAAGGAAACATAAAGCATGAGTTGGTGTGATGGAATTCTTGAATGGATTCCAACTCTTTTGAAATTACACCATTGTAATAATGGCATGAGGAATATTACTCTTGTCACATAATCCATCTCTTATTTGGAACATGTGGCATTATATTATTGAATGATAGGGAATAGTACAATTTATAGTCATGTAGTGATGACTATTATGCAAAAGGCTCCTAACAATGGTTGGTTTTGGGACATATGCATGAGTATACCTTTCTAGTTCAACCTGGCATAGTAGTAAACTGATTGGGTTTGGAGAAGTTTCTTGAGGAATGATTCAACTCATGGTACTTAGGGAATTTATGACGTGAATCTCAAATCCAAACATGTGAAAGGGATAGAGAGGAATATGTCGACTCAAGGTATTTCATGGAATGTGGCAGAGTATCTTGAATTATGTTATTCTTTAGGTGGAAGGTGGATGTACATAAGGGAACAATGGAAAATTTCTACATCACGACACAAAACATTTTCAGTGAGACTCTACATTTTTAATGGGGGTCAGTCACAGTTAGCGTAGTGACCAGCGGGAAGGACCCGGCCCGAAGCCTGTCACTAATCCTGAGAGGGGGTGCAGGGGAACATTCCACGTCATATGGGCCAATGGGAATGAAGGTAAAAGCTTCATGAAGGATAGGGCTTCTCAATTGAATGGAGTTCTCATAACATAGTCTCTCACAAGTAATGGATCTTCTTGGAGCTTAGGGTCTCATGGATCATGAGGTTCATAGAGCTCAGTGTCTCTTGGGGCATGGGGCTCGTGAAGCTCATGGTCTCGTGAAGGATGGGGCTTCACAGAGGTCAGGGTCTCATTGAGAAGCATTGCAAAGTAAAGGTTCTTGTAGATCAAGGCCTCACCTTTATATATATATCATTATTAGGAGAGTGTTTTGAGAAGGATTAATGCTTTACAGAAAATTGAGCAACCCGAATGGGGCTCCCTCCTTCACAAAGGGCGGAGGCCTTCACGAAAGAAATCATTTTGTGGTGCTGGGACCACTGCGAAATGGGATACCGACCACTGAATGGGAGGAGTAACCCTCCTTATGAAGGGGTGTGATATGAATATTTATAGGTGATTGTGGTCAAAGGATCTTGACACGGAGAAAAAATGGGTGCTGTGAAGAGAAAATAGTGCTGCAAAGGAAATCATGCCCCATAATCGGTGGTTGTTCCATCATGTTTGTTGGAGTTGTGGATACTACGGTCATGGACTTTGTGGAACTCGCAGAGGCTCTAGTCTTATTGCTCAGACTCACCGAGGCTTCCATAATGGCCTTCAGAGTGCTTGCGGAGACTCTGTTCAGGTTCTTATACTCCACGATCATAGAGGGAACTCTTCAAATGGGCCCTGCAAACCAGTTTTCATGCACATATTTGAATGTCTAGAATTATTAATCCATAAATCCATTTGGGCTCTACGAACAATCGAATCATAGCTTGAGAAATGGGATATGCTCCTATATCATGTATGGAAGCATTTGGAAATTATTAGGGAATCATTTTCTGGTGAAAAAAACTCAAACAATAGCCATAGGTGAAATTAAACCCATCATATTTGAAAAATATATTTGTATTTCTACTGATCCCAATATAATGAAGGGAAAAACTAGAACTAATCATCAATATGCCTTTCCTATACCACCCATAGTGTCATAAGGATAAATATGATGAGATATTTCTAGAAAATCACTCACAACTAACTTCTATGTCCCGATAATATTTCACAGCTTCATACTGACATCAAGGTAAGATGGAAAACCTACACATCTGATACTACTTTTTCATGATCCAACCTCAATACCTTGAAACCCTAACACCCAAGCTAATATATAAATAGTCTGATGTTTTCTCTTGATATACACAAGTTTGGATACTATAAACTGGTATTATATGACCTGAAAGTGGAAATGAATTTTCCACTATCCCAATGGAATAAAATGAAACAAGTCGGTGTGCTCAAAGAAAACTCCCAAAAAAGACAATACCAGAGGGAAAACCTATTATATGAAAACCCAAGAATAACATCATCATGTAATAAAAAAACATAGATAAAACTAAAAAATAATTATGGTCTCATCACTCTAATTATAAAGGTTCATGAACATCCACCACCTCCCATGGGCGTCATCCCATTACTTGGACATGGTAGACGATAATCTACAAACACCCAATGGCAAAGGTAATGTGTGAGATAAAAACCTATTAGGTTCTCACTAAGTGTACCATAATAAGATTCCATATTAAATAGTCCAAATCCTGCTTTAAAGTTTTCCAAAAAACTAAAATGGATTTATAATATCTTATATGAAACAAAACATGACTTTCAATTAAAATGATGGAAAATTTTCAAAAAATATCATACGTAAACATTTTATATAAAACAGTTTATATATATCACTAGGCATGAGTAAATATGTTTCATAATCAATGGAATTTATATTAAAACAATCACAACAAGAACCATGGTCATCCTAACTAAGGAACGATAGTTCCTAGTTATGGGATGCTCATACATCTCAAATCAATGATCATGACAATGTGAAAAAATGTCCCTTGAGCACATGCCGAATATGACCCATCAACATCCCACAAGGGATAAGATCCTATGAACTAGGTTTATATAAGAGTTGTAATGCTTCTATACATTTATAGGGAACTTCCATCCTAGAATATTTATCCCAAATAACCCACTAATGACCTAGGATTTCATGTGCTCAAACATTAAACCAATAGAGGTAAAATTATTTCAGAATAGTTTAAAATAAACAACCCAGTTTCATGTTTCAATATTCTAATATCAAATTAAAAACCTAAAGACAATTTTTTTTTCAATTCATTCATATTATAAGATAAAATCAACAAAATGTTCTTATCAAATCAATTTAAGCCATTTTTTATAAAAATAAAATTTCATAAATCAATTTCATATTTTCCACCTTATTTAAATCACGACATAATTTCCAATTCCAGTATAATTGGAGTTTTTCCCCAAAATTCATGCCATTCCAATTTCAATTTACAATTATCACCAAGTCAGGTTTTCATAATTTATTCAAAATAAACATGAATCAAATAATAAAATCAAGGGTTTATTAAATGGAAAATCTCAATGGAACCACCTACCATTATCATAGAATCATACTACACAACACACACATTATAAATTTCCAATGAATATGAATGGTAATAGATATAATTGAATCAAAACTAGATCCAGTATGGAAAATCAAGGTAATTTATATCCATCAACAATAAGATTGGAAGAAAGAATAAGAGACTGACATAAATGTAATATGAGAAGATCACTTATCAGAGAGGGTTCTGATGTGGTTTTCCACACCTCGATCAAAATAGAAAGGGGATTGGAGAAGAAAAAATGGTTATTGAGTTACCCACAGACCTGGGAATAATTGATATGGTGATTTAGGGTTCAGTAAAAGGTAAAAAGGGGTTTTGTGGATTTTTGTGATAATTTTCGACATATAGAAAGTCATAATCACACAATTTGCTGGGTAGGGCCACATATTTTATCAAACCATGCACGCTAACCATTCTCCCATCTAATGGGGTGCATAATTTCTACTAGGTTTGCACATTTTTTTGATACCATGCACCAACCTTGAAAATTACCATTATTTGGATTTTCACGGTTTACATTAGTTAGGTGCACAGTTTTAGAAAACCATTCACCAACCGTGCACATCCCATAAATTTCCAAAATTTTAATATTTTCACCCGAAGTAACCCAAGAAAATATCTAACCAATATATGAAAAAATTATGGTCTAGGAGTACCTATAAATAGTAACATGATATTATAGTCTAGGTTGGTTTGTTATGGTATTACATTCATTATATGTGTTTATTACAGAATTCATATCACGAAATTTAATATATATGAAAAATGTTTCTCCATAAAAAATTAGACATACATAACCTTTTTAAAAAAATTTATATAATATTGGAAACCCCTTCACATACGAAAACCATTCATATCATATTATTTTAACATAAATCCACAATATATATTCACTTTGCCACATGTTTCAATTTTAAGATTCATATTCATGTTAATAGATAGAGTGTGTACATCACACTTATCATATGGGATCCATCATTTTTCAATATACTAATACGATTAACCTTCTTTAATTAAACACTTTCTTGTTGAATTTTGGGTATCTCATTAGTATATGACATATTCTCATGTGTGCTCTCCAAATTAAAGATTCTCTTACCCACTACAATCATATCATTCCTAATTCCCATGTAAACTCGTGTATATACATGATATACCATGTGTTATCCTCCTATAAGTGCTTATATAGAATTGGGAAATTATAAATAAATAATAATTGAGAAAATATATTTTTTATGAATCTTATCAATGAATCTAATAAGAAAGTGTGACTTCATTTAATCCCATGATTAAATTATCTAAAAAATATTATCATAAGAATAATATTTATTATAATAGAATGGAATAAATATGATAAAATATGATTAAAATATTCTTCACATTCTCTCTTTATTGATATAATCCATAAACAACTCACATATGTAAAATCATATCAATATTTAATGAAAATTGGGTGGTATTTTTTGGAATCACCATCCCTTATTTTGTGAGTAATCACATGGAAACTAGAAAACTCCATTATTTTTCCTCTCAGAGTTAGGCGTTCCATTTTATTATTTATTGCCTATATTTTCTATAGTGGGATTCACTCATTATCACCTCTATTTGATTCTAATGGTATGTGGTTATCACCATTACTATTCAAATAATATATTACATATCATTTAAATCTCATGTCCTTGAGAAATATTTTGTTTTTCAACTAATGATAGAAATTATAATTTATATTTTACTTCTAATTATTACCATAATCATTAAATTAGGTAATTATTCCAAAATCCTCACCTATATTATATCATTATAGAAATTAAAATATGTAAAATGAACATAAATGTTTATATTGTTTGATATCCTAATTTGGATTTATTTCAACCTATTTTCATTATAAATCCTTCTTTACTACATAATCAATAAGAAAAATATTAAACATTGTTAGAATTATAATGTTCTTAGATCCCCAACATTAAAATATCCCAACTTATAATGTAATACTAAACCCCACCCCCATTTAAAACTAAAATTAATATTTGTATTTATCTTAATTTATTTGTCCTCTGAAGCTAAGAAAATAAAAAGTAAAATTTTAAGGGTAATGGGGTTATACCTCATCATCAAGATAAATTACCACCTGAGTATAATAATCTAGTTATACATTATGTTTTTATTTCACATTATGATAAACTAATAATAAAAATTGAGAATAATAATCTGTGGTTAAATACTTGGTCTGAGGATTTTAAAAATAATATTCTTTATAATTTCTCAATATGTCATTAATATACTTTTTTTTGTAATTAGATATATTTTTTCTAGTATTTTACAACACAATTTAATTTATCATCCTTTATATACGTCTTCTAATATACTCGTTTATTATAATATTTGGAAAAAAATTATTTTATATGTCGATTTAGGTACAAGATATCCACCATTATTTAATTCATCCTTATTTGAAGCTATATTCCTTATCCATATTCAATATATTGTTTTTTGTCATTGGTTTATATACTATGATCATAACTAATTTTCGTAGAAAAAATTATAAATTCTATATTTATTTTACTATATTAAAAATTTTATTGAGTTTATAACCCCTATTATTATAGAAATTCAATGAACACTTTCATTTGTTTTGAAATTAAATTAGGTGACCCCTTATGACTTAGTTTTCTCAATGATGAGAATATTTTCAGGCATCATGGGTAGTTTTTATCATTAGAAACAAAGATATAGTCTATTAATTCGTGTTATCATGCTCTAGTCTTCTACTAGAAAATTGAGTCGCCTTATTTTTGGACCAATATTACTTCTCTCACATATTATTCTTAATATACATCATTGTGGGATTTCTCTTTATAATGGAATCATAGATCTCCAAGTCTCCAACTATATTGAGAATTACATTTATTCATGAATAATGTGGAATATAGGTAAAAAATATATTTTCTTAGATTCCCTATTTTACATTCCTTACATTTCCTTTCACTATAGAGGACTTTAAGATGATAATAATTTCATTTAATTTAGTAAAATGAAATTTTAGATAAAAAATTTCATGATTAATTAGTATATATTAATCATTAAAACTCATTATCACATTAGTTTCCTCATTCATCATCCTTATTCATTTATATTTACAGTCTTTTGATTCTTCCCTAGTTCCGTTTAAATATATTTTCGATGTGTTTATAGTGTTTTCTTGAATCTATTCCATTATTTGAGTATTAACTTTTTCTCAGCATCAACTTATTCAATGAAGAAGACTATCCAGATTAAAATTACTATTTGATATGGATAATTTTTATGTTTTTCTCATCTTACCATCATTTAAAAATATCACTATCATCTTTTTACAATACATATTTTGGGTGTAATTTTTTTATGCTCAACTCTTTTTAGTTACTATTGCATCCCTTTTAAGAAATATGGAAAATCCAACAACATCATATTTTTAGAGGATAATTTATTTTCATCACATTATATCATGGCAGAAAGGATGTTCATATCTTCTTGATAAATATTTATTTTACATGTTTAATTATAAATACCACTCTTTAGTTATTATTTTTATACTCAACATTGTCTAATTAATAATCTTGTAATTACCTCCTACCCCTATTAATCTCCTTAAATGTTTAACATGTGAGACTGAATATATATTTATTAAAATCCATTATAAATTATTTATAATAAAAATATTTTTCATTTAATAAATAAATGTATATATTAATATCAAAAAAATTTTAATTATTATCAAAAAAATCCTTTATAACATATCATTGTAACCTTTTCATGATTTTTCCTCAAGGAAATCGGAGAATTTTTATAACATTATAATACCCTCTCATCTAGTGGTTAATACACCAATTATATTTAAACTATATTGAAACATATATTACCTTAATCTCAATTCATATTTATTATTACTCAATTATTCTTGATTATTAAATTCCTCAACTTTTTTATCATTGTTATTATATTTATTCCTTCACATATTACTGAAAACGTTTTTTAAATTCTATATTTAATAAATATAAAAATTAATGAGGGAATGATAATAGTTTTTTCATATCATGATAAAAAACATACCATTTGGTAGATTTAATAAAATATAATTATATCTACAAGATAGTTTCTTCTTCTATTAATACAAAAAGGTAATTAAAATAGCATATTAAAAATATAAAATGTTGAAGGAATAAATAAAAATTGATTAAAATAGTATAAAATACTCAAGGATTCCAATTATAATAAATTAAACAATTATTTCCAATGATTATAATACATGAAATAACTTTTGTGAAAACATAAATAGGGAATCCCACTGAGAAGGGGGTGAATCTGTGGTCATATACCTATTATAAATTTTTCCTCAAAAAGATCCCTCCATTCATATTTTTCCTTTTCACTAGTTAGGATTCATTTAATCAGTTTCATTATTTTTGAATAATTACTTATTAATTAATTTAATATAAAAAACAACAAGCTCTAAACCTAGTTTTCTAAATATTCACCACTTTTAATGAGTGTCCAGTCTATGGAAAAGTGTTTGTTATATTCTAATTTGAATGTTCTTTGAATGTATCTTGAAATCCCTTTGACTATAAATATGGCCTAATATTCTAATTATAAAGGATTATAGCTCTTGAAAACTAAAACATGTTCACAATTAATACTACAAATACAACATGATTATTCAATAGTGATATGATATCAATTGTAATGGTTGTGTTACTTTAGTGACGATATAATATTATTATATTACTTAACATTTAACTATTATTATTATTCTCAATATTTTTTTGGAAATAATACTTACAATTTTCAAATATGTTATGAAAATATTTAATAATAAATTATTTAATCATAATATGTTTTTAATAATTTTTTCTGATATAAGATATGGATCTTAATGTACCAATAACTTACAAGCCTTATCATCACCCATCATGAGTTTTAAGAGAAATATGTGATTGATATAAACATTCAAGAGTAAATAAACAACATGATATCTTAATGTTTCTTGATAGAACATACCGTTTCTATTTTCTTCCTCATATTATTCTCTATAAATAAATAAAAAATCCACTAAATTATAAACCTCCATACATTTCAATTTTAAATTAAAAAAATTCGTAAATATACCTCAGGGATTTGTGAGGTATTCTATATCTTGAAATTGAAGGGAATTACTAAAAATAATGGATATGAATATTACATGGTAAAGTTGTCCCATTCAAATTCATCTATATATATGGATATTCAATAATATAACCAATACCTTGAAAAGTTAACTAAAGTTTAATACAATGATATTTAGTTCATTTTAATCTTATTCCATATCCAAATTATTCAAATAGTGGTTACATATAGTGTTATAAATATATGGACCATCATAATAAAAAATATCTGGAAAGTTTTACAAATTTTGGGTTTATGATTTTCTTTCAATATAGTTTAATCTTAATTAATATATCAAAAAGTATGTAAATAATTATTTAATTAGTCCTTTATATTGAGAAATCAAGTTGGGGAATTAATTAACGACTCTAAAATGAAATCAGTGGGATGAAAGGCTGATCAAGAAACTTGGTGATGTGTTATATTCTAGAAATAAGGTCATAAAAGGTATTTCATTTGGTATAAAAATATATTAAACATCAATTTAACTAATTAAGAATATACTTCCCAATAGAATCTATATAAACACATGGGGCTGAATTAGGTGTTTTAATTTTTTACCAATATTAATTTTATATTTGACCCTTCCAAAATCTTTTAGACATTAAGCTCTCTCATTGGTTAATATAATTTGATATATTGATGTTAAACCATTCATACACCTATAAGGAGTTCCGATAAATTAGTAATTGTAACTGATGTTTTTATAATTTTTGGTCTCATTCAAGAATCCTTCTGTGCTTGGGAAGTTTATGTCATGGATTCTCAACTAATAATATTATTTTCAATATAAGTGGATTTGGCTAGGTATAATCTGGATGTAATGTACTCCACATTTCATAGGTCTGAGATTATTCTATTACACAAGGTATTACCATGAAATCCCAATTCACATGTCTATAATAGTGCCCACGTGTTCCGATTAAATTGTTCTTTATCATATTGAATCCAATCATAATATAAACAAGGATATCACAACACCCAATATACTGATTTTCTTCATAAACATGGATTTCGTTCAACAAACAGAAAATCTATATGATCCCATTCAAGTAAGTCAACCTTTGTTCAATCCACATCTTTTTATTCATGAGAAAGTCTATTTTTAGAAGTTCACAACTCAATAAATTTCATTAGCTAAACACTATAGGTTTAGGTATACTTGACATATAACTACACATTAAGCCTCAAATCAAGCATTCCTTATTCTTTTATCATCATCCTCCTTAAAAAATAGTAGGTAGCACCGGCTCAAAACACTCATTTTCTTTCTAATATTCCTTTTCATCTTCAAAACATAGATAAAAATTCCGGGGTAAAACAATATTAACTTCTTCTTCGATTGTGGTATCCATCTCTCGCCCTATTTATTATCACATACCTTCAGAGCTCTTATTATATCAGACAACTCAGTAGAATATTCTTCTTTATTTGAGAGTTCTTCTACTCCTATTTATCTGTTCAAGCTCTCATTTCTCTCAGTTTTTCACTAAACGACACGACGTAACCTATTCATTATTTTCTATTAATAATCCTTCATATCCTAGTTTTCTCACATACATGGGTGAATATATTAAATCAACTACTTCAATTTTTGATTCCATATATATAGTAATGATGGGATAACTAATCTTCTAGAATAAAATTAATGTAATCCAATAACCATTTGTGAATTCAAAAAAGTTTCCTCGTATTGAAATTTCATTTAAAAAAATCCATAAAAACCATTATTTAATGAAAATAATTTTATATACATGGTCAAATATACTATTACTTTATTCTTATCTAGGATTGGAATTTTATTTCTTAATATCTTTTATAGTAAAATTTTCATATCAATAATCATAGAAGTATAAAAATTTATTGCACAACATTTTTGGTGTGGGAATTTACTTCTATAATGTGGAATTTTATTCTTATGACATCTACTAGTAGTATGCATTATAACAAACCATACAACTCAACATAAGATTATTTTATTCATCATTCTGGATTCATAAATTAATTAACCACTATAGAATAGCTCGAGATTCAACTCGTCAAGTTTTATATTATTCATGAAAATTTGATAAACACATTTTAACATATGTAATGTTATATCCATTATTTATTCTGTTTTATTATTCTCATTTTTTTAATATCACCACCTCATTATCCTTCTTCTAATATAAAATTATTTTTGTTATATTATTTTCACAGAAAATCATATAATCTATCATCCATTACTTTTCTTCAGAATCTTATAATTATAGAAAAATAGGATGATTCCTTTATTGAAAAAGTCTAAAAAATTCTGAATGAAAAATATCTTATATGGCATAAAATATTATATGTGATTTAAAAATATCATACAATATCGTATGTCTCAAAATGTTGGAATCTCAAATATCATAATATCCTTAGAAAATAACAAAAAAACATGTTGAAATTTAATACACTATATTATTTTTCCATTGGAAACAATTTGATCCCCTCACATATCAAACACGATAAGAAATATATTTCAGGTAGATGAAATTTACTATAAGAATCCCAAATATTCCATATAAATTTTCATTTTTTATGTTTGTAACTCTCAAAATATCAAATAGACAATTCACATTGGTCATGTCACATACACGTGTCTCAGATCACTTCGGTGAAAAAAAAAATCCTATGTGTAAAATTCAATTTCCTATTCCATAGGATTAATGAAATTTTTATTTTTCAATCACTAAACACTAAAAATAATGAAAACTCAAATATCATATTCTATAGTCAAATTTATTCCTCTTAAATGACATCTCATATACATTTTCCTCATTGAATAATTTCTTTTGACATTATTTATACTTCAGTACATGAATTGATGATTTAATTAAATGAAGTGTGAGTTTCTTAAAATCAGCTTTGGAAGTTCCCAGACATCTCAAGTAACTTAATGAAAGATGTAAATAATTCTAGAAATTATTATATTTATTCTAAAAAAATGAATCTAGTTCCATATTAATTCAGCATAATGAATTCTCTTGTTATCTTATCTTCCATATGATCCTCTGCCTTCTTCTCATAATATTCACATCAGCCTACACCAACAATCATCTATTGCTGTTTTAATACCTAACACAACATAAAATATATTATACCCTCCATGGGATAATTCTCTACCTTCATCTATATCTCCCTAACACTTTGGTCATATTTAAAAATTGTGAAATACAACATATACAAGAAAACCAGATTATGTTAAGTTGAAATCTTTTTTCAGCTATTCAACTTCAGAAGAGATTACTGTAGAAAAAAATTCACTTTTTTTAACACATTAATTTGACATAATGATCAGCTCAAAAATCATATTATTATTTTTAGCCTATTTAATCGTTCTATATAGATCTTAGAACATCCTTTTTTCTTCTCCATTACTATGAAAACCTAATTGATGAAACTTCAACTATATTATAGTTGGATACTCACTTCATTACCACATTATTCTTAGACATATATTTTCATTATCATTATAAAATATATATAATGAAAACCCGATTTATTAAATAATGTCTCCATTTGAATTTTTCATCAATACATTGAACTTCCAAACACATAGATCCAGGTCAATATGGCTTTGTCAGATCACGTTTTCTCTATCCCTTTTTTGTAAAAAAACAATAAGGAGAAAAAAAATTCAACCAATTATTGACATTTTATGGAGGTCCATCACATCCTTATCAAAACAATACATCTTATCTCAATGTGATTCTTGTACCCCATCGAGAGATTCAATTAACATTAATTTCAGAGATGGATAAAAACATATATTCAACTAGAAATTATTCATAAACAGACCCACATTAAGTCTATCCTAGAAAACCATTATAAAAAAGATTCATTAATTTTGATAGAAAACTGCTGTATAATTTTAACACATGTGATACTAACATATATATATATCACATCATGGGGAAACATAAAAAAATCGTAAAGAGAGGTGAGGAATCTACACTCACTCAAACACACACTTAAAAAACATAAAATTGTAATACATTTCCTCCCAATTTTATTATATAATTACTTTCCCTCTATAAACATAGTGAATATGAGTTAAAATAGTGATGAGAGGGTGAAAATCATACCATATCCTTATATTTTTGAAGGGGCTACCCAAATTTATAGATTATTATGAAAATTATAAATCTATAGAAGTATCCAAATTTATAATTTCTCTCCATTAAAGGATGAACTCCTTACTTATTCACATATAACCCCAAATTTGTAACACAATCATAATAGACTAGGGAATAAGTTGGATCATCCAATATTGTTATGTTATAGTAGATGAGATGAGACTAATTTATTATCATAGAAACGCCACTAAAATAATATCTAATGTATCTAAAATTATTCACACATACTTCACCCTTTGGTTTCCATATTTTAAATTCACTTGGAATCATGTAATGTAATTCTATGATTATTACTCCTTGGAATGGGTTTCTCTGATTTGTAAAATTGAAAAATATTTTTAAAAAATATTTTTCTAGATTCCAGGCCTTTGTAAAATGATATAACCTAATGATTAATTGATATTTAAGAATATGATTAGATATATCCTTGGGGTGTGAATTCCATTATATTCATGATTCTCGTAATACTATAAGTAATTTGGGATTTCCATTTGTCTCTAATATATATAGGGAAAAAATTTAAACTCTAAAAAACTCATGTACTTCTTAGTTTCACCTAATACAAACATCTTTGAAATACTTTAGAGTACCCCTTTTGGGTACCCATTTATACTTTATTCCATGTATGTGCACCACAAAACCAATCTAACTACCATCTCTTGGATTGAGTGTTTACTTCTGCATTCCAACTATGCCAATTAATATTGGAATTGAATTCCATCGTTAAATAGTCAATATTGGAACCTATTTTGAAACAATAGAAGAATTTATTCCCCATAAGTTGAAAATATTGATCATAAATCTTAATTAACTTTTTAGAAGCATCTTGTTTCATATCCTTCTTCAAAAATTTATCTTCAAAAGAAGGATTTGTTCTTTTCATCTCACACTATTCAATATATAGTAGTTATTTATTATATTTAATATATGAATGAGAGAGAAAATAGTTATACTATATTTCAACATAGAACTGACCATTTTTATATAAAAAAGCGTAGAACATCCTCAGTATTATATTTGTATTAGATTAGATTTTTTATTTCCTATGATGAATTTTTCTTTCTGTAAGGTTGTCTTATTGCTTCAACCTTTCTCCACCATTTATTAGGGATTATTATTTTTTCAAATACATACATATTATTCCAATACTACACATAAAAATTTCCAAACAGATAAAATCACCAACATTTTCTAATAATCCGGATTCTTTTCACTTAATATATAATAAATCTATATTTTCTAGATTACATACCTTATTGATTATGGGATTTTACACAACTGTTTTGGGCAGATTATTTTCGGAATTATAGGTACATCCATATTTGATCTCTTGGTGGTTTTTAATTCTATTATAAATTTGAATTTTTTATTTTTTTAATTGGTAATTATCATATAAAACCAAAATATATTTAGAACATACATATTCATAACTGTTATGTGATACCTTTTCCATGTGATCTTGTTATGGGACAACAAAGGGATGATTCAGAACACTTCATTCCATTGTTATAAATATTCATATATTTGATACTGTTATATTTAAAGACATCTGACATCAAAACTTCTTCCAACGGAGTTTGAATATTCTATATTGGTGTAGTTCATATTTTTTTCCTAACATCTAAATTTAGACATTTTAGGTTGATAATGTTTTATCAGCCTTTAATTATCTTCAATATTTATTCACAATACATCATAATATTTAGGATGTGATCTTTATAAATTATTCTTATCTCATGAAAACAATGGTCTAACACTTTTAACCATTTTTCTCAACAACCATATGGGAATTTTTAACATCCATGGAGTCTTTATGATGGTTCTCCAATGCATGAAATACCTCCTTAACAATCTTCTAAAAAACACATTTCTCACAAAAAACTTTTTGTAATTATGTTACAAACACAATCTATTGTTTAATCGTCTTTTCCTTCACATGAAAAACCAATATAACATTTTCTTCATTATTATAAATTAATTATTTTCTTATTTTTAAATGAAGATCAACTCATGCATCATCCCCCATATTTCTTTATAATATCACAGTTTTTGAAAAAATTGATTTATAATTTTTTTATAGGACTCCTGAATTTTCTATGATTTAAAATATTTTTAAAAGTTATGAATTTTCATATTAACTTCAAATTTTTAATATAATATTAGATAAATAAAAACAAGTAAAACACAAATATCATATGATCCATTGAAAAGGTCATATGACCATACTAAATTTCATAGTCTATGTGAATTTTAATATTTAATCCTTTATTTCCATTAAATATTATATGCGGAAACAAATAAATTTCACATATATGAAATGTTTTTTAGTACCACTTAAATCTATTATTGTATGAATGTTTCCATTTTCAAGTTTGGAAACTCTCAAATATCAAATGGGATGGTTTTGTATTTCAAATCACTTACATAGATTAAATCACTTATGTGTTGATCATATATCCATTGCATGACCTTAAATGTTTTATATCCTTGGATAAATAATTCTATGGGTTTTTAGCCCATCTAAACTAGTAATCTTGAAATGTCAAATATTATATATATATATAATCCAAATTTATTTTGGGTTGAAAATTTTTATCGGTATTGAATATATAGATTAATTTCCTTTGATATTTTTCATGCTATAGCGTAGGAGTTCTAGGTTAGTTTAAATAACTCCCCAACTTCTCTAAATTAACTACATAACTTCTAAAACATCCCAGATAACTTCATAAAATGTCCAAATAATTTCTAAGATTCTTAGTATACTTCCAATCACTTTAATACAATTATAAAATCCTTGTATCATAATAAATACTCAAGTTAGAGTATTTTCCATGAACTTTTCATCCTTCACAGCTTCATCCTTTATAAACTATTATCCACAATTATTTAAATACTTATTTGAAGATATTTTATATTAATCACTTTAGGTATGGATTCTACACTCCCTACTCTGTCTCCTAAAGATTTTGAAATTAATTTAATATTTGGAAATATAACTTATAATACTTGTAACATCCAAGAATATTATAATAAATGTTTTCATTGTTGATGTTTATTAATTAAAAAAATTTACTCTGATATAAAATTTCATTGTATTCTAATTATGATTTATTTTGAAGAACTCTTAATTTTATATTTATATAACTATACTTTTTGGTCAATTTTTAGCAATATTTTACTTTAAATATTTGTAAAATATTTATATGATATTAAAATTTTTGATTTCACATATATTCAAAAAAAATTAAATTAATGTTTAATTTAAATTCTTATATAGTTTTATATTTTACCTATATAAAAAAAGCTGATAAGGGTATATAATATATATATATATATACCCTTTGAATAAAAATGTTTAATTTGTGGTTATTTTAATTTTTAGATGAGACCTTTCCCAGAATAAAAATTCTCTTTATTTTAAAAAAAATAAAGGCAACCATTAAGGAGTCTGAATATAAGAATTTTACATTTATCCCTATGAGTAAAAGATAAGAGATCATCATGAATATTATAAGGCAATAAAAAGTCAATACCTTTAAGGAATTTATTCGTATGACCATCCACTATAGAATTGGCCTCCCTGTAGACATGATTGAAAAAATTATTCTTGGAGGAGATATAGTAAAAGAATTTAGTTCACTAATTAAGAAGAATCTATTATAGATGTGACGAACCAGTCCAAATGGAAAGGAAAATAATAGTGGAGTCACATTCAAGGTAACTATTTTTCCAACCACAATGATAAGATTGCTCCACCATAGAAATAATACCAATCATTTTAGCTTCAAAAAGAGATAAAATAGCACATGAACGATCTAAAAAAATGGGGAAACCCCCTATGATCATTGAGAAGGGATCCATAACTAGTGGGAACTATATTACCTCTTATGGAACCATCAAGATTAAATTTAATATGGCCTTAAAAAAGAGCATCCCAAAATACCTCAAACAAAGAATCAAGAGGAGAAAATCTACCCCTAACACAAATCCTACTGAGAACTGTAAAATCATGTACTGAATTTGAATAGTAATGATTCATTGGTAAGCTGGAATCATGGACAGCAGCAAGGATCACACATAGATCATCACCAGTAGTGAAATGGAAACTATCATAAATACCCCTTTTCTTAAAGAACCATAAAAATTGAATAATCTCTTACACATCAACCTGGAAAATATCCTTTATAAGGGGAGAGCGTGAAATGCCATAACAACTAATGAGGAATACAAAAATAGGGGTGACCCAATGAAGAATAATTTAAAAAATATCTGCAATGGATATCGACATTGAATATATAGTGTCATAGATTAAAAAAAGATTATTAATATCATATCTTTTTTGATGACAGAGGACATTACAAGAATCTAATGAGATTCTACATAATTGAAGAAATAAATTTGTTGGCAGCTTCTCGTGTGAAAATATCCAAAAAATAATTTATTGAGAGGGCCTGATAAAATTTATGTTCATTTTTCCAAGCCACATCAGTTTAGAATAGTTGAAGGTAGAATTCCTATATAACAATTTGATTGTATAAAATAATAATAATAATAATATGAATAATTTTTTTAATTCAGCGCATGAGAAGTGTGGTTTTATAAAAAAATTAATTAAAAATCAAAATAAAGGAGTGGATTGGTGTGAGGTGTGTGGTGGGAGGAACCCAAAAAAATGTGTGTGTGGTGTATTGTGAAAGGAACCATAAAATGGTTAGGTGTGTGAAGTGAATTGAGTAAATAACCAATATATATATATATATGATATATATATATGTTAAAATTTATATACATGTTTTATATATTTTAAAATATTTCACTAAATATGTATTATTTATAATATATATATTTATATATAATTTATATAAATATATTAAAATATATATTATATATATTCTAGAATATATAAAGGTTTATATAAATAAATTTAGATATATATACACTTTGGAATTAAATATCATAATAATTAAAAATAATATATTTGTGTGTGTGTCTGTGTGTGTGTGTGCGCGTGATGTGTGTGACATGTAAGGGTGTAGAATTAGGTAATGTAATAATATATATGTGTGGGGGGGGGGGTGTTATTTTCATGACATTTAATAGTAGGAAGAAAAAAATAGAGGAAAAAAATAAAATAAACTTTCATATAAATAAAATGTCTATATATATATATTATAATTATATATAAGTTATAATTGTTATTGGCATAAGTATTTGTTATATATATATAGATATATATATATATACGTGTTTTATATATATGATCAATTTATTACATATATATATATGTGATAAATAATGATCCTTAATGGTTAATGAATAAAAAACCTAAAAGAAAAAATTAATAACAACAACAACAAAATAATATTATTTTTCTTAATAGGAAAGAAAAATACAATGAAAATCACTGCTCTTTGATATTATTTAAAAATTGTGTTGAAAAGTAATTAAATATTTTTAAACTATTGGGGATTATAATTAGGATTCATTCCTTTAGGTTCTTCACCCAATGGTACACTTCCAGACTCCTTGAAAAAATAAGTTCACCAATTTCTCTGGTTGTGAAGTTAGTGTGAGGGTGAGTATATTCTTTAGTGAAGGATGATTGAAATAGTTTTGAATAGAATAATTCTATTGGTGTTTGGTTTATAGTTTAGGTTAAGGGGATGCACTATTTTAAAATTATAATATTATTTATTTTTAAATCTTCTAATTATGTTAGGGGATTTGTAATTATTCTGTTGATCATGTATTTTATATAGTATTTCAAAACACTAATTTTGTAACGGTGAAATTATTTATAAAACATATATTTCAAGTATATTTTTTCCAAATTCCCTTTTCCATAAATGGAATTTTATTTTTATTGAAACCATATTTTTAAAATAAGTTTTTATAATTAAATGTGGTAATGTTATTTCAAAAATAATATTTTCATTAAAAATAATCATTTTATGTACGTCACTATTTTATTCACTATTTTTAAACACCCATGTTTCAAAAAGTAAAATTTTATTCAAAATTATTTTGAAAATATTTAAATATGTTTTTAATTGTTAATGATATGATTTTATGTGAAAAATGAAATTTAAAAATTATAAATGTTGCACATATGTATATGTGTGGACATCTACTATGTATGTAACTGCCAATCTAGGAATATTTTACAATGTTTTATTAGCATGTGATTAATTTTCTTCTTATTCAGTGAATTATTTATTATGGATGTATATATATATATTCACTTTCATTAATATATATATATATATATACAAGTATTCATTGTCATATTTTCAAATGCTAAAAAACTCATGAGAATAATAATAATTGAAAAAGCTCAAAATTCTTAATAAAATCTTTGGTAATTTTAATTTGTAATCATGATAAGGATCTGATAAATGAACTCAATCCTCCAATATGGGTATCCCTCAATAGCATTCAATGATCCATATATCGACGATGTTTTGTTTTATGAGCTTGAGAAGTATTTTTATGAAAAATAATTGGATGCTTTTATTAAGAAAAATAATTTCCTAGTACATTTTAAAAAGATTTTATATTTTGAAATGAAATAGGTTTTCACATAAATATATATGTTTAGAATAGATTGTATATTTAAATGATATAGGTTTTCAAAGTGATGTCTATTATCAAAGGATTTATTATTATTATTTTTGATTATATATATTTTTAAAAACGTAGAATAATTTTTTTAATGACATTCATCAAATCTATTATATTTGATATACATGAAACTATTTAAAAATAGTTTTAAATGGTATTTATTAATTTTTTTTAGTTGTTTTTAAAAC
This sequence comes from Viscum album, assembly GCA_963277665.1. NCBI lineage: Eukaryota > Viridiplantae > Streptophyta > Magnoliopsida > Santalales > Viscaceae > Viscum > Viscum album. Next base: position 476,920,384 of record OY728151.1, read on the forward strand.
CCAAATTTGAGAAATTTTATGCTCACTCGTTGTTCCTAAAATTGTTTTCAATTGATCATTAAGAGTTCCAATTGAGTTTAGCCCTATTAAAGAACTTTCTTGAGAGATGTCAATATAACTCTTTACTTGTTAATTAGTTAACCTCTTTTATGTTGTAATATTTTGTTCTTTTCCATTAGAACCTATACCAGAAAGGATCCTTGTTTTTATAAAAGACTACATATTTTCCAGTTACAAAAAAATATAGTATTTTTTTTTCTGGATCTGCAAGGGTGGGTCTCAGGTCATTACACTTGATATCAAAGGAATGGTTTATAAAAATTTAGAGATTTGAACATTTTTTATGATAATTTAAGAGTTATAATTTTCCTTTTATGTTCATGGAAATTATAACTATATATTATTCATTAATACATAGATATTTTTCAATCTAAAGCTTCCTAAAATTATGAGTATTAAAATTCAGAATTTTTGTTTGGTACAACAAAATAATTTCAAGGGAGAACTTTATTTTTATAGGGCAAGAATGTGAGAACCATGAAAATTATATGCACAGTTTTCATTTTTCATTTTTATTAATTATGAGAACATTTTTTTTGATATGAAATTTCATAGTTTTTAAATTATGAGTACTTTTGAATAAATCATTATTTTTAATTTAAATAATTGTAATACATTGTTAATTGGTTGAAATATGTTACTTTAAATCATAGTTAAATATTACTTTAATATTAAATTTTAAAATGTAACATATATTAAAACAATTAAATTAATGATTTATTTTTAATTTCTAAGTAATTTTATATTTTTCATATATATTGAATATGATAAGAGTATAATACATATATATATATCCTTTTAAAAATTATTAATTTATGTTTAGTATTTTTAGGTAGTTTTAAATATATAAGAATATGTAAATATACTTATATGGAAAATATGTTAATATTTGTATGTTGTAAATGGAAATAATAACCATGTATGTATAGATACACACACAAATATATATATATATATATATGTATATAAATATGGGTAATTGATTACAAAATTTAAGGATATATTTGTAAATAGAAATTTTCATAATATTGTATTTAATATATATATATATATATTCACATAAGAATAGATCATATATATACTAATACATATATACACAGATATATAAGAGGTTTATTATATAAATAATAATTATAATATGAATATATTTTTTTCTATGGTGCATGAGAAGTGAGGTTTTATAAAAAAATAAATTTTAAAAAATGAAAATAATGGTGGAGAGAGGCACGAGGTGTGTGGTGGAAGGAATCTAAAAAAACAGTTTGTGTGGTGTGTGGTGTGAGGATCCCTAAAAAGGTAAGGTGTGTGAATTTTCTAGAGTATGGAACCAATTTATATATTTACATATATGATATAAATATATGTATTAAAACATATATACAAGTTATATATATGTTAAAATATACTTTATAATATATATTTTTATATGTTAAATATAGATGTATATACATGTGTTATATTGAAATGTTAAAAGATATTTTTGTTATATATTTATGTTAGAATATATATACATAGGTGTATATAAATGTATATATAAACACAGACACATAGAAATTATATAAATTAATAATAAAAAATAATATATATATATATATATATGTGTATGTGATGTGTATGACCTATTGGGAAAGGAAGAAAAGAAGTGTAAATAATTAATATAAAAATTTATATATATAAAATGCTGATATATATATATATATGTTATAAATATATATAGGTTATAAAGGATATTTTCATAAATATATGTTGTATATATATTTAATAAATATTTTCTACCCTATATATATATACACACACATGAAAAATAATGTTCCTTGAGGTTAAGGAATATAAAAAAAAGGGACAATAATAATAAAAATACTAATAATAATAACAAAATATTATTTTACTTAATGGGAAATAATATTATATAGAAAAATCACTAATATTTTGAATTATTTCCATGTTGTATTGAAAAATAAATAATTAAGTGACTAGTTAACTTTTGGGGATTATAAATAGGAGTCATAAAATTAGGTTTTTCACCCAATGAAACATTTCCAGATTACCTGAATAAAATACGGGAATTGCTTTGGTCATAGAGATTTTATGAGGGTGAGTTTAGTCTTTGAGGAATAAGGATCAACACTTTTCCTATAAGGTGAATTATAGATATTTTTTTTAGTATTATCACGTACCGAGATATATTATTTTCAAATTATATGATTATTTATTTTTAGAACAACTAATTAAGTAGGTTACTTTTTTAATATTTATGAAATCTTATATTTTATGTAGTATTTCAGAACCCTATTTTTAAAAGGGATAAGTTATTTTCAAAATATATGTACAAAGTTTATTATTTATTTTCCAAAAAACAATTTCATAAAATGGATTATATTATTTTTTCTAAAATATTTTGAAACTATGATTTTATGTAAAAATATAAGTGGGTTATTTCAAGAATCTTATTTTCAGGAAAAACCATCGTTTTATATATATAATGATTTTATTCACTATTTTAAACTCCCATGTTCATATAATTACAATTTTATAGAACATTGTTGTAAAAAATTTTAATAGTACTTTGAAGTATTAAATATATCATGTTATGTGAAAATTGTTATTTTGAAATTTTGGATGATGAACATATGTATAAGTATTGACATGCACTATGTATTTCACTAACAATCCATGAATATTTTTCTATATTTTGTTATCATGTGGTTCAGTAGCTTCCGGCTAAATAAGTGATTTCTTATTTATGTATATATATATACAGACACTTATATATATATATATGTATCCATTTTCATATTTTGAAGAGTTAAAAAATCTTGTGAAAAATAAAAATGGATCAACCTTAAAATGTTTTACAAAAAAATTTGACATAAGAAATTTGTAAACCTGATAGAGATAAGGGATGTGAACCCAACACTATAATATAGGCAGGACCTTGATTAATTTCAATTATCCAAGTGGTGGTACGGTTTTTTTTCTAATATTGAAATGTATTTTTTAAAAAAAAATCACACGATTTTTTTACTAAGAAAAACTATTTCCGAGTATGTTTTCAAATGATATTATAGTTTGAATTGAATGATGTTTTCAAAGAATTATATATTATCAAAATATATTATATTTTTAAAAGAAAGATGTTTTAAAAGTGATATGTATTTAAAATTTATTTGAATATTAATTTTTTATGATTATATATTTTTAAAACCATTGCATAATTTTTTGAATGAAATTTATCAAATAAATTATATTTGATATAGAAGAAAATGTATTGAAAATGTTTTTTTGTATAGTATTTATAAAATGATTTTCACTTGTTTAGAAAACCATAATAGAAAATTTTATTCTTACCCCATGTTAGAAAATGTTTTTAGAGGTCCATTAGAAGATCTAAAAAAATTATTCTTGTTAATGAATTAACATGGGAGAATTCGAAATAATATTTTAATTATTATTTTTTGAAATGATGATATATATTAATAATTTTTCATTTTCCTCCAAAACCCAAACCAAAAAATATCATCATTTTTGTAATTGAATGTATATTTTCCAGTTTTATGAAAAAAATATTGTTTTTTAATGGATTTAGAAGTGCGGGTCTCATTTCCCTACACTAATTGTCTATATTAAGTATATTAGTTTTATGATCTTAGTTATTCAATGATTAATTGTACTATTTCTTAATAGTTCTTCTCTAAAGCATGGAACATACATTTTACATGATGAAAAAATAATAAATCGTTAGTTTTTTGGGTGCCATAACAAATATATTCAACTCGGTATTCTAAGGACCTTTGTTCAAGTCATTTTCAATGAAAAAATCATATTATATTCACCCATTTCATGGGTGGATAAAAACTCCCTCACCATGGTCCTCTTAGGCACAATATTAACATTCTCAATTTACAATAAATACAATAAAAATCCTAGTCCATAGTAAAATAATATATATAATTATAGAAAATAATTAGAAAAATTCATTAGTTTTAATCCAAACTTTCTTCAACACCAATCAAGGTATAAAAATAATTTAATTAATCACATGTATATTTCCAAATTTTTATTATATTAAATTAAGCATAGTTTTTTATATTAACCAATTAATAGGTGGATTAAAAACAAATTTTGATTAATATGTCAATACATAAATTTAAGTGCAATACTATTTTTTTCTTATTCATTAATTTAGAGGGCCATAATGTATATGAAATATTTGTTCAATATTTATTCCTACAATGTTGTAAATTTTTTTAACTATAACATATAATTGACATAAATATTTATAACAATAACCATTTGAAAGACAACTGTATGGTAATAATTTATTAATTTTCATATAATAAATAATCAAGGGAATGTTATTTGCAGGATGAAAAAATATATGTGCTTTTATCAAGATCGAAAATAAAAAATGAAAACTTCCAGAAGCTATGACATATGCCTAAAACCATATAATGTGGTTATCAAACAATGGTTGGAATGATAAAATACATTCATTTATATATCAGGTTTAGTGGTAAAACTAAATCAAATTAAATGATGATCTAAATATGAAATGATGGTGTAAAGAAATTCTGTACAATTTAATTTAAAATTTTCACTTTTTTGGAGAAGTAATAGGAATTTGAGAAGCATTATTTTGTGATAAAATGAATCATAAATTAAATTAATGATGTGTTTCTATTTTCATATTCCATAGTGATATAAAAATTATAATTTTTATATAAAAATACATTAATATTTTGGGAGGAAGGTTAAATTATATTTTTCTAGATAAGAGTATTAAAAAATATTGTCTTTTATATAATTATTTCATGATGGTGAAAAAATGGTCTGATAAATTTCATGGTTTGGAGATGATTTTTAGTGTAGCTATAAGAATTTTGGGTACAAGAAACGTTAAATTTCTTATCCAAAACATTTCGTAGTAATTTCTTTCTATGATATTAGAGTTATGAGGTGTCAATATTATAAAAAATAATAAAGGTGGCATGTCATAGTTTCCTACCATATTTTTTGAAAATTTAGAAACACATTGGGGATTATATAGAGTTTATTATTAAAATATATATATATGTATAAATTGAAATTGAATTGTTTTATTGATTTTATAGATGAGAAATAAAATAAAAAATGAATATAAGATTTAGTAATGAATAGTAAATACATATATTGGAATAATTGGATAGGTCCTTGTGTCTAGAAAATTAAGTTATTTTTTAAAACTATATAAAACTTCTATTTTCAGTCAAACAATATCTCCATCCCCTAGGGTTGACATGAGGGAGAATTAGGAAATATTCTAAATGTTATTCAATATCCATTAAATAATTTATTAACAAGATTAAATATATAATCTTATATAGGTGGTAATATAAATCTCTGATCTATTAATTATAATGTCACAATAAACTATTCTATATATCTATATCCATTTTTATATGTATATGTGAAATAATGGAATGTGGAATTTTTTTTCAAGAATAATGGTTTTATGATTTGACATTATATATTTGGTGAACACTCAACAATGGATTTGGAACATGAAAATGGAAGGGAATAAAATCTCCCAAATTGTACATGTTGTGAATTTGTATAATATTACTCATGTGGTGGCAGTTAAATATAAAATTATTAATATATTACAAGATAAATCAAAAATATGAATGATATATTGAAATTTTAATTAGCATGGAAATATGGGATAAGTTTATGTATTGAGAATTTTTGATAAATCATAATGAATATAATTGGGGTGAAATAATGAGGTGATGATAAAGAAAAAGATAGGGTTGTTTGATATAGTAGGAATGTTATAAGTTTTTGACTAATTTCTTATATTTAGAAATAGTGGTATATTGTGTGATTTATGAATTCATTAATTTTATTTATCTAGTGACATAATAAATATATTTTTTAAATCAATAAATTATGAAACATAATAAATTAATGGATGTTTTTATATATAGTGATGAAAAGTAATTTGGTAATTTTAATTTTATTCTTCTATATTTTGAGTATTTTTTCTAATGATAATTGAAAATTTCTATAAGTGAAATGATATTAAAGAATATAGATAATGTTGGTTCAAATTCTTTTTAAGAATTATAGTAATATATTATTTTTAATTTTTTAAAGGCATAATTATTTTTTATGAGATGTTGAATTTTTGACATTAATTGTGAAAATGATGATTTTAATTTATTATGAGGCATAAATAGGGAAGTAATATTCTCCGATGATGTACGCTTCTTAACACATGTATTGGTGATTTTTTATATAAATAAAACTATAATGTTGTTTTTAATGTAATTATAAATTATTTATTTGAAATTATTATAATTATAATAGGAATAGTGGACAAATATTTCGTTATTATATATACCATATTTATTGTTGTGGATATCAAGATTAGTTCGATGATATTATATGGTTGTGTTAATGTGAGTGTTGTAATATGGGTGATGTGGTTAATAGATATTAATGATGAAAATGCATATGGTGGATGATATTTGGTTGATTATTTATTTAATGGATGGCTTCTCTTTATTTTATATGATTAATTTTATTATAATTATATATATAATTCACAATTTCTTTATCGTTTCCATTTTCTTGAAAAATAACTGGTTAGAGGAGGAACCTACTAGGTACACTTATATATGCATCTTAATATTATTTTATTATTTCATATATATATATATAATCATGATGAATGTGGTTCTAGGAGGCATTAGTTAGAGAACATGGTAATCAAGCTAGGTGTAGCATGAGCTTGTAATCTTGTTTTGTCATGGAATTATAGGTTTTTACTAGTTAAACTATCTATTACATGCTCATTAATGTGTTCAATTACATATATTAGAGGGCAATTGATGTCTTATCTTGGATGTGGTTTTGGAATAAAAATTAAAAATGGTTAATTCCCCATGTATTGTAATTTTAATACCCATAGTTCTAGTTTCATATTATTCCCAATTTCATTATAGGTTACAGTTGTTACTCACAATCATTATTTTATCCTAAGAGTAGTCATGTATGGGTTATGACATGATATTATTATATCATGGTTATATTCTATGATGGGGTGTAGAGTAAGAACTAATTAGGATGATATCAAATGGTGGAGATATTTTATTAATTGAACCTATATTTTAGTTTTCAAATAAAATTGTAAAAGGGTGTTATGTGTTGTTATGATTTTAACTATGGCCATTGATTTCATATTATTTGTTATGTTAGTAATAGAGAACTATTATCAACGTAGTTATACATGTGTGGATTCAGACATCATACAACATAAATGTATAATTATTTTGCATGGAAAAAATTTAATTATAGTTCTAAATGATCTGGATATGGTGTAAATAGAAACAATTTTATTTTATAAAGGATGAGTTGTTCTAAATTTATTTATTTATACTACATGATATCTAATAACATTAGATAGGGGATGGTTGGGTAACATAACTACCTGATGTTATTCATTGAATTATGAAAATGATATCTTTATAGGAAATAATAGTTACTTGATAGTTTCATTTGGAAGACATATTTAAGTATAAGGTATTCATTTCAGATAAATAATTTCAATTGTGATTTGAGGAATTTTGTAATTCCTTTCACCTTATTCCTGAAGATAAAGGTCATTTGTTCCTTAGGGGTTGTATTATTTTCTTAATCAAGTGTATTTACAAAAAAAGATCAATTTTAAGAAGATTTCATGAATTTATCATTTCTATGAAGGTGTTATTAATAAATATTTCCTATCCAATATATGAAATATAGTGTTTGAAATTATAGAGTAAATTTTATGAGACTTCCATTAAATTTTCTATATTTTATTGAAGAAGAAGAGTTGGGAGCCCATTATGTTATGAGGAGACTATGAATAGTGATTTAGAAAAATTTAAATCCATATATTATGAGGATATATGGGTTAATATATATTAATGAGTTTATTTAATACCGTTTTTTGGAATAGTGTTATATATCCGTAAGGATTTTAGATCTTGGTCCATAAAGGAATTGGTAGACCATGGACAAATAACGTCATATTCAAAATTCATAGAAGCTGGTATTTCACATTATTCATGAGAAAAAAATTATGTAATATGATAATCATGTGAAGATTTATGATTTTGTTAGATTATGTTTCCATTATATTACTAAACAAATATATATCAATGAATAGTTTTATGGTACATGATCCACATGGTCAACCCCAATATCCACCATTACCATTTCAAAAATAATGGAACCATTAATCTGATATACTTTTGGTTTATGGTGTTGTTGGAATAGAGATTAAGAGTATTCTACATTCTCAAGGACCAATGATTGATTATTGATGATGTAAAGGATGAAATATATATCAAAATTATAGTGGATTTTTCCATGGAAACCTTTGTATAAAAAATTTGATATACTGATTGGGCATATGGTGGTGCAAGGTACGATATATATCTTTTTTACCCCTAAGTTGGTTTTAATTTATTATAGGTTAGAATATTCATTTATTTTTTTCTCATTTAATGAAATTATTTGATATTTCTATTGAGATTATTTATCTAACTCTTTTGTTATATAATAATATGGTGGAACTTGTAATTTTTGTTGTAAAATCTCATAGGTGTGTGATAATGATGGGAAGTAATCCTCTGATAGGAGATCTATTTTTATTACATATGAAACATTATAATTTCATACTTGATAGATACTCTTTTCACTCTATGAAATACTATATTGATTACTATCAAAGGATGGTTATGAACTCTAATATTTTTAGGAATTTAATTGTTTTCACAAGAATGTGAGATCAAAGAAATGGGCCATGGTATATTATACCTCAATACATTATATCATAGTCACAAATCATAATGATTTTTATATTTAAGGTTTTGGTGAAGGAATTCTATATAGTATGTGGGATTTTATGGATATATTAACTATTTAAAATTTCATGTTTTTTACCATGTTAATTGATTCATTTTTATATATATTTACTTGAGTGCGCTTTTGATAATTCATGTTTCTTATTTAATGGTTATTGAAGTGTTATAGGAACGATTTATTTTTATTAATGATATATTTTAAATTGGTTTTCCCATATAAATTTTTATTTGCCTGAAACTATATTATTCACTAATTTGGATGATATAAGTTTATGGAAATGAGTCCAATATGTACATTTAAATCAAGTAAGAATGAAGATTCAGTGTCTTTTCTTAAGTATTAATGAAATTTTAGATCAGTTTATGGAAACTAGTAGTTTTAAAAGGGTAAAAATTTTAATGGTATATCGTTAGTTGAGGGAAAACTATAAATATAATGATAAGAATAAATTTTTATTTTATATTGTGAATTTTTAGTTCATGTTACTATCCATTATAATTAATAATACACAGGTAATGTTTAGGATTTTGATGTATATTATTTTATGTTCTCATCTTGATAATTTTTATAAGTGTTAATTATGGTTATTTTAGTTTAAACGAGGAGTAAAGTGAAGAATATTGAAAATATGTGGTTAATATTTTAATTAATTCACTATTATTAGAAGTGTGAGAGGATGTTGAACTATAGGTTTTGTTCACATAAAGTTAAGTTTGTTGGTAATTTTTATTGAGTTTTCACTATTAATTCATCTAATATCAAAGTAGATATTTCTTTGGATGCTCCAAAAAAATATTTATAACATTCATATTTTCTCAGATAATATAGATTTTATCCAATATTTGAATCTGGTGTATATTGTATTTAAAAAACATTTTTATCACTGAATATGAATGGTCATGCTTTCATTTAAACACCACATTTTCAAGAAATATTTGAAGATCTAAAAGTGATATCATTCATTACCAAATTATTTTTTACTAGATAAATGCATTATGTTTTTCCCTTATTATAATACATTACATCATTGTCAGGGGTGTGTGTTGATCATAGAGAGGGAATACGTATCCTATAAATCATGGAATTTATATACTAATGAACATAAATATACTTCTCACGACCTAGCGTATTCCAATTATTATTTTATTTTATGTTTTTGAGACTTGAAATACTTGAATAAATTTTTTTTTCATAGACCATAGAAATTTTCACCTCAAATAAGCAGTGATTTGAACCTTTGTATGAAACACCCCCATAACCACTTCTATATCCACTTCTATTAAAACATAATTATTTTACTTATAATGAATTATAACAAATATACAAAATAAAATGTTTAGTTTTATTAGGAACTATAAATATAATACATAATTATTCTATATAATTGTACAAAAAATAATGCAACTCTTTCATAATAGAATTTTTATAGGTAGATATAAACCTTTGTAATTCATGGGATAATTAAGGTAAATAAATAAAAAAGGGTCACTAAAATTATTTTTGTTAGATTAATCAAAAGGGAATATAATGATCTTAACAAGTAGGAATATTATGATATTATTATGTCTGACATGATATAGTAGGAGTGGTTACCTATAATGAATTCTATAAAAACCTCAATTAAGTGTACCAAATACAATATGTTCATCTAACAATTAATGAGTTCATACTGTAGAAAAATAATGAATTATAAGTTTAATGAATATCATATTATTTTATTTGTATGTGGCACAAATATAAATAATTTCATCATAAGAATAAGTTGTGGTTCACTATAATGAAATCAAAATATTTTACGTTCAGTACAAATAAATTGTAACATATTACACTTCTCTTACTACCCATGAACCATACATTGAATATCAAAAGATATCGTATTTACCAAATGCCATAGAGGTATTTATTATTTTGGGGCACGTGACATCATATCTTAGGTAGCTTGAATAATTATCAAGTTGGGTATCCATCTGATTATGGGAAGACCTCGTTATATTCCATAAGATACTAATTTGTTGAGAAATTATATAAAAATATTTAGGGACACAATACACCATATATTATTGTAATCAATATCAATAAATATATAAAAATCCATCCATAATAGCATATTAGATTACACACATTGTATTATTGTAAAAGGAAAACCCTAACAAAATAATCCCAAACTCTATTATATTATATGGAAATACGTAGGTCTAAAATTACTTAAAATCCTTGTATATCTCTTTCTTGGTCGATAATATAACAAATATAAATAACAAATAAAATAAAAATTTCAGATTCATTACTCTAACCTATCTCCAATACCATCATGTTTCTCTAGTATAACCCCATAAGAATCCTATGTTAAAACCATTATATCAAACAAAAGTTACACACACTCACCAAGGTGCACATGTAGGCTGTGATAAAATGTCTTTAAAGGAATCCTCCAATATCCGCCCTAATATATGACTACTCTACCAGTGCATGTATGATAGAAATTAATAATGTTGTAATATATAAAAATCAATAAATATTGTTGGACAATTTTTTTCAATCTAGAACAACACAACACCCAACCCTAATATATTTGAACATAGTTATATAAGTATCACACATTGACCTCAAATGTAACATGATCTAGAAAGGTGTCCTAATTCCCAATTGGTCAAACTTATCCAAAAAATCAAGGAGTCTGGGTAATAACCAATCCATCGAAGACATTAATTAGAAAAAAACCTCGTAAATTTTTTTACCAAGTCATAAAAAGAAATAAAATATATAGCTCGTAGATCATGACACAACATGTGATTAACTGACCCTAAAATGCATTACTATGAGATCATTTTACATGAAAATTCATTACATATTATAATATATCACACCCTGGACCATATATGTTTAGGGTATTTGGAGAAAATATATATGACCAACTCATTTTATAAACGTTGTTTTATACTTAAAAATAATAATATTCACCTGTGAAACCATTTTAGACACATCATAAAAAATACAATTCATTATTACATGGGAAAAAGAAAACATGTGAAAGGGTGATATGGGATAATTAGTATGGGTAATCATAAGACGTATCATTTGAATATCATAAGTGATCAAAAGATGAAAATGTGGGTAGGATAACAAAATCATGTTACCTGAACATATCATATGGAAAACATAACAAACAAAACATGTATCATAAATCATGATTCATAAAATATTGACTTTGGAATAACCAAAAAAACTTCATAAGTGTGTGGAAATATTATTTAATGATCCTGATTAATGATAAAATAACATATTAATGTGGTAAACCACTAAAATTTGGATAAAAATAAATAAAAAATCAAATCATATTTCAAGGATATTTTCCTAGACCAATATTTAATAGTGTATAGAGTAGCATAAAAATAAATTCTTTATTTACTCATTATTCCTAAAAACATTGTGAAAAGGGTTCACCCCAAATACCATATATTTCAATACATTTTAAATAAATATTTACCCAATTCCTATGAGAGATATATAATTCTTATACCAACCATCAAATAAGGATAAAGAAAATAATTTGTTCCAAATAAACATGAATTAATTTATGATATCATGAAAAAAAACAATTAACCCATGATAATGAACCATGTTTCATAAAAATCATCACATATTATAAAAATGAATTATCCAGAGAAATAAAGTGGATGAATTCATTGAAACAAATCCCCAATAAAGCATACAAAATATTAAATTATATTGAAAAAATATGAATAACCATTTATAAGAGTATTAAAGAGTCATATATAAATTTGGATGATATTTTTTTTATTCGAGAAACATTATTATAAATAAAAAAATTACAAATAAAGGGTTTTTAAAAATATATAAAAATTAAATAAATATTATTGTCAGGATTCATGATAACTTGTAAATCAATCTACGTAATGATCTCCAAAGAAAATGGTGGGAGAAAGAGACTGTGGATAAAATGATAAAATGATTGTCCTCTAAAAATTTTATAATAAAGTTAAAAGTTTGTGGAAAATAATATTTTTAAATCATAAACGTAGCAATGAGTATATCAATAAAATATTATGAAAATCATGGATATTTAAGAAAAAAATTCATGAACAAAAAAATAAGACAAGGTCTATTTTATTTACATGAATTAGTTAGGTTAAATGTTAGATAAATAGAGAAGAAAAGGAAATAAGACATATAAAAAAATTATCCATATGAGAAAATATATATGGTATTTTAGAGATAAAATATATATAATTTTCCTATTATGGTAGATTTAGTAATTGGAAATCTTGATTACAAAGTGATAATGAAAAATAAACTCATACATCAAATTTATTCTTGGATAAACAGGATTTAGCTTCCTATGTAATAAATTGAAGTCTATTACTCTTACTTATGAGGAAGTAATTCATATTTATTTTAATTAATTCCATTCATTTAATATTATTTATTACCCTAATATTAAATATATTTTGTTAAAAAAATTATTTGGGTCTTAATTGTTCTTTTTTTAGGCATGCTTCTGTTTTATGGTTACAATGATTTATCCTTGAACATTGGTTCATCACTTCCATATTGTAAATGAATATGTTGTATATGTTTCTAATATATATTTGGATTACCATTATCATTTATGGGATCCTATAATAGCCCAAGTATTTATAGAATCATATTTGTTAACATACTTGAATTGTATAGCTATATTCATTATGTTAAGTAAATAAATAATTTATTATATGGTTATTTATTTAAAACATTAATTTTAAAATTAAATAATTATTTTTAAAAAAAAATTATTTGATTTTCTAATTCATAATTTTGAAATTATCTTAGTATGAACATTCTATAATTTTCTGAAATGTTTAATATTTGTTTAATGGTAAAAATAATGTTTTCATATAATAATAGATTTTTTATGAAATCGTGAAGAATTAATTATGATATAAAATTTATTAATTTTAAATTACTAAATTAGTATATTATAATATTAATATTGTCCATAAATTATTCAAAACATGTGTGTTATAAATAATTTTCTGATAAATTTAAAAACTATTTTGAGTGTCAACACAGTGCTTGTGTAACACTAGCATTGTCAAACACGGTTCATTATAAAAATTAATTTAGTACTAAAAATTATTTAAAATAATTTTTATTTATTATAATTTATAATTTATGTTTTTGGATGTTAATTTCTAAGATTAGAGTCTTATTATATTAATCCCATCCAAATTCTTGTGCAATGCGTGCGTAGGGAAAGGAAAGATAAAATAATTAATTTAAGAAGATTTATTGACATTTATATGAGTGAATATACATAATTCACTATTATATTACTTTATTTTTAATGTAATAAATTTTTTATGATAATACATTATTTATAACTTTTTATATATGAAATAATTAGCATTAATGCCTATACAACGCTGATGAAGTGCTTGTGAAATCATAAGAAAAAGAAATAAAATTTTATTAATTAAAATATTTATAATTATTATATGGTCTTTATTTTGGATAAATCTTTTTCTATAAGTAAATTTCGACCATTATATATATTTTATTCATTTTTTGGCATTTTGGACCCACATGAATCTCATTAATAGTATCATAAAATTTTATTTTAAAAGGAAGTCATGGTTTCACATTATAGTTCTTAATTATTATAATATTTTATTGTATGGTTTTACAATAAGGGGTTTTCATTCATAAATAGTTTCTTGAAATCTAATAAATTTATCTTCTTCATGAAATTTTATTTTCAATTTTTAGGTAATAAATAATTACATTAATTCCTTTTACAGTTTATAAGGATGGTTAAGATAAACGTGGAAGTGATGTTGAATGTTTTTAATATTTTTCAAAGAAATATTTTTTTATTTTTAAAAGTGTTACAATTTGGAAGAAATGGACACTATTTTATTAGTATCCACCTTTAATAAATGTAGTATGTTATGTATGTATTATGTCCTAATTCTCTAAATCTCTAAACATGAAAAGATCTTCAATTTTATATAAAGTAAAATTCATGACATAACTAAATATTATGTAATATTTTAAGGCAGAATACTTATAATTTTTGTAAGATGACTATTTAGATAATCTTTCGGGTTAAAATGGTGCTAATAGAATACCTTAAATCATTTTAAATTTTTGATTAATTTAAAAATACATAGAATTTAACTTTTTATATGTTTCTTAATCTAAAATATGTCTATTGAGAATGGTTTTACATAGAAAAATTTGAATGCTGAAGTTGGAAGGCACTGAGAGGCTGATATCATTGTGAATCTACTGCCTAGAATGGTGGAAATTAGAATCGAGCAGTTTGTTACCGTAATAGATCAATTTAATTAGGTGATAAATAGTGGTGGTATACATGCTATAGAGGAACCTGATCTACCATGAAGTAATTTATCTTTTTTGGATCATTTAATGAGTAAAGATCCCCCATAATTCAGTGGATAATTTCACCCGGTGGTATCTGAAGGATGGATCAATGCTCTGGAAAAGATATTTGATGTCAGGGGATGTTCAGAACATCAAAAGGTATCCCCTTCAATTTATCAATTTTAAGGTGAGGAATATTGATGGTTATATTGGTTTAAGAATACTAGGGAGAAATAAGATATTGATTCCATGGAATAAGAAACATTAAAGGTTCTTTTCCTTGGGAAATATTTCCAAAAAGTTGTTTAAATCTAAATACAAAAACAATTTCAAGAAATAAGGAAACAAATGAATATTTTTTAGCTTCATGTGAAGAAAACTCCACAAGATTGGCCAGGTATGTGCCAAATTATGTTTAGGATACTATTAGAGAAATTAATTGTGTTTTCTTATGGTTGAAACTAGGATTATAAAGAGTTTTGGATGTATGAGAATTTAGAAGATATGAGAAAGTTGTTCTTTGTGATAAAAAGGTTGAAATGGAGTTTTATGACACATATGTTCCTCATAATGACATGAATGAGAAGCATTCCTGGTGGAACACATTGGGAGAATAATTCATCAATGAAATTTGGAAGTTAGAAAATCAAATTCCCTTCTTGTGAAAAGTGTGGTAAAGAGCATCCTTGAGATTTTCTTGTAAATTTAAGGATGTTCTATCAATTTGTATTAGTTGGAAACATTTTCCATGAGTGCATGAAAAGTGATCATAAGAATGACGAGAAGCCAATTTTAAGATGATTTAATAGTAAAGAGTAAGGTCATTTTGAAAATGTGTTTCTTAAATATAGTCACCCAAGAAGGAAACTAGTAAGATTGGAAATATAAGGGTATCACAAAATCCTTTTCAAATACTTCATTATATATTTATCCATACAATGAAGTGGTGTTAGGTACATTGGTTTTTTTAAAATATTCCAATGTGTTTTTTGGTTCAGGGTCTACAAATTAATTCATATCTGAGAATGTTTTTGGTAAATATGAAATTCCCCACCAAGAAATGAATCTATATATTATTGTCAAAAAACAAGAGGAAATATTATGGCTAAAAGAAATTATATGAATATTCCAATAATTTTATATATAATTATTTTACCAATAAACCTTGTTATTTTACCATTATATAGTTTTACGTTATCATGGGTATGGATTGACTTTTCGATTACAATGTTAAGATTTATTTTAAATCATAACATGTTTTATTTGAAAGAGTTTCAGTTTGTGAACAAGAATGAACCCATTTTATTGATAATATATCGAGAATATGAGAAGCTATTAAAAAATGTAAATTAATGTTATCATTCACATATTATTAAAAATGAAACAAATTTTCAAATTAATGATGTGCTAGTTGTAAATTAGTATCTTGATATATATTCTTAATGATTTTATAAGTTTTGTTCTTCACCAAGAAGTTGAGTTTACCATTGATTTAATCCTAGATTCTATGAAAGTTTATAAACCTCATTATTGAATGGATCATATAGAACATATTTAATTTAAATGGAATTTGTCTGAATTGGTAGATAAAGGATTTGTATAACCTAGCACTTCACAATGGGGTGATCCATTCTTGTTTGTTAAAAATAAAGATGGATAAGTGAGAATCTGTAATGAATATAGTGCCTTGAATAACATCATTGCCAAGAAAAACTATCCTTTACCTTATATCAGTTATTTTTTTGATCAACTCTAGGGAGCACACTATTTTTCAAATGTTGACATAAGGTCAGGTTACCATCTGTTTAATGAAAAGGAAAAATACATTCCAATTATGGTGTTTCATACTAGATATGGGAATTATGAATTTTTAGTTATGTTATTTGGGATAACTAAGTCACCTATTATGTTCAGGGATCTTATGAATAAAATATTCCATGAGTTCTTGGATATGTTTTTGGTGGTGTTTATAGATGAAATTATGGTATATTCTAAAAGTAACGTGGAACATTAATGACATCTAAGGGCTATTTTAAAAAAACTAAAATAAAATAAACTCTATAAAGAAGTATGTAAGTGTGATTTTTGGTTACAAATTTTTTTTCCCATGGTCACATTATTTAGAAATATTGAATAAATATTGATCCTTCTAAAAAAAAGTTGTTGAAGAATGTATAATACCAACCAATATAACTGAGTGTCATCAATTTTTTGGTTTGGATGGATATTACTAAAGCATTGTTGAAAACATTTCATGGTTATCTAGTCGATGGACTATGTTAAATCAAAATGGTGTTATGTTCATGTGGAGAAAATAACGTGATGATTTTTTTAAGTAATTGAAAAGAAGATTTGTGAATTCTCCAGTTCTGATCCAACCTTCTCGAAATGTTGAATGTTTTATCTATAGTTATTCTTTGTTGGAAGGACTCGGTTGTGTCCTAATGCAGAATGATCAGGTAAATCTTTATGATTCATGTTAGTTGAAACCACAAGAGTAAACATACCCTACACATGATTTGGAATTAGCTTCTATTTTTTATACATCCAAAAATTGGAGGTATAATTTTTTTAGAGTAAAATTAGAAATATATACTGATCATGAAAGATTTAATTATATATTCACTCCAAAATAATTGAACATGATATAGAGAAGATGGTAGGAAATTAATCATGGATTATGATTACACGATTCATTACCATACATGAAAAGATAACAGACTATATGATGTACTGAGTAAAAATATAATGCTACACTAAAAATGATGGGTATGGAATATGACCCATTTGTTGATGATTTTATAAAAAAATTATGGAAGTTGTTGATGATGAAAATTCTTCTATTCTGATTCAGGTGTCAGAGCATGAGAATCTGTCAGAAATAATTAATCAAGCACTTAATAAAGACCATGAGTTACAAAAGAAGGTATAATTGGTTAACAGTGTATTTTCACTAAATTTAACCTTAATATAGATTGAGTTTTGAGAATTATTAATAGATTATATTTATATTTTGATTAATAATTGAAGAAAGAGTTGTTTATGTGAAGCTCACTGTTCTCTAATTTTAATTCATCTCAGTAGCACTGGGATGTAGAGAGATATTCAGAAGTATTATTGGTGGGATGCAATGAAACGTCTTATTGCATATTTTACAACGAAATGTTTGAATTATCCAAAGGATACTGAATAATTTCAGTTACCGAAGGATATTCTTAATCCTTTTCCTATTTTAGAGTGGAAATGGGAAAATATATCTCTGTATTTCATGGTGGACGACAAAGTACTTCTTGAAGTAACAATGTGATTTGGGTTATTGTAGACTGTTTGACTAAATATTATCATTTTCTTCCTATTAGATACACCATAAATCTAGATCTACTTTCTCAGTTGTATCTAAAAGAGATATTTTGGTTACATGGAGTGCCTCTCTCCATTGTATGTAATCATGATCCTCATATTACTTTTAACTTTAGGAACGGCCTTCGAAATTCATTGGGAACTAAATTAAATTTCAGAACAACCTTCTACCATAAATCTAATATAAATTCAGAGTGAACAATTAAAACACTGGAGGATATTCATCGATCTTCTTTAATGTATTACTAGGGAATTTGGGATCAACATCTTTCATCGGTTTTGTTTTCGTATAATAATAGTTTTCATTCTAGTATAAAGACAGAACTGCTTGATGAATTATATGTAAAGTGGTGTTGAACTACAATTTTTTTTAATAAAGTAAGGGAAATGAATTTTATGTGATCATAATTAGTATAGAAAGTGGATGATAAGTTTTGTTGATACTGTTACACATGATTATAGCTCAAAGTGGGTAGAAAATTTATGCAAAAAACAGAAGGAAAGACCGTTATTTCGAGTTAGGTGATATTTTTTACATAAAATATCTCCATGTATAAGTGTTATTCATTTTGGTATAAAAGGAAACTTAATTCCATAGTTTTTTGGACATTATAAAATCTTCGAGAAAGTTGGACAAATTTTCTACTGAGTTTCTTTGCCTCTGAGTTCATCGCAGATACACACTGTTTTTCATGATTCAAATTTATGAAAGTATCTTCCAGATCCATCTCATATTTTGAGCCATGAAGTAGTTCAACTAGAAGTAGACCTTTCATATGATGAAAATGTAGTTCATATTCTTGACCAAAGAGAGCGAGTATTTCGGAATATGTTAATTCACCATGTTATGGTTTTGTAGATAAACAACATGGTTGAAGAATGAACATGAAGATCTGAAATTCTATGAGGGGAAATTATCTAAATTTTAGTTAATAAGTAAATAAAATTTTTAGGATAAATTTCAAATGGGGGGATAATATCACAACCAAGTTATTTATAGAATCATTTTTGTTGTTATTCTTTAATTAAATAGTTATTTTCATTTTTTTAATTGAATAAATAATTTATTATATGGTTATTTTTTAAAATGTAAATTAATAAATTATAAAATTATATTGACAAAAATAATTTAATTTTCATATTCAGCATGTTAAAATTATCTTTGTATGATTTTTTTATTTTTTTTTTGCAAAAGTTTATTTTTTGGTAAATTAAAAAAAACATATATTTTACAATATGCTATTTTTTATGACTTCATGAAGACATAATTTTGATATTAAATTTATTAAATTTTTTTAATAACTAAATTATGATTTTATAAGAGTAATATTGTACAAAAATAATTCAGAACATGTATAATAAAATTTATTTACTGTTAAGTACAAAATTTATTATCAGTGACGATATAGATCCTGTGCAACATCGTAAATGTAAAATTTGGTTCCTTATAAATAATAATTCTGGGAAAAAATTATTTGAAAAACAAATTATTAATTATTATGTATAATTGATAATCCTGGCAGTTAATTTTGATTTTTAGAGATATAATATACTAATCTTATCGACATTCATGTGCATTGCTTACGCATGGATAAAAAATAGAAAATAAAAAATTTACTATGTTTTCTTAACATGTATATGAGTGAATATACAAGATGAATTATTATTGAACATTATATTGATCGTAAATAATATATTTTTATGATATTATTTTATTTTTAATTTTTATATAGGAATAAATTTTCATTAATGCATCTGCAACACAGATGTAGTTCTTGTGCAAGCATAAGAAAAATAAATAAAATATTTTCAATTAAACAAATAATAATTATTAAATAAAAAATATTTTAGATAAATATTTTTATATAAGAATATTTCAGCCATTATCTCTTTTTTATTTGGTTTTCCGATATTTTGGACCCACAATAATCACTTTAGGACTTTTAGAATATTTTATTTGAAAATTAAGTCAAGTTATCACATTATTATTTTTCATTTGTATAATATTTTAATATATGTTTTTTAGTATATTTTTTCAAACATAAATAATGAATTGAAATAAAAGTAATTTATCTTATACATGAAATTTTATTTTTATTTTCTCGAAATGAATAATTACCTTAATTTCTTAGACAATAATGATGTAATAAATATGAAATTAATTAATAAGTAAAATTAATGATATTCAAAATAATATAATCAATATAATTTTATATTTTTATGAAAATTCGTGAATTATATAGATTAATATAATTTGTCTTTAATATAACTACAATTTTATTATAATTTGAATATTTATTTTGATGTGATAATGGCATAGTTATGAATAGTTTTTATTTTGGAAAAAATTCTTTTCCATGAGTAAAATATTTTTTTAGATTATTTAAAAATGAAATAATTACATAACATGGATAATATGTAATCCCCTTTTGTTTTTAGGTACTTATGGATGCCTTAAAACCTATATATTTATTATACTTTAAAAATTTGAGAAATACCTTTGGTACCCCTCACCTTAATTATTAAAGGAGGCTCTTTACTTCACAAAAATCCATAACCTTGATCCTTTTTGATCAACTATTTTATATCAAATTATATTATAATAATACCTTTCCACATTTTTGTGGTATTGGTATTTAAAAAATACCACTTTCAAGATCCTAATGAGGTTCTCAAGGATATATTTTCAAGAGGTAAATTTATTTTTTTCTCTCTTGAATTATTTATCACTTATTCCAGATCCCCATCTCATAACCAATAATTCATAAAAAAATACAGTATCATATATATACTATAGTATTTTTGTTGATGTTACATTCAACCAAAATTTTCCCATAATCTCTTTTTATTCTTAAATAAAAAAATTGTCGTCCATGGGGTGTTAATTCAATGCCTTGGTGGATGATGTGTTTTCATTTCCTTTTTTCCAAATCATCGATTGTTTATATTCAAATTTAATTTTCTAAAATAAATAAATATATATATATATATTTTCTCAATTATGGATTATTTTATCTCATGAAAAAGAAATTCCATAATAAATTGACCTTGGAAACCCTGAAAAGAATGCATCTAAATCATTAGAAATAACAAAATATTGTTAATAATTGGGAGGAAAATGTTATAAGAAGATCATGTAAGGTATTATTAAAAAATAGTGTAGTTCTTTAATAAATTAATAATGCATATAAACCTTATACATCAGGTTTTAACACTTTTTAATGACGTTGAATTCGAGGAAATGGACTTTCCTTTTGAAATACTTTTAAATTTATTTTTTATGAAATTCAAAAATATTACTTTTCATTATATACAAATGAAGGGATTCTACCATTTTCATGATGGATTGTTACAATATTATTTCATTTATATGTTTTCATAGTTATTTATTAAGTATATGATTTCATTATTATGTTTGTGGTTTTTATATTTTAAAATTTATTTTTATGAGAAATTATATTTTTATATAGGAATGGGTTTTTCCCAGGGATTTAAATGAGTTATCAAGTGTTTTTTTCATGATATGTTCCTTTTACAGTATTTATTGTGGGTTTAACCCATTATAGCGCAAGATATAGATGGTTTATACCCATTATATCTTATGATATAATGGGATGATCCCCATTATAAATCATGATATGACGGGTGATCCCCATTATAGCTCTTTATTGTGTTGGGTACTCTAGAGATAGATGTTGAAAGAAAGATTATTCTATTTGTAAGTATGAAATTAAGAGTGATAAGTTAATGATGTCCCAAGGTGACTGCATGATTTTTTTATGCATGCATATGATTTTTAAAGAAAAGTTTTTTAGTTGGTTTTTCTGTATTCACTAGACTAAAAATTTTCTTTCTTTATATCCCTTAAAAAGATTTTATGATCAAACCAAGTTTTTAAATGTTTTTAATAGGGTATAAGGATGGGTAAATAAAAGGAGTAATTCATGTTTAATGGTTTGAATATTTTTCAATCAAATATGGTTTTATAATTAAATGTTTTAAATTTTGGAAGAAATGGATATTGTTATAGTAGTATCCACCTAATATATATCATGGATGTTATGTATGTATTTTTTCATAATTATATAAATCTAAAAACATGAAAATAACCTCAACATGATATAAAGTAAAATTATTTATATAGCTAAAGATTATGTAATGTTTTAAGGCTGGGACCTTATACTTCCCTTGGCCATTTCATGGATTTTACCTTGGTAAAGACCTATACCTACGGTTTGAACAAATAATTGTTATACGTGGTTTGTACCAATAATTATCAAACTATTCTTACAAGTAATTCCATTAGAAATATGAATACCAATAGTTAGGTCATGTGATTGGTATTGGTCATTTATTGAAAAAATTACAATATGAGTTTAAATCCCATGGCCTCCTGGTTATTGTAAAAATGCATTACCAATCAATTACAACAACATTGATGATCATATAGACACAAATAGATATATGTATATATGTATAAAAATAATTTGTAATATTGAATTATTTATCATTATTATAATTATTAACCATAAATATAGCACCATATATACCTACGATTTAGTCAAACTGTTGGTATAGGTGATCGTAATCCATAATTATAATGACATTTTTGTAAAATATTTTTTATATATGATACCTATAGTTAATTTCCAAAAAATATAAATGGTTTTATTAAACCATTTTTATAAGTCTTCTATTGAATATAATTTCCAACTTTTTATTTTATTCTTAGGAACTTCAGGTTATTTTTCATATAAATTACCGTTCAACTAAAAAAAATTAATATTTATTTATAAAAAACTATATATATGTAAGTGTAAAAATAAATATTAATTTCGATATATTTTAAATTATCATTTTTACTCACAAATATGGTGCGCTTGTACCAATAGATTGACTAAACCTATGATATTGGTGACCGTAATCCATACCCATGCCAACAGTCACTAGTGGAATTCATGTTAATTGCGACAGCCTATTTGCGATGGGATCCCGTCGCAAATAGGATTAAGCGACGGGGCTCCGTCGCAAATAGCCTATTGCAGAAAACACTGTCGTAAATACAATTATTTGTGATGGGAAACATTCTCGTCGCAAATGTTCTTCCGATTATATGTATTATATATACATAAACATTTTCGCGATGGGCGCGTCGCAAAAAATATTTGCGACGGGCTATTGTCCCGGTGCAAAAAAAAAAAAATAACTTTCCGCGATGGGCCCATCACAAAATATTATTTGCGACGGGGCTAATTTCCCATCACAAATATGGTTTTAAAAATATTTAGTTAGACAATTTGCAATGGGGTCCCATCGCAAATAATAAATTAATTTTAAATAAAATAAAATTTAATAATATTATGATTAATGAAAAAATAATATTACTATTATTAAAACAATAAAAAAATTAAAAATATTAAAATTCTCAATATTCACAAAAAAAAATTTAAAAATTAAATTATGTAATATCTAAACGGATATAAAAGACAGAAAATGTAAATAATTCATATTACAATTTTAATTAAAATGTTTGTAAAATAAAAAATTCACTGGCGGCAGGGGGGGGGGGTGGTGGGGGTCGTCTTCTGGAGGAGGTGGAGGAGCTGATGGAGCTGGTGAAGGAAACTCCATCCCTAAACTACGAGTCAGACGGCGCATGTACTCCATCTGCTCGTGATGCTGCTGCTACCATCGATGGATCTGCTCCTTGTAATGCTACTCCTGCTACTACCATCAACAGCTCTGGTCCTCGTAATGCTACTCCTGGTGCTACTACTTCTGACACATCTCTTCATTATGCTTCTGCAAAGTCTCTATATGCTCAGCCTAAGATGGGAACTGCTCCTGATACTGTGATCCAGAATATGATGCCTCTCCACGAGCTCCTCTCGAGCTGGACGCTGACATCACATCAGTACCATAATAAATTGCATGAGTCAAATGAGATTTGATGCCAACTACTCTACCCTTCTCAAAGCCATACTGAGTCACCTGCATCCATGCTGCCTCATCGAAATGGTGAGCACTAGTATGCTCAGTCGTCTCATCCTGACCCTCAGCCTGTGTCTGAGAGGTCGCAGCCTCATATGACTCTTTCAATTCTAATTTAAAATTAAAATTGTAAAAATATTATATGCAGTTAATTGTTAAAATGAAAAAATAATACAAACAACAATCTGATGCTGGTGATAACCTCTAATCTCTCTAGTGGCTAGATCATTGTTCATCCTCCGATAAACGTCGAACTCTGTAATATCGGGATGCTCGACTTACTATATAAATATAAAATAAACTATTTATATTTAATGTTATATAAAATATTTTAAAAATATACTTACCAGATTCTCTTTATGCGAACTGAATGTATGGGTACCAGCTCGATGCGTCACCTCCTATCTCCCCCAGTACTATCGTCCCACTGAAGATCTCCTTTGAAATCCACCACCTAACCAGTGTAAACATAATCCATCCCAAACATGAGATGAAATGTACTCTGGTAAGTGGTCTCTATACGAC
The DNA here is from genome assembly GCA_963277665.1 of Viscum album. Classification (NCBI taxonomy): domain Eukaryota; kingdom Viridiplantae; phylum Streptophyta; class Magnoliopsida; order Santalales; family Viscaceae; genus Viscum; species Viscum album. The sequence continues at coordinate 476,945,596 of OY728151.1, forward strand.
TCATCAAATTCTGTCACCCCTACTTTCTTAATGACTTTCATTCTCAAATTGTGCAAAAACTGGCGGAAACGGTCACACATGGAAACCTGCCATGCCATGTGGATAGCTTCGCGAATTCTATCGTCAATAGGATTCCATAAACCCTAAAAATAATTTATAATATAAAAGTTGTTAAAAAAATAAATTTCAAAATAAATATTATTTATTTACATACCAGCCAATGATGGAACATGTTGCGTGGCACATCAATGGGAATCTATTCCCATGTGATCCATGGCCGAGAAAAATAATTGTGTAATATAGCGCTCCCCTATCCAATAGATACATGCGGAAAACTATGAAAAAGGAATAAATAATCAAACAATTAGTATATATATAAATAAATTAATGAGATCTAACTGAAATATACAGGTTACCATACCTCCATGTGCGTTGATCGAAACCAAGATGTGGACGTCGCTCAGGGATAGGGTTCGGAATCATCAGTCGTCCAAGACCGCGCCCCCTCTGCGTACCTTCTGAACTACCAGTAAGCTGATGATGAGTTGATCCCACATCCTCATCATCCAAAGGTAGATCAGCCTCCTCTAACTCACTCAATAGATCAGAGTCCATCTGAAACACAAAATGATTGTTGTTAGCAGATAATTGAAAATAACTGGTATATATAGATATATATTAATTATGATTATAACCTACATTTAACTGTGTCAATGTTCATCTTCATCCTCTTCTCCATAGTTGTCAATGTCAATGTCTTTATCTTTCTCCTCATCATCATCAATATCCATATGAGTTTTAGTTTCAGCATCTCTTGTCATTTCAAATTCATTTGTAACATCATTAACATCTACATCACCATCGATCCTTAATTGTGGGGTTTCATCATCAATATTCACGTCTCTTTGTGAATCATATGGATTTTGATTCCTCTCTTGAGAATTTTATATTCCTTCCACTTCAGTGGAACCACATTCAGTTTGAGTAAACTGATTTTCCCGAGATTTCATTTTTATTATGCTCCACCAATCGCTCAAGTCTCTTGATGTAGCACAGTACTTTGCATAATAAATTTGATGTGCCTGTAGAGCCAGTAAAAATGGTTCATTTACTACATGAAGTATTTTATATTTAATATCGACGATTCCATGGGTCAGATGAACATGCAAACCTCTCTCTGTATCCAACCACTGGCATTTAAACATTGTTATTTAATTCTGTCCTAGATAACATAGCTCAATAATTTCATCCAAAATGCCATAAAAGTCAAATTTAGTTTCTCTATGATGTGATCCTCTCAAGAAAACTTCGTTGTTCATTTTATTTTTTGATTCCCCATATACAAGTGTATGAAATCAAAAACCATGCACCACATTTGAATTATAAGATTTAACCATTTTGGATGGTGGGTTACTCAATATACACAGTCGCTTATCGTAATGGAACGAACCTCTCCGGTCCATTCCTTTGTAAAAAAATGCGGTACTAGAAGTGTTCCGGGAGGTCAAGGTGACTTGGTGTGCATTTGGGTGGACTTTTATGGAAATATAAAGGGTTATGGCCTTCGCACAGGAGGCGCACAGTTTTCCCAAACTGTGCGGCTAAATCGAGCAAGGATGGTCTTGAGGGTAGTGTCTAACGCACTGTTAGCACATGGTTTGCCTAATCATGCAGTCTAACCGTGCGAGGAGTGGTTGTCGAGGCAGAAGCTAACACACGGTTAGCACACGGTTTGTTAAACCGTGTGGACTAACCGTGCGGGCACTTAAAGTTAGATCCTAAAATTTAGGATGTTGACCGTTTTTCCTTTAATCACCTCGTTTAATCCCCTAATCGGCCATAACTAGTGATTATTCTTCCTTGAAGGTAGAAGAACCTCTTCCAAGTGTTTTGGAGGCAATCTGAAGGCTTCTCTTCTCAAATTGAAGATGATTTCTTGAGGTATGTTCTCTTTCTTATTTGGTTTCTTAGATCTGCTTAGATATACTCCTGCTCTCCTATCATCTCCTTAGATCTATGCCCGTTATGGGTACATCTAGGTATGTGGATGTCGGTTATGATGATATTTGGACTTGGTTGTGATAGGAAAGGAGAACTAAGGAGGATTCTTGCAGAATCGACCTGATTCTTGGGCGTGCATCGATCGTTGTGGTTTTCCTCGAAAACCATTGAGGTAGGGGATTTGTGGCTTCTCTAATTGTTTATCTGATATCATAAAGTTAGCATGATTTATCCTTTGGATCAAAATGGAATTGAACTAATTAAATATTTTAACCGGATTAAGAAATTTCATTGAACGTATGTTGTTTCCTCTTGCTTGCTAGATAGTGTGATATCTATGCCTTGCTTGTTAGCATGTTGTTCTTGAAGAACTGATAAAGAATTTAAAGCCTGAATTAATTGATAATTAATTGGATAAAATAATGAGGAATGAAAAAGAATCTGATTCTTTTGGTAATTTGATGTTGATTAAGTGGGCATAGTAATCATGTTTAACCCTTGTGATCGCTTACTGAATTTTTTCGTGATGTTGGAACCAACGAATTGAATATTTTAAATAAAGATGGATTTATGAACATGATTGATTGAATTCCCTGAAGGGTTCTGAGTTACCCTCTTGTTGTGAGTTAGGGCTAAAAGCCTATTTGATGTGATGATTGTTTTCCTGCTGCTTGTGTTGTGCTGTGACCCTAGAGGGGTGTTGTGATATCTTGTGTTGTTGTGTAACCCTATAGGAGTGTTGTGATACATGGAGGTAGGGAGGCCTGGTGGTTGTGGAAGAGGATGACACCTAGAGTGGCGAGATGCATCGGTTTATGCATGTGGGTGTCGGGGAGGACACCAGGGATGATGGTATGGAATGGATGTGTTGGATGGATGTTTGGTGGTTTTATTGGTTGTTATCTGCTTTAGTTTTCCCCACTGCTCAAGGCAGCTAGTTTTTCTTACCCTTCTTCCAAAATGGGCGATGATGCACGGGGTATGCCATGTGATTTCCGTGATTAGCCTCTCGAGGGAGAATGGGCCTACACTCTTGCTATAGACAGCAAAGACTTGACGGGTAGTATATCAACTCACCGTGTTGAGAACCATTGTATTTAGTAGCATTGGCTGCATTTCTATAATGCCTGGGAATATGGCAAAGTAATTCTAAAATGAAGGTTTGATTAAATGGTGACAATCCATGGGGATAGAGATGCTGGAATTTAATGGTGATGTTGTAACTTTAAAGTAATAGTATGTTTTGAATGTGATACCAAGAATGTTTAAATGTGGTTTTTGTTCATGGTTAATTAATGTGCAAAGCATTAATTAGCGTAAAGTGGAATTGATGAAAAAGGGAATGAAGTATCCTAATGAAGTTCTTTAACTGTTTCTGTGCTTATAGGATGCCTAGTCTTATAAATAGCAGCCCGGAGTCCGAGATATGTTTGCTACAGTTGAGGCTAAGACTAGGTTATGCCCATAGTGTGGTTGTGAGTTATATATATTCTGTACTTTTTGTGTTTCTATATGATACTCCACCATGTCGGTAACTGAAACTGACACCCCAGGGATTCTGAGCCCTGGGGGGGGGGTGTTTCCCCCAACATTCCGATGGGAGGGTGAATGGATGACTATCCCCTTTGACCCTGCTCTCTTCTCTTGGTAGATACTAGTGTCGTTGGCACAACGGTGTGTTTTCCCCTTATATGTGTGTAAAGGGATGTAATGGTTTTTGGTTATTTCCATACATATTTTCCAGATGTAGTATCCTATGGACTACTATAGGTGTAACGTGTATAGGTTGTGATGGCTTGAGGATCCTTACGCGGTGTATGGGCTATAATGGCTTGAGGTATAATACCCGACGTATGAAACACATTATGCGTGCAGTGGGGGATCCCGGAACCTACCTGGTTACTTTTAGTTGTGAGTATGGTGGGGAGATAAGCCCAGGTGTCTGCGGGCAAGCCTTTGTGGTACACGAGGTGCATATTGTAGAGCTTGGCCCATGTTTATATGGGCGAGCCTTTGGAGTGAGATGCACAAGATGTATGTCGCTGGGGAAAAGTGGAAAAACAGTGGGGAAGTATTAGCGGGGTACCCTTGATATCCATTTCAATATGATATATTCTTGTATGCGTTATGTGGTGAGAGTAGCCATGGTGAGGTTGGGAAAATAGTATACCTGTTTAGGTAACGAGTTAGTTTCACTTGTTGTTCACTGTGATTTAGCATGCTTTATTTACATTTTCACAAAAGGATTCAGGGAATATCCTACTGAGTATACTGTTATACTCACCCTACGTATATATAAACTGTTTTTCAGGACACTTGGAGTAGGTTGGAGATCAGGCTGGTCACTACTAGCTTGTGTTTGTAGGAGCTGTTCGGGCTTGTGATCGCTGTTGTTTTACTTTCTTTTGGGTACTTGTAGTTTTCCATTTCAGTTGTTGTACTTTTTCATGGAATTTCATATATGTACATGGGTTCCTTTTATATTTCAGTTCTGAGTTGGAGTTGGTTGGTGTCTATCTTATCTCTCTCTTCTGCATGTGTTCTCATAGAGGGTAATGCCTCACATTTGTGTGTTTACTATACCCTCGGTGCTAGTCTCCAACCCGGGGATTACTGGAGGCGGGAATCAGGGGTCACTAGCTCCCTTCTCACATTGCCGGCCCAAGAGGGGTACACTTTGTGGGGAGGGGGTCATGACAGAGTGGTATCAGAGGTAGGTTGAGGGATAGGACGGATTTTAGAGTTAGAAACATGTGAGGTTGCATGGGTTGGTAGGGCAACGGTGTCATTCATGTTTAGCAAGTGAGGTAAACACTGGAGTCCGGCTAAGACATAGGCATTTAGGGCCCCCTATGATCTGATGTACAGACCTTTAAGTTTACAATGGCTACTAAACAGGGTGATACTAGTTACAGGGTAGAGACCTAGGAAAGGATCATGCATCATTCTTCTTTGTGCCTGTGTCTGAATGGGTAGACCTTGGTATAGGTTAACCTAAAACAAATTAAAGAAAACAATTAATTAATTAATGTTGATTTCTCTATATTCCAGGATTATGAGCTCTAATTTGTTGCTATTTTGAAGGTATGGCTCGAGGTCGACATCCTCTTCAGGTTTGCATAGAAGAAGTTCAGCAGGTTGTTCCAGTTGGTCGCCGCAGGGTAGAGGTTCATGAAGATGACACTTGGAGGAAGAAACTCTGAGAGTTTCAACGCCAATGTCTATAGAAGTACGAGGGATCCATTTCAGATGCAGTCACAGAAGACTGGTTGGAGGAGGTCGAGATAGTCTTCAGTTCGATCCATGCTCAGAAGGAGCACTGGGTGTCCTAGGTTGTGACGATGCTGCGTGGAGCAGCAAGGCAGTGGTGGTTGTTGTTCCTCATGGATCTTGGGGAGTCAGCGATCTCATTGGAGGAGTTTCGAGACAAGTTTAGAGTTGAATTCCTTTCTTTGACTGTGAAGGTGTCCAGTCATCAGGAGCTTCTTAGCCTTCGACAAGGGAGATCCAGTGTTTGAGAGTTTGGAATCCATTTCAGGAAACTTCTACGATATGCTTCGGACATGTTACCAGATGAGGAGGCCAGGGAGAGGCATCTCGAGGAGGCTTTGCATCCAGAGATCCAGCACTAGGTCACCCCATTTATGCTGAAGACATATCTTGATGTGCTGGCGAGGGCGGAGGTTGTTGATAGGACTTTGGCCAGGACCCGATCGTCATGAGAGGGGAATCAGCACGATTCCTCCCAGAGCAGAGCTGTGGTCTGGGGTTCATGGTTTTCAGGGAAGAAGAATTTTCGTTCACCTGGGGGTAGGTCCCAGCCCATCCCATCTCGTTTCTCCAGAGGCAGCAACTCTAAGGCCTTTTCCAAGGGATCAGGTGCTTGTTTTTCTTCTGGTGGTCATGGCCATCAGTAGCGGGAGTGCCTGATCATTCAGATTAGTCATCGTGTATCGGGCGCTCCGCTCCAGGTTCCTCATTTGAGATAGTTCTAGCTGAGGCAGCAGATGCAGTTTGCACCATCTTTCGATCACCATAGGGGTGATGGGGCAGGCAGAGGATAGCCCCATGATGCCCCCATCCTCACAGAGTAGAGGGCGGCCATGGTGGTGGTCATTATCAAGGTCAGAGAGGCCATAGAGGAGGTCGTGGTCATCTTCATGCTCAAGCGTTTCCAGCACCAGACGAGCCAGATGTCGTTCGAGGTACCCTTTGATTGTTTTCTACCTTGGTGTATGCCTTGATTGATTCAGGAGCGACGCAATCCTTCATATCGCCTACCCTTTTCCATGCCTTGGGACTCGAGGTAGAGAGGCTTCCAGTGCCCTTGGTGTTGACTATGCAAGTTGGAGGTCGAGCTAACTTGTTTGAAGTATGTATAGACTATGAGATAGTGTTGGGGAAACACCGCTCTTGGGGAGATTTCCTATTTTTACGAATACAACCATATGATGTCATCCTCGACATGGAATGGTTGTATTCAGTGCATGATATTGTGGATTGCTTCAGGAAGAAGGTCATCTTCCTTGGTGCCGATAGAGAGCAGGTGGTGTTTTTTGGTGAGCGAGATCCTTAGATGGGTCATAGGCGCATTCCATCCTTATCGTCCATGATGGCTGAGTTGATGCTGATTTCATAAGAGGTTCAGCAGTTGGCTGTTACTAGGGTCATGGAGGAGTACCATGATGTTTTTCCAGAAGAGGTTGTAGCCTTACCACCTCAACGAGAGATCGAGTTTCGGATCGAGATACAGCCAGGAGTGATGTTATTAATATTTTCATGACTTATTATATACTCTCTTTAATGATTTTGTATTAAATGTGCATAATTTGTGTGAAATATTAATGTTTTAATATTAAGTATAATTTTTGAGCATTTTTAGAAGTAGACCAATTGAGTCAGTTTAATGTTTTAATAATAACTATCACTATACTGATCCACATTGTGTGGTTATTCTTTTTTAGGATTCTCCTTTCAATATAAAACATTTCATTAGAAGGTGACATGAGCCAATTCTGCCATTTGAAAGGTCATATGGTCCTCACAAAGAAGACCAAAGAATCTGTGAACAAAGTGGACCAGCCATGAAGATTGATTTACTGGGCTCAATAAAGAAGTACAAAAACATTAACTCTCCACCATAATTCGGGGGACACTAAATTTCATCTTTGATAAAAATTTCAAGGGCCAAATCCAAGTACAAGGGGCCCAAATAAGGCTTTGAATTCCAGCCCACCATTCTGGCCGAGAATTAAACTCAGTGTAGTATGCATGACATATCTCATGTTGTAAGCATCAAATGGAGCTGAGATTTTGCAGCGTCAAATAGGAGATATAAGCGGCTGACTTTGTGGAATAAACCATTCGGATTTGAAGGCATATTCATATTCAAAAACCCTTTCACATTATGGATATCAAAAATACTGGATTGAAATTGAGAGTTTAACTTTGTTTAATAAACCGGACATAACTTTTGATCCTTAAGTCCAAATGACTCCAAATATTTAGAGTCGTCGGACAACATTATTGTCTACAACTTTGAAGAAGGAGATATTTGAAGATTCAGATGTCTGTATAGCCAAATTGGCGGTTCAAGTGTAGGTACAGATTGGGAATGCAAACAGTCCACTCCTTGGGCTATAAATACTCTCCCCTTCTCTCCTTGAGAGGGGTTGGCATTTCTGAAGAGAGGAGAACATATTGGAAAAACCAAGGCCTTTCCAAAGGCTTGGGAGGATCTTCCATACTCATGTTTTTACTTGAGAGACCTTTCCTCCTCTCTTTGTTTTTACTTAATTTTGTGTTTTTCATTTTTGTAATTTTGTAAGTCTCTTCCTTTGTAATTCTTTTTTAATGCAAGTTACTTCTTCAATATCTCTTATTCTCATCCACCTTCTGTAGTTTAATATTTATGTTATTAATATAGTTTAAATTCAGTTTAATCCCCTTCCCTTTTTTTTCTTCTTCATTCAATCGAAAATCCGTTTTTAATTATCATCATTGTTCGTGTGTGTGTGTCGACGTACCACTCTTTTCTAATCCCTTTCTTTTTCTTCTATTCTTAATTTATCAGCATAATTATTATAACCAGAATATTAAACAACCAAATTTCTGAGTAAATATCTCATTGGGGTGAGTTATAATTTAGGGATGTTAAGTGATTGAGATTATTTTCTCGATGAGTATTCGTTAATTTAACATTGTATATGTTGGACTTAATTTGTCATGGATTAATGACATATTTTGTTTAGAATGTGGTTTCCATGGATTATTGGAACTACAAATACACTACCATAAACATGTACTGATTGAGATTAAAATCCTAATTAAGTTAAGGCTTGGATTAAAGCTTTAACACTTAGGAATTCTAATCGATGTCAACTTGTGAAGTGGGTGTTAATTTAAATGCAATATAAAGCAAAGCTCAAGGATATCACAAGCTTAACTCCCTAATAATGAACTCACCCCAATCTTTATCAATTTATTGAATCAAACATCATCCATAAATTATTTGATAAGCTCTGCAAACAACCCCCCCAATCAGAATACAATTAACTAAAAACAAACGACTATTTCAAAGTATCATCGCCGAGGATTCGACCCGAGTGCGGCTATACACATTAGCAGAGCACCGGAACTTTGACCGGTCGATAGGCGACAATCGGCCGTGCATTTCAAACTCTGAGCATTCCATTTCTCCCTAGCAAACTCTACCAGTCATGGATCTACTACCTCCCTCCTGGTTCCATAACTACAAGGAATGACATGAAGCATCTCTTTCTAGAAAAATTCTTTCCTGCTTCTCGTACCGCTTCCATCTGAAAGGAAATAAGTGGTATCCATCAATTCCCAAATGAATCACTCCATGAGTACTGGGAGAGGTTCAAAAATCTTGTTGCAGCCTGCCCACAACATCAAATCCCCGAACAACTCTTGATCCAATACTTCTATGAGGGGTTATTGGCTATGGAGAGAACTCTCATAGATGCTGCAAGTGGCAGTGCTCTTGTTGATAAAACTCATGCACCTGCAAGAGATATCATAAGTAACATGGCTGCAAACACACAACAATTCTATACTCGAGAACATGATCAAGTCAAACAAGCCCAAGATAATCAATCCATAAAGCCTAACAAGATGACTGAGTGGATGAGTGAACATACAGGTCTTGTGCGATAGCTAGCTGTGGCCACCAAATCCCCAACCTCGTCTTCTCTGCAATCAATGTTTCCTAGACCAATCAAAAACTGTGGAATCTGCAACTCTTCATCTCATCCAACTGACACATTTCCACAACTTCAAGAGGATCAATCTGATTCATCTGGACCAATGGATCTCAATGCAGTATATGCTCAGCGGAACACCAATCCTCAACAATCAGGTCAGTTTGTTAGAAACTTCAACCAACCTCACTCTGAGCCCTTCTCTTCTTCCTATAACCAAGGCCTTAGGTATGGTAATCCCATATCTCACACCCCTCAATTCCCTCCCCAAAACCCAAACCAATTCCAATATGGTCAAGGTGGTGGTAACTTCCATCAACCTTATCCTTTTGTTCCTCAACCTCAAAGGAACAATCCTCCTCCTGGATTCCACTATCCGAATGAGCATTTCCAATTCCCAACCCAACACAATCTCTTTCCCAAGAACCAAAATCAAGGTAATCCCAATCCGGGACAAGCCTCTTCTTACAAGCAACCATGGGAATGTGCAGTGGAAGAACTTGCCTCCTTCACCCGTTATAGCCTTAAAAACATTGAAACTCAAATAGGTCAACTTTCATCCCACCTGATCCAGCAACAACAATCAAATTCTTCCCAACTCCCAGCTCAACCATTACCCAACCCCAAGGGTAATGTAAGTGAAATTTCACTTATATCAGGAAAGCAACTTGCTATGCCTCAAGATAAATCCTCAAACCCTCCTTTGAATGTTGACCTAGAAAATGAAAAGAAAAATAAAATTGAAAAGGAATATGAATCCATTCCATCACCTCCTTCCATTCCACTTAGGAATCCAATTCCTTTTCCTCAAGCCGTTTCTAAACCAAGGAAGTCCTTTGAACCTGATCCTGAAATGCTCGACATGTTTAAACGCGTTGAAGTCAACATTCCCCTCTTAGATGCCATAAAACAAATTCCTAAGTATGCCAAGTTTATTTAGGAATTGTGCACCCACAAGAGGTAACTTAGGACCTTTGAAAATGTTTCCTCCCAGAAGTCCACTCCCATAAAGTGCAAAGATCCAGGGACCTTTACAGTCCCATGCCAAATTGGAAGTTCCAACTTTGATGATGCCCTCATAGACCTAGGAGCCTCAATTAATTTCATGCCCAAATCCATATTCTCCAACCTTGGTCTAGGTCCCTTGCACCCAATAGGTGTTTTCATTTAGTTAGCCAATCGAAGCACAACCAGTCTTGAGGGAATAATTGAGGATGTACCTGTCCGAGTCAATGATCTTATCTTCCCTGATGATTTTTATGTTCTTGACATGGAAGGTGATACAAACTCTTCTCAATCTCCCCGAATTCTAGGAAGACCATTCCTCATGACTGCGAGAACCAATATTGATGTCCTTTCAGGCATCCTATCCATGGAATTCGGTGACCAACTGGTCAAGTTCAACATTTTCCAAGCCATGAGATACCCATCTAAGGATCACTCTGCATTATTAATCAATGCTTCTGAGGACACTTCTAAGAGTCCATTGAACCCCATTCAATCATTTTCATCCTGTTCTGAAGAGATAGGATCTTGTGAAATCTACACTAGGATTAACCAAGTCATAAATGGTGAAGTTGATGTGGACCTTTCATTCATAGAATCCATCAATTTAGAGGATCTTGAAAACTCTCTTGAATCCCATCTCAACTCTGATCAAAACTACTCCACCTTGGACAGTATTGGGAAAAATGAATCTGATGCAACTGAAGTCCCATCCTCAATTTCTGAGTTTCCTAACCCAAAAATTAATGATGAGAGTGATCTGAAACCTCTTCCTGCACACCTGAAATATGCATCCCTCTTCCATTATAACTCATATCCTATCATTATCTCTTCCACACTTACTAAAACAGAGGAGTCCAAACTTGTTCAAGTGTTATAGGAAAACCAAAAGGCCTTAGGTTGGACCCTAGATGACATACCAGGAATCAACCATGACCTTTGCATGCATCACATCCATCTTGAGGAATCATCCAAACCAATTAGACAACCACAAAGAAGACTCAATCCACTCATCCTTGAGGTAGTTAGGGAAGAGATCACCAAGCTTCTTCAAGCTGGTATTATCTACCCAATTTCTGATAGTGAATGGGTTAGTCCAATTCAAGTTGTACCTAAGAAGGGTGGGATAACTACTGTCACAAATGAACATGGAGAGGTAGTTACAACTCGATTGAAGAACAAATGGTATATGTGCATCGACTATAGGAAATTGAATGTTGAAACCCGAAAAGATCACTACCCTCTTCCATTCCTTGATGAAATGCTAGAAAGATTAGCCGGAAAGTCACACTATTGCTTTCTTGATGGATACACCGGCTATTTTCAAATCCCAATATCACCTCAGGACCAAGAAAAGACTACTTTCACATGCCCCTTTGCAACATATGCATATAGAAGAATGCCTTTTGGCCTTTGTAATGCTCCTGCAACATTCCAGAGGTGTATGATGAGTATCTTTTCAGAATTCATAGAACACTGCATGGAAGTCTTCATGGATGACTTCACCATTTATGGTGAGTCATTTGAATCTTGTTTGAATTCACTCTCTCTTGTCATCCAAAAGTGTGTCAAGTGCAAACTTGTGTTAAATTTTGAAAAATGTCACTTCATGGTGGCTAATGGGATTGTTCTAGGGCACATAGTTTCAAAAGATGCTATTGAAGTCGATCCTGCCAAAATTGAAGTGATCCAATCACTTCCTCCACCCACTTCTGTTCGAGACATCTGTTCATTCCTCGTTCATGCCGGTTTCTATCGTAGATTCATCCATAACTTCAGTAGGATTTCCCTCCCACTCACTCGGTTGATCCAAAATGATGGAACCTTCCATTTTGATGAGGTTTACAAGAGAGCCTTCATTGAACTCAAAACTGCTCTTACATCTGCCCTGATAATCCAACCCCCAGATTGGTCCTTACCCTTTGAGTTAATGTGTGATCCTTCTGATAGAGCTGTTGGGGCTGTTCTTGGTCAAAGAAGAGAAAAAATTCCTCATGTCATCTATTATGCCTCAAAAACATTGGATGAAACTCAATCTCACTACACTGTCACTGAAAAAGAACTTTTAGCTGTGGTTTATGCCTTAGATAAATTTCGGCCCTATCTTTTCGGTGCCAAAATCATCATCTTCACAGACCATTCTGCTATTAAGTTCTTACTCAAGAAAACTGATTCCAAACCAAGGCTAATAAGATGGATTCTAATGCTCCAAGAGTTTGACCTTGAAATCAAAGATAGACCTGGAAAAGAAAACCCTGTGGCTGATCACTTGAGTAAAATTCATAATTCTCCTCACTCTGAAATCATTGATCCTGAATTTCCAATTGAGCACCTTTCATCTCTCACTCAAAAAATACCATGGTTTGCCCCACTTGTAAATTACTTGGTTTCTGGTGTTTTTCCTGAAATTGTTTCAAAAGAACAAAAAATGAAGTTGAAAAGTGATCCAAAATACTATTTTTGGGAAGAAAATAAACTTTGGAAAACTGGGGCAGACATGGTAATTAGGAGATGTGTTGATGAAGATGAATATTCTTCCATCTGAGAATTCTGTCACTCAATGTCTGGTGGTGGCCACTTTGGACCACAAAGGACCTCCCAAAAGGTCTTAGTCTCTGGATTCTTCTGTCCTTCCCTCTTCAAGTACTAACATGAGTTCTGTCAATCATGTCCCACATGCCAAAAATTTGGCATAATCTCCAAAAGAAATGAAATGCCCCAAAAGCCCTTAATCTTTTGTGAAATCTTCGATGTTTTGGGTATTGATTTCATGGGACCATTTAGCCCATCCAATGGATTCTCATACATTCTTCTTGCGGTCGATTATGTTTCAAGGTGGGTTGAGGCCAAACCCACTAGGAAGGATGATCCTCATACTGTTAGTGAGTTCTTAAAGACCCACATCTTCCAAAGATTTGGCACACCACGTGCCTTGATCAGTGACTTAGGAACCCATTTTTGTAATAGAACCATGGAATCTCTTCTGAAAAAGAATGGGGTTGTACATAAAACTTCAACTGCATATCACCCCCAAACAAATGGAATGGATGAACTTTCTAATAGAGAAGTGAAAAGAGTGCTTGAGAGAATTGTAAAACCCACAAGAAAAGACTAGCCTGAAAGACTTGGTGAAGCACTTTGGGCTTATCGAACTGCCTATAAAACACCCATTGGGATGTCTCCTTTTCGGCTTGTTTTTGGTAAAGCATGTCACTTACCAGTTGAAATACAACATAAGTCATTTCGGGCAGTGAAAACATGTAATTTTGATCTTGAAAAATCTGGTGAAGAAAGATTGTTGCAATTGGATGAACTGGAGGAGCTTAGACTTGAATCCTATGAGAATTCCAATATGTACAAAGAGAAGGCTAAGGTACTCCATGACAAACACATCCTGAAAAAGGTATTTCATGAAGGTGAAAAGGTAATTCTCTTCAATTCTTGATTTAGGCTTCACCCAGGTAAGCTTAATTCTCGTTGGGAAGGTCCTTTTGTTATTACTAACGTTTACCCATTTGGTGCAGCGCTAGTCCAAGACCCCTCCTCCAAAAGGAAATTTACGGTAAATGGACATCGGTTGAAGCATCACTATGAGAGGACACAAAATCCTGGATCATCATCTACTTCCATTGGATCCACAGTAGACCCACCACTGGATGGAGATGGAAACCCACCAAATCCAAACCAGGGGGCACCTCTTTCCCTTTAACTCTCCTTATCTTTTCCTCTCTCTACCTCTTTCTTCTTCTTCCTCTCTCATTCATTTTTTTTATCCATTTTCTTTATCAAAACCTTTATTTTTCACTTTCTCTTTTGTGTGGGTGTATCTTTACAAAAATAAAAACAAAAAAAAATCACCAAAAAAATCACTTAAAAAATACAAAAAAAATTATAAGTCATGCTTACTCACCATCGAGTTTTGAAATTTTGTACAACCATTTTGGGGAGTTAACAGACATGTTTTCATCTCAAAAATTTTGTATTTTCATGATGACTTTGGATAAAGAATTTTGTGTCAAAACCAAAACATTTTGAATGCTCAATTTTTGATTTGGAAAATTATTTTCCCCAACCGCGAGAACACACATTTTCTTTCATGCCAAGGCCACCTATGGCCATCTTTTCAAAATGTGTGTTTTCACCCCCATTTGTGAGTCTTGAGTTTGTGGACCTTCGAGCTGAATTTCCTACCTTAGTGTGTATTAATATGATAGAGGAATATTCTGAACCACATGAAAATCACAATAGCCAAATAGCCTCCCATTTCCCTTACATTAATCCTCCTTTTGAAAGCCCTTTTGAGCCTATGAAAACCTTTTCTTTGATAGCCACAGTAAAAGCCCAATGCCTTATCCCACCCAATATCAACATGGATTTTCATTGCATAGGTTTTTGAAATTTAAGTGTGTGGGGGGGGAATGGATTTTATTTTTTGGTATCATTTCCTTACTTTCTGGTGTGTTATCATATGCTTGAGGGAAAGAATCCATTTTAGTGTGGGTGGGAGGTTATCATTCAGTGGGATTTGGGAATGTATTGTACAAATGATATTGAAAAGTGTTAAAAAAATCAAAATCAAAATCAAAATAAAAAAAAAATCAAAAAAGAACTGAAAAAATGGGTTGTGTCTTGGGTAGGTCAAAAATCACTCTTCCTCAACCTTTTATCTTGTTATAAATATTACAATTAGTGTCGTGAGGAGATCAAACATGGGTTAGGATATGAGTGTGAGATCTGTTTCAAGGTCAAGTTTCGAAAAAAAAGAAAAAGAAAAGAAAAGAAAGAACACTTGCATTATATTCTTATATCATTTTGAGAAGTTTTGTGTCTTGTGAATATTCCATAATCTCATTACCTTCATATTTTATTCCTCTATTGTGTCTTTCTTCACACAATCATTCCTTGTAAATATGTGTTTTCATTTCCTTCCATGTTTTATTTCAAAAAAATGTGCATTGCTTTTTCTATGTTGGTATTTTAACCCTCTTCTTCGCTCACTTGGACATTATATTCCTACCGTCCCATAGCCACGGAAAAACCCCTTAAAAAGACCTCTTGATTCTTGTTCACTTTGGATATGGATTATAAGCTGAGAGCTCTTTTCAAACTCTAAGATTTTCATTTTTGGTTGGTGAAAGAGTGAACCTCCACAAATGAATTTTATCATCTTGAGAGGTGTGAGTTTTGAGTGTCCACATTTTCAATTTCTAAATTTTAGCATGAAAAAATGAATTAGTTTTGGAACATTGTTTCTGTAACAACTTTTGGTGGAATTCAAAATGGATGAGTGAAATAGTCTAAACCTCCCCTGATTGGAGAAAACAAAATTTTAATATCTGTTGGTGAGTAAAAATGATTTTGTCATGTTTTTATATTTGTTGCACATGAGGACATGCACAAAACTAAGTGTGGGGGAGTTGATGTTATTAATATTTTCATTACTTATTATATACTCTCTTTACTGATTTTATTTGAAATATCCATAATTTGTGTGAAATATTAATGTTTTAATATTAAGTATAATTTTTGAGCATTTTTAGTAGTCCAATTGAATCAGTTTAATTTTTTAATACTAACTATCACTATACTGATCCAAATTGTGTGGTTCTTGTTTTTTAGGATTCTCCTTTAAATATAAAACATTTCATTAGAAGGTGACATGAGCCAATTCTTCCATTTGAAGGGTCATATGGTCCTCACAAACAAGACCAAAGAATCTGTGAACAAACTGGACCAGCCTTGAAGATTGATTTACTGGCCTCAATACAGAATTTCAAAAACATTAACTCTGCACCATAATTTGGGGGACACTAAATTTCATCTTGGATAAAAATTTCAAGGCCCAAATCCAAGTACAAGGGGCCCAAATAAAGCTTTGAAGTCCAGCCCACCATTCTAGCCTAGAATTAAAATCAGTATAGTATGCATGACATATCTCATTATGTAAGAATCAAATAGAGCTGAGCTTTTGCAGTGTTAAATAGAAGATATAGGCGGCCGATGTTGTTGAAAAAACCATTCGGATTTGAAAGCATCTTCATATTCAAAAACCCATTCACATTATGGACTTCAAAAAGGATGGATTGAAATGGAAAGTTTAACTTTGTTTGATCAAACGGCCATAACTTTTGATAATTAAGTTAAAATGACTCCAAATTTTTATAGTAGTCGGCCAACAGTATTTTCTACAACTTTCCAGAAGGAGATATGTGAGGATTCGGATGTCTGTATAGCCAAATTGGCGGTCCAAGTGTAGGGACAGATTTGGAATGCAAACAGTCCACTCCTCTGGCTATAAATACTCTCCCCTTCTCTCCTTGAGAGGGGTTGGCATTTCAAAAGAGAGGAGAACATATTGGCACGACCAAGGCCTTTCCAAAGGCTTGGGAGGATCTTCCATACTCAATTTTTAACTTGAGAGAACTTTCCTCCTCTCTTTGTTTTCACTTAATTTTGTGTTCTTCATTTTTGTAATTTTGTAAGTCTCTTCCTTTGTAATTCTGTTTTAATGCAAGTTACTTATTCAATATCTCTTATTCTTATCCACCTTCTGTAGTTTAATATTTATTTTCTTAAATTAGTTTAAATTCAGTTGAATCCCCTTCCCTTTTTTTATTCCTCATTCAATCAAAAATCCGTTTTTAATTATCATCATCGTTTGTGTGTGTGTGTCGATGTACCACTCTTTTCTAATCCCTTTCTTTTTCTTCTATTCGTAATTTATCATCATAATTATTATAACCAGAATATTAAACAACCAAATGGATGAGTAAATATCTCATTGGGGTGAGTTATAATTTAGGGATATTAAGTGATTGAGAGTATTTTCTCGATGAGTATTCGTTAATTTAACATTGTGTATGTTGGACTTAATTTGTCATGGATTAATGACATATTTTGTTTAGCATGTGGTTTCCATGGATTATTGGAACTAAAAATAAACTACCATAAACATGTACTAATTGAGATTAAAATCCTAATTATGTTAAGGCCTGGATTAAAGCTTTAACACTTAGGAATTCTAATCGATGTCAACTTGTGAAGTGGGTGTTAATTTAAATGCAATATAAAGCAAAGCTCAAGGATATCACTAGATTAACTCCCTAATAATGAACTCACCCCAATCTTTATAAATTTATTAAATCAAACATCACCCATACATTATTTCATAAGCTCTGAAAACAACCCCCCCAATCAGAATACAATTAACTAAAAACAAACGACTATTTCAAAGTATCATCGCTGAGGATTCGACCCGAGTGCTGCTATACAAATTATCAGAGCACCAGAACTTTGACCAGTCGATGGGCAACAATCGGCCATGCGTTTCAAGGAGAATCTCTCATCTCTATGTCTTCGTATAGGATGGACCCTTCTGAGTAATGAGAGATATGTATATAGCTTGATGATCTATTGCAGTGTGGTTTTTTTCGACCAAGTGTGTCACGATGGGGTGCAACTATATTGTTCGTGAAGAAGGCCGACGACATTTTGCAGTTGTGTGTCGATTATCATCACTTAAACAAAGTGAAAATAAAGAACCGCTATTTTCTTCCGTGGATTGATGACTTATTCGATCAAATGAAGGGTTCAAGTTGGTTCTCAAAGATCAACTTGCGGTCAGGATATCATCAGATGCGTGTAAAAGATGAGGATATTCCGAAGACTGCTTTTCGTTGTCATCATTGGAATTATGAGTTCATCATAAAGCCGTTCGGTGTGATGAATGCTCTAGCTCTGTTCATGGGATTGATTAATGCTGGGTTACCTGAGTTACTGGACAAGTTTGTGGTGGTCTTCATCGACGACATCCTTGTGTACTCCATGTCTGAAGAGGTGCATGTTGACCATCTATGAGCTGTTTTGGGAGCCCTTTGCCAACATCAGCTATTTTGGAAGTTGTCGAAGTGTAATTTTTTTGCACGAGAAGTCCATTTCTTGGGGCATGTGGTGTCCCAATAGGGAGTTGTTGTGGATCCATCGATGATAGAAGCAGTTGTGTCTTGTGAATCCCCCAAGACAGTTTCATAGGTGCGAAGTTTCCTTTGTCTCGCAGGCTACAACATGAGGTTCATCGCCAATTTCTCATGGGTTGCGGCCCCTATAATAGCTTTGACCAAGAAGGATCAGGCCTTCGTATGGACTGATCAGTATCAGGTATCCTTCAAGTATCTAAAGGAGAAGTTAGTATGTTCTCTGTTCCTTTGTCTTCCGGCTGAGGGAGTCCAGTTATATGTCTTCTGCGATGCTTTGAATATGGGGTTAGGCTATGTTCTCATGTAGACAAGGTCAGTTGTTTCTTATGGGTCTCGGTAGTTGTGTCCCCATGAACACAAATATTCCACCCATGATCTTGAGTTGGTAGCTGCGGTGTTTGCTCTAAAGTTGTGGAGACATTACCTCATTGGTGAGCGCATTTTGGTCTTCACCAACCATAAGAGTTTGAGGTATGTTTTCTCCCTTAATGACTTGAACTTGTGGTAGCATTAGTGGTTGGAGTTCTTGTAGGAATACGACTTCAAAATATCGTATACACCCAGAAAGGGGAATGTTGTAGCTGATGCGCTGAGCCGAAAGTCACGTAGTGATGCTGTGCATGAATCTGGTGATTCCTGGAGAGTAATGGAGGAACAGTAATCTTTTCATCTTGATATGGGAGAAGTCGGAGGTAGACGATGTCTTTTTTAGAAGACGGAGCAGTAATTCCTAATACACAAGGTGGACGTTTCTTAGTTGGTGGATCATGTGGTGGATGTCTGGAGAGACCAAGTTTTTTGTGGTGAGGCCCCTGATGGTTGGTCTGAGGATGAACAACACAGAGTGTTGTATCATGGAAGGATTTTTGTTCCCTTGGCGATGCGTGAGACGGTTCTCAGAGAGTTCCATAGTTAACCTCTACCAGTACATCCTGGCATGACAAAGATGTACCAAGCTTTGAGCAGTCTGTTTTGGTGTCCTGGGCTGAAGTGCGCAGTTGTGGTGTTTGTGTCTCGATGTTTAGTCTGCCAGAAGTTGAATGTTGGACACCGTGTTCCTGGCGGTCTTCTCCAGCCAATATAGATTCCTCAGTGGAAGTGGGAGGATATCTCAATGGACTTTGTTACTGGTTTACCTCGAGCTCTAGGAGGACACGATGCTATTTGGGTGGTAGTGGACCATTTAACAAAATAGGACCACTTCATAGAGATCAAGGAGTCGATCTCAGTGGTTGTTTTGTCGATGCAGTATCTGGAGGAGGTGGTGAGACTTAATGGAGCCCCTAGGATGATCATTTCTAATCAAGATCCTCATTTTACCTTCCAGGGTGTGGAAAGGTCTCCAACATGCTTTCGTTTCTCAGTTATGTCTTAGCACTGCTTTTCATCCTCAAACGGATGGTCAGGCGGAGTGAACCATCCAGACTCTTGAATACATGTTACGCTCTTGTGTTCTTGATTTTGGAGGCTCATGGATGAGGCACTTACCCTTGGTAGAGTTCGCTTACAATAACAGTTTTCACACCACCGTCGGTATGGTACCGTTTGAAGCTATGTATGTCCGACCTTGCCGTTCTCCATTGTGCTGGACTAGGGTCAGAGAGTCAGAAATTCTCGGACCAGAACTAGTGCACAATACAACAGAGATGGTTCAGGTGATTCATGAGAGGATGAAGGCAATGAAAGATCATCATAAATCATATGCTGATCAAAGATGGAGACCCTTAGAGTTTGATGTTGGGGATAATGTGATTCTGAAGGTGACTCCATGTCGTGGGCAGTGAAGTTTTGGTCATGGGAGTTAGCATTCTCCCCGGTTTGTTGGGCCTTTCGAGGTGTTAGCTCATGTTGGAGTTGTGGCGTATCGAGTGGCACTTCTACCACATATGAGTCGGATACTTGATGTTTTCTATGTATCACAGCTATGTCATTATCTTCATGATGACTCCCACATCATCGATTGGGGAGAGATCGATGTTGATGATGATTCCACCTTTGAGGAGTGACCCGTGGAAATCCAAGACAACAAGGAGAAGGTGTTGCGCGGACATTCCATCCCCTTAGTTCGTGTCTTGTGGTGACATGGTGGCATGGAGGAGAGTACTTGGGAATGTGGGTCACAGATACGTGCTGAGTACCCAGAGTTGTTTGATGTTTAACTCTTTCCATGTATTCATGTATATTTTTTGGTTATGAGACTTTAATGTTTATGAGATGGCTCTCTCTGTTTCTCTTGGTGGCTTGCTCTCTTTTGAGAGGTATCTCGAGGGGTGGATTATTCAGACCCTGTTTCTTTTTCTATTTATATGGTTTTTGGATTCTCGAGGATGAGAATGTTTTGACAGGTATCTGATGTAATGGCCCGGACCTCTCCGGTCCTTTCCTTTGTAAAAAATGCGGTACTAGAGGTGTTCTGGGAGGTAAAGGCGACTTGATGTGCATTTGGGTGGACTTTTAAGGAAATATTAAGGGTTATGGCCTTCTCATGGGAGGCACACGGTTTGCCTAAACCAAGTGGCCAAATCGTGCATGGCTAGTCTTGAGGGCAGTGGCTAACGTACGGTTAGCGCACGGTTTGCCTAACCATGCGTACTAACCATGCGGGCACTTAAAGTTAGATCCTAAATTTTAGAATCTTGACCGTTTTGCCTTTAATCACCTCGTTTAAGCCCCTAATCGTCCATAACTTGGGATTACCCTTCCTTGGAGGTGGAAGAACCTCTCCCAAGTGTTTTGGAGGCAATCCAGAGGCTTCTCTTCGCAATTCAAAGCCGGTTTCTTGAGGTATGTTCCTGTTCTTATTTGGATTCATAGATCTTCTTAGATCTACTCATCCTCTCCTCTCGTCTTCTTAGATCTATGCCCGTTATGGGTAGATCTAGGTATGTGGATGTCAGTTATGATGAGATTTGGTTTTGGTTGTGATATGAGAGGAGATCTAAGGAGGATTCGAGGAGAATCCACCCAGTTCTTAGGCGTGCATTGATCGTTGTGGTTTTCCTCGAAATCCATTGAGGTAGAGGATTTGTGGCTTCTCTAATTGCTTATGTGAAATCGTAGAGTTAGCATGATTTAGCCTTTGGATCACAATGGAATTGACCTAATTAAATATTTGAACCGGATTAAGAAATTTCCTTGAACGTATGTTGTTGCCTCATGTTTTCAAGATAGTGTGATATCTATGCCTTACTTGTTAGCAAGTTTCTCTTTAAGAATTGATAAAGAATGTAAAGCAGGAATTAATTGATAATTAATTGGCTAAAATAATGAGGCTTGAAAAAGAATTTGGTTCTTGTGGTAATTTGATGTTGATTAAGTTGGCATAGTGAGCATGTTTAATCCTTGGGATAGCTTACTGAATTGGTTTGTGATGTTGGAACCAAATAATTTAATATGTTAATTCAAGATGGATTTATGAACTTTATTGTTTGAATTCCCTGAAGGGTTTTGAGTTACCTTGTTTTCGTGAATTAGGGTTAAAATCTTATTTGATGTGATGCTTTTTTCCTGCTGCTTGTGTTGTGTTGTGACCCTGGAGGGGTGTTGTGATACGTGGAGGCAGGGAGGCCTTGTGGTTGTGGCAGAAGATGACGCCTAGAGTGGCGAGATGCATCGGTTTATGCATGTGTGTGTCAGGGAGGACACCACGGATGATGGTATGGAATGGATGTGTTGGCTAGACATTTGGTGGATTGATTGGTTGTTATCTACTTTACTTTTCCCCACTGCTCAAGGCAGATGGTTTTGCTTACCCTTCTTCCGAAAGGGGTGAATATGCATGGGGTATGCCACGTGCTTTCCCTGTTTAGCCTCTCGAGGGAGAATGGGCCTACGCTCTTTCTATGGGCGGTAAAGACTCAACGGGTAGTATATTAACTCATCATGTTGAGCCCCCTTGTGTTTAGTAGCATAGGATGATTTTCTAGAATTCTTGGGAAGATGGGAAAGGAATTCTAAAATGAAATGTTGATTAAATGGTGAAAATACACAGGGATGGAGATGCTGGAATTTAATGGTGATGTTGTAACATTAAAGGAAGAGTATGTTTTGAATGTGATACCAAAAAAGTTTAAATGTGGTTTTTGTTCATGGTTAATTAACGTGCAAATAATCAATTATTGTAAAGTGGAATTGATGAAAAGGGAAATGAAGTAACTTAATGAAGTTCTTTAACTCGTTGCGTGCTTATAGGATGCCTAGTCTTAGAAATAGTAGCTCGGAGTCTGAGAGACGTTAGCTACAGTTGAGGCTAAGACTAGGTTATTCATATAGTGTGGTTGTGAGTTATATATATTCTGTACCTTTTGTGTTTCTATATGCTACTCCACCCTGTCTGTATGGGCAACTGACTCCCTAGGGATTCTGAGCCCTGGGGGATCTTTTCCCCAACATTCCGATGGGAGGGTGAATGGCTGACTACCCCCTTTGACCCCGTTCTCTCTTCTTGGTAGATACTAGTGTCATTGGCACAATAGTTAGTTTTCCTCATATATGTGTGTAGAGGTCTGTAATGGCTTGTGCTTTTTTCCACACATATATTCCGGATGTAGTATCTTATGGACTACTATAGGTGTAACGTGTATAGGCTGTGATGGATTGAGGATCCTTACGCGGTGTATGGGCTGTAATGGCTTGAGGTATAATACCTGACGTATGATACACGTTATGTGGGCTATGGTGGCTCTCAGAACCTACCTGGTTACTTTTGGTTGTGAGGATGGTGTGGAGCTTAGCCCAGGTGTATGTGGGAAAGACTTTATGGTGCACGAGGTGCAGATTGTGGAGCTAGGCCCAAGATTATATGGGCGAGCCTTTAGAGAGAGATGCACATGACGTATGTCATTGGGGAAAGGTGGAAAACTAGTGGGGAAGTAGTAGCGGGGTACCCTTGATGTCCTTTTTTATATGATATATTCCTGTATGCGTTATTTGGTGACAGTATCCATGGTGAGGTTGGGAACATAGTATACCTGTTTAGGTAATGAGTTAGTTTCACTTGTTGTTCACTATGCTTTAGCATGCCTTCTTTAGTTTCTCACGAGAGGCTTCGGGGAGGATCCTACTGAGTATGCTGTTATAATGACTCTACATATATATAAACTGTTTTTCAGGACACTTGGAGCAATTTGGAGATCAGGATGGTAACTAATAGCTTGTGGTTACAGGAGCTATTCAGGTTTGTGATCACTGCCATTTTACTTTCTTTTGGGTACTTGTAGTTTTCCCTTTCAGTTGTTGTACTTATTCATGGCATTTCATATATGTACATGGGTTCCTTTTATATTTCAGTTCTGAGTTGGAGTTGGTTGGTGTCTATCATATCTCTCTCTTCCGCATGTGTTCTATTATAGGGTAATTCCTACCATTTGTGTGTTTACTATACCCTCGGTGCTAGTTGCCAACTTGGGGCCTACTAGAGGCAAGACTCAGGGGTCATTATCTCCCTTCTAAAATTGCCAGCCCAGGAGGGGTACACTTTGTGGGGAGGGGGTCGTGACAATTATCAATTTTATCAGCATACTGAGACACCTAAATTTTTTTAAAAGAATTATCAATATAATAAATAATAAATGGAATTGATATTAAACCATCAATAATTTATGTTACCAGTTTTTGAAACCATTGAGAAAAAAAATTTGTCTGCGTTCATCAAGAGAAGCTGCTGTAATTTGTGGAAGTTATTTCTTGATATGATTATCATATAACCTACAAATAAAAAAGATTAAATACTGTAAAATAAATTATATAATAAGTGATAGAAGCACTCACATGACAAAAGATGTCATTTATTCACAGTTGAGCAGAACATATGTATGAGCTCTATGATGATCATCATCTGAAATCCATCATTCATGAACTCCACCGAAACCATGATAGATCCGGAATCAAGTTATTAGTATCCTCTCTGGAATTTCATCCACTGTGTTGATACCAAAAAACATAATCTGGTTGAAAACAAAACCGTAAGAGATATCCCCCAACTTTATCAAATGTGTCCAACATTCTCAGAGCACATTTTTTACAATGACACTTAATTGTGCCTTGTGAAACATATTCTAGTTTTGATGATGCAAATGCAATGAATGCTTCAACACCCTCAATATATGCAAGATTTAAACTAGAACTATTTGGACTTCTACGCTGATTTATCCAAGCTCGATCATCTAATAATGACTGATGTATACTTCCTTGTTCCATATTTTTCTACATAAATTATAAAATCATCACTGTTTTTGAATAGTTTGAAATTATAAAAACACTATCTAAAAAATAAGTTAAATAATCAAAACTACTTAATAATTATCATTAATTAAGGGAGACATAATTTCTAGTGGATTGATAGCTAATATTTTGTCTGATAGCTCATTTAATTGCATCTTTCAACCACTTATTATTGATAATTATTTCAAATTATTCCTAATTATTCTTAATTATTTCTAATTATTACAAATTATTATAAATTATTACTAATTGTTACTAATTATTACAATTTATTACTAATTATTACAATTTATTACTAATTATTACTAATTATTACTAATTAT
This sequence comes from Viscum album, assembly GCA_963277665.1. Lineage (NCBI taxonomy): Eukaryota > Viridiplantae > Streptophyta > Magnoliopsida > Santalales > Viscaceae > Viscum > Viscum album. The sequence continues at coordinate 476,970,346 of OY728151.1, forward strand.
TACTAATTATTACTAAATATTACAAATTATTACTAATTATTTCTAATTATTACTAATTATTCCTAATTATTCATAATTATTCCTAATTATTAATAATAATTACTAATTATTACGAATTATTACGAATTATTACTAATTATTAATAATTATTCCTAATTATTACTAATTATTCCTAATTATTACTAATTATTTCTAATTATTACTAATTATTCGTAATTATTTTTAATTATTCCTAATTATTCCTAATTCTTCCTAATTCTTCCATATTATTCCAAATTATTCCTAATTATTGCTAATTATTCCTAATTATTACTAATTATTCCAAATTATTACAAATTATTACTAATTTTTCCGAATTTTTAATAATTATTCCTAATTATATCTAATTATAGGTAATTATATCTAATTATAGCTAAATATATCTAATTATAGCTAATTATATCTAATTATTCCTAATTATATCTAATTATTCCTAATTATAACTAATTATTCCTAATTATTACTAATTATTACTAATTATATCTAATTATTCCTAATTATATCTAATTATTCCTAATTATTAATAATTATTCCTAATTATTAATAATTATTCCTAATTATTACTAATTTTTCTTACTTATTACAAATTATTCCTAATTATTACTAATTATTCCTAATTATTACTAATTATTACTAATTATTACTAATTATTACTAATTATTACTAATTATTACTAATTATTACTAATTATTCCTAATTTTTACTAATTATGAGTAATAATATCTAATTATTACTAATTATATCTAATTATTACTAATTATATCGAATTATATCGAATTATATCTAATTAAAACTAATTATATCTAATTATTACTAATTATAGAAAATTATTACTAATTATAGCTAATTATTACTAATTATATATAATTATTATTAATTATACCTAATTATTACTAATTATATCTAATTATATCTAATTGTATCTAATTATATCTAATTATATCTAATTATATCTAATTATTTCTAATTATTCGTAATTATATCTAATTATTAATAATTATATCTAATTATTCCAAATTATTCCAAATTATTACTAATTATATCTAATTATTCCTACTTATCTCTAATTATTCCTAATTATCTCTAATTATTCCTAATTATTACTATTTATTCCTAACTATTACTAATTGTTCCTAATTATTCCTAGTTATTACTAATTATTCATAAATATTACTAATTATTCCTAATTTTTACTAATTATTCCAAATTATTACTAATTATTCCTAATTATTACTAATTATTCCTAATTATTACTAATTATTCTTAATTATTACTAATTATTCCTAATTATTACTAATTATAGCTAATTGTTTCAAATTATATCTAATTATTACTAATTATAACTAATTATTACTAATTATAACTAATTATTACTAATTATAACCAATTATAGCTAATTATTACAAATTATAGCTAATTATTACTAATTATAACTAATTATAACTAATTATAGATAATTATTACTAATCATAGCTAATTGTTACTAATTATATCTAATTATATCTAATTATTACTAATTATATCTAATTATATCTAATTATATCTAATTATATCTAATTATTAATAATTATGACTAATTATTACTAATTATAGCTAATTATTACTAATTATATCTAATTATTACTAATTATATCTAATTATTACTAATTATATATATTTATATCTAATTGTTACTAATTATTACTAATTATATCTATTTATATCTAATTATGACTAATTATGACTAATTATATCTATTTATATCTAATTATTACTAATTATTACTAATTATTACTAATTATATCTAATTATTATCAATTATATCTAATTATATCTAATTTATATCTAATTATTACTAATTATATCTAATTATTACTAATTATATCTAATTATTACTAATTATATCTAATTATTACTAATTATATCTAATTATTACTAATTATATCTAATTATTACTAATTATATCTAATTATTACTAATTATATCTAATTATTACTAATTATATGTAATTATTACTAATAATATCTAATAATATCTAATTATTACTAATTATTCCTAATTATTCCTAATTATTCCTAATTATACCTAGTTATTCCTAATTATACCTAGTTATTCCTAATTATACCTAGTTATTCCTTATTATATCTAGTTATTCTAAATTATATCTAGTTATTCTTAATTATATCTAGTTATTCCCAATTATATCTAGTTATTCCTAATTATGTCTAGTTATTCCTAATTATATCTAGTTATTCCTAATTATATCTAGTTATTCCTAATTATATATACTTACTGCTAATTATATGTACTAATTGCTAATTATATCTATTTATTGCTAATTATATCTATTTAATACTAATTATAACTATTTATTACTGAATATAACAATTTATTGCTAATTATAACTATTTATTGCTAATTATATTTATTTATTGCTAATTATATCTATTTATTCCTAATTATATCTAATTAATATTAATTATAACTAATTATTTATAATTATAACTAACCATATCAATTTCTTAGTAAAACTAAATATAATTAAAAATCCATTGAAATCTAATTAAATTAGAACTAATAAACATCAATTAAAATTAACATTAAAAAATAAAAAAATATAAAAAAATAAAATATAAATACCTTAAACATTAATATTCTGAAGATATTGATGCCCTCGGATTGTTCTTGTATAAAAAACTTCAACTAAAAAAAAATTTCTCTTTGAAACTGAAAAATGAAGAGAGAGAGAGAGAGAGAGCAAGATCTGAATGATTTGGGAAAAACGGATGGGGGTATATATAGGTTAGATTAGTTGCGACAGGATTATTAGTGACGGTTTTCCCATCGCAACTGGTGTTTATTGCGACGGGTCCCGCCGCAATTACCCTCGCCCGCATTAATTACAGTCGGCGGTTAAAAGGTTATTTGCGACGGGTCCGGTCGCAAATAGTACCTGCCGACAGTATTTTTGCGACCGGATGACATCCCATCGCAAAAAGGTATTTACCGCCGCCGGGTATTTGTGACGGGTCCCTTTACAAATACCCTTGTGTAGTTTGGCGCGCAACCCACGTGGTTTGGTGCACAACCCGCACGGTTTGGCACGCAAGTCGCCCCAAACTATTTGCGACGGGAGACATCGCCCCATCGCAAATAATATTCGCGCGGTTTTGCGCGTAAGTCGCGCCAAACTATTTGCGACGGGAGAAGAAATCCCATTGCAAATAATTGGATATTTGCGACAAGCACTTTTCCCCGTCGCAAATAGTTTCCTGGACGGGTTATCTACGATGGGAAGAAATCCCGTCGCACATAACCCGTCGCAAATAGCGATTTTTCCCATAGTGAGTGTTTCCAATCTATTGGTATTAGTGATACCTAAACCAACTATTTCTCAAACCATTGGAACATGTACCCAACAAACATTACTATACAAATTATTTTCCAAAACCATTGTTGTTGGATACCTATATTACTGGTTTTCAAAATAGTTGGATTTTTTGTTGCTATAGGTTTGATTTCGAGTAGATTAATACTTAAAAAGCACATTTTTTGAATTATTTAATTAACTAAAAAATGATTTATGGGTAAATATTCATTTTAATATTATAATTTAATAAATTTTAAAATATCTTAAATGTGTTATCATTAAGAAATATTACGATTTTTATGTTTTGTATTTTATTTAATGATATAAAAGTTATAACATCATTTACATAGGTGATAAAACCATCTGAAAAAAGTACACATAGTGGTGATTGAATGATTTATAACATGATACATTATAGTAATTATATAATGTTCATAAAATATTAACAATTTCAAAAACATTTAATTGATGTGATTTATTAGATTTAACCAGAGGTGGATGATGGATATAAAGAACAATAATTAAGGAGAGCATTACCCTTCGGTTGATGTCTTCAATCTTATCTTCGACAGACTCTTGAAAATGACGGGTTTGGGACTCATTGTTTTGATCATAAGTTCAAATATGTTAAATAGGATTTTTAGAGATAATAACTGCGATGATATCCAAGATGAAGCCAAAGGTGAGGTGTGGGTAGGATTTGGTATAGATAGAATCCTTGTATAGGTTAGTTTGAGTGTCATTTTAAAAAATACAATTTTCTAAATGTGTAAGGAATGTAATATCTCATGGAAAGTGGTGCAATATTGTAAAATTAATTAGGTTAGGTTATTCATTGTCTCATACAAATATTTATGGAAAAAGTGTTATGATATTTTATGAATTTATCCCTTATTATGGCCCATTTAATTCATTTTACTAGTTACTATGGTACTCAGTTTCACATTGATTAGTTATTATTTTCTACAAAATTGAATTAATTTGATAATTTAAATGAATATAAAACAAAATTAAAATATATTTTTATTTAATTTTAAATTTAAATGTGATGAATATGAAATGTAAATTAGAGATCAAACAATTGAAATAATATTTTTTGAAATCAACAGTTTATGTATATAAGTGATATTATTTTTATTGCTTAACATGTAATAATAATTTAATGCATATTTATTTTCTTATAAATATAAGAAATACATTTCAATAAATTTTATACTCTATATTTTAAAGAATTAATGTTTAGATAATTACATTTAATATATTATAATAATAATTCTTTTAAATAAAATATTCTTTATTAACAAAAAATTATAAAATTCTTATACTTTATAACTCTTTATTTACATATTAGATGTTATTACCATATTGAAAAAATCATATATTGAATTCTCTTAGTCTATTTTTTAAAATGATTCTTTTAGACTTGTAAATATAAAATATTTTAAAAACATGGTTGTCTTCCCTTACACATGTCGCGATTTCCTTCCTCTGTTTTCCTCCTTCACTTCCCACCACCCACATTCCCTCCATTCTCCACCCCTCCGGCTCACAACATTCATAGCCTACTCCTTGGGCTCCTAGTGTATATTGTATGCTCTATGCTTCAGATCTTGTAACCCCTTTGATAGATTCCTCACTATTGATGAGCGTCTATGACACCTCCAGTCTTGCTTCTACCTATATACTCATCTTCATACCAATCTCATTCCCTCCATTACCCATGCCTCTTGGTCATGAGTTTCATCTCCTCCTCCAAGGGCTCCCACTACATATATTCTTCTTCATGCTCCAAATTATACAACACCTTTGATAGTTTCCTCACCCTTAGTGAGCTTCTCTGGAACCCCCAATATTCCTCAATTTCCTTTTATCCAATTATCTTCCACCGTTCTTCATGCTCTGCAACAACATCAAAAATCTCTTTACCATCTCTGGAACATCCTTTGTTCTTCAATAGTGTATAATAATTTTATTTTATGGAAGTTGAAGATGGTTTAATATTTCCCCATACCATAGAATTATCACATTCCTGGATCTATAATAGTTAAATTCAACCACCTTACTCATCCATACCCATATGCATCTCAGATCTTGTAATTTTTTAATTATATCTTATTTTTTTAATAATTTCTCTAGTATTCACTATTTCATTTTACAGTATTCATAATAAAAATCCATAATGTTTTACAATACATATACTTTCCTAAATCATGAATTATGGTATCCACTTTATTTATTCATCTATAATTTATCGACCACTTTCTATCATCATTTACTATAATATCCACTACTCTGAAAATGGGTTTTTCGTTTCATTTTATAATTTCTTACTTCTCTCCAATATTTATTATTTCCCATTCCATATGATTTTTTCATATATTACAACAATACATATAATACTTTGATTTCGAAATTCTGGATTGTACATCATTCGATCAGCTAATATTTCATCATCTATATTTTTTTCCAAGGTTGAAAGATATTTCCGCCATCATATTAAAGCGTGTAGCTATTTAGGTATGCCACACATATTTTATTTAATACAAAAATATTTTTAAAGAAATTCACATTTTATTTATTGATCATTTTTATTTTTATAAACTTGTTTAATTACATTCATAATAAAATTAATATTTTTTGTTCGAATATATATATACATTTATTAGGCTCATAATTTTGAATAGCATGATTTTCATGAAATCCATGAAAATTTAGTGAAAAGATAAACAATATGAACATGAAATCCCTTTTAAGATTTATATATTCAATGTTTCAAAGGATACCACTATGGAAGCAATATGAAAAAGGTTGTGAGTTAAGTATTATATTTCATTCAAATTGTTTCATTGTTTTTCATTCACTCACTATATATATTTAATATATTTCTCAGTACTTGTGAAATGAGAGAATCATTCAGTTCTAAATCTATTTGAAATGTAAGTTTTAATATGGATAGTCCATATAACATATGAACAACTAATATTTTAAATAGTATCAATGTATCTGGGTTTTCGACCGACAAAATTACATTGAATATTGGGGTACCCCTTATGTTGCTTAAAAATGAGGACCAATCAGTGTGTTTATGTAATTTTACTCTTATTATTGTTAGACACTTTGGTGTCCATGCCATTAGAGAAGAAAATTTATGTGGTTGTCATTCTAGGTATCCTGCATTAATTCCATGAATAAATATGAAACACTTTGATGGTAGATAAACTTTTAAATTACAAAGAAGGAAATATACTTTGATTTTTAAATTGAAATTCTTATTAACCAAAGTCAAGTGCAATGACTATCTTATATGAGGTTATATCAACAAAAGCCTCTATTAATTCATTGACAATTGTCTGTTTTTGTGTCTAGGGTCACATCAAAAGGGGGTTTAAAAATAGTAGTTGATGATAAAATATCATAACTATTTATTCCACACAAAATTTTGTCTACAAATAACTTTTTGATAAATTTTCTTATGTATATTTATAATTATATTGTTGAAATTTCAATGTAGTCTTCTATTGTAGACATGCAGTCCTGCATGATTGTTATTACTTATTAATATGCTTTCTTTGTACACTAATTCAAAACAAACTTAGTTAAAAAAATGTCATGATCAATAACTCTAGTGAATGAGATTCCACTTGAGGATGATAAAACACTAAAGATACAAGTTCATGTATTCAATATGTGTTGAAATTAATCATCCTAGTACTCCAAACATGTTTTTTCATTGATCCCATTCATATACATTAATGTGTGAGTTTACCATATAAAAATGAAACATTTATTTTATTTTTCATTAATGTGTTATCATGTAAAGATATTTCAATACATTATTCTATAATGGTGACATATTATAATAGTTTGTTTAATTTTAGTCAACATTATAAAATAACTTCAATAGGGAACAATGATTTAGTATACAATTAGTGTTTTTCACCTAATTTCTGTGTACAAATTGATGTTGTGAAGAGGGTTGTGCTATATTATAAAAATATTTCAAATAGATGAAAATCAATGAAGCTACTTTGAAAAAGGCAAGTCTCCTAAATAATTTTCACATCAAACATGTATGTTCAACCATTTGATTCTCAACTTCCACTTTTCAGTTTGGGATTTTACTTCTTTTGATGACATTATTCAAATAAGTGTTCCGGAGGAACATCTAATAGGTACATTTTATTACCACTTCATTTTTTCCTTTTTAAGTATTTTCAATACATATTTACTCCAGATAAATAAATAACCATTCTACAAAAAAATGCAGCCACTACATACTAAAAAAAATTTAAATCCGTATGTAACAATCTGTATTCTATTAGAAATGATATTATATTTTAGATAGTAATGGTGTTCATTAAGTAACATTTAATTTATTCTTCTATTTTTTAGAAATTATTGGGCATATGAATTACTCCAATCCTATGAAATTTATGTGAAATTAAAACCTAAATATCCTAACTGTTATAGAGGATGAAAGGTTACCCATTTTTTCTTCTCACATCACATGGCCGATAAATTACATTTAACAATATTGTTTATTTTTTTTCATACAGAGGGTTAAAATTTAACTATAGTTTATTGGGTGAAATTATAAATTAACCATGACATTACTTGGAAAAAATGACCCATCTACTCTTTTGATAGTGAAACTTATAAGGGAATATATATTGAGTCGTAGTATTTCTATCTATATAATAACTTTTTGTTCTATTTATTTACTATTAATTTAGTATATTACTTCATCACTATACTGTCAAGTAATATTTTGGTTCATATTTCATTCAATTTTATTTTCACAACTACCTTTATGGCAATGAAAAGAATTTTTAGCCTGGATATTCCAATTATCGAAATATTTAGATGTAGGTGTCATCTTACATGAAATTACTTATAAAATTTTTATGTTTCAAACTATCTATATTATAGATGTATTATCCAAATGTTGATATATATTATATTTCATATTTTATAATTATCAGGTCTAGGTTGATCATTTCATTACAATTTCATATTCCACCACCAACACATTCAAATAGTTATGTTACGACTATGATATAATAGAATTACAAAAAATAGTTTCTCATGTAAAAAACTATCAGGATGTTAGTAATATATCATAAACTTTATAATTTCATTATATATTATTACTTAATGTTCAATTATGTCTTTATCTAATATATATATTGATATATACTTAATGTTTCATAGTCTACAAGGTATTTAATAAAAGAAATAATACAAAAAACTTCAATGCACCACAATTGGTATTATGAATTGTTAAACTCTTGCATGAAGAAAGTGTACACTTAAAATTAAAAAAATTTATATTGGAAATGCAAAACATCTCTTAATAGCACTACTCACAGGTTTTAATTTTTTTAGTTTTCTTTATTACATATTATTGCTTTGTTATTTGGTTAGTATTTGAGTATATTATATGATATAAATCATTGTCTACTAAATTTTTTAAATCTAATAGTCTTAGAGTGAAATTTATGGTGGCTAACCACAGATAAACATTTTCAGTTGTTCACTGTGATAATAAAGTAATGAAATTTTTAACTAAAATAACTACTGAGTTGATATATGCTTTGATAAAAGTATAACTACAGAACTTTTTAGAATATGTCAATAGATTTTCTATTTATTTAAACTAACATTGTTGATTAATTTCCAATTTGAAACATGATGAGTTTGGTTTTCTTTCCAAGCTAAAATTTTTTAAATCAAAAAGAGTTTTTTTATCAATTTATGTAACAAATAAAAAAATTTAAAATCATCATCGTTCTTCAGAAATAAAACAGACACAATGTTATTTTCATCATAGAAAATGAAAATTTCATTTTTAATTTGAATCACAATTTTGAAGATTGTCTGGTACTACTAATTAAAAATTCCAAAATATCATTTTAAAAATCACAATACATTATTATTTTTATCCTTATTATATAGGATCATCATAGTAGAGAATATTCATGAGTTAATTATAGCATTAAACAAAACCTGTTATTATTGTATCCAAATTTCTCTAATTTGATTTACTAAAAAACAAACACCACCACATTGAAAAATTAAATTTATCCTTATATCATTAGAGATTTAGAGTGGTGGATATTTATGACTATGTTGAAATAGTGACACTATATTTAATACATCAACCAAATATATTTCTTTTAATTTGGTATATATCTTCATCCATGACTGATTGTCATTTTCATGGCATCATTCAAACTAAAAAACTCATTTTCTCAGGTCATTTTTATATTTTATATTTTTAAAACATACAATCAATTTATTTTTCTCAATTTTCTATTGATAATATTTTGATTTATGATTCTATGATTTCATTTTTCACTATTATATAAAAGTTATTAACTTAAATCCAATATCTATGTAGAAAAAATTATTTCATTATTTTGATGATGTGGATGTGGTGCCACCAAATATTATAGTGCCTTAAAACATCACAGCTACAAAAATCCATGTTAATGAAATGAATCCTTCTATAAAGGAGAACTTGAAGAACAATACTAAAAAATATCAGTGATTTGTTTTATTAAAATAGAAAGCTAACATAGAAATGAGATTTCTTATTTTATTTTCAAATTTATTTTTTGATTTTTTATTTATAGTATTAATTATATTTTACAGTCCACTTTACCTAAATGTTAATTTAATAAGTTTTTCCAAATTATTTTTACTTTGGAATATGTATTACATATCCAACTCGCACATTTCAGTTTACCTTGTATTTTCAATATTATTCACTTGCATGATGATTTACCACCTTATCCTATAGAGACATTGAATTATTTGTGATAAGAAAATCCCAACGATATCTTGTAGGCTTTGATCTTCCCCAATGAAGTGCGAAAAATCATCACAAGACATTATTACATTAAAACCATAATCTATGTATCCCTTTTCTAAGAGTAATAATCATTTACTTCCTTACCCATATACAAGGCTACTTATTATAGTGGATATGTAAAGTCAATGGTTGAGTAGTGGGATCCTCAGTCACCTTTTCCTCTATATGAATTGAAGTATAGTAAGGGGGATGTCTATAAAGCCCAACTTGCTTAATTGGATTGAACCAATATATTTCTACCTAATTAGGGATTGAAATTTGAGACTATTTATTATTAAAATATTGAGAGGACTTATTTATACCATAATAATAACATCCATCCTTTGTAATAGTTTTTTATCTAAGATAATTTTCATTATTATCCATATAAATTGGATTATAAATCAAATTAACATATGTTGATTCCTTAGTGATATTAATTCTATTTCCAATATAATGAAATAGGTATAACCTACTAAACATTATCACCTCAACTTATTAAACTCTTAGATTAATTAGTAGTTGATCCATTCATCATGCCATTATTGTCAGTCCTAACCAATATATAACTGTTATTAGATGTGTTAGGTTTTTCATATCCTTTTGGATAATGTATAAGGATAAGATCCATATATATTGATAATTCATTCTAATTTCCCATTATAATGACCTTAAGATTAATGGGGAATAAAGATAAAAATTTAACATATATTTATTGATGGTCCAAGGTTATGAACAATGTCCCAATGAATGAACAAATTATTTCCAATTACTTACTTCATAAGATGAGAACTAATATCCACAATGTACCCAAAATATATTGGCTATATATCATCCATTTCAAATGACTAAAAATTACTATCATTTCCTCTATGATAATCAACAACAAGACGATCAATAACCTTAATATTTTCACAACCTTGATTGTCATTGAGAACTATTATAAATATATTTCATGAAGATATTTGAAACAAAAAATTCTATTAACAAACAAAAGCTTCTTCTAAACAACAAAACATTATGTTAAAAAACAACATTCTGTTAACAAAAACATCCTTCTATCGAATACAACGTTTTGTTAAAAAAAATCGTGTTATATTTTTTTGGTTCCTAACTATAGATTATATGTAATCATTCAATATTTAAATTTTTACATTTTAATATTTTTAATATTAATTATTGTTTTTAATCATTATTGTCTTCGCATAAAAAAATATGGAATATTTTTACGTTGAATATTTTCTACAAGGTGACTTCATCGTTGGTTAATTATAAAACTTCAACCTATTGTCAATGAATAATAAAATTTTATAAATAGAAACATAAATATTTATTATAGACTTATTAACTATCATTTTATCATTATCTATTAAAAACTATCATTTTATCTTTTCTCGTATTGATGATTAGACCACATTCTTCTATTTTAGATTTCATCACTTTTTATTTCAGTGTAAAAACCAATGGTATAGTGAATGTTATTTGAAATGTCAGTTAATTCATGTAATTTACATCTTTATGCTCAAAATAAAATTTCCATTAAATTTATCCTTAATGCTTTCTATAATATTGAGGATGACTCAATAGTTCCTCCACCTATATTCATATATTATGTACCACTTATTATTTATTTATATATATTCCATATTAATGTTCATTATTAACATGGAACAATACTATTATCTTATTCAAACTAAGAATTTACTTATTGAATTGTATGAATGCATCATAAAATTACTAGTTTAAAATAAAATAAATTATGTACCAAGAATAAAATTTATTTAAATAGTAAAAATTTTCAAAAATTATTTAGTAAATTTTATATTTGATTAAAAAAATATTTATTTCATTGACATTTCAAATATATTATGTGTTCCATAAAATTAATATTAACTATATAATACTTAATGTACCAATTTTATATATGCATTAATAATGTTCACATTTCCAACAACCATATATCTAAATACAATATATCCAAGTACCATATAAAGAAAAAAATAAACAATTTTCATATCACATTTTTTAGCCTTATATTCCTTTAGTAATTTTACTAATTATGGCTTAATTAGTTATCATGTATGTATTTATTTTATGTTATAACATTCTACAATAATAAATAATGTGTTATTTTTTTTAGTTTATATTTCTATGTAATATAATATATTAAAAAAATGATTTATTTAAAGGGAAATACATACAAATATATATGGGTGCACATTCTACCCTAGATAAAATAGATTCTCCCTCAAAATATCATTACCATGATGAAAAAAATGTGGAAACATTTCTCCTACTACATGTTAAGGTTCCCAAATCACATTTTAAAAATCTAGATTCCCCTATAGAACATTAACCAAGAGAGTGATCTTATTTCCTTGTAAATTATCTCTATGATCTAGTATTTCTACTAGTTTATCCTCATATTAGATATAATGTTATAGTTTTACAACCTTAATGTTTAGTTCATGTGATGGATGAGTTAAATACTTTTTCAAAAGTGATACAAGGATCACATATGGAACTTATTAGTGGTTAAGTGGAAGTTCAATGTGATGAGATACAATCACAACATGATCATGGATTTTGAGTGGGCATGTTTTTTCTATCCCATATCTAACATCGTATCAAATATCTTTACCCTCTTTAGTGGTGATATTTGATGGAATATTTAGCCTCCAACATGAATCCCAACATCTTAATGATGATTATTTATATAGCTCTTATATTAAATTTGTAACTCTTTGGAATTGCCTAAATAGGTTTAATATTCTATGAAATGTAATGGGAAGTATATGGTCCATGTTAGTTCTTATGCCCCACTTCATCACAAAACATTAAATTTCTACACCATTTCCCATATAGAGCTTCGTATGGTGTCATTTAAATGATATAATATAAAATTATTTTGTTTGAGAACTCAACTTCAGAATGATTTTGATACCATCCTCCTTTGAAAACTATCAATAAGGTTATAAAAATATATTATATAATTTGAATTATTTTTTTTATATTGACCATCACATTAATGATGATTATTTTTTCTAAAGAACATCTTTATATGTAATCCATTTTGATGAATTCTTTAAATAATAAGGTAATCCTTATATATTGATCAAATAAAATTTAAAATGGTATTCCATTAAACCGTAACATTTTTTTGTGTATATCATTGATAGTGGATGAGGTGTGAAATATTATTGGATATAAATGAAATGTTCTTACTTCATAAGAAGATGAACCATAACCCAAATGGAAATATAGTCTTTATAAGTCTGGGGAATTATTATAATTAAATACATGATGATGTTCTCTCATTTAAATCAAGGTATTTGTAATGTTTTTATCATCGCCTTGAACCTATGATGTTCATCCTTGACTTCTTACCAAACCATGAACTGGGCTATTTAGTCTAAATTATCCCTATACATATTTTACCACCAAAATTTATCCTTTATATATCTATAATTTTTTTTATATTGGATTGAATAGAGAATAACGAGCTATATGCATTATACCAATGGACATTCTTCAATTTATTTATTTATAAGACACAAATTTACTTCTTGACTCTTATAATTCTATTATTTTCATGGTTGATCTGTATAATATTTCTTTCCAACTTTTAAAGCTCCATAAACTCTTTATATGCCTCCTTTATCTTCACATGGATTGATGGTTGAGTATATTATTGAAACAATAGTCATTCTTCCCTTCCCATATCATTTCCAAGTCCTCAGTATGAAAATCCTTGACAATTATGTCTCTTTAAATCCTCCTCATGGGTCATGAATCTCGATATTTCATGCTTAGAACATCATCCACCTTGTTTTCCTTCCCATGATGGTAATTGTTTGACAGTTCATATTCATTGATCAACTCCAACCATCTACTTTAGTACATCATTGAAATACTTCTATGTGAATATATATTTTATGATAATATTATTAGTGTATATATATATCACAATTTTCAGCATAGATACAATTATATAATATCTTTAATGAAATGATTTATACTATAAGATCCATATCAAGTATTGTGTAATTTTTCTCACGAATCTTAAATTCACATGAGTCATAAGTGATCACCGTGTCATTTAACATGAGGAAACATCCTAATATATTTTTATGATTTTCGATATATGTCAAAAAATATTCTCTACTATAGGTTAGTGTGTTTAAAATTGTAGTGACATTCATATATTAATCTCCTTGAAATTTTCTTCACATTCATTAGTCAAATGGAATGTGACTATGTTACGAGTTATCCTTGTTAGTTAAAATTATATTCATGATAAATGTCTCACTAATAATTGATATTATCAAAAAATTCCAATAAAATTATGTATCTCTTATAGAATTGTTTTTATAGTACATTATTTAATAACATGTAACCTTGAATTATCCATATATATACCCTCACTTTCTATTATATAACCCAAGAACCATACTTTTTAATGTAAGAATTCAGATTTTAAAATTCTGTACACATTTTCCCCTTTTTATGTTTTTCAGAGAAATAATAAAATGTCCTTTATTATCTTATTTAATAGTGGTATATATGAGTAATCACTTATAAATATGGCTACGAATGGATCAGTTAATTATATAAATATTCAGTTCGTCAGATCGATGACAATATGAAGGGAATTTGTATATCCAAATGGAATAACTATGAATTAATATTTTCCACATCTTATAAATAAGTATATCAAAGGTATATCACATCATTTTAACTGTAATTGATGATATCATATTTATGTTCTATCTTTTGTAAATATGTGTCCCCTCACTATTGATTGAATAAGACACCAAAATAAGGAAGATTATATTTTTTCTTGATTGGGATGTTATTTGTTTCGTGAAAATAAATGTTTATATGCATTGGTCAATAATATTTCTTAATAAATAGGTATATTTCACCCATTTTTGATAAAATTAGGTGAATAAATATGTTATATAGATACCCTTGAAGTCACTTCTTTATTCCTCCAATTCAGTCAGGGCTATCCTATATGAAGCCTTCAATATCGGCATAATAATTGGTTTGAGTTCGATTGAAAACTCAACTACACAATCTGGGAGAAGATCATGAAACTCATTGAGAAATACATTGATGTGTTCTTATACAATTGGAATACATATACAAATTATTTTCTCCCCATTTATTTCAACAAGATATCCATTGTTATTAGGTAACAAGTCTCATACAAGGGATGTAACTTCTAAGGTGATTTCATAGTTATAATTTCAACATTTGATGATCATAGGTTGATTTTGAGAAATATAATTTGATTTTCATATCATATATATTTATATGGGGTTTTGGTAGAGAGATCAAATAAATTCTCTAAATCCTATCAAATTATACCAAAGGAAGAATGATAATATTTTTAGGGAGAACATTCATAAAAACCCATTTAGATAATATTTATAGACATGGGATGAAATCATCACCCAACAAGTAATATTTAATAATAATTTCAAAAAATTCATATGGTTGGTTATTTTAGGATCTTAGAAAACATTTCAAATATAAATGATTTGGTGGATACATAATGAAATAACACAATTGAATATCCCGAGTGGATGATTAGTATACCTTTCACCACATCATTTTGATTACCAACATAAGAAGTTATGATTTCATAGGCATTCCCTTTATCCCATGAATTTATTACTTATTTGATCTATTTTTATTATTAACCTTTGTATTGGTGTTCTTATTTTTGCAATATCTTTAATCTTTGGGATGGATGAAGTGAAGTGTGGGTGGGGCATTATATTTAACTTTATTTTCATCCATGTTATTTGTTTTCCTATTCATATCATTTATAAATCAATGTTCTTAAGGAAATTAACTTCCACACTAAATGAATAAACCTATTCCTTCGAGACAATTCCCTCTATACAACATCCCACTTTTTGGCAGGTAGAAAAATAAAAATCCTTCTCTATATTTTTTTTCAATTTAGTTTGTTTTAAATATTTTCCTCTTTTTTCCTATATAACTAAAGAGAATAATGGGAGTATCCGGTTTCTACTTCCACATTGTAAGAGCATCCTGAAATTTCTTCTTAGATACCAAAGTCTCTTATATATAATCATTTTCAAATATATAGTATTAAAACACTAAAAAATGATTAGTTTTTTATTTTTATTTTAATGAAAAATCCAAAAACATGATTTTAAAGTCTAATGATGTTTTCATAATACGTACAAATTGATTTAATATAACAACCCTACCCCAATTACCATGAGACAATTCATTATTATAATACGTTGGAATGATTACATGGAATATAGTCCCAAAGGACTGATCAATTTAGAAGGCTTGGAAAATAGATTACATATATTAATGTTACATTACACTTACTGATATAATACACAACAAAAAAATTTCATTGATAATTCCATTAAATCCATTGCTTAACCCGGTATGTCAATCATAATACTCTTCTTGGAATCTGGGAAAAATAAAACATAATAATGGGGTGACCACAAATGCTCAATAAGGGTAAATAATTTAGCCGAAGCTATACTCATTTAAGGCTAGATGTATAATAAAATCAGCAACCTTTTAAACATAATCATGAACATAATATGGTAAAAATAAATCAAAAATTACCATATAAACATGGACATTGATACTCTACAATCAGACAATCACATTTAATAACAAAATTAAAAACAAGGCAATGCATAATATGTAACACCCCAAGAATTCATAATGTGTTATTTCTTCAAAAAAATTCAATAACTTGTACTACACGCAACACCGAGTTCAATCACACCTTGACTTACAAAAAAAGGCCATTAAAAGAGGTCATGAATAGTATTAACTAAATTTTAAACTTTATATAATCCTTATAATTTTAGAATCCACATTATGAGTTTCTTAGTCATAATGCAAGAACAGATTCATTTTCAGTATTGCACTTTTATCAACTTTTAATAGTGAAACCTTTTTAAATACAATATTTTATACTTTTTGACTAAATGGGGACATCAAAAAATTTAAAATGAAACATCCCAAGCTTCCATGGAATGCTTTCCTTTGAATAAAACAGTAGCGTGTGTTGTACGCAACTTCGTGTTTTAACACGTACCACAACCGATCAAACTAGCCGTTATGAATAGTAATACCTAATTTTTGAAATTATATATATTTTATTTTTAAAAATGGACTTCATTTTTGGATTCGGAATATCAAATTTAGCCTAAGGTGAAATTTTGGTACTTTTCGGATAACTTTAATATTTTGATGAATAGTGAAAATTACTAAATTTTAATTAAAAACAACTTTTTTAATCAAAATAATTAATAGTGATAAATTATTAATTTGAGTAGTTTTAAAGTATATTTAGAATATATTTTTACCACTTAATATAATGTTGGTCATTGGACATAATTTTACAATTAAACCGAACATAAACAAGTGTCAATCTTTTGATAGTTATTATCTCTTAAAAACACGCTTTTTGTTTTGACAGCGGGAATTAATTTTAAATTAATTTCTGCCACTTCTGTGTTTTGAATTTAGAAAAATGGATTCCATATTTGGAATCAGGATGTTCAAATTGTGTAAATAGGTAACTTTTATTTTTAGACATTTTGAATAATTACTGCGGTAAAAATTTTATTTACCATGGTTAAGGGTAAATCCGGTAAATAAGGGTTAAAAAAATAATATTATAATAATACTAAATTACCCTAAAACGTGTCTTAACCCTATTGGTTGATACATGGTCGACCATGGGCATCTTTGGGTCTATTTTGGGACCCCATGGATCCACTTGTAAGTGATAATGACACTTTATTTTAATTAAGTTAAAATGAATACAAAAATGGCATAAGCTTACATCTTTTAGAAGAACAATTTTTACATAAGGTTATACATGTTGGATTTTCGATTATAAATATTCATTAGAAAGCTAAAAAGATTTCCTACATAATGATATTTTATTTATAATTTTTAGACATTAAATAATTTATTTTATTTATGACACAATGATGATGCAGTAATTACTATAATAGTGAAAAATTAAAATAAGTGATATTATAAATACCCAAATAAATATAATATGAAACTTTTAATGAATTAAACTAATTTTCTAGGATAATATGATATATTAGGATTGATTTAATTGACTTTGTTCGAAGTAATCAATCTGTTATGAGTTTCACAAAAATCAACTAATGAATAGTGTCAAAATTGACATAAAAGAGTTCTTAAAACAAATATTATATTATTAATTGATATTAAATTCCTAAAAATCTAAGGTTCGGCCAAGAGACTTATATCATGATAGGTTAATCATTAATGGACCACTTGGGGGTCGCTTGGATGTATATGGTAAGTTTATTAACCATATAATATAAAAATACAAAGAGACATTGTAAAAGTGAAACTAAATAACTTAGAGTTAATACTTAAAGATAAGGTTAATATAAGTACCCAAACCTGTCTAAATTCTATTGGATGAGTTGTTTTCGACCCATCCCCACCTCAACCTTTTAATAGTCAACTTTGGAGCCATTGGAAACCGAATATGAATTTATTATAAATTAATATTTCTAGCTTTTCCAAAGGTGCCCCTCACCCCTCTTATAAAAGGGAACTCCTCCTTCTCATTTCTTCACACCTCTCAAGCCACTTGGCTCGTCCAAACTCTGCCCAACTAAGCTCCCCACATCCCTCTCATACTCCTTGAAGCTTCCCCTTAGGCAGAAAGAATTTCAAGAAGTCCTTTGGTTCCAACCAAAGTGAGTTACCTAAATTAAAGGAGGTTAACCTACCCCAACCAAGGAAAATTTCAAGGTAAGGGATTTTCTTATCTCACATTCAATTCCGTGAGATTTCCATTGTTCGCCACTAAATTATTGAAAGTGGTGTATTGTGTACGGCCATTTGATATATATTATCATGATTCCCTTTATATTCATGTTATTATGTAAATCATTTGGTGGTTATTAACTTTTGGCCATACGACTCAGTTGATTAACGTGGTAAGGGGTTTTCATCTCACTCCTTATTCCCGTGAGATTCATGCCATATTGCCACCATCACCTTTTGTGTGGTGTATGTACTACCCATAATTATATTCTTTGTGTAATACACTTTAATTTATGTATATTTACATATTCATTGTATGATACCTCTTTCATGGGTTGTATGTTTCATAAGTTACCAAATTGGTAAGGGTCATTTCAAAATCTCTTCATTATCCGAGGTTGTTTATATGTAATGATCTACTGGGATCTCATTATCATCCACATCCATGTTTCTTAAAAATGTATTTCAAAACATTTTTACTATTTACAAGAATATGGGTTAAAGTCATTTATACCCTTGTTTGACTTTTTATAAGAGGTTTATAAAGGAATCTTTCCGTCGTTTTCAAAACAAGGTCCTTTATAACCTTCTCGACAAAATTAAGGTAAGAATGTTTTTTTTAACTTATACGGAGGGTGCGGTTATTTTTCGCCGTTATAAAATATTCAAAGCTTTCCTTACAAGCTTATAAGAATATTTTCAAGAAAATGTTTTATTTTATATGGCTCTTAAATGATTTCAAAAGTAAAAGGAGATATTTCTTTAAAAAGAATTTTGATTTCATCTATGTCAACATCCTTCATTATTCTTGATTGAGGTCAATGTGATACAATACAATCTTCCATATTGTATCGAATGAGTTATGTTTGACTGTGGATGTGCTATTTTTATATCACTCATGGTTTATGTTTAAAGTGTTGACATTTCATAAGTTATTTTTAATCCGAATGTTTATGTTATATTTCAAACTTTTCTTCAGATGAATGTGCTGAACAAGTATGTTCCGGGTTGGGGACCGGTAAAAGTAAGCCCTCCAGGTTGGGGGCTGGTTAAAGTAAGCCCTCCAGGTTAGGGACTGGTAAAAGTATGCCCTCCGGGTTGGTGTCCGGTTATTAGAGGCACTCCGGGTTGGTGTCCGGTTATTAGAGGCACTCCGGGTTGGTGTCCGGTTATTAGAGGCACTCCGGGTTGGGTTCCGGTTAGAAGTAACCCCTAGGTCTTGGGATGAGGCCTAGACAATGAAATTAACGTTTGACATTATGCATTCCATAATTATGAAAGTGGTTATTGGTTTTGCATGTGATTATTCGATTAGTAGAATATCCATGTGAATATGTAAATGGCATTATTTCATTTTACTTTTTCCATACTATGTTGAAGTTCAAGTTTAAAAGGCTTTCGTTTTAGTAATGCATTGCCCTAAATGTTTATGCTTATTTTGAATGTTCCGCTATATTGTTATCCTTACTGGGCATTTGAGCTCACACCTTTTCTATGTTTTATTTTTCCCAGGATGTGAAGAAGTAAGTTATGAATGACCTGCAGGGATATTATGAGGGGATTATAGTGTGGACTGTGGAAACTTTATGTTGTTGTAGTAGTTTTTCATTTTACGATGTAATGTAAAACTTATGAATATATCTAGTGTTTCCAAGGCTACTAAACCAATCGATCTTTCGAGATTTGATCTTTCTTGTGATCATGCCAATGTTATGAATAATGCACCGACTCTAGGTAGCTGGGGTCGGGGCGTTACAGTTGGTATCAGAGGAAGTTTAGTACAAACCTTGGAAGCTAGATTTAGATAAACTCTGATTAGAGCACGTAGTCCTAAGATGAACTTTGAGGATTAGTATAGAAGAACTTCCTAGAATTATGGTATTGTAGAGATTTTGTGAGTTTTCCGAGCAATACATCCCTGTCTGGATACGAGCAGGTAGAGGCGGCTCTGGCACAGATGTACCTAGGGGTAAAACCCGAAAACACCGCTTTGAGCTAGACTCGAACGAGAACTGGTGCACGACAACGGGCCTTGCTGCACTCTTGGTTACGACACTCCCGGGGGATATGCTTAGGATAACTCTCATTTTCTTTACAAATCATTATGAAGGGTTTATGAGTATAAACTTCCTCAAAGAAAACATTTTTATGATTATGGATTATATCCATAAATAGTTCAATTTATGTTAAGTGTTTTATGAGTATGGGATTATGTATTTCGATTCATAAACTGATCTAGTTTATGCATTTGTTTAGAAATGGCGCCCAGTAGAAGGAATGAGAACTCCAGAAATGCACATGATCCAAAGAGAAGGAAGGATCATATCTTTCATGGTCTTAAGCTAGAATTTATAAGAGAAATAGTCTCCCATGTATTATCAACATATGAAGAAATAATATCATGTGTTGATAAGATAAGTAAAGAGTTTACTGAGTCCTATGGCTTTGAAGGGAAGCAAGATAAGAAAAGGATAGAAGAGAGAAATATGGATAAAGGGAAGAGGGAAAATAAGAATTTTCCCATATGTGGTAACTGTGGAAAGAAACACCCTGGAACTTGCCTGAAAGGAATGGGAGTTTGTTATAAGTGTGGAGGAAAAGGGCACAAAGTACGTGACTGCAAGGGTAAGAAAATGGTTTCAAATGTACAATGCTTCATTTGCAAGGAGTTTGGACACTACGCGAACCTATGTCCCAGTCATCAGACTATGCCGCAAATGATGATATTGGATAATAATCAAGTTATGATACTACCACAGATGAAGACGAATGATTAGAGTTCTTATGTTGATTATGTCAAATAGTGTTGTATCAACAATGTACTTGTTATAATAATTATGGAGTATATAAGGATTGTACTGCAGTACTATTTCATTAAGGACTTGAGATTGTGTGGAACAAAGAAAAGTGAATCAATAGCAGGATAAATTTTTGGAAAATATATGGTTGAATGATAAACCATAATATAGTTCTGATACCGAGGTAGTGATTTTGGAATAATACATGATTTTTCTGGATAAAGTATATTGGATATTCTTGACTACATTGGAACTGATTAATGATTTGTATATTCCATCATTGTTGGGGTTTAAAACATTTTTGGATTAATGAAGTATATCCAGCATTCTATATGGAATAAGGGAGCATGAATGTAATCAATAAGGAATAAGGTAATTCAGGATGTTTCAGTGTATTAAAGGAATACATGATGAAGGTATTCATATGCTATTACGGGGTAAAAAGGATCTACATTATGTTTACCTTCCTTATAAATGTTGGACTGTGAGTTTGGACAGAAGTATTTTGGATAGTTCTAGTCTGGATTATTTTGGATTTCCATAAAAAAAACAACCCGGAGGTCGGGCGGCAACCCGTCGCGTCCGGCAAAGGCTGCGAGACTTGAACTCGAAACCGAAGGGCGAAAAGGGTGTATCACCTACCACTGGCCCATGAGATGTCCTGGATTAAATAATGTAGTTTTTTTTAAGATCTGGTAGATGAATTATAAATTCATTTATTTTGGAACCCTGTACGAATAGTATAAATAGAATTTTTTTTAATGTTCTATTATCTTTTAGAGTGAAAGATGAGTTTGTGGTAGAAATTTATTAATGGATAAAACTCTAATTATAAAGTAAGTATATCTCCTTATGATCTTATCCAATCTCATAAATAAATTCCTCATCATTAAGAAAAGGAACTTAGAACAAAAATGTTGTCCTAGATGGTACCTTAAATCATCACTAATTTATGGCTTTGGGATTGTTGTCCTTTTCATAGCCATGTTCTCTACCACTCTCCATCAGATAATTTATTGTTAGATTTCTCCTCCATATCCATATTTTCCAACATGGAACCCTAGTATGTGTTATCTTCGGTAATCTTCATACCTTCCACTCTTTATTTTAAATAGAGGCCTCATTAATTCATTCTTCGATGTGGGATTTCAACTAAGATATTTTGAAACGTCAAAAATGTGTTATCCCAATATCCTATATTTTGTTGAACCGATGGTACTTCAAATCATCATAGATTGATGAGTTTAAGGACATCAATTTTATACTTGTTTGTGATTGATGACTTCAATCACTACCTATAAATATTTACGTTTTCCTCCAATTATATGTCTCTAATTGCCACAAATGTTCTCCTAATCGAGATCATAATTTGGTGGTGACCCTTTCATTTCTCTGTTCCTCATATTAAGACTAAATTTTAGTAACCCAATTTCCGATGTGGGTTTTCCCACAGAGATATTTTCTATTTTCAACCTTTTATTTTCTAAGAACAATTTAAAATTGCGAGGACGCAATTTATTGAAGGAGGGGAGAATGTAACACCCCAAGAATTCATAATGTGTTATTTCTTCAAAATAATTCAATAA
The DNA here is from genome assembly GCA_963277665.1 of Viscum album. NCBI lineage: Eukaryota > Viridiplantae > Streptophyta > Magnoliopsida > Santalales > Viscaceae > Viscum > Viscum album. The sequence goes on from OY728151.1 coordinate 476,993,809, forward strand.
CTTGTACTACACGCAACACCGAGTTCAATCACACCTTGACTTACAAAAAAAGGCCATTAAAAGAGGTCATGAATAGTATTAACTAAATTTTAAACTTTATATAATCCTTATAATTTTAGAATCCACATTATGAGTTTCTTAGTCATAATGCAAGAACAGATTCATTTTCAGTATTGCAATTTTATCAACTTTTAATAGTGAAACCTTTTTAAATACAATATTTTAAACTTTTTGACTAAATGGGGACATCAAAAAATTTAAAATGAAACATCCCAATCTTCCACGGTACGCTTTCCTTTGAATAAAACAGTAGCGTGTGTTGTACGCAACTTCGTGTTTTAACACGTACCACAACCGATCAAACTAGCCGTTATGAATAGTAATACCTAATTTTTGAAATTATATATATTTTATTTTTAAAAATGGACTTCATTTTTGGATTCGGAATATCAAATTTAGCCTAAGGTGAAATTTTGGTACTTTTCGGATAACTTTAATATTTTGATGAATAGTGAAAATTACTAAATTTTAATTAAAAACAACTTTTTTAATCAAAATAATTAATAGTGATAAATTATTAATTTGAGTGGTTTTAAAGTATATTTAGAATATATTTTTACCACTTAATATAATGTTGGTCATTGGACATAATTTTACAATTAAACCGAACATAAACAAGTGTCAATCTTTTGATAGTTATTATCTCTTAAAAACACGCTTTTTGTTTTGACAGCGGGAATTAATTTTAAATTAATTTCTGCCACTTCTGTGTTTTGAATTTAGAAAAATGGATTCCATATTTGGAATCAGGATGTTCAAATTGTGTAAATAGGTAACTTTTATTTTTAGACATTTTGAATAATTACTGCGGTAAATATTTTATTTACCATGGTTAAGGGTAAATCCGGTAAATAAGGGTTAAAAAAATAATATTATAATAATACTAAATTACCCTAAAACGTGTCTTAACCCTATTGGTTGATACATGGTCGACCATGGGAATCTTTGGGTCTATTTTGGGACCCCATGGATCCACTTGTAAGTGATAATGACACTTTATTTTAATTAAGTTAAAATGAATACAAAAATGGCATAAGCTTACATCTTTTAGAAGAACAATTTTTACATAAGGTTATACATGTTGGATTTTCGATTATAAATATTCATTAGAAAGCTAAAAAGATTTCCTACATAATGATATTTTATTTATAATTTTTAGACATTATATAATTTATTTTATTTATGACACAATGATGATGCAGTAATTACTATAATAGTGAAAAATTAAAATAAGTGATATTATAAATACCCAAATAAATATAATATGAAACTTTTAATGAATTAAACTAATTTTCTAGGATAATATGATATATTAGGATTGATTTAATTGACTTTTTTGAAGTAATCAATCTGTTATGAGTTTCACAAAAATCAACTAATGAATACTGTCAAAATTGACATAAAAGAGTTCTTAAAACAAATATTATATTATTAATTGATATTAAATTCCTAAAAATCTAAGGTTCGGCCAAGAGACTTATATCAAGATAGGTTAATCATTAATGGACCACTTGGGGGCCGCTTGGATGTATATGGTAAGTTTATTAACCATATAATATAAAAATACAAAGAGACATTGTAAAAGTGAAACTAATTAATTTAGAGTTAATACTTAAAGATAAGGTTAATATAAGTACCCAAACCTGTCTAAATTCTATTGGATGAGTTGTTTTCGACCCATCCCCACCTCAACCTTTGAATAGTCAACTTTGGAGCCATTGGAAACCGAATATGAATTTATTATAAATTAATATTTCTAGCTTTTCCAAAGGTGCCCCTCACCCCTCTTATAAAAGGGCACTCCTCCTTCTCATTTCTTCACACCTCTCAAGCCACTTGGCTCGTCCAAAATCTGCCCAACTAAGCTCCCCACATCCCTCTCCTACTCCTTGAAGCTTCCCCTTAGGCAGAAAGCATTTCAAGAAGTTCTTTGGTTCCAACCAAAGTGAGTTACCTAAATTAAAGGAGGTTAACCTACCCCAACCAAGGAAAATTTCAAGGTAAGGGATTTTCTTATCTCACATTCAATTCCGTGAGATTTCCATTGTTTGCCACTGAATTATTGAAAGTGGTGTATTGTGTACGGCCATTTGATATATATTATCATGATTCCCTTTATATTCATGTTATTATGTAAATCATTTGGTGGTTATTAACTTTTGGCCATACGACTCAGTTGATTAACGTGGTAAGGGGTTTTCATCTCACTCCTTATTCCCGTGAGATTCATGCCATATTGCCACCATCACCTTTTTTGTGGTGTATGTACTACCCATAATTATATTCTTTGTGTAATACACTTTAATTTATGTATATTTACATATTCATTGTATGATACCTCTTTCATGGGTTGTATGTTTCATAAGTTACCAAATTGGTAAGGGTTATTTCACAATCTCTTCATTATCCGAGGTTGTTTATATGTAATGATCTACTGGGATCTCATTATCATCCACATCCATGTTTCTTAAAAATGTATTTCAAAACATTTTTACTATTTACAAGAATATGGGTTAAAGTCATTTATACCCTTGTTTGACTTTTTATAAGAGGTTTATAAAGGAATCTTTCCGTCATTTTCAAAACAAGGTCCTTTATAACCTTCTCGACAAAATTAATGTAAGAATGTTTTTTTTAACATATACGGCGGGTGCGGTTATTTTTCGCCGTTATAAAATATTCAAAGCTTTCCTTACAAGCTTATAAGAATATTTTCAAGAAAATGTTTTATTTTATATGGCTCTTAAATGATTTCAAAAGTAAAAGTAGATATTTCTTTAAAAAGAATTTTGATTTCATCTATGTCAACATCCTTCATTATTCTTGATTGAGGTCAATGTGATACAATACAATCTTCCATATTGTATTGAATGAGTTATGTTTGACTGTGGATGTGCTATTTTTATATCACTCATGGTTTATGTTTAAAGTGTTGACATTTCATAAGTTATTTTTAATCCGAATGTTTATGTTATATTTCAAACTTTTCTTCAGATGAATGTGCTGAACAAGTATGTTCCGGGTTGGGGACCGGTAAAAGTAAGCCCTCCAGGTTGGGGACTGGTTAAAGTAAGCCCTCCAGGTTAGGGACTGGTAAAAGTATGCCCTCCGGGTTGGTGTTCGGTTATTAGAGGCACTCCGTGTTGGTGTCCGGTTATTAGAGGCACTCCGGGTTGGTGTCCGGTTATTAGAGGCACTCCGGGTTGGGTTCCGGTTAGAAGTAACCCCTAGGTCTTGGGATGAGGCCTAGACAATGAAATTAACGTTTGACATTATGCATTCCAAAATTATGAAAGTGGTTATTGGTTTTGCGTGTGATTATTCGATTAGTAGAATATCCATGTGAATATGTAAATGGCATTATTTCATTTTACTTTTTCCATACTATGTTGAAGTTCAAGTTTAAAAGGCTTTCGTTTTAGTAATGCATTGCCCTAAATGTTTATGCTTATTTTGAATGTTCCGCTATATTGTTATCCTTACTGGGCATTTGAGCTCACCCCTTTTCTATGTTTTATTTTTTCCAGGATGTGAAGAAGTAAGTTATGAATGACCTGCAGGGATATTATGAGGGGATTATAGTGTGGACTGTGGAAACATTATGTTGTTGTAGTAGTTTTTCATTTTACGATGTAATGTAAAACTTATGAATATATCTAGTGTTTCCAAGGCTACTAAACCAATCGATCTATCGAGATTTGATCTTTCTTGTGATCATGCCAATGTTATGAATAATGCACCGACTCTAGGTAGCTGGGGTCGGGGCGTTACATAATACCAGACATAATAAGTACTACGTCAATCCCTTAAGCCAAGACCATTGACAAATATACTATCGATGCATTATGCCAAGACACTAGTTTTTCTCATGAGACCTACCGGTGCATCGATGGGCTATAGTGGTCTCTTCCCATCACTTACTCAATCTAATGCATTACTCATATGAAAAGGTTGAAACATAACATAAACATTGGTATAAAGACTTGCATATGAAAATCCAATACTTTAACCACAAACCATGAACAGAATAAAAATATCCATCCATAGTAAAACATATCATAACTCATTCAATATAATATGAATGATTTTTTTATAATAAATCAACCTAATTCAAGAATAATATCCAATAATGGATTTTGATATAGTTGAAAATAATCAATAAATATCTTTGAGAGAAATATCCCTTTTTCAAGAAATTTTTTACTTTTCACACCTATAAAGAAAGTGATTTAAAAATTATTTTTGACTCATAGTGTCCCATAAAAAATTTAAACTTTTTAAAGGAATTTTTATTTTAGAACAATCATGTCCATATAAAATAATCCTTAAAATCATTTTCAGAACATGTAAATTAATTAAACAGATTTAGAAAAATAAATATTTAACACATTTGAAATGATGATATATTTAAATATTACATTTCATAAAACCATAAAATATTTGTTTTCATAAAAAAATTCTGAAACATTGATATTGATTATAAATATATCCCAGTAAATACTTACACATAAACTATCTCAGATAATAATGAGATTGAGAAATTAACCTTTACCAGGTACTTTCCTTTAGTCGAGGGTACATTTATCCTCTTGTATAATGAACACAGTATTTTATTATATTATAACCAAACCATATTCATATTTATGATATCATATATGATTCATTTATTAATTTATACTACCTATTTAATAATAATTTCCATGTTAAAGTAACATTTTATGTAATAATAGATTTTTTTATCGTATATGTTTTATCATGATATTCTTAATCATATCTCATAGATCCTGATTTACAAAATTTTATAATATAAAACATGATTTATATATCATATATATTCAGAATATAAATATGTATAATTGATAGATATATGAAATTGAAACACCATCTATGGAGACGGTAGTCCTTATATACGCATGAACGTTGTTTCTATTTTCTTATCGTATAGTATGAAAGTAAGTAAAAGACATATATTTATCTACATTAATATATATTATTGCAGTATAAATATAATTTCATATATCTCATAAATAATCAATATATATATTTTTTCATAAAAATTATTGAATGGTGATCGTTGAAGATGGATCTCATCGTGTCGTGGAGATGGTAAGACATACGTACGCACGAGTGAAAATATCATTCTAATGATGGTGAAATGGTCTTTAATTGGATGATATATTATATATACAGAATCATTAATATGTTATATTAATTATTTAAATTAATTATACTCATTATTATTCCCATCCAAATAATGTAGTGTTGAATAAAAAATTACACCACGACATGGAGACGGAAAGCCGTACGTATACATGCATGGTGACTTCATCATTCATTAGACAAATAGAATAATGAATATAGTTGTAACATATTTATAATAACATATCATCTTGAATAAGGTATGAATTTATTATTTTATTATGGCAACATCTATTGAGTCAATAAGGGTTTCCTTATGAATTTTCCATTCCTTCTTGTTTTAAAAATCACAAACACCTTATACTTAAGCAAATCTATATTTTACTTCTCTGTGGAAAATTTCCTTAATTAAAGAAATTTACCCTTACCTAGATTTACTTATACAAATCATAATTTTTTCTATGTATAAATTCAGATTGAAGTCCAAAACCTCAGAATAATATAATACTTTGATATAGGATATTCTATTTTCCATTCTGAATTCTGAATATGAACTCTAATGAAGTTCCACTCCGAATTCTGGATACGAACTCTAATTAAGTTCCACTCTGAATTCTGGATAATAACTCTAATAATGTTCCATTCCGAATTATGGATACGAACTCTAATAAAGTTTTATTCAGAATTCTGGATACAAACCCTCCAAAAGTTCAACTTCGAACTTCTATGAGTTTGACTCCAAACTTCTATGAGTTTGACTATGAACTTCACTGAGTTCGACTCTGAACTTCTATGAGTTCGACTCCAATCTTCTATGAGTTAGGCTCTAAACTCTATAAGTTAACATTCTGAATTCCAGTGAAACCAGGCTCCGAATTTCCTTAGAAATACAGACTCTGGATTTATACAGAATTCAGGTTCTGAATTTCTAAAAAATAGAATCTATATATCTCATTATTATAGACTCCGAATTTTATTTTTTCTTACACACTGAAATTTTATTTTCTTACATTCCAAAATTTAGTTTTACTTATGAGTACAGTTGTTTCATTACAGAACGATGTCGTGCTTTCAGTTATTGACTAACCATTGGTTGAGTGACATGTGTATAGGTCCCTCCGAAATTCACGGAGAAATATGACCGTTGGAGAAGGGAGCCGACCGTTGGAGCTTCGCCTATAAATATGATCTCATTTGAAAGTGTTCCAGACTTTTGAAATTTTGGTGATAAAAAATTCTTAAAGTTATTTATAGAGAGAGAGGCTCTTATCAACTCTCAAGCTTCGTGTAGAATGTTTGAACAACTTGTTCAAACTTTTCCTTGTGCAGACTTTCTTCATGTGACTTATATTGTTGCTGATTACAATCGAGGGCTTCCGGGGATAGGAAGACAGAGGTTCCAACACTTTGAAGTATAGGGCTTACTTGCTGAGGAAGATAGAGGTGCCGACTACCTGATAGTTGAGGGCTTTTAGGGATAGCAAGACAGACACTGATCATCATATCGAGGGCTTAACTTGGTGTGGGTAAGACATACATTCATGAGAGTATAAATCAAGGTACCTCTTATCCAGGGTTGTTGGATACCCTTCTCTTTGTGTTAAAAAAGTTATTGTTTGTTACTTGTAGTTTTTACTACTCTATTTTTTTCCGCTGCATTTTTCATTGTTAAGGAAAGTATAACATTCTTATACTTCCTTACCTTTACTGTGATTTAATTAGATTCTATACGCTTTAAGGTAGAATCTTATTTGGTGTAAACTTTATTTAAGTTTCATTTCCAGAATCACTTTCCCAAAATCAAGCAAGTCTTTATAACTTAGAGGTGTTGTGAATTTTGGATATCCAAAATTTCCTAAGGGATTTTTTAAGTACAATTCACCCCCTCTTGTATATGAGAATATCATTCTATTTCAATCCGACGTTTGGTATAGTAGAATATGTAATACTAAGTCACATACCATCCTATCAATTGGAATCAAAGGGTTTGGTTCAATCTGAATTAATCTCACGATTAGATTCAGAAAGAAATTCTCAAATTCACATTTTCCGGATTCATATTTTTCGGAATCTATTTTTTTCCAGATTCATAGTTCGGATTCACTCTTTGAGTATAGATACATTTTTTTCCTTTCTTAGAATATTTCCTCTTGTCTACCGTCTTATACTACTTATAAGTTTGTGTGCTAGTGTTTTTTTAAGAATGGCAGGTTTAAATGTTTGTTCTACTGATAAACTAAATCCTACTAGACCACCGATCATTGATTGTAATGATTATGAGTATTGGAGAGATCTTATGAAGACTATCGTTATCAATATTGGGGTAGATAACTTTGTGATGCTTACTGGTGGATATAAAATTTTTGATAATGAAGTATGTGAATTAACTAACCAAGAAAAGCATGAATACCCACTCAAATATAAGGTACGCAATACATCACTTTGTTCAATGACTAGGAACATATAGATCCAAATATCTTCTTGTGATATAGGTAACTGTATATGGAAGAAACTTGAAGTTACACATTTTAGTACATCTAATTCCATAGAGACTAGAAGATCTATGCTTAGAGAAGAGTATCATGGTTTTAATTTTCCTTATGGAGAACCAATTTGTAAGGTACAACAGAGATTCATGACTATCGTGAACAATATACAGTCTATGGGAGAGAAAGTTCTAGATGATGAAGCTCTTGTTGATAAGATTATATATATAATTCCAAATGAGTGGGAATCAAAGAGAACTGTTATCGATGAAAATAGAAAGGTTACTCAAATTTATCTTGATGAACTATTTAGAACTCTTCTACAATATGAGACAAGAATGAAGAGAGATGCTGACAACATAAAGAAGAAGAATTGGAATGGTAGGGTTTCTTTTACTACAACTTCAAATCAAATGAAAGATAAGACTCCTGAGAGAGTTAATAGATCCATGTCTAAGATGGTTATTATCCAATCTGAATCTAGTGATAGTGAAATCTCAGAAAATGAGTTAGGTAATATTGCTCGAAGGGTAAGAAAGATAGCTGGAAAAGTAAATTTCCAATCCAAGTATAAGAAGAAGGAAAGGAAAGATAATAAAGATTCAGAGGTCACAAGATATGAATGTAAGAGAGCTGGACACATAAGACCTGATTGTGCTTTGCTTAAAAAGAAAGAAATAAAAGAGAGGAATTCTGATGAAAGGAACAAGAAGATGTTTTACAGAGCCAAAGCTATGAATGTTCTAAAAGATAATGATTCCTGGAGTGATAGTGGTGGTGACTCTTTAGAAAGTGAATCATTAGAATATGATTCATCATCTCAGAAGAATATGGGATTCATTGCTGCAACTTACTTCCCGAATACATGTATTATGTCCAAGGTACGCTCTGCCGAGGCTTTAACAAATTTATCTCTTGATAAGAATTTCTATTCTGAAAATAATACTTCTAATGAAGATACTTCATCTTCATAAAATGAAGAACCTTTATATGAAGAAGTATCTAGATTATCCAAGTTACTTGAAGCAAAAAATTGTAAAATATCTATGAAATTAGACAAGGCAAATACTAGGGATGAAATTCTTAAAAAATAGATTTCAGATCTTTTTACAGATCTTAAAGATAAATAAAAGCTTTTAAAAAAAATTCTAAAGACCTTGAGAAAGAAAATTTTATTAAGGAAGAACTTTATAAAGATCTTAAGAATTATATTTTAAAGATGAAAATTTTTGAGGAAAAATATAACTCTAAGTAAACGATTCTTGAAGATAACAATTTAGTCATCAGACTAAAATCTAAAATATTTTAACTTTAGAAGCTCCTTGCAAAATTTACCTCTGGGAAGGAATATTTTGAGAAGATGTATTCTAAAATTAAAACTCGAGGAAACACTACTAGAGTATGTTATACTCACCAAAAACCTATTTTCAAAAACAACTATTTTGTTCCTTATAAAGCCCCTTTTTGCACTAAGTGTAAAAGTGGTGGGCATTGGAAGAAAAATTATTCCTTGAATAGAGTTCAATCTTTTGGGTTTAATAAAGCATATTTTTCTAAATAGATGTGGATACCCAAAATTTTGTTATCTAAAAATTATGGATCCAAGAAAGTCTGGATTCCGAAGACCTAACCTTTTCTTATTTTCAGAAAAATAGAGAAAGTGCCAACAACAATACCTGGTACATGGATAGTGAGTGTTCCTGAAATATGACTGGTAACAAAAGATATTTTGAAAAGATTATCAAGACGAAAGGATGAAGGGTAAATTTTGGAGATAATGCTCAGGGAGAAATTATTGGTATAGGTAACATTGTTCTTCTTGGGAAAAATTTTATTTCAAATGTTTTATTTGTTAAGGGTCTTAAGCACAACCTCATCAGCATAAGTCAATTATGTGATGAAAGATACCTTGTGAATTTTAGGAATGATAAGTGCTTAGTACACAATTTCAAGGAAGAGTTTATTCTTTCTGCCAACAGGCAAGAGAATGTTTATACACTAAACTTAGAAGTCCTTAAGATCCAAGACATACCTTGCCTTAGTGCAATGGAAGATCTTTCTTGGTTATGGAATAGAAGGATATGATACTGTAACCTTAAGAATGTATGTAAAATTTTTAAGAAATGTTTAGTTAAGGATCTACCAGAGGTTAAATTTGATTCTTCAAAAGGTTGGGACCCTTGTCAATATTAAAAAGAAACCTAAATAAAGTTATAAATCAGTCGGTGACGTCTCAACTACTGATGCATTACAGCTAGTGAACATGGATCTTTTTGTTCTAACACAAACTGGAAGCATTGGGGGAAAGTACTATGTATTTGTTTTGGTTGATGATTACACTAGATTTACATGGGTCTATTTTCTAGCAAAGAAATCTGATGATTTTTCTTATTTCAAAACATTTAGATCCCAAGTCAAAAATGTGTTGATGGCATTATATTTGGTTCTACTCAGTAATCTTTAACAGATTTATTTTCGGATCAAATGAAATCAAAGATTGAAATGAGTATGATGGGTGAGTTAACATTTTTCCTCGGTTTTCAAATTTATAAAAAACTAGAAGGAATATACTTATACCAACATAATTATATTAAATATATTCTTAAAAAGTATGGGTATGACAACACTAAGAGTATATGTACTCCTATTGGTACCTCAAACACACTTGGTCTTGATGAAGCTGGGAAACTAGTAGAGTAAACAACTTTTAGAGGTATGATAGGAAGTTTAATTTACTTGACCGCTAGTCGACCAGACTTGATGTTTTAAATATGATTATTTGCAAGATATCAATCTAATCCTAAGGAATCTCATTTAAAGGCAGTGAAAAGAATTTTTCGCAACCTAAAGGGAACCATGGATCTAGGACTATTTTATACTTCTGGAAATGATTTTATCCTAAAAAGTATTTCTGATGCTAACTTTGGTGGATGTAAAATGGATAGAAAGAGTACATCTGGAACTTTTAATTTATTAGGGGATTCATTAGATTCTTGGTCATCCAAGAAGCAACATTCTTTAGCACTATCCACTACTGAAGCTGAATATGTAGCAGCTGGAAGTTGTTGTGCTCAGGTGTTGTGGATGTAACACACACTCACAGACTATGGCTTGAGTTTCACTAAGACTAAATTTTTTTGTGATAACACAAGTTCCATTTCCCTTAGTAAAAACCCTTCACATCACTCTCATGCAAAGAACATAGATATTAGGCATCACTTTCTTAGGGATAACACACAAAAATGAGATATCATTCTTCAATTTATCAGAACATAGGATCAACCTGCTGACATTTTCACAAAATCATTACCTTATGAGAGATTTGAACACATTAAAAAAGAGTTAGGAATGATAACCGTGATTTAATCTTCTTTAATTAACTTCATGTTAAACCATTATCCTTACATTAATAAACTCCTTTTCATAGGGGGAGTACATCTGTTATTCAAACATTTCATATTTTTCGTAATGATATTTTCATGATTTTCATAATGATGTATTCCATATTTTTCAGAGTAAAGTTTTTCAAGATAATTTCATAATAAAAATTTTCGTTATAGGAATTTTCGTAATGAAATTTTTCAGAACCGAATATTTTCGTAATGAAATTTTCAGAACTGACATTTTTGTAATGGATGTTTTGAAACTGAAGTCTTTGTAATGTAATTCTTCAGATCATAAAATTTTTGTAATGGACATTTTCGGAACTGGGAATTTTTGTAATGAAATTTTCGTACTGAGAATTTTCATAATGAAATTTTCATACTGAGAATTTTTGTAATGAAATTTTCATATTGAGAATTTTCGTAATCAGAATTTTCATAATAATTTTTTTTGTAATGAGAATATTTCGTACTCATGATTTTCTTAATGAAAACTTTTCATACTCAAGATTTTCGTAGTGAGTTTTTCGTAGTGAATTCATCATAGTCAAATTTTCTTCAAGAAGAATATTACCAATTATAAATAATTTCTCTAGTAAATCCAAAAGTTATGACTTCTTTAGTCATGTTTTCGTAGTCCTTTTTTAGTTGCTGGTTTTTTATTTCCTTTTAAAATTTCTCAGATTCATTTCTTCATAAATCTGAATGTTTTTGTTAAAACATCAAAATATCAGATTCAAAATTTCCTTGTGCTTATGATTTCAACCGTCAGATCGTATCATATAAATTTTCAACCGTTAGATTTGTTTTGAAAGTACAAAGGTCAGATCCATCTCTTATATAAAGGGAACCCCCATTTGTGTCCCACATCATTTTCAATGCTCTCACGTGTTGAATCCCTGCCTCTGTTCTTAAATCCCATTCTGAATCTTTCAGTTCGCCTCCATTCCGAATGTCTGTAAAATCCACTTCACATGATATATCTTTTACGAAGCCAATCTCAAAATAGTTATTCTAGTGGGAAAGGTTGGTCCATCCGGATTTTTTCAGCGAGTATGATTCTCTAATTTCAAAGAATATCAAACTCCATGGTTGGGAAGATTTCTGCGTATCGAAACCAGGGGGTCAGGATGTTTTTTATACGGATTTTCTTGTAGAATTTTATGATTCTGTTTCCTTCTATGAAGAAGATGGCAGAGATAAATTTTCATTCAAGGATTATGGGAATACTAACAAGATTTCTTACACCAAGGCTGAAAAAATGGTAGGCTTATCATATGATGGGGAAGCATAATTTTGTTCACATAAGCTACCAGATGTTCAAGGAAGTTTTACCAAAGTCAAGGCAATGAAATTCCTTGGACTCAAAGATGATAAAACATCAAATATTGCTCATCTCTCCACCAACAATCAGATTCTCTAGTTATGGGTTCAAGGTTTTTTCGTTCTGAGAAGAGGAGATAAGGATAACCTAAAGGAAAGTGATATCTACATCTTAGATTTCTGGGTAAATCTAAGAAAGATCAATTTCATGAGGCACGTCCTTATTATTTTTCAGAATATCAAGAATGGAAATTTGAGAGCTCAAATCAATATGTATCCTGCTCTTATCTCCAAGCTTAATATTGGGTGTCTTGAATCATTTAAGGATTCTTTCACCTCCAATCCGAGAATTTTATAGGTGATGATGGTAAGTGATGACACTTTAAAAAGGATGAAATCCGGTTTTTCAAAATAATCATGTGAGTTTTACGATCTGCCAGAAGAGGAGGCAGAATCCTCTCTAGAAAATGTGGATAAGGTTGAGCCAGTAAAGAAGGTTGGTAAGAAGAGGAAATTGAAAGAAGTGGTTGCTGAAGACAAGACTCCTAAAGCTAAGGAAACCCAATCTGCACCTCCCAAGACGAAAAAAAACAAAAAGCAAATCCAGATGAAGTGGTTTCTAAGTGGAGGGAAAATAAGGAGAAGAGGAAGGAAGGGGAACCACAGTTTGGATTAGACCATGCTGAAGATAAATCCTTAAGGGAGAAGACGGATGAATACCTTGAGAAGGTATAAAAAGAGAAGAAGATGAATAAGAAGATGACTGAAGTTGAGGTTGTATAATCATTGTTGATATATACTGATGTATCTCCTAAGAAGATTCCCGTTCCAGAATCTTTTGATATCCAATCATTACCAGAGACCACTAGAAAGAACTAATTCACTCCAGAAAAGTCTAAAGGTAAAGAGGTTGTTGAAGGAGTAGAGAAAGGAGGTGGTGAAGACGTAGAGGAAGAAGTTGTTGAAGAAATTGATGAATAAGAAGTAGTAGAATAAGGAAGTGATAATCTAGATGACTTGATTAAACAAGTTTAAGATTATCAAGAAAAGGCTGAATCCTCAAAGCCTGTAACTCTTGGAAAGGGAGATGAGAATGATGCTAAGGTAGATGATGACAAGAAATAAGAAAAATAAAATGAATTGTCTGAGGAAGAATGATTTGAGAAGCACTTTCTTGAAGAAGGAGCAGAGAAGGAGAAACCAGATGAAGATAAGATTGTTCAAGTATCTGAAAGCGAGGAAGAATCTCTTGATGAGGTAGTTCGGAAATATAATAAGCGGAAGAAAGTGGTTATGGATACCCCATAAAAAGATATCATCAGGAAGAAAGATGTTGGTGGTTCTTCCAGAAGAAAGCTGGTGGAAATTGAAGAAGAACAATATCGAGGCAAGGTGTCTGATTCAGAATCATCAGCATTGGGTCATGATTTTTTTGTTGAGTCTTTGAAGAAATTGGTTTATACAATTCCAATATTTCCCACCATAGACTTTAGGTTCCAGATGCTTCAACATATCCTGGATCAGAAGTCAGAATCCTTATCCATGGTAATAGATAAGTGTGTGAAGATTGAAGAAGAACATAGATATTTCCTTATCAATTGTGATGTTTACAGAAAATCATGCAGAAAAATCACTCTATGGTCTAAGAAATTTGATGATTACTGGGCTGTGTTTGATCTTTTTCGGAATGATTTTAAATATACTTTTGACACCGAGGATACCAAGATAAAGAATCACTAGTATAAGCTGACCCTTGAGCAAAATTCTTAGAATCATCAGGTTAGGGATCTGAAAGGGAAGCTTAACTTGGTTTCTCAAAATTGGAAAGGGGAAAGATATATCCGAATTGAGATCACAGAGAAGCTGGAAAAGTTGGATGAATTACTAAAGATGTAGGAAGTGGCCATGAAGGCTTAGGCAGAGGTTCTCAAATCTCAACAAGAAAGGATCACACTTTAGAGAAGCAAGCTGAGGAGGATCAAAAAGACTTGAAGAAGCTGAAAACCCCCTTGAATAAACTAATACCAAAGGAAAAGGAAGGCAAATAGACTGAATCCAATTTTTTTTGTATTTGGTCTTCCTTGTAAAAATTATTTGAATTATAATAGAATTATAGTTTCATGTTTTCCTTGCATGTCTTTACTAATGTTTAAGGTACTTTATTTATTTTCCATTCCCTTAAATTCTATTTGAAAATCAAAAAGGTGGAGAAGGAAAAAAACTACTCAAAAGAGTGAGAATGAAAAATCAAAAAGGGAGAAGAAAAATTTCTATGCTCAGACAAACTATCCGTAAGTAAGGGGGAGTCTCTCATTATGAAGTTTTTCATTCTCATGATAATGAAAATTCTATTTCAGAAATCTAGAATACAATCCGTAGAGTTTCAAAGCCTAAGGAGGAGTTAGTTGTATTGACTATCATCTATGAAAAAATGGAGATAAGTTTTAATTTCAAAGTGTACAGAAATTTTTCTATGTCCTTGTATTCTTTTTCGTAAGGTTATTAGTGCTTTCCAAAAATGGGGAGATTGTCGAGTCAATAAGGTCTTCCTTATGACTTTTTCATTCCTTCTAGTTTTGAAAATCACAAACACCTTATACTTAAAAAAATCTATATTTTACTTCCTTAAGGAAATTTTCCTTCCTTAAGGAATTTTACCCTTACCTAGATTTACTTATACATATCATAATTCTGTCAAGGTATAAAATTCGGATTGAAGACCAAAACCTCAGAATCATATAATACTTTGATATAAGATATTTTGTTTTCCATTCTGAATTCTGAATACGAACTCTAATGAAGTTCCACTCTGAATTTTGGATACGAACTCTAATGAAGTTCTGCTCTGAATTTTGGATACGATCTCTAATGAAGTTTAATTCTGAATTCTAGATACGAACTCTAATAAAGTTTCATTCATAATTCTGGATACTAACTCTCATAAAGTTTGACTTCGAACTTCTATGAGTTCGACTCCGAACATCTATGAGTTCGACTTCGAAAATCTATGATTTCAACTCCAAATATCTATGATTTCGACTCCAAACTTCTATGAGGTCGACTCTGAACTTCTAATAGTTCGACTCCGAACTTCTATGAGTTTGACTCCGAACTCTGTAAGTTCAGATTTTGAATTCTAGTGAAACTAGACTCTGAATTTCCTTAGAAATTCAGACTCCATATTTCTACAAAACATAGGTTCTGAATTCCTACAAAACAGAATCCGAATATCTATTTATTATAGGCTCTGAATTTTATTTTTTCTTACACTCCGAACATTTATTTTCTTTCATTTCGAACATTAGTTTTACTTATGCTTACAATTGATTAATTACAAAATGATGTCATGATTTCAGTTATTGACTAACCATTGGTTGAGTGACATGTGTACAGGTCCCTCCGAAATTCATGGAAAAATATGACTGTTGGAGGAGGGAGCTGACCGTTGGAGCTTCGCCTATAAATAGGAGATCATTCGAAAGTGTTCAAGAATTTTGGAATTTTGGTGATCAAAACTTCATGAAGTGATTTCTAGAAATAGAGGCTCTTATCAACTCTCAAGCTTCGTGCAGAAAATTTGAACAGCTTGTTCAAACTTTTCCTTGTACAAACATGGTTCCTGTGACTCCGATTGTTGATTATTACAACAGAGGGATTTCGGGGATAGGAATATAGAGGTTCCAACACCTTGAATTTGAGGGATTACTTGCTGAGGAAGATAGAGGTGTTGACTACCTGATAGTTGAGAGCATGCAAGGATAGGAAGATAGAAACCGATCTTCTTATTGAGGGATCACCCTAGTGTGGGTAAGACAGACTTTCTTGAAAGTATAAATCATGGGACCTCTTATCCAGGGTTGTTGGATACCCTTCTCTTTCGGATAAAAGAGTTATTTTTTGTTACTTGTAGTTTTTACTACTCTATTTTTCTCCACTGCATTTTTCATTGTTAAGGAAAGTATAACTTTCTTATAATTCCTTACTTGTACTTTGATTTAGATAGATTTTATATAATTTAAGGTATAATCTTAGCTGGTGAAAACTTTTGTTATGTTTCATTTCCAGAATCACTTTTCTGGAATCAAGCATCTCTTTAGAACTTAGAGGTGTTGTGAATTTTGGTTATCTAAAATTTCCTAAGGGAATTTTTAATTACAATTCACCCCCCTCTTGAATCTGAGAATCGTATTATATTTCAATCCTAAGTTTGGTATAGTATAGTGTGTCATACTAAGTCACATACCATCCTAACAACATCAATTAAATAGGATGTAGAAGAATGAAATAACTTTGAAAGAGGTGATAAAACAATTACCACTTCTTCAGGTATACTTTTGATCTGAAATAAGGGCTCTATAGGTTGGATTAATGCTCATGTTAATGCAACTAGAATGACGTGAGAGATTGATGGAGTTGATTTGGGTAGGTTTGGGTTGATACAAATGGATTTATAGTTTTTAATTAAAAAGAAATGGTGGTTCCCTTTTATAAGAGAGGTGAGGTGCACTTGAAGAAAAATGATGAAATATTAATTTATTATAAGATATGTTTCAGTTTATAATAGCTAAGAATTGATTTATTTTGAGGGTAATATGAAGGTGGGTCTAAGTCATCTCAACAAATAGGTTTTATACATGTTTAGGTCATCATATTAACTATATCTTTTGGATTTAACCCTTAGTTAGATAGTTTAACTCTTACCATGTATTCTTGTATTTTTATACTACAAGGTTAATATAGTAACTATATGTTCCCAAAAGAAACTAATGTGGATCATTTATGAAAATTTAACACTATCCAGGTTAGTCGGAATAACATTAGATTTTTATGAATTTTATATTGTTTTATAAAATAGTATTTATTTTAAAATATCATTTATGTCAATTTTGTTACTATTTAATAATTTGTTTTTCTAAAATTCATAACAACTTTATTACATAGAAATAAATACTTTGAATCAATCATAACATGTTATAGTCACCTATAAAATTAGTTTATGTCAGAAAATGTTTAAAATGACATTTATTTTAGAATTTATAATATCATTTATTTTAATCTTTCATTAATAAGATAATCAATACATCATCATTGTGTTATAAATAAATTTAATTATTTAATGTCTACAAATAATAAATAAAAAACCAGGATGTCAGAAATATTTTTATATTTCTAATAAATATTTATTGTTGAATTTATCTTATTTTTAAACATATATTAAAAAAATTTAGTGATTAAAATTTAAATTTAACACTTTTAACTCTTCATTAAATAAAATATAATAAATATCATAATCTAACCCATGTGAAACAAAATGATCATATTATTTTTGCTAGGTTTATTTTTCTCTGAAAAACATATGTAATATATTTAAGAAATTTTTTGGGGTAATGTTATGTTATTATAAAATTAGGTTTACCACTAATTACCACATTTACTTTTCACCATGGTAAAGAAAATTAAAAAGTTAATATTTAAAAATTAAATTATTTCCATCGTATTGAACCAAATTTTACTTATTGATGACAACCATGTCTATCAGAGTTTTTAAATTTAATTAACTAAAGTGGTAAAATTACTTTTTATGAAAATTTGAAAATGTTCCGAGAATGTGGGTAGAATATGTTAAAAAGTTCAACAAAATTTTATATATCTAATATTATTATAAAGTGAATCAAATGACTTATAATGGAATAATATATTTATTATGTATATATATTGAATTTAAGATATATTTTAATTAAAAATATATATTTAAAGGAAAAATTTGGTTTCTATGTACTATGAATTATTATTCATTATTCAACAAAAATTGATTTTTTTATAAAAATACCAAAAAATCACCCTAAGATAACTTTGATATTAAAAATGTAAAAATAAAGTATATTTCAAAAAATTAAATATTTATGTAGAGACCCAGAGCTTGACGTACATGGACAATACATTAATTTTGCGGAATACTTATTACATAACAAAAAACCAAAACTCAAGGATCATAATAGTTTAGTGTCTTTGGAAACATGGAATTTAATCTTCTAATCGTGGTGAAAGATCTTCAATAACTCCCATAACAATCTTCCCCTTTTTGATTCCTTACCTAAAAACATTCTATATTTACTGGGGAAAATAAAACATAAAAAGGGTGAGCTCAAATGCTCAATAATGGAAAACATAGAGAACATAAAACAATCCATAAACTTTTGAAAGAAAAAACTTGAACATGAAATTTAAACATCAAAATATTGAGCAAAGACATAAATCGTGGAAGTACGTAAGGCATATATCATAATGGAACATCAACCATGATAAAATATAATGGGAATAAAACATGTAATTGTGGCAACCATTTAGCATATGTTATGATTTCCATAGTAGCCAAGGCATTACTGTTAAGACCATCTTAGTCGACAAAGTCCCTTTCTGAATCGAGTTCACTCCTCGTTTCAGTCCTGTAAAACTGAACCAGATTAACTTACCATTCCAGCCATGTCTATATCATGAGATATAAATCTTTACCCAATGCATTGGAGGTAGATATAGGTCCCACCTATCTCATAATGAAATCATTCTTACTTGTGCCACAAAATAAACATACATCATTCATAATAACCCAGCGAATAAAATGGGTTTCATAAACATCATCCCATCATCACATAATCTATATAAAAGAAATGGATATCATTTCATAATAAGAAAAGTGAAACCATGTAAATAATAGAGACTTTATACTTGAACCATACACATATGAAATAATTTCATCTTAGATGGAAAATGGTTTTGATAAGACACATGAAATGAATTCTTGAGGAAAATATCCTTTCTTCTTCAAAATCAATTTATTTACACAAAACATCATTCTATTTTAAAAGAAAAATATTTTTTTGAAAATAGTCATGAAATATTTTGGAGGAAGCTTCATAAAAATAAGGCTTTATAAAACCGTAAAAATCCTTTCATTCTGTATAAGTTAAAAAAACATTCTCCTCGTACTTTTTTTCAGAGAAGTCAAAAAGTACCTCGTAACGTAAATAAAAGAAAGATTCCTTACATACCATGTAGTAAAAGTCAAATTGGGTAAAAAGGAAATTAAACATACATAAAAATACTTTTAGAAAACATGGACATGGATTTTAGAAATAACCCTAGTAAATAATTATGTATAGGCAATCTCAGATAAAAATTAGATTTGCAAAATTATCCCTTACCTTAGGTTCGATATGCTTCGTATGGATTTGAACCTCCTCTTCTTTGACACGCCTCTTTGAAACCTCCTATTAGGGTACTAAAATTGGTCTTTTAAGAAGAACATAAACTCTAATATGTTTCTAGGAAACTTGAGAATGGAAATGGGTAGGGTTTGGCCGAGCTTAAAGGCTCCAAATTGTGTTAGGAGAAGAAGGAGGAGATTCCCCTTTATAAGGGAGGAGAGGGGCACCTTTGGAAATATAAGAAAATATTAATTTTTATTAAATCCCAACCCCACATAAAATAATCCAAAATTACTCAAATCCAAATATTAGATGAGATAGGGTTGAAATCTCATCATCCAATAAAATTTAGACATGTTAGGAATTTATTTTAAACATTATCAACTTGATTTATCCTTATTTAATCAATTTAATTTTATTTGTGGTAATAATATTATAAATTTTAAATTATTAGAAATAAGTACTTATTTGTTATTTATTGTCCATAATTGGATAATTTATAACATTTTCGACCATATAAATTTGAATTTATTATTTTTAAATATTTTTTTGATTTTTAAACAATTTTATAATATGTTATTTTTATAAAATAACAATATTGTCAATTTTGACACTATTCATTTATTTGAATTTAAATAATCAATATACAAAAGATATGTTCTAAATAAAAGATTTAATAGATTCATAACATGTCATATTTATCTAGAAAATTCGTGGATAACATTAAATAGTTCATATAATATTTATTTTAATATTTTTAAAACAATTAATTTGATATCTCTCTTAATAAAATAATTTCATCATCACTATTACGGCACCTTCAATGATAATTATTTAATCTATAAAGATTATAAGTAAATTTATATGATTCAGATAATATTACTAGCTTCATGGTGACTATACATGTTCAAAGTTTCATGAAGTTTATCACTAAATTAAAATTAATATAAATATAAAATTTAAGAGAGTGACATGTTGTCACTTTCTTTGGTTTTAATAATAATTAAATTATTTTCAAGGAAAAAAGTCCATAAAATGAATATATTCCAACCCTTAGGTGATATGGGTCATATTTTAGTCATCCAATAGAATTTTGGTAGGTGTTAGGGTAATTTTATAATCTTATATTTACCCTTAATTACCCGATTTACCTTTAACTATGGTAAATAAAATTTACCATCGTTATTATTCATAATGCCCAAAAATAAAAATTAGCTTATTAAAATAATTTGGACCCACTGATTCCAAATATGGAATCCATTTTTCCAAATTCAATTCACAAAATTTGAAGAAATTGAATTAAAATTAATCCTGTTGTCAAAAGAAAACAGATTTTTGTTTAAAACATTGCAAAAGATTGAATTGATTTAACCTACGAATTCAAGGTAAAATCAATGCTAATGAAATAAATTATATTAAATGGTAAAATTATATTCTATTTATACTTTAAAACCATTAAATATTATAATTTAACCATATAAATTATTACGATGAGAAAAGTTGTTTTTAAAATATAGCGTGTTTTTACTATTCATTAAAATATGAAAGTTATCAGAAAAATATCAAAACTTTATCCAATGTAAATTTTTATATACTGATTCAAAATAAGAAGTTTATTTTGTAAAATTTAACTTATAAACATGTAAAAACTATATTTAATTTGGGTGCTCCATCAAAAGGCGGCAGAACTGCATTTTTTTAAAAATACTTATTTTACCCAAAAAAATTATTTTTTTTCACATAAAATGTTTTAGAAAATTTATTAGATGAATAATAATGTTATAAAATTAAAACTTTCATTAATAAAATTCATAAATATTAGTCCATAAGAATATTATAACAATATATCGTCGTTTAGTGAAACCTGGTATTGCGTACAACACACACTATCGAGGAAGGTTGTGATTGCGTGTAATGAAAGCCAAGTCAGGGTTGTGTGTTGTGAAAGACTCTTTTTTTGTTTCATTATAACATAATCCAACCATTTTTCATTTATACATTGAATATATATATATACAATCAATGTTGCGTAGAATGACTATTATCAAA
Source organism: Viscum album (assembly GCA_963277665.1). Taxonomy (NCBI): domain Eukaryota; kingdom Viridiplantae; phylum Streptophyta; class Magnoliopsida; order Santalales; family Viscaceae; genus Viscum; species Viscum album. Next base: position 477,015,454 of record OY728151.1, read on the forward strand.
AGAACTTGAAATTGTGTGTAACACAATCTAAGAATAGTGTTGCGTATACTAGAAGATAATAAAGTGTTTCATATAGCACAAGATAAACTTTTTGTAGCATAAAACACATGACATAAAGTAAATTAAAAAGATTACTTATCATACAATATCGGTTTGTTACATTCTACCCCCATAAAAGGAATTTCTCCCTCGAAATTCATCAGGGTTATACATGGTTTTATACTTGAAAGTATCTTTAATTGAAACCAAATTCGTAAAATGAAATACCAAAACTTATCTTTAAAAACTAAAGTATGAAACATAACGGTTACCCAAATTAACGAATCACTGGGTTTCCACATATGAGAACATAGGTGAAAATATGGATATGGAAGAGAAATCTTACCATTATGTTTTGATGGAGAGTGGTAGAGGACATGGCTATGAAAAAGCCAACAATCACAACGACATAGATTTGTGATGATCTAAGGTACCATCTGATTCATTGGATATAAGGGCACTAGGACAACATTTTTGGTTTTCAATATCATTTCCCTAAAGTTGATGAATTAAATGAAATACTTACATGATTTTGGTACAATCTCACTATTGTTCGTGAATTGAACAAGTTCCACTTCATCTCTTAAAGAAATGAAGTTGAATTTCTTATTCGTGAAGTGTTAGCAGATCATGTGATAGACTGATGGGTCATTCCATCTGTTTCAAACAAAAGGTTAACAAAAGTTATAAGTCCATCTTTTGGTGAGATTAATCATATATGGTTCAAAAATTGGACTTATACTTTATTTATAATACCTATTAATAAAATAAAACTAGTTTCCACTAACCAGGGTCTTCCTGTAGGGCAGTGGTAGGCGATAATGTCATGTCACAATTCAGTTGTGGGTTCGATTCCCACAGCCCTGTTCGACACAATGGGTTGTCGTCCGTCCTGCAGGTTTTCCTTTTTCTAAAACTACACTATTATAACATTTTAGAAATAATATCGAAAAAGAAGTTCTAGCCTTAAACAATATTAACTTATGTCCAACATAATTCACTCCAACCTTTAGGCTTATCTAAAATTCTTCTGTCCAAGCTCATAGTGTAAGAAAAAAAATTACTAAAAATGTCATCTACCGAGCATGTGAATACCATCATTTTTCCCCCATATATCATATGATATATCTTGTTCTTAAAATTACAAACAAGTGAATAAATTAATCATTTATTCTCTTGAAAAATGAATACCCATTGAACCTTAGTGAAAACATGAGTGCTATCAAAAGTTAACTCTTTCCACATACCAAAACCCCAAAATTCTATATACTCAAACCATGATATAACTATTTCCTTATATCAATCATGAGATCATTAATAATTTCAAACAATTCATTTTCTCCTTATCCCTTCATTATGCGCATAACATCTTCTTTCCAAAAATATCTCAACCACTTTCCATGGTTACCGGTACCATAAAATCAATGAACACCACAATAGACCAATACATAAATATCCCAATATTCCACAATACTATATACAAAATTATTTTGGAATCCCATTACATAACAAATTAATCATTCCACCACATCGTTGTCATATTCAACATCACCAATAGTGATCTCATGTGACTTCCCTTTTTCCTTTTTCTTAAGTGGTTTCTCATGTCGATCATCATTAACCCTTGGATTAGGGAATTGATTCGCATAATGCCCCATTTAATTGCACTTGAATCATTGAAGTGTTGGTGGTGTGTTCTCTGCAGTCTTTTATTTATCATTAGTGAAAATTTTTCTATTACTTCGACACTCAGCTGCTCGATGAACTTCTTTTCCACACTTAAAACATTTTCTAGTCCCTTTAAGACAATCTCCACCATGATTCTTTCCACACTTTGAGCATAAGGAAACATTCATCTTCTTTTCACCATTATTCTAAGATTTCTCCTTGAACTCCATCTTTCGTTTCTTGTCAAAACCATGAGATGGATATGTAACACCAACGTTCATTTATACCATGATAGCACAATGCATAATTTCTTCATAGCTACTAAAGTCTCTTATAGTTAATGCCCTTAGAAGACTTGGTTTTAAGACACTGAAGAATCGATCAACTTTACTTTCAGGTTGGATGATAAAGCCAGATACATACCTTGAAAGCCTTCTAAAATTCACTTCGTATATACCAATAAATTCATAATACTTTTACTTTAGTTCAAGATACTCCATCTCCATCTTTGTTTGAAGAATATCAGAAAATTACTTATTGAAAAATAAGTTCATGAACTCATCCCATTCCATTGACTCAATTTCATCTCTTGGCCTCGTATTCTTCATAAGATTCCACCGTTGATCAGCTTCACCTTCCAAACGATATACTGGTAAGATGAATTTATCATGTTCATAACATTGAAGAACTGAAAATATCTTTTCATTTGTACTAATCCATTGTTCAGCAACAAGTGAATCAGAAGACCCACTGAAAGAAGTTGGACGTTTCCTCATGAAGGACTCAGTAGAATATTGTTCCCTTCTATGCTCATTTGGAAGTCCACAATGATTCATAGCTTGTGTAAGTATAGTAATAAGATTTTGAACTCCATCTCCCATAACATTGGTTTGTTTAGGAGGACAATCATTGCATTGTCCATTACATTGATCAACACAGTTCTTTCGGCTTCCAGCCATCATCTAAAATCCAAAAAGAATAGTGTGAGAGGCAAAAATCATGCTAGAGAAAACAACATAATAAATGGGGAGTACCTTCAATATCTAACATCTTAGGTTTAATTCTAAGACTGTTACCGTAATTCTAGGATCATAGCCTATACTTATACTTAACCTTAGGGACATACCTAGACATACCTTAGAAATATCTCTAGGGATCTCACTAATGTTCTCACATCCTAGTTTACAAAGGAAGACTAAACCTTTCCTCTAATACCAAATGTAGATACCCGGAGCATGACGTACATGGACAATACATTACTTTTTCGGAATAATTAATACATAACAAAAAACCAAAACTGAAGGATCGTAATAGTTTAGTGTCTTTCAAAACTTCGAATTTAATCTTCTAATCGTGGTGAAAGATCTTCAACAACTCCCATAATGATCTTCACCTTTTTGTTTCCTTACCTAAAAGCTTTCTTTATTTTGTAGGGAAAATAAATCATAAAAAGGGTGAGCTCAAATTCTCAGTAAGGGAAAAAATAGAGAATATAAAACAATCCATAAACGTTTGAAAGCAAAAACTTGAACATGAAATTTAAACATCACAATCTTGAGCAAATACATAAATCGTGGAAGTACGTAATGCATATATCATAATGGAACATCAACCATGATAAAATATAATGCGAATAAAACATGTAATTATGGAAACCATTCAGCACATGTTTTGATTTTTATAGTAGCCAAGACATTTCTTCCAAGACCATCTTAGTGGACAAAGTCCCTTTCTGAATCGAGTTCACTCCTCGTTTGAGTCCTATAACACTGAACCAGATTATCTTACCATTCCAGCCATGTATATCTCATGAGATATAAATCTTTACCCAATGCATTGGAGGGCGATATAGGTCCCACCCATATCATAATGAAATCATTCTTACTAGGGCCATAAAATAAACATACATCATTTATAATAACCCAGCGAATAAAATGGGTTTCATAAACATCATCCCATCATCACATAATCCAGATAAAATAAATGGATTTTATTTCATAATAAGAAAAGTGAAACCATGTAAATCATAGAAACTTTATACTTGAACCATACACATATGAGATAATTCCATCATAGATGGAAAATGGTTTTGATAAGACACGTGAAATGAATTCTTGAGGAAAATATCCTTTCTTCTTCAAAATCAATTTATTTTTAGAAAACATCATGAAATTTTAAAAGAAAAATATTTTGTTGAAAATAGTCATGAAATATTTTGGAGGAAGCATCTTAAAAATAAGGATTTATAAAATAGTAAAAATCATTTCATTCAGTATAAGTTAAAAAAAATTCTCCTCGTACTTTTGTCAGAAAAGTCAAAAAGTACCTCGTAACGTAAACAAAAGAAAGATTCCTTACACACCATGTAGTAAAATTCAAAATGGGTAAAAATGACATTAAACATACATAAAAACACTTTTAGAAAACATGGACATGGATGTTAACAATAAACCCAGTAAATACTTACTTATAAGAAATCTTGGATAAAAATGAGATTTGAAAAATTATCCTCACCTTAGGTCTGATATGCTTCGTATGGATCCGAACCTCCTCTTCTTTGACACACCTCTTTAAAACCTCCTCTTAGGGTACTAAAATTGGTCTTTAAAGAATACCAGGAACTCTAGTATGTTTCTAAGGAAGTTGAGAAGGGAAATAGGTAGGGTTTTTCTGAGCTTAAAGGCTCCAAATTGTGTGAGGAGAAGAAGGAGGAGATTCCCTTTTATAAGGGATGAGAGGCGCACCTTTGGGAATATAAGAAAATATTAATTTATATTAAATCCGAACCCCACATAAAAACTTCCAAAATGACTCAAATATGAATCTTAGATGAGATAGGGTTGAAATCGCATCAACCAATAAAATTTAGACATGTTAGGAATTTATTTTAAACATTATCAACTTGATTTATCCTGATTTAATCAATATAATTTTATTTGTGGTAAAAACATTCTAAATTCTAAATTATTACAAATAATTACTTATTTGTTGTTAATTTTCCATAATTGGATAATTTATAACATTTTAGACCATGTAAATTTAAATTTGTAATTTTTAAATATTTTTGTGATTTTTAAACAATTTTCTAATCTGTTATTTTTATCAAATAACAATAGTGTCGATTTTGACACTATTCATTTATTTGAATTTAAATAAACAATATACCAAAGATATGTTCGAAATAAAAGATTTATTAGATTCAAAACATGTCATATTTATCTAGTAAATTAGTGGATAACATTAAATAGTTCATATAATATTTATTTTAATATTTTTAAAACCATTTATTTGATATATATCTTAATAAAATGATTTCAACTTCACTATTATGTCACCGTTAATGATGATTATTTAATCCCTAAAAATTATAAGTAAATTCATATGATGTAGATAATTTTATTATCTTTCTTGATACTATTCATGTTCTAAGTTTCATGAAGTTTATCACTAAATTAAAATTAATATACTTATAAAATTTAAGAGTGTGACATGTTGTCACTTTCTTTGGTTTTAATAATAATTAAATTATTTTCAATAAAACAAGTCCATAAAATGAATTTATTACGACCCTTGGGTGATATGGGTCAACTTTTAGTCATCCAATAGAATTTTGGTAGGTGTTAGGGTAATTTTATAATCTTATTTTTTTACCCTTAATTACCCGATTTACCTTTAACTATGGTAAATAAAATTTATCGTAGTTACTATTCATAATGCCAAAAAATAAAAAGTAGCTTATTAACATAATTTTACACACTGATTCCAAATATGGAATCCAGGTTTCCAAATTCAATACACAAAAGTTTTAGAAATTAAATTAAAATTAATCTCGTAGTCGAAAGAAAATAGGTTTTTGTGTAAAACATTGCAAAAGATTGAATTGATTTAACCTACGAATTCAAGGTAAAATCAATGCTGATGGCATAAATTATATTAAATGCTAAAAATATATTCTATTTATACTTTAAAACCATTAAAAATTATAATTTAACCATATAAATTATTACGATGAAAAAAATTGTTTTTAAAATATAGCGTGTTTTTACTATTTATTAAAATATGAATGTTATCAGAATAATATCAAAACTTTATCCAATGTAAATTTTTATATCCTGATTAAAATTAAGAAGTTTATTTTGTAAAATTAAACTTATAAACATACCAAAAACTATATTTAATGTGGGTGCGCCATCAAAAGGTGGAAAAACTGCAATTTTTTAAAAATACTTATTTTACCCGAAAAATTTATTTTCTTCACATAAAATGTTTTAGAAAATTTATAAGATGAATAATAATGTTATAAAATTTAAAATTTAGTTAATAATATTCATAACGGATAGTCCATAATAATATTATAACAATATATTGTCGTTTAGTGAAACCTGGTATTGCGTACAACACACCCTATCGAGGATGGTTGCGATTGCATGTAATGCAAGCCAAGTCAGGGTTACGTGTTGTGCAAGAGTCCTTTGTTGTTTCATTATAATATAATCCAACCATTTTTAATTTATACATTGAATATATATATATATATACACTCAATGTTGCGTAGAATGACTATTATCAAACGAACTTGAAATTGTGTGTAACAGAATCTAAGAATAGGGTTGCGTATATTGCAAGCTAATACAATGTTGCGTATAGCACAAGATAATCTTGTTGTAGCCTAAAACACAAGACGTCAAATAAATTAAAAAGATTACTTATCATAAAATATCGTGTTGTTACAATTTAAGAGTTTCTATAATTAATTTTATTATTACACACAACAGGACATAAAAAGTAGTTATTTAAAGAAATAGTTTTTCTAATTGCATAACTGTTTTAACAAAATTTATAAATTTCATTATAAATATTTTTTATTTATGTGAAAATAATATAAATAACATTTAAAATTTATTTGTTACTATTTATATTAAAACATTTAATTGATAATTAAATATGTCTTTTAAATAATTATAATATTAATGAATTGTTTTATAGAATCTCAATATTACGTATAACGCAAGCGAAGTCTGTGTTGTGTGTAATATAAGTTATTAAGTAACTTTAATGAGATAAAATTATATGAAATATTGCGGTGTTACATTTATGATCATCTTTATTAAGATCATGTTATTATCTCTCCATTTTAATCTATAGAGTATGGGGAAAATATTTTTAAGAAAATAGTTTATTAATATCTTTTCATTCTATGGTTTTGAATATTTTGATTTTAACATACTATCTAATTGAGAGTATAATGTATATTATATATTAATTCCCAATAATAAATAACCAACTAATCCTTCTCAAGATTCAATAATTAGTTAATATAAAATATATTTTCTATTATGTTAATCCATTTCATGATAATCAGTGGATCCAAAAACCCAATAAAAGATGGTGGATGTTACTGCATGAAGGACTCAATAGAGATATGTTCATTCCTTAGTGCCTTTTAGAGTTTGGAGTGGGTTTTGTTATTGTTCACAACATAAAAATTATAGGTGATCACGACATTGATATTTTTCACTTTATCTCACATCCTCTTTGGTTACTCAATAGGATAATTGTTATATTTCAAATTTCACTCATTACTCATTCTGTTCATTATTGTTCCAACCATTTTAAAAACCCAAAAAATATTAACAAAATGAGTAATAAATAATATTATAAGGAAATTATATCCAATGATGTCTTAAATTTTGACATATTCATTTTAAACTATGAAATTTCAAGTCCAACCCATATCACTTTGGCATGACGTATTTCTTTAAGCTATATTAATTTACTGTTTATAAACAAATTCAATAAATGAAAAATAGACAATTTTCTAATACAAAATTATATTTCGAAAACATAACATATATATATATATATATGTGTGTGTGTGTGTGTGTGTGTGTTACATAATTTTACAATAATATTAATTAAATATTATAATAATAAAACTCCTTAAACTATTGTTATAGTGTATTTTATGACAACATACAAACCTAACATATATTAAATTATTTCATTAACATTTCATTCAAATAATATTTGCACTTGATTCACTTCTAAACATATCATACATAATACTCTTATTCATTACCCAGGGAAAGGATGCATAAGAAATGGTGTGCTTAGATTATCACTAAGGGTAAACATAATTGATATCAATCAAAGATTATAAGTGAGTATAAAATGAACTCATGGGTATAAGAAAAAAATCAAGTATCATGATCATATCATAATTAAATCATACCCAATAAAAGATAGATCATAGATCATGAATCATATGTTATAGCCTTTTTAATAACACAATATATTCATAAGAGTTTGGAAACATAAGGTGGTGATCATGATACATAAAAATTACATTCAAATGTGTCAAAAAATATTAATTTGGAAAAAACATAAGCATAGAATATCATTTCATATATAAAGGATGACTACCAAGGATATTATCACATAGTGTATAAAGTCCTACAAAATATTTTACTGGGTTTACTCACCATTCCAATAAACATCGTGGATTGGGTTCACTCCCCAGTACCTTACATGCCATATACTGACATATAAATATTTACCCAATGTATTAGTGGGGTATATAATTCCATTCTCACCAACCATGTAACATCACAGTTTTTTAGAAAAAAAGTATTTCCTAGACTATATGTCTATCATTTATAATTATCTTTTTCTTCAATTCTAAACGAAATAATTTTTTTTGTAAGATAAGACATATAAGATATGGGTCAAGATAACATTACATTATTCATTCATAATGATATATAATAGTAAAAGTATAGGAAAATATGAATTACATATAATTGATTATTATAAACCATTGTAGATTATATCCATTTATAGTGAATAAATTAAAATGGAATAATAAATTTAAAATAACAATATTTTTACAAATACAAAATCCCTTGGATAATATTTACCCTTGAGAATAAACATTATTAAAACTAAATATATAATGAAGAAAAATCTTGAAAATAGAAATCATGTTGTGAAATAAAAAAAAATATTGGAATGAAAATTTTTCAATTTAAATATAAAATGGGATACATTTTTTGGAGGTAATGGGGGTAATATAATAATTATATTACAGTTATAATGTGTTATATAAACTTTTGGAGTAATAAAAGTAAATATATTTCTAGTTTATGAATTATTTGTATATTTTTGATATACATAAATTTTATTTAGTTTTAAAATATATGTTTTCATTGAAAACAATTTATTTTAAATAAATTAAATGATTTTCTAATTTTATTACCGGATTTTAATTCAGTTAGAATGATATCTTTTTTTCAAATTAATTTTATTTTTGGGAAAAAATGAATTTTCATTACTTTATTTCATTTAAAAAATTATAACAATATAATTTATGGAGAAAATTTATCGAATTACTAAAAATAAATTCATAAAATCCATAAAATAATTAATGAACTATTTGGAATACTAATCTATCTGTTCATGGCTAAAAAATAATGTGTTAATTAAAAATATTATATATATATATATATGTTTAAAAGTTATATTTATAAGATTTGTATAATTTAATAAAATTAAATTTATGTTTTAAATATAAAAAAATGAATTATCATTCATGATTTGATAATTAATTGTATATAAAGATAGATAATATCATTTAATGTTAAATTGTTAAAAATTTCAAAATATTTTTAAAGATGTTTTGTATTTTTATCAAAAACATTAAATTGAAAAATTTTAAATTATACTTATAATAATATATTTCTATTTATAAAGAAATATATTTACACTAATTTAATTATTAGTTGACCTAAAACAGGATTAAAAGCCCCTAAAATTTAAAATTATATATTTCTCTCAAAAAAATTTAATATATCTTATGTTGTTCAAAAAATTTATTTTCTCATATTTAAGAATTGAATTGGATTATGTGGAGATAAATTTTAAAATAATTATTTAGAAATTATATAATACTATCAATTTCATTTTTAATCAAAAAGATCATTTATTGAGGTAAAAAATTGAGTTACCATGATAAAGGTAAAATTCAAAAAGAAAACGTTACAATATGTTTTAAAAGAATAAAATATCCAAAAAATTGATTTATAAATGTGATTATGACATAATTATAGACCAATACATACCATAAATATATTATAATGTTCTATGAGTCTAATTTTCTTTTATAATAACAACCTTACACCTAGGAAGTGAATATTTCTTTAGATGCCACTCAAATATCATTCATTAAATGAACCATCCTATATCCATCCTAAAACATTCCATGTAACACCCCAAGCTTCTACGGTACGCTTCTCTTTGAATAATGTGATAGCGTGTGTTGTACGCAACACCGAGTTCTAACACACCATAACTAATCAAACTAGCCGTTATGAATAGTAACACCTAATTTTTGAAATTATATATATTTTATATTTGAAAATGGACTTCATTTTTGGATTCGGAATATCGAATTTAGCCTAAGGTGAAATTTTGGTACATTTCGGATAACTTTAATATTTTGATGAATAGTGAAAATTACTAAATTTTAATTAAAAACAACTTTTTTAATCAAAATAATTAATAGTGATAAATTATGAATTTGAGTGGTTTTAAAGTATATTTAGAATATATTTTTACCATTTAATATAATGTTGGTCATTGGACATAATTTTACAATTAAACCGAACATAAACAATTGTCAATCTTTTGATAGTTATTATCTCTTAAAAACACGCTTTTTGTTTTGACAGCGGGAATTAATTTTAAATTAATTTCTGCCACTTCTATGTTTTGAATTTAGGAAAATGGATTCCATATTTGGAATCAGGATTTTCAAATTGTGTAAATAGGTAACTTTTATTTTTAGACATTTTGAATAATTACTGCGGTAAATATTTTATTTACCATGGTTAAGGGTAAATCCGGTAAATAAGGGTTAAAAAAATAATATTATAATAATACTAAATTACCTTAAAACGTGTCTTAACCCTATTGGTTGATACATGGTCGACCATGGGAATCTTTGGGTCTATTTTGGGACCCCATGGATCCACTTGTAAGTGATAATGACACTTTATTTTAATTTAGTTAAAATGAATACAAAAATGACACAAGCATATATCTTTTAGAACAACAATTGTTACATAGGGTTATATATGTTGGATTTTAGATTATAAATATTAATTAGAAAGATAAAAAGATTTTCTTCATAATTATATTTTATTTATAATTTTTAGACATTAAATAATTTATTTTATATATGACACAATGATGATGCAGTAATTACTATAATAGTGAAAAATTAAAATAATTCATATTATAAATACCCAAATAAATATAATATGAAACTTTTAATGAATTAAACTAATTTTCTAGGATAATATGATATATTAGGATTGATTTAATTGACTTTTTTCTAAGTAATCAATCTGTTATGAGTTTCACAAAAATCAACTATTGAATAGTGTCAAAATTGACATAAAAGAGTTCTTAAACAAATATTATATTATTAATTGATATTAAATTCCTAAAAATCTAAAGTTCGGCCAAGAGACTTATATAATGATAGGTTCATCATTAATGTACCACTTGGGGGTCACTTGGATGTATATAGTAAGTTTATTAACCATATTATATAAAAATACAAAGAGACATTGTAAAAGTGAAACTAATTAACTTAGAGTTAATACTTAACGATAAGGTTAATATAAGTACCCAAACCTGTCTAAATTCTATTGGTTGAGTGGTTTTCGACCTATCCCCACCTTAACCTTTGAATAATCAACTTTGGAGCCATTAGAAACCGAATATGAATTTATTATAAATTAATATTTCTAGCTTTTCCAAAGGTGCCCCTCACCCCTCTTATAAAAGGGCACTCCTCCTTCTCATTTCTTCACACCTTCAAAGCCTTTTGGTTTGGCCAAACTCTGCCCAAATACTCTCCCAACATCCCTCACTACAACCTAGAGGCCTTATTTTGATCAGAAAGCCAACCTAAGGAGCCCTTTTGATCAAATCAAAAGGAAGAACCCGAAGAAGAGGTAATGATTTCACCACCCTTCTCCAAGTTCATTTCTTCTTCCACTTCTTCTTCCTTTGTTCTTACCATTCTAAAATAATAACTCCAGTATCTCACATATACTGTGATGTAATTATAATTATGGTACAATCATATTCAGTATTCTATCCACCCTTTGAATAACATGTCGCCATACGTGCGTACGTACGGCTTACCGTTTCCACGTCGTGGTGTAACTGTTATTCAATATAATATTATTTGGATGGGTATAATAATGATGTGTAACTAATGTAAATAATATATATAACAAGTTAATGATTCTGTATATATGATATACCATCCATTTATATATTATTTTAATATCAAAAGAATGATATTGTCGCTCGTGCGTACGTACGGACTACCGTCTCCACGAACGCGATGAGATTCATTCTCCATCGTATCCATTCAAGTATAATTATCATTTGATGATTTAAAAATGATGTTTAAGGACTGGATATAATTCTGGATATGAATAAGATACAACAACCATGGCTTATGTAACAAAACATATAAAAGAAAATGAGTAAGTTAACTCCCGAAACGATGATAATTCTAAGATATTATTAACAAATCAATGTTAAAAGATCATATATGATATCATATTAATATATATGATTCTTGTATAATTTAATAACAACTATTTCACCATTATAAAATAGGTTAACCTAACCCAACCAAGGAAAAGTACAAGGTAAGGGTTTACATTACAGCCTCTTCATTATCCAAGGTTGTTTATACGTAATAATCTACTGGGATCTCTTTATCATCCACATCCATGTTTCTTAAAAATGCATTTCAAAACATTTTCACTATTTACTAGAATATGAGTTAAAGTCATTTATACCCTTTTTGACTTTTATAAGTGGTTTATAAAGGAATCTTTCGGTTGTTTTCAAAATAAGGTCCTTTTTAACCTTTTCGACAGAATTAAGGTAAGAATGTTTTTTTTAACTTATACGGCGGGTGCGGCTATTTTCCGCCGTTATAAAATCTTCAAATATTCCCTTACAAGCTTATAAGAATATTTTCAAAGAAAATGTTTTATTTTATATGGATCTTAAATTATTTCAAAATAAAAGGAGATATTTCTTTAAAAAGAATTTTGATTTTATCTATGTCAACATCCTTTGATGGATTTTAAGATTATTTGAAGTCGATTTATTATGATACAAAACTTCTATATTGTATTGAAGGTTTTCTGATAAGTTTTACTGTGGATGTGCTATTTTTATACCATTCATAGTTTATGGTGAAAGTATTTACATTTCGTATGCTAGTTTTAATACGAATGTTTATGTTATGTTTAAACCTTTTCATATGGGAATGCATTGGACTTAATATGTGACGGGTGGAGCCCGCTATAGCTCCTCGATGCATCGGTAGGTCTCATGAGACAAACTAGTGTCTTGGCACAAGGCCTTGACAAAATCTTATTTGTAGTCTTGGCATGAGGCCTTGGCTTTGTGGTTATGATATTCTGGCATTATGCATTCCAACATTATGAAAGTGGTTATTGACTTTTGCATGTGATTATTCGATTAGTAGAATATCCATGTGAATAAGTAAATGGCATTATTTCATTTTATTTATGCCATACCATGTTGAAAATTCATGTTTAAAAGGCTTTTGTTTTAGTTATACATTGCCTTAAATGTTTATTCTTATTGATGAAAGTTTCCGATATATTGTTATCCTTACTGGGCATTTGAGCTCACCCCTTTTCTATGTTTTATTTTTCCCAGGAAGTGAAGATGTAAGTTATGAATGACCTGCAGGGATATTATGAGGGGATTATAGTGTGGACTGTGGAAACATTATGTTGTTGTAGTAGTTTTTCATTTTATGATGTAATGTAAAACTTATGAATATATCTAGTGTTTCCAAGGCTACTAAACCAATCGGTCTTTCGAGATTTGATCTTTCTTGTGATCATGCCAATGTAATGTAATAATGCACCGACTCTGGGTAACTGGGGTCGAGGCGTTACAGTTGGTATCAGAGGTAAATATTGATCCCACATACCCTGAAAGTCAAGTGAGCAAGATCTCAACATGTCTTCTAAGGTTTGAATAGTCCGTTCTGATTGTCCGTCTGTCTGAGGGTGGTAAGCAGTGCTCAAATGAAGTTCAATATCTAGGGATTTCTGAAGACTTTTCCAGAATCTTGAAGTAAAATGGGGATCACGATCAGAAACAATCGATAGGGGTACTCCATGAAGTCTCACAACTTCATTAATATATAGTCTTGCTAGACGTTCCAGGGGTAGATCTTCTCTTATAGCAAGAAAATGTGCTGTCTTGGTAAGACGATCAACAATAACCCATATTGCATCATTCCTTCTAGGAGTCTTTGGTAGCCCCATGACAAAGTCCATCGTAATATTTTCCCATTTCCACTCCGGTATAGGAAGAGGTTGCATGACTCCTCCAGGCTGTTGCCTTCCAGCTTTCACTTGTTGACAAACCATACATCTTGACACAAAATCAGCAATCTCCCTCTTCATATTGTCCCACCAAAAATGTTCTTTCAAATCTCTATACATTTTGGTGCTCCCAGGGTGTATAGAGAAATTGGAACTATGAGAATCATCCAGCAATTCCCTTTTTAGATTAGGTATATTGGGAACACAAAGTCTCTTCCCGAATTTCAAAATTCCATCTTCATACACAAAGTCTCTCACTCTCCCATCATTCACAGCTTTAATCTTCTTCTGAAATTCTTCATCATTGGTCTGAGAACTCTTAATCCTTTCTAGTAAAGATGGTTTGGAAACCATTTGAAAAAGAATTGATGTTTCACCTTCCCTGGTTATTCCCATGTCCATCTTCACTAGATCCATAAAAATTGGATCCCTTTCAATTCTCATCATGTTCAAAACTCCATGGTCTTTTCTGCTCAAAGCATCTGCTACTTTTTTTGCTTTCCCCGGGTGGTAGTGTATCGTGCAATCATAATCCTTGAGTAATTCAAGCCATCTCCTTTGCCTCATGTTGAGTTCTTTTTGTGAGAAAATATACTTCAAACTCTTGTGATCAGTATAAATCTCACATTTTTCACCATAGAGGTAGTGCCTCCATATCTTCAAAGCAAAGACCACTGCTGCTAACTAGAGATCATGAGTAGGATAGTTTTGTTCATGAATTTTCAACTGTCGTGATGCATAGGCAATAACTCTATCATTCTGCATAAGGACACAGCCAAGTCCTTTCTTCGATGCATCACTATAAATAACAAACCCATCATTCCCTGATGGTAGAGTCAATATAAGAGCATTGACTAATCTTCTCTTCAGTTCTTCGAAACATTCTTCACACTCTTTTGTCCAAAAAAATTTAACCCCTTTACATGTGAGCTTCGTTAATGGGTTAGCCAATCGGGCAAAATTCTGGACGAAACGTCGATAATAACCTGCCAAACCAATAAAACTACGTACCTCAGTTATACTCGTAGGTGCTGGCCATTCTTGGATTGCCTTGGTCTTAGAAGGATCAACAGAGATTCCATCTTTAGAGACAATATGGCCAAGAAAAGAAATCTCCTGAAGCCAGAATTCACACTTGCTAAACTTCCCATATAATTCATGCCTCCTCAGAGTCTTCAAGATAATGCGCAAGTGATTTTCATGATCTTCGTAGGTTTTGGAGTATACCAAGATATCATCAATAAATACCACCACAAATTCATCGAGATACTCCTTGAAAACTCTATTCATCAGATCCATGAATACAGAGGGGAGAATGTAACACCCCAAGCTTCTACGGTACGCTTCTCTTTGAATAATGTGATAGCGTGTGTTGTACGCAACACCGAGTTCTAACACACTATAACTAATCAAACTAGCCGTTATGAATAGTGACACCTACTTTTTGAAATTATATATATTTTATATTTGAAAATGGACTTCATTTTTGGATTCGGAATATCGAATTTAGCCTAAGGTGAAATTTTGGTACATTTCGGATAACTTTCATATTTTGATGAATAGTGAAAATTACTAAATTTTAATTAAAAACAACTTTTTTAATCAAAATAATTAATAGTGATAAATTATGAATTTGAGTGGTTTTAAAGTATATTTAGAATATATTTTTACCATTTAATATAATGTTGGTCATTGGACATAATTTTACAATTAAACCGAACATAAACAAGTGTCAATCTTTTGATAGTTATTATCTCTTAAAAACACGCTTTTTGTTTTGACAGCGGGAATTAATTTTAAATTAATTTCTGCCACTTCTGTGTTTTGAATTTAGAAAAATGGATTCCATATTTGGAATCAGGATTTTCAAATTGTGTAAATAGGTAACTTTTATTTTTAGACATTTTGAATAATTACTGCGGTAAATATTTTATTTACCATGGTTAAGGGTAAATCCGGTAAATAAGGGTTAAAAAAATAATATTATAATAATACTAAATTACCTTAAAACGTGTCTTAACCCTATTGGTTGATACATGGTCGAACATGGGAATCTTTGGGTCTATTTTGGGACCCCATGGATCCACTTGTAAGTGATAATGACACTTTATTTTAATTTAGTTAAAATGAATACAAAAATGACACAAGCATATATCTTTTAGAACAACAATTGTTACATAGGGTTATATATGTTGGATTTTAGATTATAAATATTAATTAGAAAGATAAAAATATTTCCTACATAATGATATTTTATTTATAATTTTTAGACATTAAATAATTTATTTTATATATGACACAATGATGATGAAGTAATTACTATAATAGTGAAAAATTAAAATAATTGATATTATAAATACCCAAATAAATATAATATGAACCTTTTAATGAATTAAACTAATTTTCTAGGATAATATGATATATTAGGATTGATTTAATTGTCTTTTTTCGAAGTAATCAATCTGTTATGAGTTTCACAAAAATCAACTATTGAATAGTGTCAAAATTGACATAAAAGAGTTCTTAAACAAATATTATATTATTAATTGATATTAAATTCCTAAAAATATAAGGTTCGGCCAAGAGACTTATATCATGATATTTTCATCATTAATGTACCACTTGGGGGGTCACTTGGATGTATATAGTAAGTTTTTAACCATATTATATAAAAATACAAAGAGACATTGTAAAAGTGAAACTAATTAACTTAGAGTTAATACTTAAAGATAAGGTTAATATAAGAACCCAAACCTGTCTAAATTCTATTGGATTAGTGTTTTTCGACCTATCCCCACATTAACCTTTGAATAATCAACTTTGGAGCCATTAGAAACCGAATATGAATTTATTATAAATTAATATTTCTAGCTTTTCCAAAGGTGCCCCTCACCCCTCTTATAAAAGGGAACTCCTCCTTCTCATTTCTTCACACCTTCAAAGCCTTTTGGTTCGGCCAAACTCTGCCCAAATACTCTCCCAACATCCCTAACTACAACCTAGAGGCCTTAGTTTGATCAGAAAGCAAACCTAAGGAGCCCTTTTGATCAAATCAAAAGGAAGAACCCGAAGAAGAGGTAATGATTTCACCACCCTTCTCCAAGTTCATTTCTTCTTCCACTTCTTCTTCCTTTGTTCTTACCATTCTAAAATAATAACTCCAGTATCTCACATATACTGTGATGTTATTATAATTATGGTACAATCATATTCAGTATTATATCCACCCTTTGAATAACATGTCTCCATACGTGCGTACGTACGGCTTACCGTTTCCACGTCGTGGTGTAATTGTTATTCAATATAATATTATTTGGATGGGTATAATAATGATGTGTAACTCATGTAAATAATATATATAACATGTTAATGATTCTGTATATATGATATACCATCCATTTATATATTATTTTAATATCAAAAAAATGATATTGTCGCTCGTGCGTACGTACGGACTACCGTCTCCACGAACGCGATGAGATTCATTCTCCATCGTATCCATTCAAGTATAATTATCATTTGATGATTTAAAAATGATGTTTAAGGACTGGATATCATTCTGGATATGAATA
The DNA here is from genome assembly GCA_963277665.1 of Viscum album. Taxonomy (NCBI): domain Eukaryota; kingdom Viridiplantae; phylum Streptophyta; class Magnoliopsida; order Santalales; family Viscaceae; genus Viscum; species Viscum album. The sequence continues at coordinate 477,033,194 of OY728151.1, forward strand.
AGATACAACAACCATGGCTTATGTAACAAAACATATAAAAGAAAATGAGTAAGTTAACTCCCGAAATGACGATAATTCTAAGATATTATTAACAAATCAATGTTAAAAGATCATATATGATATCATATTAATATATATGATTCTTGTATAATTTAATAACAACTATTTCACCATTATACAGGAGGTTAACGTACCCCAACCAAGGAAAAGTACAAGGTAAGGGTTTACATTACAACCTCTTCATTATCCAAGGTTGTTTATACGTAATAATCTACTGGGATCTCTTTATCATCCACATCCATGTTTCTTAAAAATGCATTTCAAAACATTTTTACTATTTACTAGAATATGAGTTAAAGTCATTTATACCCTTTTTGACTTTTATAAGTGGTTTATAAAGGAATCTTTCGGTCATTTTCAAAACGAGGTCCTTTTTAACCTTTTCGACAGAATTAAGGTAAGAATGTTTTTTTAACTTATACGGCGGGTGCGGCTATTTTCCGCCGTTATAAAATCTTCAAAGCTTCCCTTACAAGCTTATAAAAATATTTTCAAAGAAAATGTTTTATTTTATATGGATCTTAAATTATTTCAAAATAAAAGGAGATATTTCTTTAAAAAGAATTTTGATTTCATCTATGTCAACATCCTTTGATGGATTTTAAGATTATTTGAAGTTGATTTATTATGATACAAAACTTCTATATTGTATTGAAGGTTTTGTGATATGTTTGACTGTGGATGTGCTATTTTTATACCATTCATAGTTTATGGTGAAAGTATTTACATTTCGTATGCTAGTTTTAATACGAATGTTTATGTTATGTTTAAACCTTTTCATATGGGAATGCATTGGACTTAATATGTGACGGGTGGAGCCCGCTATAGCTCCTCGATGCATCGGTAGGTCTCATGAGACAAACTAGTGTCTTGGCACAAGGCCTTGACAAAATCTTATTTGTAGTCTTGGCACGAGGCCTTGGCTATGTGGTTATGATAGTCTGGCATTATGCATTCCAATATTATGAAAGTGGTTATTGACTTTTGCATGTGATTATTCGATTAGTAGAATATCCATGTGAATAAGTAAATGGAATTATTTCATTTTATTAATGCCATACCATGTTGAAAGTTCATGTTTAAAAGGCTTTTGTTTTAGTTATACATTGCCTTAAATGTTTATTCTTATTGATGAAAGTTTCCGATATATTGCTATCCTTACTGGGAATTTGATCTCACCCCTTTTCTATGTTTTATTTTTCCCAGGAAGTGAAGATGTAAGTTATGAATGACCTGCAGGGATATTATGAGGGGATTATAGTGTGGACTGTGGAAACATTATGTTGTTGTAGTAGTTTTTCATTTTATGATGTAATGTAAAACTTATGAATATATCTAGTGTTTCCAAGGCTACTAAACCAATCGGTCTTTCGAGATTTGATCTTTCTTGTGATCATGCCAATGTTATGTAATAATGCACCGACTCTGGGTAACTGGGGTCGGGGCATTACATTCCAAAAATCAACTTATTTCTTGAATATTTACAACATATTCCACACAAAAATATTGTTCAAAATTTTTATAGGTTTTACTTTCATGAAGGAAAATCAAATTCTTCATTCCAATAGAATCGGTACCGAGAAGTAGAGAAATCATTAAGTAAGTATATAAGTTATTTCTTTAATTTTTGAATTACCTTCTCATATAAATTTATTTTAAATCTCATAATCATAATTAATTATTTTATATTAAAATAATTATTCATATAATAAAATTTTACTACTCTTATATAATTCTATATTATTACTCTTTCGCTAGTATAATACATCCATGTTTGGGTGTGTTCAACAACCCACATGAAAGATTCTACACCATCATCACTATTTTAATAATGAATAAGTATCAAGTTAAAAATAATGATAAAATATGATATTAAGGTGTAATATATGTTATTTATATTGTTATTTAATAATGAAATAAAAATAAATGATCATTATAGACTAACCTGTGGTTATTAGTAAATTTCCTAAAAAATGTTCATCTTGGATTCCATTTTCACAAACGATACATAACTATATATATTATTAAAAGGATAATACATAAATAATTATAAAATAATTACTCCACAAATTTTTCTAATATATAAATTTAAAAAATGATATTAAATAATAGGGATCGATATTAGTATTATGAAACTCGTATGAAATGATCAAAATTACTTGCATCTGAAAATGAAAATAAAAAATAAATAACTAATATATGTCTAATGAATGACTATGGTGGAGGAGTATAAAAATTAAAATATATTAATATCTTTAAAAAATAATTTATTAACATGTTTGTTATTAATATACAAGACATTAAATGAAATTGGTTGATGTTGAAAATAAATGTAAGGTTTTTCCCATCTTAATTTTTTCTCATTGATAAATTTTTTATAATCCCCATTTATTTTCTTTATATAGTTTATATAAAATATAATAAAACGATTTTACCATTTTTATCATTTTATCAACGTTATTTTTAAATAAATGTTAGTTTATCTCTTTCAATGTCTTTGGATTCAAAAATTACCAAATCTATAAGGGCTTCTTCATTAATCCCATTTTAAAATAGAGACTATTTATATTTTAACATTTGTGTATAGAAATTATATGTCATTATATTTAAAAATCATATATTTTCTTCATCCCTATTTATTAATGGAGTTTTCATGTCTTCTTACAATTTCACTTCCCTTTTGGTTTATTGTTTACCTAAATTGACACATGAAAGAGATATTTTCTTTATCTTTCATTTTTGACCACGAATAGTTTTCTTAAATGTCAATATTATTTATTTATTTTTGTGGATTTACATAAGTCTAATTATATAATTTTTATGTTATTTTTAAATGTAATTTAATTTCTATTAAAACTAAATATTCTCTTAATTTTTTAGGTGTGGTTGTTTTCCACCAACTTCGTTTCTCTTTACAATAAATGTAAATGAAACATAGAATTCCATACAATGGATCATTATATAACATAGATGATTAAATCCATTAAAATTGATTTAATTAAATATGGATAACAAATATAAAATGGAAAATATTTTAAGACTACTAAATCCTAAGGATAGACATCACCCATTAGAATCACCATTTGTATAATGAAACCTACAATAACACAAAAAACCATGAAAAAAATCATGTTGTAAAATCCAAAATGAAAATTATGGAAATGTGAAGTGCGATTTGTGAAGACAAAATGAAATGTATTTTTAAGATCTAAAAGGTTTAATATAGTAGTTATAATAGGATATATAGAAACTGGGTATAATAGAAGTAAATATCTTTCAACTTTAAGAATTGTCAATTTATAGTGGATATAAATAAATTTTAATTAGATATAAAATTTATATATTTGAATTTTAAAAAATATATTTAAAAATAATCAATTATTTTTATAGGAATTAAGGGTAACTTATTCATTAATAAAGATACTATTATTTAAAAAAATAATTGTTTTTTGGGAATATGAATTTTGATAACTTTAGTAATTTTAAAGAGTGATATCAAAATAATGTAACGTTAAAATTCAAGGAATTATTTATAAAATAAATTAATAACATCAATGTAATAAAAAAGGAACTATAAGGAATACTAATCTAATTATTTATGGTTTACTAAATATTTTTAATTTAAAAACACATGATATTATATATGTTTAAAAGTAAAATGTCACATATTTGTATTGTGTAATTTGATTAAATATTTTTTTTTTATGATTATAAATAAAATAATAATTTTTCATGAATTTAGTTTATTACTATTATAAATAAATAATAAATCATTTAATGTTAAGAATTTATATTTTTCATAGTGTAATTCATTTAAAGTATTCTTTATTTTTATCATAATTAATTAAATTAATCAATATAAAATAATAACTTATATAAAATGTTTCAATTTATAAAAAAAAATATTAGAACTAATTTAATTAGTTATTCTTATGTACTAATATTAAGAAAACATGAAATTCCAAAAGTTATTTTTCTATAAAAGAAGTTTGTATATATATTTAATTATTTATTTTAATAGTCAAACTTATCTTATATAGGAATTTAATTTTTATACATTGATTCAAAATATAAAATAAAAATTTCTAAATTAGGTAATAAGTCCAATTACTATATTAATCATAAAAATAAGTTACTGAGTGAAACAATTGATTTACCATGGAAAAGTTAGAATGAGATAACTATGGGCTAAAGGCCTAAATTATCATTAAAACTATTTCTAAATGTGTAGATTATGAAGTTTTCAACAAATGCATTTCAAAAATCTGTTATATTCCTCTTTTTATGAACATTCAACTTAAAATGACAACCTCAGAACTTCAAAAATGAATAATTGCAGAAATGCCACTCAAGACTCACCTATAAAGTACTCCTCCTATATGACTGAAAAACCACTAAAACCATTTATCTTTCTATTTAATATCTACCCATTTACTATATTTCGAATCCATTTTATAAATATCATATATTCTTATTCAAATCATTTATCCTACGTCCTTCATTCCAATGGAACTTGTGCTGAGGAGAGAAGTCATCATGTTAGTTTCTAAGTTCATAACTAATTTTTTCAATAGATTTATCTTATAAAATATTTGTAAATATAACACCCCATTATATTTATGGGAAATTAACATCATTTTTATTATTATAAAATTATACTACTATTATATAACTATATACTCTTCCTTATTCATTAGTATTACATGTTCTATTTTTGTTCCACTAAACAACCAACCTGAAGGATCCAACATCATCGTCATAATTTACCAATATTTAAGTAGAAATATATTTATAGTGATAATATATTATATTAAGGGGTAATATATGTCTAAAATATTGTTTCTAAAAAATTATATAAAAATAAAAAATCATTATAAGCATACTTGGGATTATCGATATATCACTGAAAAATGTTCATCAGAGATTCAATTCTCAAATCCCATATAAATAAACTACATAAATTTAAAATATAAAATATAAATCATTTGAAAATAATTATTCCTCTACTGTTAATAAAATTATAATGATTAAATTTTTATCAAATACTAGGGACTTAAATTTTCATTATGAAACACATATGAAATAATCAAAATTACTAACATCTGATGATGAAAATAAAAAAAATAACTTATAGATACGAAAAAATTGTTATAATTTAATATTATAAAATATTATAAATTTACTTATGTTTTCAAATAATTTATTCGTATTGGTTTTCTATTTAAAATTTGGTTAAATATCTTTCTTAGTAGTCAAGAGTAAATGTAATGGTTTTCTCACCTCAATTTTCTCATATTGAGATATATTCTATATTCGCAATCTTTATTACTTATGTGGCTTATATAAAACCACATGAATTTATTTTACCGCATTTATTATGTTCTTCATGGTATTTTTTAAGAAACATTATTTCATTATTTCAATGTATTTTGATTCAAAAGTTACTAAAGTAGTAAGAGTTTCTTCAAGAATAACATTTTAAAATTGAGAATATTTACCTTTTCACTGCTATTAGGGAAAATAATATTTTTCTTCTCTATAAAAACAATGTATTCTATATTCATGGCCCCTTCAACACAAATTTTATTCCCCATGGTCCGAAAATGTGAGAAGGGAGATAGTGACTCTAGAGTCCCGCCCCCATTAGTCCATGGGTTGTCGACTGTCACAGAGGGTATAGTAAACACACAAATGGAAAGAATATCCCTATAAGAGAACACATGTAGAAGAGTGAGATAATATATAAATCAATCAAATCCATCTTAGACTTCAATATAATGGAATCCAAAGTACACCTATGTAATGTCATGCAAAAACTACTACAACTAAAAAGAAAAACAGTGAGTACCAAAAGAAAGTAAAACAATAGTGACCACAAAGCCCAAGAAGCTCCTCCAACTCTAAGAAAGTTATAACCAGATAGATATCTAATATACTCAAAGTGACCTGAAAACAATATATATATATATATATATATATATATATTTCTAAGTTGAGTATAATAGTATACTCATAAAGAGAATCCCCAAAGCCTCTCTTGAAAAATTAACTATATCATGCTAAAGCACACTAAACAACAAGTGAAACTAACTCATCACCTAAATATGTAAAATATATTCCCAGAAACACCATAGATAATATCCCCAAGTAATGCCTCGTGGGTATGTAATATAATAAGAATATTAAGGTTAACATGATACTTCTTCCCCACTGGTTTTCAACTTTTCCCCAATGCTGAATGTCTAAAGCATCTCTATCTAAAAATGATTTCTCATAGACACCTGGTCATAGCACCACAACCCGAAACATGTGAAACATGACTACTAACACCATGTAGGAAATGTAATTAGAAATTTTTCATGAGAGTTTGTAGCTCTAATACTTTTTATTATACAGTTATTATTATAAAATAATCCATTATATCCCACACACTGAATGAGGATCCTCAAGCCATCACAACATCTACACATTACACATATAGTATTCTATATAAAACAATATCCTGAATATATGTGTGTTAATAAAAAAAATACATTATATCCCTCTATTATAGATGGTGTCCAAAAACCAACTATTTGTACTATTATTACATGGATATTTAATGTATTTAAATATTAACCATCTTATTACATATTGATTATTTCTCTGCATGACTATGATGTAATAATGTCTTAGAGAATTTTTTGCATTAATAATGTCATGTTACTTCCCCTCTATGATGAGAACCTTGAAATTATATAAAAATATTATTAAATGTTGTTCTACTATTGGATGGCATAAGATAATGGGACACATAGCATACAAACTTTCTGGTGTGAGTACATGTAAGCAGATGAGACTTCTTCTCATGATGTTTGCAGTTAGTAAGCTTCAAGACAGAATCTTATGAGAATAGACCTGTCAGTAAGAATTCATCTTGTTTTTTTTCTCAACGGATATTCCAACATGCTATCATGTGTAATGATCCTTAGACATTAATATTGTCATTAATATGTGTCAAGACTCAGAAACATTGATTTACTAACAAAAATTTCCATACAGATAGTTGGTGGGAAGTAACATACGTTGGGTGCATCATGAGTGGCATGTTATTAATGGATAATTCAAGGTAGGATTTTTCCCTTCCATTTATTGATGTGGATATATCAGCCCTTTGATTGAAATAGATCCGTCCCACAAAATTCATTGGCCATGGTGTAACAACAATTTTATTTTAGGTATTCAAAGAATGAAGTATCAAGAATAAAGTTTGATTACACTATAATGAAACAAGCTTGATTATATATTGAGACAAAGGGATTATATTACAAAGTTGTAGTTTGTATGTTAATGTCATTATTATGACTTTATGTTTTTTCTATGGGGTTCCTTGAACCATTTTTAGATAGTACTCTTGGACATTAGGCCAGCCTGCCTAATACCATTGAGAAAGAATCCTAGAGACTCTCACACTATGTGTTTTTGGTGGTCTCAGTTAAATTCAATGTTAATTTAATTGACGAAATAAATATTATTCTCAAGACTGTGGAATAATTTTATTCATGTTAAAATGATTTCATAAATTAAATAAATAATTATTCCCTATATTTTTGGTAAAGTATATTTAATTATTTAATTTATAATTTAATAAATAATTATTTTTTAGTTTTTAAATAAAATATTTATTTATCATAATATATTATTTATTCATTTATTTGGGTGTTTAATAAATGGAAGTGGATTTTGACCAGACCAAGGTTGGTCTGGTAATAAAATAGTTATTTTCAAGATAGTAAATATATATTTAACTAGTCATCACAAATCAAAATAATCATAACACGACTATGAATCTATGATGGGAAATTTTATTTATAATTAAATTTTTCACTTTATGGTGCACCATAAATAATGACACAATATTACTATTAAAATCATGGTATCTTTCTATGGTTATGATTGTATTTAATTTTTGTTACACAATTAAATATTGTAACTAAAGCCCCATGTTGATAAATAGACATGTACATATATTGTACCATATACCTAACTGAACGACTGGTGAATTTAGAATTGTAGAGCTAAATAATTTCTCTCTTGAATCCTCTTTATGCCCCTTTCAATATTGAGAGACGTTCTTCAAGGTCGATGAACATGCGATCAAGAACAACTAAAACAATACACTCGTTTCCTCGTGCTAGCACCCAAAGAATGAGTGGTATTGATTGAATTCCATCAAAGCATGTGTGGATCACCACTATAGGAATTCTAGTTTTCACCCTCACAAGCCCAATAAGATATTCTAGAATGGTCATTCTGGATTATCATAATCATCAATGAAGAAAATACAGAATATCTAGTTGTTTATTTCAATTTGAAATTAATTAAAATAATTATAAACATGATGCGAAATATCCTTTATAATGTTTTTGGGACTCTTCATCATTTATCTTAATCATTGATTCTATTTTGTGGAATCTGGATTTTATCGTCATATTGGCCCCAAAATAATCACTGATCATGGTAAAATTTAATGTTGGGTACCATCCCAAACAAACTTTTTATGTTCCTAAAACCGTCACATGTTATTAAAGAGGTTATATAATTGTTTCTAAATATTTAAATAATTTTTTGATGATTTATGGTTTAATAATTTACTTTTTCAATTTAAGGTTAATCGTTCTTGTAATCTAGATTTCGTGATCTGTTCTCCCTCTTTTCATTTCTTGCATATTTCACCGAATAAAATAATTTTTTAATTAAAACTAAAATGGATAACTCATCAGGAGGCACTGAAAATTTGACCTAGGTGACATGAAATTACATGTCGTGTGTTCATACTTACACACCCTGTTCTCTGACATACACACTGTGTAATCTTGACTACACGCCATGTAGTCATGCGTAGTGCATCAGGGGTAATTCAGAACTTAATCATGCTGTGGTCATTTATTACACATGATGTAGTTAATTATACACCACATGTTAACATGAAAATATTTGCTGATGCTTTACAGATTACATGCCATGTGGCCCACTGGACACGACATGTAGTCTCCTATGGTCTGGGGCTGAATCATGTATTCCATACACGGCTAATCCCACTGGTAACCATGTAATGTAGAGATAACATAGCTTTTAGCCCACTGTACACACTATGCGCTCCAAAAATATTAAATATTCCTCATACACCATGTTTCTATTAATTTTATTTGGGAAATACGTTGATGGTAGTACTTACCATGTAGTCGGAACTACACGTCGTGTAATTTAACAAATTACACAATTTTAAAAAATTTATGTTTGTGAAATGTGGAAAACTACATATCATGTATAAATTGTATTACAGGTTTTTACTCTATGAATTCAAGCATAATTTATTACATATGTCAGAAAAGAAATACAATATACAAATATAATACATGTTGGGTAGATTTTAACATGTATTCACCAGCTTACCACCAAGGTTAATTTATGTACAACGACGAGAATGTCATGGAAATTCAGAAAAGGAATAATATATGTTGATTGATTAAATTAAATAATATAATTAATCAATTAAAGCTCAATTTATCATAATAATAATAATAATAATAAAAGAATTTAATAATATTTTTATTACATATGATACTCATTTCAAGTATGTGGGTGATCATGAGAGAGACCAAGAACTTTGTATGTGATTGGTATCCTTTTAATTTCTTTATTAAATGAATTGTTAGTCTACAAGACATATCTCCTCATTAATATGTAGGGAATGTGTTACCATGGTTTCTTTTATGTAAACCCACATTTTTACCGCTCACTTGCACATGAGTTAAAAAGGTCCTATGTAATGGATGGAAGTCCCAAGCTAGAGGAGCCAGTTCAAGTTGAAGTCGAGACAAAACCAATCCTAGGAGACACAGAGGTGGACAGGTGGAATGCTATAAACTTGAACCCAAAAGGTTGAAGAAGTTTATACCCTAGGTCAGGGTTCGTTTATCAACTTGTAGATGAACTAACCATTATAAAATATCATGATCATGCCCTTTGATTTATTTTATTTCTGTCATTTTCATGGTTTATCATTATGGATGTGTTGTCGCGATCACATAATTAATGAACTAAAAAATCATGCAAGATGAAACTAAAAAAATGAGGATTATGTGTAAATATTATGATTCCAAGTTTTATCACCTAGGTATTTATGAATTTATATTAACAAGCATGTAATAATTATAATAATCAATTATCTCATAAGGGATAAAAGTATTTCAAAAAAAATATTAAGTTAGAACAAGCCTTTAGTTACTTGATTTATAAAAACCCAATAAAACTATGTGTTTGAGCATCCCTTGATGGGATGCATGCTTTTATATAGGTATCCATTATGAAGGGTTTGAGGTTGACTTAACCATGATACATCAACAAGAATAGCCCTTGCTAGACTTGGTGAAATATTTAAGGCGAGAGATGGGGAAATCCAAATTTTGGATTTTAAGATAGGGGAGTCAACTCTTCAGATCATGGAGATTCAAGACGGCAGTAGGAAAACACCTGCCTACCTAAATACCTTCAAATAGAATGACCAACCCATGTTGGGTTTATCCAAAGGGGAATAAAGATCCTTGCCCCTAGAATGTCATGGAAACTAGACATTTCAAGTACAATAGTGAGGGCCATTTTGACTTGATAAAAGAGTGTGAGACTTTATAAAATTAATATGTTTCTCATAAAATGTAATCAATAATGTACTAGTGATATGCAATTTTAATTGTAGAATAAAAATGACAAGATCATCAACCACACTATCTATGTGATCAATTCTGGATAAAGTCAACATCCTCACTGGCCGTAATATCCATGAATGGTTTTGATGCCTTTGAGTTATCCTACGCCATAATAAAATTCTTACATGTTTGATTATTCATTACCAACTCCTCCTACCAAAGAGGTGAGTGATGATGATTTCATTGTATACGAGAAAAAAATGAACGACATAGTCGACATTTAGTGTATGATGCTATCATCAATTTCTAGTGTGTTCATGAAGTCTTAGGAAAACATGGATTCTTATAGAATACTTGAGAACCTGTGTGGTATTTACTAGTAGATAGTAGGAGAGGAAAGGTTTTTGATCTCCAAGGTACTCTTTCCGAGTATTTTTGGAGAGGGATCCCCTGTTGGGCCTCATGTAGTTAATCTCATTGGATACATTGAGCACATGGAGGTTCTAGGGTTTAAAATTCCTAAATAACTAGACACCTACCTCATTCTCAAATCACTCCCTTAGAGATTATTCAACATTAATTTTAATTCCAATATGAACAACATTGAGATATCCCTATTTGATATTATTATCCTCATTTTCCAAGTTGAAAATGATATGAAGCATGACAAGCCTTATGTCCTTATAGTAAATAAGGGGAAAGGGAATGAAATTATCTTTAAGCCCAAATCTTCTTCACACCCATCCAATAAAAGAAGATTAAATTGGGGGCAAGGGAACAAGAGGTAGTTTGTTTCTCATGTGTCAAGAAGGTCCATTGGAAGAAAAACAACACCCATCCTTATAAGTAAGGGGAATATTTAGGTGCGTTTGTTATCAAATTTAATCTATCTATCTCTACAAATTGGGTATTGGTTATAGCTTTTGGTTCTCACATATTTATCCAAATATAGGAATTAGGTAGATTCAGAAAGATTGACTGGGGGGATGTGGATTTACAAGAAGACAACGTTCCCACACATGCTGATGTAGCTATCAGGTACTACCACCTCATGTTGCCAACCATGATGGTCCTAGTGTTAAATGGTTTTATTATGAGCCATTGGTTACAAAGACAATTACTTCTATATACATTTTATATATATATATGTATTTTTTCAGGTTTGGAAATCAATGATTCTTATTTTACAGTGATTACATTTTTTGGTGGGGAACATTAATACAATGGTCTTTACGTGTTGGATTACACAAACCATGTAATGGAAATTGATAACAAAAATACTTAAAATGAATCATACCACAACCAAATTTGAAATCACTAACTAGGTCATGTAAATGATAAAATCTTGACAAAGTTACATCAAGATGGATATTTAGATTCTTTTTAACTAAAACCATGAGGCCTATGTCATGCATGTTTATAAGTCAAAATGACCAAAGCCCCATTTGGCGGGAAAGGTTGAAGAGATAAAGAGATTATTTAAGTGGTTCATACTAATGCGTGTGGACAATTTATAGTGGATGTAGGGGGGTAATCATACTTCATACCTTTCACTAATGATTTAAGTAGATATGGATATATCAACTTAATAGGGTATAAGTTAGGTTCTTTTGATAAGTTCAAAGAATACACGAAAAATGTTGAGAACCAATTGGGTAAGGAGATTTAGAAACTTCACTTAGACTGAGGTGGATAAAATCATAGTCAATACATCTTTGATTACTTATAAGAGTTTGGGATCCTATCCCAACTCACTCCTGCTTACATGCCCCTGTGGAGTGGTTTGAGTGAAATGAGGAACCATGCCTTGTTGTACATGGTCAAATCAATGATGAGTAAGATGATTCTTCTATTATCCTTTTAGGGATATGCATTACAAATAGTAGAGCACATACTAAACTAAGTACCAACTAAATCGATAAATGCATTTCCATATGAGTTCTAGAGTGGAATGGAAGCCATGTCATAAAAATTACTTGTGTGAGGAAGAAATATGTTTTTTAAGGCCTCTTCAGGTAACAAACTTGCACCCAAGTCACAATATGTAATTTTATAGGATTTTTCAAGGAAAGAGGTAGATATTACATATAAAACCCCTCAAACAAAAAGGTTATAGTGAAAAAACACCCCATATTAATTTATAGGGAGAAAATATCCAAATGAGATAGGAGAGAGATATTGACATTATTGAAGTCGAGGCTTAAGGTACACAAGAATTGGTACAAGAAAAAATTTCGAAAATCCCCAGGAAAGAAAGAATTATTCCAGATACACAAGAACTTTGTATGAGTTCAAGAGATGTCAGAGAATTGGAATAATATAGTTTTCTAATTAACCAGGAAGGTGACTCATTACTAGTTGATAATAATGATCCTCTAACATATAAGGAAGCAATAAGGGTCACAAATGATACCAAGTGGAAAGAATCCATGAATTCTAAAATGGATTCCATGTACCAAAACCACGTCTAGATTTTGGTAGATCCTCTAGTTGATGTAATGCCTATCGATTGTAAATGTGTATTCAAGATGAAACTGGACATGGAAGGACAAGTCAATACATATAAGGCATGATTGGTTGTAAAAGGGTTTAACTAGTGTCAAGTCATTGACTATGAAGAAACCTTTTATCCTATTTCAATGTTGATATCCATTAGAATTATATTATCAATTTCCTCTTACCATTACTATGATATTTGTCAAATGGATTTCAAAACAGCCTTCTTTAACGGAAACCTTCAGGTAGATGTCTACATGACACAACATGAAGGGTTTATGACTCCAAACAATTACAATAAGATATAAATGTTTCAGAAATCCATTTATGGATTAAATAAATCATCTAGGTCTGGGATCCATACCTACTCCCAGTTGGGATACAACATTACACATGAAACGGACTTCCGGATCACAAAACTCCCACTTCAACAACTTCCCAAATAACTGTTGTCGACAAAGGACACCTAAAACTATATGTAGAGGCACTTCATACATCTCCTTGGGCAATGAGTCAACATGTGTGTAATTGATAAAAACCACCACAAATTTATCCAGGAACTCATGGAAGACATCATTCATCAACCCCATGAACACATCTAAAGAAATTGTCACTCTGATGAATATCCAAGTGCTTGTAATTCCCATGACGACAATAGAAAGATATATATGTAATATTCTCATCCTTGACTCACACCTTATGTTACCCAGTCCAAAAATTAATCTTCAAGAACCAAATTTCACCCTTCAGTTGGTCAAAAAACCATCTATCCATAGAAGGGGATATCGGTTCTTTATAGTCACTTTGTTCAAGCATCGATTTTAAAAACACAACCGCTAACTTCAGTAAGCCTTCATCCTGGAAAAAATTGGTACAACCAATGGTGATACACTCGTCCAAAAAAACCACAGTTAAACAGACCATATAGTTGTATATCCATCTCCCAAAAATCTTATGGTGTCGTTCTATATGGAGACATCGAGATAGGAGACACACCTGATTGTATCTTGATCCCATACTCGATATCTCGTTGAGGGGGTAAGGGTACAAACACTTTTATGAAGACATCATTGTACTCTTCTACGACCTTGAGAAATTCCAACTAATAATCCACCGATAGACCCATCTTCACCTCATCCATCAATAATTATAAGGAAATAACATGCTTACGACACATCTGAGGGTCTCTCTCACCAACAAACACTGCTGGCTCTCCATCCGCATCAAAGAACACCACCTGCATCCTGAAGCAATCCAAAATATCCTGAACCAAATACCACCAATCCATGCCATGAAGTAAATTATATTATTTTATCCAAAAACATAGGAAATATCCCCAAGAGTGGTGCTTCCCCAACACTATGTCATGTCTCTACATACTTCAAACAAGTCATCTCAACATCCATGTAGTGTACTCAACATGAAGGGAACTTTATGCCTCTCCACCTCAAGTACCAAAGAATAGATAAGGAAAGGTGATATAAAGGATTCCTCCACTCCTAAATCAAAAAATACATAAACCCAAGTAAAAATTAAGAAAATGGTTCCTCAAATGATATTTGGCTCGCCAAGAGGTGGAAATGCTAAAGCCTGAAGCTGACCCTGACCTGCTCTATGGCCACTTTGACCCTACTGACAACCACCACCATGGTCACGCCCTGCTGTATAAGGATGTGGAGTGTCATGGGGATGTTCTCTACCTGCCGCATCTGTTCTTTGTTGATCCATTGCTCGTGAAACCTGTTGCTGCTTCCTCATCTATAACTGCCTCAACAGAGGGTCATAGAGAAGAATAATTGGTGCATGCTCAATGCTCTGAATGGTCAGGCACTCTCTCCACCTATGACATCAGCTTCTAGCATAAAAACAAGAACATAACCCCTTTTCATATGGTTGAGATCCATATCCTTCATAGAAATAGGAAGTTGATGGAAAGGACCTACCACTGAATGAATCGAAACTCTTCTACCCTGAAAACCAGGAACCCCAGACCATAGCTCTGCTTTGTGAGTAATCATGATGACTCCCCTCTCAGGATGATTTCATTATGTATAACATCATCTCAATGACCTATTCGCTCTCTGTCACCATAAGATATATATTCATCATAAACAAGGTGACTGAGCACTAGATCTCTCGATACAATGCCTCCTCAAAATGCCATGCCCTAGCCTCTTCATCTGGGAACAGGTCCGAAGCATATTGTAAAAGATTACTGAAATGGATGCCAAAGTCTCAAACACTAGAGCTTCTCTGTCGAAGGGTATAATGCTTCTGGAAGCTGGACACATTCAGAGTCGAAGAAATAAACTTGACTCTAAACATGTCTTGGAACTCCTCCCATGATATTGTTGACTCCTCACAATCCTCGAGGAATAATAACCACCATTTCCTTACTACCCCTCAAAGTATTGTCACAACCAACGATACTTAGTGCTCCATCTGAGAACAAATAGATCTAAATAATATCTCAACCTGCTTCAACCATTATTATATTAATAAATCTGAAATGGGTACCTAGTACTTCTATAGATTCTAGAATTTAAAATCATGGAGTTTCCTCCTCTATGTGTCATCATCGTCAACCTCTACCCTACGGCGATCTGCTGGCACAGCCTGCCGGTCATCTTCTCCGCAAACCTGATGAGGACATCAAACCTAATCCATACCAACAAAATAAAAAACTTTGGAGCTTCTAAACTTGTAATATCGATGAATAAACATTAATTAATTAATTTTTATATTTTATTCATTTTTATGTAAACTTATCCCAAGGTCTACCCATTGAATCACATGTGCAAAAAAAATGATGCATGATCCCTTCTTAGTAATCTACTTGGAAATAAGTATAACCACAATTAGTAGCCACTATAACCATAAATGTTTGTGCTTCAGACAATATGGGGCCCTAAATACTTTTGTCGTAGCCAGTATCTAGTGTTTACAACACTATCTAAACATGACTAACACTATTTCCAAACCAAACCATGCAACCTCACCTATGCCTAACTCCAAAATCCCTCTTATCCCTCAACCATAACTCTAATACCACTCTGTCAGGACCCCCTCCCCAAAAATTATACACATTTAGGTTGTAATTACGATAAGGCAGATAGTGACACTAGGTTCCCACCACCAATAGGACTCAGGATGGTGACTAGCACCGATGGTATAGTAAACACCCAGATGGGGGCATTACCATCCAAGGGAACACATGTGAAAGAGAGTGATAAGACAGACACCATCCAAATCATACTCAAAATGAAATACAAAATAATTCCAAGTACACACATATATTTTCATTCATGAATTAATTCAACTTTAAGGGAATAGTACGAGTACCCAAAGAAAGTAATATAAAAATGACCACAAAGTCTGAACATGTCATCCAACTCCAAGGTAGTAGTAACTAGAAAGATCTACAAGATGATCTAATTGTACTGAAAAATAATTAATATATATATATATAGGGTGAGTATAATAGTATACTCAGTAAGATCCTCATCGGAGCCTCTTGTGAAAATGTAATGAAATCATGCTAAAGTATACTGAACAACAAGTGAAACTAACTTGTCACCTAGACAATTATACTATGTTCCCAGCCTCACCATGTCTACTCTCACAAATCATCACATACAAGCATATATACTATAATAAGGATATCAACGGTATCATACTTCCAATTTCCCACTAGTTTTTCAATTTTCTCTAATGCCGCATGTCCTAAGAATCTGTCCCTAAAAAGGTATACCTGCAGACACTTGGGCGATGCACCACTACCTGAACCCCATAAAACACAATAACTATACCCACGTAACCAATGTAACCAGGTAGTTTCAAGGATTCACCATAGATCTCATAGCATTTATCATATGTTGGGTAATATAACTTGAGCCATTATAACCCATATGTTGAGTAAGGATCCATAATCCATCAAAACTTATACATGTTACAGCTATAATAGTCCATATAAAACTATACATAGAATATTTTTGTGTGAATAACAACAAGCCATTACATCCCTCTACGCACATATTTGGGGAAAACTAACCAATGTTCCTACTATAATAATAACTACCAAGAGAAGATAGCATGGCCATATGGGGTAGTTATCCATCCACCCTTGCACCTGAATGTTGGGGAAAACAACCCTTAGGATTTATAATCCTTGGGGTTTCAGGTTTTATAACCAACAAGGCATAATAGCGTATAAAACCAAAAAAAAATTAAAAAAAATCGTAGATCACAACAACACTATGAGAATAAACTACTCCTATACTCGACTACGGCTAACATCTCCCAGAATCCTGACTGTCAATACTAAGACTTGGTATCCTTTAATAACACAACCATTTAAAGAGATACATTATATTACTTTATCCATTTTTATCATTTTAACTCTATGTTAGTTAATTATTTAACTATTAATTAACTGTTATCATTCCACGTTATATTTCATTAGAATTCCAACCACAATCCCCAATTCCTTTAAATTATAACCTCATCATTACATTCCACCAAGCTCTAACCCCATGGGTTAACATCATTTATTCAATCATTTATTTAACTTCATAATCACTTTTCCATAATTCTAGGTATTATATGAAAAATTTCTATGCTACAAACATGAGGAGCTTAACACGGTGAGTAGATACACTACTTGTGAAGTCTTTGTCACCTATAGTAAGAGCATAGACCCATCTATCCATGAGAAGCTAACCACAAAAAGCACATGGCATACCCCAGGTGTCTTTTCATTTTTTGGAAGGAGGGTAAGAAAGACCATATTTCTCAAGCAGTGGGGAAGCTAAAGTAGATAAACAACCAAAAAGATTCAACAGGAATCCTACATTCACATCCAACCTGTTCCATCATCTGTGGTGTCCTCCATGACACCCACATGCATATATCAATGCATGTCACGACTCTAGGCATTAGCTGCTTCCACCACAACCACATGACCTCCATGTATACCACAACATCCTTCTAGGATCATCCAAACCATTATCACACCAAAACATATGCAGTATGAAATAGATAATAGAAACTGGTCTCTTGGCCGAAAATGGAGAATTCAATCGTAACAGAGAATGAGAACTCACAACCCCAATCAATAAGGTACATGGACATTAAAATAAGAATTATATATCCAAACCCAACCATGAATTATATTTATCACAAAACCAGTTCTTTAATCCATCATGACATAACCGATTCATTATTTGTAGCTTCCAAGTATGGGGATCCTAAATATAAAGATATAACATATTAATTAAATAATTAATTTGACATTCCTTTAATTAAAAAGAATCATCATGTTTTAGAATTATTAATCAATTCATTTAAACATGGTCATCTACATCAATTTGAATAACATCAAATTTACTAAAACAACCATATACATTTACTTGAATCTTTATCAATGGATAATTCATTGATAATTAATCCCAATTTACTTTCTTTTACCAATTTCCATTAAGAGTGACATGTTAAACAGTAAGGCACAGATAACACACTATCTAGAAAAATAGGAGGCAAAAACATATGATCGATAATAATTATTTAATGTGGTTCATATATTTATTATTTCAATTCCATTATGATCGAGTGAGATAAAACATGCTAACTCTACTCATACACATAATTAGAATAGAGAAGCCATGAATCCCCTACCTCAAAAGCATTCCAAATTTCTTTGCATTAGAATTGGCCAACATGGGGGATCATTACCAACTCTCTTGGAAGGCTACCTCAACATAAGGACTCAGAGACACCACCATAACAACTAAAAACCTAGTAATGTCCATTAGGAAAACAGAGAACTCATATCATAATAAGGAAAATGGGAAACAGGATGCAACCAATCCAGGAACCCAGAAGAACATTGGTAGAACATACCTTTTATATAATACAAATCAACAAATTCCTAATTTCACTAAAGCCGGGGGTGCACATGCAGCTGGAAGAAACTCCATGGAAGACATGATCCAAGTCTATAATACTACGCACGACTCCTACAAGAAGGAAGGAATGGTTCTATCATCTCACAATAGGTAACAAGAAGGGAGAAAATGGATGAAGATATCTCATCCCAGTATAATATTTAACATAGCAACATTTTATGATACACTTGATCGGCCACTAAGAACAGGTCTATCAAAGATCACGCATTTTGACTAAATAATGGATTACCAAACATTAGAGAAATTAAGATACAAGTTATAGGATTTTAATCAGCCTTAAATACCTTAAAAAAAATGCTTTGAAGGAATTTAATGTCAAAGGAAACGCCAAACAATAGAAACTATAGGAATCCTCGAAAAACTAGAAATTTGGAAATGGAAAATGACTCAACATTCTAGAAACATTATTCATGAAACTTTTATATGCCTCACCATTCTAGAAACACTATAAACCTACCATTGGATGTCTCACCATTTTGGATAAACTATACACCTATTGTAAGATGTCTCACCATTTTGGAAACATTGTATACCAATTGTTAGATGTCTCACCATCCTAGAAACACAGTACAACTACAGTTAGATATTTAATCATTATAGAAACATTGTATACCTACTGATAGATGTATCACCATTCCGGAAACATTGTACACCTACTGATAGATGATTCTTCATTCTAGAATCATTGTATACCTACTATTAGATGTCTCACCATTCTGAAAACATAGTACACCTACCATTAGATATCACACCATTATGGAACCACTATAAATCTAACATTTGATGTATCACCATTATGGAAACACTGTACACCTACCGTTAGATGTCTCAATGTTCTGGAAACATTGATTGGAGAACTATAAATTTGGAAAAGTGTTGGGGATGTGTCACCTTTACCTCCCATAACACCTAAAACACCATATTTTAGTATGGAAATTGACTAGATAGGTCATGTCCATTACATTTATCCTTTGTAAATTCATTTTTCTTACATTTACTCTTACCACATCACTTTAAATTAAGTTCAAAATTATCTAAAAGTGATTATTATGAGAGTATTTATCCCTATGACTTCCTTTTTTTGGAGAATCATTCTCTTTTTTGTCAATATTCCTTGTTTTATTTCATATCTGATCTTATATAATCATACATTATTTATTAATGAATTTTTAGAGTACTTGGATTTCATTATAAATTTAATATTCTTTTAATTCTCTTCATAATGTTATTTTCCACCAACTTTTTATCTATTTACAAAAGAGTGATAAGATATTTTATTTTTAAAGTTTCCCATATGAATGAAGTTTCCATATTTTATAAGTTTTTATTTGGTAATTAAGATTCTTCTATATTTTTTTAATTATTCTCCATATAATTTTTTAGTACTGTTATATTATATAATATTTTTAAAAAGGTCTAAAAATTATAATGGTAATTTTTTTATTTCTAAAACTAAAATTTAATAATCTTATAAAAGTGTTTCCAAATATATATCAACATAAATTAATGTGTCATATGTTTCATTGGTAATATAATATAATTTCGCCATTCAGTAACTTTCTATGGAAGTATTATGATAATGTATTATGATTTTTTTTCATGAAACTAGTTCATTTTGAGGGGTTAGATAGGCTTTGATAGAATTATTAATGTTTCCATTATCATGTGTAAAACATATATATGGTTTATCGTTATATGATGGTTGGGTCTGTTATAGGGCTCTAATGAATTTGGTAATGTTTTATATATCATGGGATCATAATTGGATAAGGGTTGTTATACTATTTCCACTATGTAAAGGGATGCATATTGTTAGACTAACTACTCTATGTTATGGGATATGGGTGCTTAGGCTAAGTCCACTATATTATAGTTAGGTGGTCATATTGGTCCATTATTATTTGAATGTAATTAAGGTTATCCTAGAAATAAGTTATGATTTTTATTCTCATTTTGTTCTTTAATTTTATGTTATGTTATTTGGCTATGTTATGTTCTCATGGATCATGATTATTGACAAATGTTCCCACTCTCCAATGACTATTGACGTATATTATTCTAATAGTATTATTCCATAAATCATGACTTATGATATATTTCTTAATGGGAATTATTTTCTTATTCCATGAATGTTTTCATTGATTATGTTATCATACATGTATATCTATCTTTTGATGACATACAATATTTTATTGATGTATCTTTTCTTTAACTTTACTAAGAATATAAGATCCCCGTTTTCTTAAATTTCCATTCCCATGGCTATGAAGAAGGGTATTATATATCATGTTCCTAGAATGGATTATAGTAGATGTCTATTTTTTGTACAAGTTGAAACTGTTGTATGATAATTTAGTCCTGTATATAATATCAAAAATCACTAAAACATTAAGTTATATGGTATGACTTTTTATGATATTTAATTAATATTTATGATGTAATATATATGGATTTTATTATTGGGTCACATCAGCTGGTATCAATGACTGTGTAAAGTTTATATTTCATTCACTGGATTTGGGAGTGTGGTTTTGGCGATCTTCACATCACATAATGATATACTTTAAATATGTGTTTTATATGAACATGAAAGGATTTATAATTACATCATATCATAATTTACCTAATAGGATGAAACAAGTATTTAAAGAATCATCATATGGAACATAAAAATGAATCATCTAGATAGAGAGAGTGAATTATTTGATTAAAATATATCCCCATTGAAATATCAAAGTCATTAAATCATATTGACATATATACGAAACACATTATAATTACATTAGAAAGTTTCCTAAAGAATAAAATTTCCCCCATATTTTAAAATTTTAAAATTAAATAATCTATATAAATATAGTTTTAAAAATATGTTCAATATAAATAAAAATTACATCTAAGAATCATTAGAACATAGAAAAGGGATCCTCATAGAGGAAACAATTAAATATTTTGGGACAAAGTGACCATTCAAAAAATGTTGAAATAATACATTCTACATGATTTTCTAAATTTATTTTAAGTTAATATAAAATGAAATTAATAATTCATACATATAGGGATGAAAAAATCCCAAAAATCATAATAAAAATATGGGAATGGAATAAAATGAATCCCGACCAAAAAGAAGAGGTGGTTGATTCCACTTACAAGAATAATTTTAGTCGAATTATAATTCAAAAGGATAGAAAATGGAAAATATACTTTTAGAAAAAAAATATAACTAATTTATAAAAATACATATGTGGTTTATTGAGAATGAATATATAATCTTCCTCTAATGGAAATTTTGTGTCAGAAAATATCGATTTCAAAGTGAGATTGGAAGATAAATTCTTATTTCAAATTTCTTATAAATAAGACATGCTTCAATTCTATGTATAATAAATTTAGTTTTATTATTAATATTTATAATAACCCATTTCATAATTTTTTTAGAAAAATTCATTTATAATTTCTTTATTAATGATATATTAATTTTTAAATGTTAAAATTAATATACAGGTGTTAATTGTTCTATTTTTCCATACATGATTCAGTTTGTTGGTTCTGGTCCTTCCTCCATAATCATGTGTTCAAAAATTATATAATTTTCATGAAGATTTTTTATTTTTTTTGATATATTTTTTAAACCCCATAGTCATTTCATCGATATCATGGTGACACTTCACGTGTAATGCTTAAAAATTTCCTTTCTATTGAATATTTATTTTAAAAAAAGAATATATTTTATTGGTGAATATAATTTGTAATATTACCATTAAATAATTATTTAAACATATTAAATTAACAGTTATTATATAATATTACCCCAATTTATGTTTACATAGTCATTTATGATATAAACATTATAACATCATTTATTTTTTATAGTTAAACTGACCAAGATATGAAAATGTTAGAATGATAGAATGACTCAGAACATGTTACTACATAGTAATAATATCAATTTTATTGATTATTATATTTTTTTAATTTTTTAATGTTATTATTTAGATTTAATAGCAGGTAGATGAAGAAGACAAAGAATAATTTTTATGGGGGAGGATAACAATTTTGTCGAAGATTTGAATCTTTTCTTAGAGAGATATATAGAAATGAAATATTAGGGAATTCTTGTTGTGATAATAGTATTCTAAATGTAATATATTATTTCTTGGATGATAATTTGGGAAATGGATTATGAGTAAGTTAAAGAGAAGATTTTTTTCGAAGTGGGTAGAGGTGGAGTCTTTATATTGGTTAGTTTGAGGTATTTTTCACAAATACCCATTCTAAATGTTTACATAATGTAATTATATATATAAAGTAGAAAAATGATGGTAAATTGATGATTTTATATCTATAATTTCTTCATATAAACATTTACTATAAATTATTTTTGGATATTTTATGAATTCGTCCCGTATTTTAACTCTTTTACCTCACATTACACTTTATTATGGCAACTCACATTAGAATCTATAACTTATTTTTTTTCCAATAAATGAAATTATCTTCATTACGTAATTAAAATAGACTGATTCTAGAAAATTAAATACATGTTACTAAATATTATTTGAAAAGGTGATTAATAAAAAATTTTAATATGAATATAAAATTACATAAAAATTATTTTTTAGAAAAAAAATATTTTAAACATAACACTGACTTTATTATTATTAATTGACATGTAATAATCAATAAATGAATAATTATTTAAATTTTTTTAAATAATAAATATATTTCAAAAAAATATATACTCTAAATATGAGAAATATATATTTTAAATAAAATAGTATAATATAAAATATAAAACAATTTTTTAAATTGAAATTCATTATTAACCATGAATCATTAAATTATTATTCTAATTAACTTTTAAATTACTTATAATATGTTCTTTACATATTTATCAATAATATATTTTATTTTTTCAATAAATTTTATTACAATTATTCTTTTCAAGTAATAAGTTTAATTTAAATTAATTTATTTATTTTAAAAAATATCTTTTTTCCGAAAATTAATTAGTATCATTTTTATTTGATTCAAAAAAATTATGCCAATTTCATGACAACTATTTTTTTTTCTAACACAATATTAACTTCAATCTATAAAATAATAAATATTCTTATTGAATACATGTATACCCAATGACCATATTAACAATGACCATATATCCAATATCCATATAACCAATGACCATATAACCAATTACCATACATTTAAATTTAATATTACATTAATATAGTCTTATATAATTCCCTAAAATCATTCAATAGATTCTCTAATTTCCTTTTAATCATATTTATCATTATTATGATATTTTTTATTCATTATACAATTATAATTATTGGTATGATCTTTATGTAATACGTTCATGATGATAGTTTTTACTTTAATTTTTTTATTTATGTGTGGTTTCATTACATTAGTAATATCTCTAATTATGTTTCACTTAGTTATTTTGTAATGTGTTTTATTATATAATACAATATTCCACCATAATTAAGTATTGAATTATTCATTTTAGTCTAGTGATATCTATATCCAAATCAATTGAATATAAAATATTAATTTAAGATGAAATACTTATTAAAATTATATGGTGTTACCCAACACTTATCCCAGATTCTATCCAAAAAGTAGTTCAAACATACTGTAATCACTTCCACGTCTAATAAGTGTACCATGACACATCCACGGGAAAAATAATTCACTATAGTTGTACATCATGATATTCCCAACTTGAGAAAGAACATCTACATTGTATATGGAAATATACCGCGAAGGATTATGTTACAATCTAGTGGAATATCAAAACAAACAAATCATTAGAAAGCACTATAATAAGGTAGATAAAGACCCAATATTGTTGTTCCATAGATCATATATGGGTATATTAGGATAAAAAATCAGGTTAGATGAAATATTTATATGTTAGATCATGGGATACTTTCAAATAGACAATTACCTGAAACCCCTATGTTTAAAGTTTCGACTCTTTCTCCCGAATCACTTTTGTGTGAAAACAATATCCTCACAATCATGTTGTATCAATATAGTTAGGATAATAATTTACATTAAATTTCACATATAAACAAATTCATTTATCTTGTATAGATCCAACAAATTAGCTTTATATCATTCCTTAAATTCCATCCATGGCTTTGTACATCCTCCACATCCCTTCTTTACCCATTATGAGACCCATGACTCACTAAAGTGTATGAATTTCTATTGCATTTCCTTGTCCAAATTCATGGGATGGGATAATCAACACCAATCATGTATCACCCCAATATTTTATTTAATATTTTTTTGAATATGTGTCAATTCTTCAATATTTTCTATGACACAAGACACCAAGCTTTAACAAAACACGACACACTACTAAAATATTATTTTTTAATAGGTTATTTATCAACTATAAATTAGGAAAGGCGGGTATGAATACGATTAAAAATATTATGATAATATATTTTATAAAAATTTATATAATATTAATTCTTTATTGAACAATTTTTTTTAATATTTACATTAAAAATCATTTTAAAATAATGGAAATATTATTTGGAAAACTATTTTTATGTGCACAAACTTTTCTTATATGAATAGATTATATAAATAACTTTCAATAAATTATAATAAATACATTTATATATTAAATAATTAATAAATTTTTTAACATTCATCTTATATGTTTTCTAGGAATGAGATAGGAATAAATTCAATTTTATGCTTAAGAACTGTATTTTTCTAAAAGGAATCCTTGTCCCATTTTGGACTATAATTTTAAAATTAGTTTTTAGACTTTTAGAAAAATTATTTTAATATATTTTAATAATTTCCAAACCTTTCATAGAGTAAAATTTTGATAATTTTCTAAAATGCTTAATTTTTCAGTGAATAGTGAAAAATACCAGTTTTTTTTTAAATAACTGCCCTTTTATTCGTAGAATTTAAAATAAAATATATTTTTTAATATGGTTTTAAAGGAAATATTAGTTCAATTATATAAAAAAACAATCTAATTTTTCATTTTAATAAAATTCATGTTCAGTTTTTATATAAAACGTTATAAACTTTTAAACAGTTTCTCTTTCTAAAACTGATTTCCCATTGCTTCTACGGGTATAATTTAAAAAACAATTCCACTAATATGAATAGAATATTAATAAATTGATTTAATAATTGTGTTAAGAATAATTTATATTATATAATAATTTCACTTTTTTTGAAATCAATAGTAAAAAGAGTAAAAAATAATTAACACAATTAAGGTCAAAATTGGTTTACCATGGGGTTAAACTAAAATGATTATGGGTTAAATAAACAAGAGACTTGGAAAACACCAATTTTAGGTATATATGTATGAATTATCAAAAATAAAGTTACATAATGAACCATTTTTTATCCTTGTGGTAGGTAAAAAATGTGTTTTCAAATTAGCATTTTTTAAAAATCCATGTTTGTCCTCTCCCACACTTATAAAAGGCCACCATCTCTCCTCTCCTCTCCACATGTACATGATCATTTTTTCTACAAAAAAAAAACAAACCCAATTACATTTCTTAATTCCCTCATATCATCATTCATACCATTATATATTATGAAACCCTCTAAAGAAACCATTAGGTATAAACATAAAGTGACTCCCGAAAGGAGAGGTAACATGCTTAAACTTGTGCTTTTGTATTATTTCATCCACCAACACAATGAAATTTTATAAAAATGATAATATAATAAAATAATTATCTTAAATATAATTATATGTTATTATTTTAATATAATGACATAAATCTCTCTCCGCTTCAATAAAATGGGAATCAAAATCGTCGATTGTGTGTACGAAAGACTACCGCCTCACCAACCAATGTTATTCATCTTCCTTCGCCTCATATCATAGATATATATAATGATAAATTTTATGTTTATATATTTACTTATTTTAATATAATAAATATTAATTTTAATAAAAAATCTACCATATTATCTCCTAACCGATTAGAAAACAATTACATTGCTCTTGGTATGGTAGACTATTGTCTCGCGAACTGATATGTTGTTTTATTAATTTCTTTCTTACATGGTTTTTAATAAGGAAAACGTAAATAAATATTTATAATACATTAAAAATAATTGTACTTCAATAATTATTATATCACATATTACTTATTAATCTTCATTCTTTGGGAAATACGATAACACCATTCCTGTGCATGGAGAACTACTGTCTCACAAATCGATGCGATTCATATTTCAAAAATGATTTTCATAGAATTTAATTAGTTTAATTTTTTTTATTTACGTGATATATATTAAATAATTATCATTCTATGAAGTTAATATATTATTTATCTTCATATATTTCATCTTTTGAGAAAATGGAAACTATGTTCATGTGTATGTACGATATACTCTGTCCATTAATAGTGTATTTCATTATATATATATATGAATTTTATTTATTACAATAAAAACATATTTAAGTAATATATATGAAATTTACTTCATTGTAAAAATTATTTATATGATGTAACCATGATCTATGTATGAGGATCAAAATAGTAAATCTAAACATACATGAAAAAGGACATAGTTATTACATGAAATTTAATTTTAATGATGAATTATTTATAAATGTGTTGTAAAAATATCATAAGTAAATCATAAATGGTACAATAAATATGAGTATTATTATATAATATATTTATAAGAATATTATATTTATTGTACATGAGTCTCAAATATGTACTAAGGATGTTGAGACTTAAGGTAAGTTATTTTTGTCTCAATTTTATTTCTTTGGGACATATGTAGTGTTATACACCAATATTATTTTAGGAGGTGTACATAAAGACACTTCGATATATAATATCATGAATTTATTTATTATCATGATAATTTAATTTTCATTTAATTTTATTCTTTCATGGTGATAATGAATCACTGTTATCAAAGTGGTATGGGTTTTATTATACAGTCTCATCACTTATTGGGATTATTTATGTTTGTACATAATATTATGAAATATTATGATCCATATCTAAATAAACTCACATATTTTTTATACTATATTTATTTCATGATAATACATGAATTACCTACATTTATACTTAGTTATGAACTCTATAGTTCAAAAGAATGTTTTTATGAAAAATTGACTTTATTTCTCTCTTTGGCTGATATTAATTTATGTTATATATCCATGTTTTCTAAAAAATGATTGAAATAATGTTTATACTACTATAAAAGGTTTTTTAATGTAATTCTAACACGTTTTTAATTTTTAAAAAAATTAAAAGGAATCTTATTTTCATGAAAACAATATTCATTTGGATTTTAAAAAAATGTAGAAGGAATATTTGTTTTAACATAAACAACATAAAATAAATTTCCAACCCTCATGAACAACAAATGTTTCAAATCATCCTATATAGGTTTCACTGTTATTTTTAAATAATTGGATTTTTAAAATATTTTATGAATTTTATGTTTAGAAATATGTAATTTTTTTAAGTGAAAAGTATATTTTCTTTAAGAAATATATTAGATGATTTTTAAAGATTCATTTATAAATTTACAGGTTTATTTTAAAAGTAAAGGATTTTGAAAATGTTTTCTGTTTAAAAAAGTTACTCTAAATGGGAAATGTTTATTTCTATCACCAAAATTTTCAAGTGATTTTTTTAAAACCATTTTCCTTAAAAGATAACATATTTTTAGGTTACTTAGGATTTGATGGGGATATGATCCAAGGACTATATTCATATTATTTCTCTGAATGGTTTATTATTATGATTAAAAGATATATATGATACCCGTTTATATTCCATGGGTTATTAAATGATAAAATTATTATTAATACAATTTATTTTTTCATAGGTTATGTTATGATGAAATAATTAAAAGATTATGAAAGGAGTTTCTTTTCCCAATGTTATGCAATGATGAAATGTTTATGAAACCAATTTAATTACAAGGTTTCTGATGTGATGAATTATTTATTGAATTATGGCTAAAAATTATGAATTCTATTATGTGGTGGGTGGGACCATTATTTACCTAAAATGAAATGGGTAAATATTAGAATATAATGAGATAAACAATACTATAATGGGGATTGAACATGATTTTGTAAAGGTTTCTTCCACTATGATAATCTTGGGAGTAAATCTTGACTACTAATATTTTTTTGTAGTGAATACATTACACTATTTTAGCCTTATAAATAATCCTTTACTAACATGTAAATTATTTTATATTCTAATGTGTATGCCAAAATTTTTTGTCTTATGATAATGTTATGTTCTCATGGATCATATTCTTTAATTCCGTTATGAATCATGCCTTATGAACTAAAAATATTTATTCCATGACTCAAGATTTTTATCATTTAAATTCATGGTATGGTTTAGATATTTTATACTCATGTTCTCATACCATTATATTCATGTTATGTTTATTTATTTCCCTTATTTACCCTTACTGAGCATCTGATCTCACCCTTATTTATATTTATTTTCCCCATATTAGGATTATAGGTATTAGATGGGATATGCCTAAAAAGGAGACTAGTTATGGTGAACTATGTCAGATATGGTATAGTTTACTTATTAACCCGTTATTTATGTTTCCTTGTTTCTAATGAAATTATACCTTTAAGATCATCTGGAGTGTATTTGTGTAATGTAATGAATTTTCATATAAAAACATATAGCATATTTGTATTAAAACACTAGTTCATTAATATTTAGAATTATTGGGAAGGTTTAGTTAACATTTGGAATAGTATATGAAAAAAATTAGTGTTATAGTTAGGGATATTTCTAAGTATATTTTTAATTATAATTATATGTATATGAAAATATCTTATAAAATGGGAGAAACATAGAATATATTGTTTCCAAAAAATTACATTAAACTATGGATATTACAACTGGATATGGTCCTGGAATAGATGTATCTAGGGTTAATAACTCAAAAAAAGGAATGTTGGTCAGGACTCGAGCATTACCTAGTATATGAAAATGAGCCTTACTATGCACCTATTTTGAAACTCTTGGGGGATACACCTTGGGAATTCAAAAACTCTTTATAAACCATAATGAATAATTTGAATAGATGATAATCTTTAATGAACTCTGATAAACCTAGGGTTTTATATATCAATAATATGGTGTCATTATTTAGTCATCCTATAAATTATTATTCCGGATTATATGGGTTTCACTATTATTATTAATATTTATACTATGTTTTTTGGTTTTAGTTTAATATGAGAACTAGACGGAATTGGGCTAATGTTAAAAATGATAGAAAATGGTATGATGAGAAATAAAATGGGATGATTAAGGGAGTGAAGGATATTATTACTATTCTTAATTAGTTATCCTGATATATGATTAATAAATTTCACCTTTACTAACTCTTTTACACACCAATGCAAATAAT
Organism: Viscum album; assembly: GCA_963277665.1. Taxonomy (NCBI): domain Eukaryota; kingdom Viridiplantae; phylum Streptophyta; class Magnoliopsida; order Santalales; family Viscaceae; genus Viscum; species Viscum album. Next base: position 477,063,837 of record OY728151.1, read on the forward strand.
GAAAGAGTTCACTAAGATCTTAGGTAGTGGATAGCATAGGGTAAAAAAGATTTAGTTTGTTATATGTCAAAAACGTTATAGGAATCACTCAAGGGTATTCCTCAAGTTAATGAGAATATGTATTATGTTTAAAGGATAATGTCATAGAGTACACAATTTATGAGGAAACATTATATCTTTTGTAAATATAATTGATGGGAATATCGACCTACCTAAGGTATTATCAGTGAATGAATATATTGAATGTGGAAAGTATGAGAATAATTTAAATAAATGGCCTAGGGTGAAATATCATGAATATAATATACAAGGTGGTAGAATTAATGGTTAAACTAATCATGATGAAGAGAAAAAAAATAACATATGAAAGGTATTGGAAGTCCTAACATTATTATTTATCTTAAACAATAGAAACATGATTAAATTGATATCAATTTATAATTAATATTGTATGAATGTGGTATTAAGGAATAAGATGATTGTTCCTAGTTAATGGTTTAATAATGAATTTGAATTATTGATTTTTTTGTATGGGAATTCAATAATTTTGTCATATTAATAGTTAAATATATAAGGATTATTCTAAAGATGTTTTTCTTTAACTATTTTATAGAACATTTTCAAATTTATTGATTACCTAGAATGATATTTTTATAAAAAAAAATTGTGAATGAATCTTGTTTTTATTATTAAATAAAATAATTCATATAATATGGGTGGAGGGAGTCCCATTACTTGTACCATAGGCCCAAGGCTAGGAAGCCCATGAATATGGCCCGAAGGCCCAATGCTATGTCATGCCAATGTCATCCTACCTATACTAATAGTCACATGGCATTCCCACATCTGTACCTTCCTTATTAATCTCAGGGTACTTGATAGGAATATAATACTGGCCTTTATTGATGTAGGATTATGGTTTTTTCCACTCAGGAGCCACCCCAACCACACCTAGAATTGGATTTAATGTAAAGGTTGTATTTTAGGTAAAATACATGATTATTTGAAAATAACTAGTAACATGTTATTAATGTTGGGATAAATTTTTTTATTTTCGATAAAGAGATGATTTATATGAATAAAATAAATTGGAGAGTATTGATTAACTTGGAACTTATAAATTATTTGTTAAAAAGTGGTATATGTTATCAATGGAGGAGTTTTCCACATTTTAGGATTTATGAATATGTTCAATAATCTACATTTTATTTAAGGAATAAAGAATTTGTTAAATTTTGAATTAATGTTTGTTTTAATTTTGAAGTTATTTTAAATGAGTTAAAATATTCGGTATGTGACATTATGATCTACATTATGTTGTTTGTGGGATTAATGATAAGTTTATTTTGGTAAATTTTGAGAATATATTTATAAATTTTAAATTTAGGAAGTTTATTAATTTTAAATATTTAAGGAACATTTTAAATTGAATATTGGATGAGGTTATTGAGATTGATGTACTACTTAAATATATAATCATTTATCTATATTGGATAACTTGTGCTAACAATTTTCATTATATTATAAGAATAAAGAGAAGGAATGACTTATCATTATATTATGGATCTTGTCATCTATTAGTGCATTTGGAATAACCAATTATTCTTCATTTATTAGATTATGTGATGATGTTGAAATTGATCAAATCAAAACTAAAGGAAGAAATTTTTATTACAATACAAAGGATAAATAATCCATAGGTATATCAGTCCCTTTGATATTATACAACATACTAGGATGGTATCTTATAGATTAACACTTCCACCAAACCTCTCCCCATTCTATGATGTGTTCTATGTATCTATCATAAGAAAGTGCATACATGATACTTCACCTGTACTAAACTCCAACGTCATACCAAAGGAGGATTATCTTTCTTATAAATCACAATTGGTTGAGATTATAGAGTATACAATTTAAGTTTTACAAAATAAGAACACTCACCTTGACAAATTTTTGTGCTGAAATCGCCATCATAAGGAAGATATGTGGGAACCTAAGGATGTGTTGAGGTATAGGTATACCCATTTGTTATTACCAAAGTGACATAATTTTCAGGGTAAAATTCAATTTATGGGGGGTAGAACGAATCACCCCAAGATTTTATTAAGTATTTTTTTCTGAATAAACTATTATTCTATGAGATATTTCTTTATCGGAAACACTGAGTTTTAAAGAAATGTGACACACTACTAAAATATTATTAACTAATATAAGAGTTATCATTTAGCCATTGACCATGAGTATATTAATATGATTAACTAAATTATTAAAATAAATACTTTAATCAATCGAATACAATTAATTGTTTTATTCCAAATTTTTAATAAATTTAAATTAAGAACCATTTAAAAATAAAGGAAATCTACTTCTAAAAAACTATTTTATTGTCTAAAAATGTGTTCAGTCTCAATAAATTAAATAAATCGATTTTTTAAATATTTTTAAGCAAATGAATATATTAAATATTTAATAAAATATTTAACATTCATCTTATTTTTTTTTCTAGGGGTGAGATAATAATAATTTCAATTTTACACTTAAAATTAAAACTGTACTTTTATAAAAATCAGTTTTGTCACAGATATTACAATTATTTTAAAATTAAAATTTCCAATGTTATAAAATTATTTTTAAAAAATAAATTACATATTTAAATCATCAGGTTAAAATTATCGTGATATAAATTTTTCACAATTTTCTGAAAAGCTAAATTTTTTACTGAATAGTGAAAATACTGTTTTTATTATAAAAAAATTATTTCCATTTAATGAATTTGCATGATAATTTTTTTAAATTATTTTTAAAGTAAAATTAGTAAATATATATATATATATTAATCTAATTTAAGAAATTTTAATTAATTTATTAATTAATTTTGATATAAAATATTTTTAATATTTTGACCATTTTCTCCTTGGAACACCACTTTCTCATTAAATCCGTTGGTATAAATTCAAAATCAAATTTCCACCAAATTAGTTACCATAAACCTAGATGGATATAACCAATTCCTAATACCATTACTTTGGAATAATATTAAAGGAACTTCATCCTAAATTATTGAATAAATTTGTAGTCTCGAAAAACTAGATACATACTTCATGTCTTACATTACATGTGAATACACAAATTACAACAAATTTTTTTATCAAGAAGAAAATTAGTACCTTAGAATATACTTTCATATGAAATATAGTAATATTCATCGAATCCTAGGGAAAGGGAAAAAATAAGGGTTATATCAAATGACTAGTATAGTTTATGTATAGTATAAATAATAATGAATCAATGAGCCTAATGAATATCAAAGTATAAATAACTGAACACACATTACATTTAATTAACTTGAATACATGAATATATATGTAATAATCAATATGTAAAGCTAAATAACTAAACAAACATGTTATTTAATCAATAATTTATAATTAAATGGATCTTAAGATAATTTTTTAGTGAAAATATCATGGATTATAATAACTGAAATATTAATGAAATGATTAATTATTGGATGGAATGTTTTCCCGGTATGTGAAAACATTAAATTCAATACCATTCACAATATTTTTTATAACAGACTATTATCAAGAACTTTTAGAAGATAGTTTAAACTACTTAGTTACTAATGATAAGGGTTTGTTTCTAACAGATTTTTTCCCATGAGAATACCAATGAATTTAAAGGATTAATTAAACAGTCACCCACCTATTTCATACCCATAAAAACAATTCCTCATATATCTAATAATCAATTTAATTAATAAACAAAATTCATTACAATCAATTATCTGTATTGAGTGAAGGATATATATTTATCTATATTTTACAAGTTATACAAATAATTTTCAAAGTGAAAAACATATATAAGAATATTAGAAGATTCAAGAAATAAAAATATCCATGATAAATAATAATTTCATTTATGGGAATTTTAATATCTATATAAAGGCTAATAATTCAAATTAAAGTTAATGAAATCAAAATGAATGAAGCAATTGAACCTGAAAACTTTCCTTGGTTAAAGTGATCATAAACCATCTTAAAAAAGATAAAGGATGGTATTAATAAAATATATACCCATTATAGTATGAATAGAGGGGTTTTTTCACTGATGAATAGAAATACTCTAAAAATAATTAAATCATTCCTGAGGAAAATATCTTTTTTATTTTGAAAAACATTTTAAAATTGATTTTCATTGAAAATAAATTTTAAAATAAAAATTTAACAATAAATTTTGAAAATATTTTTCATTGAAAATAACAAATGATACTTATACAATATTCTTGAAAACATCTAGGTGGTCATGGCAACTGGAAATTTTGTTCATGACATACACATTAGAACAAATGTTTCCTATCACTTTTTGGGTAAAATCCAAACGAGAATTTTTTAGAAAAATACATAATGATTCCTTGGAAATTTTATTAAAGTGTAAAAATGGTTGAAAATTAATTTAATAAATAATTTTGAACTTTTTAAAACATTATTGAACAAATTTTTATAAAAAATGATTTTGGAAGAAAAAATATTTTTTATTGAAGAAATAAATGAAGTGGGATTTTATTTAAAATATTTTCTAAAATATTTTATGTAACAAAGAATGGGAAAATGGAACTATATCTTGAAATATATAATTAATAAATATAGGATAATAAATTTTAATGGTTTATTTATAAATGTTCATGTAATTTACTTCAACTAATATTCAAGAATTTACAAACTCGATTAGAATGAGATTGGGAAATAATACCTTAAAATTATCATAATGTTCAAGTGAGGATTTATAAATGATCGAATTATGTGTATACATTATAAATCCACTTAATTTTTTTAATTACAATATAATATTATTACATGTTATCACACATATATTCTTAGCATGACATAATCAAGGAAGTTGAATTTTAACCTAATGAGTGGAAATTGAGTTATGAAATCACTTACACTAGAATTCCTTTTGGTTGAAAAAAATTTAAACTCCAAGATAATGGTTTTAAGAATTTTATTTATTTACTATTGAACCATTTTAATATTTATGATATCTCATATGACCATTTTATATCATCTTATCACTCATTCGTTAATAATCTTTTATTATTTAAATTTTTTTGGGTGTTAATTTCCTTGTTTTTAGAGTATGTTTTGACTTGTAAATTTTTTTCTCTTAATTAAATAATGATTGAATAATAAAAATAATGTATAACATTATTTAAATACCATTTATATTCAATATATATATATAGTAAAAAATTAAATTTAGTTATAGCAAAATAAATACACTATTCATATAGAAAGTATGCCGTATATATGCATGAACATTGCTTCCATTATCTTGTAATAATGAAAGAAATAAAATTTAATTATATATATATATTTATATTAAAATTCTGATATAATTAATAGGTAATATATATCAAATATTTTTACTAAAACTATCTTAAATACATTCTATGTAATGAATGAATGAATCATATTGCTTCACGATGAGGTAATCTGTTGTACACATGATTGATGTTATCGTATTCCCAAAAACTGAAAATCCTGAAGCTATGTGTTATATATTAATTAAAAAATAAAAAAAAAACTTATAAATCACATAAATGTCAAATATAAAAATTATTTCCATAATTATTCCCAACTATGAATGGTTGTAATGGAAAAAATATTGATGTCGATTTTCGAGGTGCTAATCTGTCGTACACTTGAACAATGATTTCATAACTCATTTGAAGAAAGTGTGTATAGGTTTTGGTAATAATCTTAAAAAAACAAAACAAAATTATTTTTAATATAATTATGTTTTCATATAATAATTATATAAAAACAATTTTAGGATTCATGGAAGTAAATAAAATAAACACACTGTAAGAAAAACTCTACCTCTTCTTCGGTTATCCACCTTTGATTTGTGATAATTACATTAGATGATGGATTTATGTTCAATAAAAGGATTATAAGATAAGGGGAGGTAATATGGGGAGTTATTTAAGAAGTTAATTTATGAAACAATGTTTTTTTAATGTGTGAAGAAAGGAGGAGAGACGGTGACCTTTTGTAAGTGGGGGAGAGGACACTGATGGAATTTATAAAATATATTGAGTGATCCAACGTTTTTTAAAGTAAATTATCTCTAGTAATATACCAATATAGATACTAGAATGTATTATAGGTAAATATTTCTTGAATAAAATGGGGTTTGCAAATGTTTCTAGGTCATTTGGACACTAATGTTTAATAATTAGTCCCCTAGAAAACTTGCCTTTCTCTTAATCGTTGTAACTAATTTTAATGGTTATCACTAATAACATTGGTAAAAAATTAATTTGGACTCACTAAAAATTATAAATTTTTCAATTTAAAAATAATTTATGCATTTTTACAAATTAAATTCACATAATTTTGAAAAGTTAATTTAAAATTAATCTCGTAAACGTGATGAGAAATACGGTTTTGAAAGATAAAATATTCAAATTAGTTACGATGTTTTTATATCTAAATTCATAATAAAAATAATAAAAATGAAATAAATTATATTAATAGATTAATAAATGATATAATATTACTTTAATAACAATTTTTAATTGAATTTTACATTATAAATTATTTAGACAAAAATATATGTTCTCAATTAAAATTTAGTATTTTTCATAATTAATTCTAAAAAATATCACATAAAGATAGAAAACAATTGACCACAATCTAATTATTAAATTATTATTTCCAAAATTAAGTTCATTTTATTAAATAAAATTTATATATGTGTCAAAATTTTCGTTTAAAACAAGTGTTGCCTTAAAAGGCTACCAAAATCATTTAGGATAATAAATACATTTTTGAGTAAAATTGGATTTTTTATTATGTTATTACTATTAAAAAAATTAGATGAATGAAAAAAATATTGAATATGTAATAAATAAATTTCATTAATATCATTCACTAACATTAATAAATTTAATTTTTTATGAAAAAATACATTTAGTGCATAGAAATATTTTTTTAATATTAGCATTTCTTATATATTCAGTTTGTTTTTATATTCTTTTAAAATTTATTGTTTAACAATGAATTAAACCATATATTTTTATAAGTTAGTTATTAATATTTATAAACTCTAATTTATTGGGTAAGATATACTTCTAATTTTAAATAATAGCATTAATAGTATTAGTTAAAACTCGGTCTTACGTGTAACATAAGATATCGAAGAAACTCATTGTTTTCTATAATGGAAGATAACTCATTATTGTGTGCATTGAAATTTATATAACAGATTGAATTTATTTAATATATTTAATATATAATAAATAATCAGGATGTTATATTCCTTTCTACACTTATTGTTTCATTTCATTCATGTTATCGAATGAAATATTATTCTCTTATAATATCAAGGTGTTACATTCTACCCACCTTAAACAAATTGCATCCTTGAAATTTAAATCTGATCTATCAAATCAAGGGTTTGATATTTGAAAATACTATTGTTTAAAACCACCCATAAAAATGTATAATAATAAACCATTTTAATAATAGGGAAATGGAAGTACCAAGTTAATATGTAATAACACATAATTATGTTTCTTAGAAGATTAACATCAGTGACATGTAATGATATAGACATGGAAGAAAAGTTTAAATAAATATATTGGGTGATATGGGTCATTGATTAAAAAATAATTGAATAATTAATATAGAGTTATGGTGCTCAAAAACATAAATATGTGATTATTTAAGAGACCATTAGTTAATTAGAAATGAAAGAAGTTGGATAACATTTTTTTTCAAGACCATTAATGTACTGTTATGAAATTCATTTACTATCTATGAACAAATTTAATACTAAATTCATGATATGATAATATAAAAACAATTTAATTATTTGGTTCTTATTTAATGTATTCTCATTTAAACCATTACTACATTAAACGAATATCCAAAAATGGTTTTTTATGTTTGAAGCACTAAAATTCACTTCTAATAGTTCAAAATATCAACAAAGAGTAAAAATTCATTTCATATAATTATTTTTCAAACCCAATATAGTTAATGAAGAAATACCTGAACCTAAAAAGTTTTACAAGTGGTTAATCATTAATTTTTATTTATCATTTTTTTAATTTAAATTATAACATATTAACAGGGACATCACATATGCCACTTATAGGTGTGAATCCCCTATCACCCTTTGATCATGGGATCAAGCCCCACTGCCTTTCCAAACATTATATATTGTCACCAAACATACTTGTTACCCATTTCATAAATAATATTATTATAAATACTAAAAAATTTCCAAAAAATTTTATGGTCATCATTAAAATAAATTTAATAATTAAAAAACCATTTTATTAATGTTTTCAACACAATTTAATTAATTATTATTATTATTTTACAATGCATTATAATGTTAATTGAAAATTCATGAAATTTCATTAATTATCACATCATCATGAATGGTAACCAATACCTTTAAACTTCTATCTATAAATTCTAAATGGATTATTCCTCAAAACACATTTTTACTAAAATACACACTTTTCCAATATTTATCCAAAATAATCATAACAACAGTAATATCTCATCACATAAAAAATAAAAAGAGTTTTTAATGTATTTAAACATATAATAAATTTTAAAATAATAAATTTATGCTTGTATTGGTAAATATTATGTAAATTAAGACACATGTACTTCAAAAATTTAAAACAATCCTTCGATGTTTCCGGAATCTTATAATCAAAATACCATTGGTAAAATATTTCTACAATTTAATTCATGAATAAAAATACATAAATATTTTAGCCATTTTATTTCTAAATAGGTCATTCCTTCATATAGGTTTTGACCTACATCATTTATTATCTCTTTCTATTCAAATCCTTCAAAAAAATTTGTAATGAAAATCAGAATTATCCTAATAATATCCCACGAGAGTGTTAAACCAGTTGTACAGCAAGGCCCATTGTCATGTACTTGGTTATGATCGAGTCAACCAAACACACCCTTTATAGATTTTTTACCCTAGGTAAATATATGGAAGAAAAAAAATCCAATTTTAGTATCAATACATGGATATATTTTTTATAAAAACAACACAATCTATATCTTAGCTAAATTTTAGGACGTTATTTTGACAACTCTGCCCTTTATTACACACTTAAACTAGTTTATAACAGACAATTCACTTGATAAAACATATAAGATCATGATTTCTTGTTTATTTGGGGATTAGTAACATTACATGGAAACCTAGAACATAAAACACGTATAATACTAATTGAAAACATCCTTTACATAACCATGACATTCCTTCGTACATAGTTCTGCATGGGAAAACCTTAGAAGATACATGTGAAAAGGGTGATCTATGAATCCCAATAAGGGAGAAAAGAAGTCATAAAATGAAGAATAAAATAAATGTTAGGAACCATTCATATCAATGGATAATAAAATAACATGTACATAATATCATGATTATCATAACATGGAAATGTGGCAACAACACTTAACATTTAATTAGCATGAGCCATGGCTCATTGCATAGGGAGCATGAGTAAACCCTCATTGTAATTGAATTAGATTTAGTAAATCCTAATTTCACTTTAATTATTATGAGTAAATCCTCATTTCACTTGACGCATCAAGATACTAATCTTTACCAAATGCATTGGAGCATTATTAGGGAACACACTTCTTAAACATTTCATTTCATGCATAAGTGTGCCACATAGATCATACATCATGAAATCATTGTTCGTCATTTATTCCATGATAACGGGATATTGAATAAATACATGAATATTTATAATTAATTTGTAAATGTGCATAAAGCTGAATACCCTTAATAGATAAATTGGCTAGTATTCACTACACAATGACATTGGCTATGAAAATTGGTGCAATTTCGGCATCTTAACAGCATGACATAAGAATTCATAAATATGGATGATGAGAAAGAAATGGTTGTATCATAATATATAAATGAACGGGATAGTAATTGTTTCATATGTATTCATGTCCAAACATAGGTAATGTAATTTATATTCATAATATAAAAAACGTGCTTGAATGTAAATGAGGAGAGAGAAACTCCTTACGGTATTTCGGCACGGTAACATGTATACATGGAAGGAACTAATGAGATAGAAAGGGGTATATCATAATTAAAAATTAAATAGGATAGTATATGGGAGGTTCAAAATCTACCCCAACATTTTTAGTTTAATATAAAATGGAATAACAATATTAAGAAACTTGGTTAAAATAAGAAAAGAAGGAACCCCTTACTTGGAAGTCTGGTCCCAAAGGCATGGGAGAGGCATGAGAGAGGCTTATTAGGAGCTTGGGGTTCCTTTCTAGGATTATAGAGAGAGGATAGAAGAGGTTGGATGAACACCAAAGGATTTCAGTGAAGAGGAAGTGGGAACTTGGGTGGGATTATGTAGGAAAGGAGAAATAATTATTTATTATTTAGGTTTGGGACACCACACATAAAACAAATCAAAACCACAAACCAGATCATATTTTTTCTAAAGGTTTATTTAAAAGGGGAGTTCAATAAATATTTTATAAGTACAATGGCCAAACATCTTATTATAATAGGGTATCTTATGTGGAGGTGAGTCACACTCCCAAGGAAATCAATTACAAAAGCTAAAATGATTTATATGTTTTTGAGGGTCCACTAAGGATTTGTAAAATAAATAAAAAAACCATAAAATAACGATATTTTAATGGTAAAACATATTATTGATGAAAATATTATTTATAATATTTAACTAAATCACTATTGGGTCATTAGGATGTCATACAACACATTATATATTTTCATGAAATTTAATTTTTACACAAAAATTTGATTGACTCATAAAATAATGAAAAATTCACAGTTGGATTATTAAGATGTCCTGATTCAAAAAAAATATTAATATTATCCAAATAAATATATAAATATTTGAATTTTCACATTTAAAATAAGACCTGACATTTATCGAAAATTCATGATTTTTGACAAAAACAGCTTTCAAACATTAATAAAAATTACAATTGTATTCATAAAAATTATACGATCATTTATACTTAATAAAGATTAATTTCATAATAATTATACTTTATTAAAATATTATTTAATTCAAAAATCCATTAATTTATCCAAATAGATTTCTCTATTGAATGTTAACTAACTATACTCTTAGTGCTTTAAAAACTATTTACAAAGTAACAACTATAAAATAAATGAATATTCTATATTAAAAAAAATTAACGTACATAATCATAGTTCTAAGTCCTTATAACATTAACCCTTATAAAACCTGCACAAGACTAAAGGGTAATGTGTGTGATGGTGACAGACTCTTGAGGTGGATTTAATAACGTCGCTCGGGTGGTAATCTCTATCAACTTCCACTTCTCCTGTAGGTGGTTATTTTTGAGCTTAACAAGTTGAAGCTCGGCATGGGCATGGTTAAGAGAGAAGCCCAATGAGGCCACCACCTTTCCGAGATCCAAAAAATGGGCTTCATACGGAGTCAGTCTAATGGACGAGGTCATCGATTTCTTTGTATGGTTAAATTGTATTTGTTAAAGCCTAATAATAATACTAATCATGTGATCACTATTCAATGACTATATTATCAATGGTCACAATTCATGATGGTATTTTAAATTTAAAAAGCATAAAACAAAATAAGTTAATACATTATATATTTTTCTCACACAATAATACATTTAATAAGATCAAGATGAATTTTCATTAATAAAAGTTTGGGTCGTTACAGTTCATATATACATATCCTTGATGTCTTATTTAGGGTTATGTTCTATAATCTATTTTTCCCTAAGTCTAGTTTTTAAGATTTATACTAAAAATTCTCTAATACCAACTATAGTGAGCCCAACCCCAAATTTCTGGAGCTGCTACCCGCTACTACTAAATTATCATAGGATATAAGGAATTTCATCCTCAAGGATCGAATAGTTTATTAGTCCTGGTAAACTAGATACATATTTGATGTAATGTATTATATTTGAATACAAAAAATCACTAAATAAAATTTTCTCTATATTAACCTTTTTTCAACTAGAATTTACTTGCATATAAAACATAGTACTCATCATATAATCCTAGATAATTGAATAAAAATAAGGCTAATCTCAAATACTCTGTAAGAGTGAAGTAAAATAGAAGAAATAATGTACCAATGAGAATAATCAATATGTAAGGATAAAAAATTGAACACTCAGTCCATTTAAATAACATTAATATAGTAATAGATAAGGCATAATAAACATGGAAAGGTTTATAATTGAACAATACACATTGTATTTAAGCAATAATTGATAATGAATTTAATCTAGATATAATATAATAGGGAAAATCTCTAGGAAAATAATAAATAAAATACTGAATGAAGGAAATGATTAATTATTGAATGTCATGTTTCCCAGTAAAATGAAACCATTACCATAAAGTCCGTTCAAAATATGGTTTAAAGCATTCTACAATGAAGAACTTTCACTAGACATATTTAACTATATAGTTACAAATGAGAAGTGTTTTTTCCAACTGATTTTACCTAATGAGACTGCTAATTCATCAAGAAGGTAAATTTAAATGGATGATAAACCATTCTATAAATGTAAAAATAATTCCTCATATATCGAATAATAAATTTAATTCATAAAAAATGTTCCTTATCATCATGTATCATTATTGAGTAAAGGATACATATTTTTTAATATTTCCCCAATCAATAATGTAATTTTCAAAGTAAACACCAGATATAACAATGATATTTGATTCATGAAATAAATTTACCTATGATAAATAATACTTAAATTTTGGGGAAATTTGATGTCTATAGAAAAGTGAATAATTCAAGATAAAGTTGATGACAAAAAATTGAATCAATGAAGTGAATATTAATAATTTACATGGTCAAATTGATAAAAAACCATCAAAATGAATATTAAAAATTGTATCAATACATTATATACCCATTTGAGTATTGATAAAGTGTTTTTGTCATTGATGAATTGAAATACCATTAAAATATCTTTAAAAACATTCCTGATGATATTATCATTATAATTTTTGAAAAAATGTAGAAAATACATTTTTTTAGAATCACTATTAAATTTAAAATTCTACAAAACAATTTGAAAATAAATTTCATAGAAAATAACTTTTGAATATTATAAAATAATATTGACAATATCTATGTGGTCATTACCACTTGAAATTATGTTCATTATTTACATGTTATAACAAAATTTTCCTTCCACTTTTCAGAAAATTCAAATGGTCAATATTTTGGTAAAAAAAGATACATATTCATTGATTTTTTTATAAAGAATTAAAATGGGAAAAAATAACTTTAGTAAATCATTTTTAAAATTTTTAAACATTTTTTAATTTTTTTCAAACATGATTTTGGAAGAAAACATATTTCTGATTGGAGAGAGAAATTGAGTAGAATTTTCTTGAATACATTTTCTAAATCATTTTATGTTCCAAATAGTGGGAAAATGGAACTATTACATGAACGACTTATATAATTAACATAGGGGAAGGAAATGGAAGTTTTTATTTGAAAATTTTCATGTAATTTCCTTCAACTGATATTTAATAATAAAAAATCACTTTTTGAATGATATTGTGACACAAACCCTTAAAACGATCAGAAAATTGAAGTGAGGACTAAATAGTGATTCAATTATGTCTATCCCTTTTAAATAGACATAAAAATATGGAATAATAGAATAATATTATTTCAATTCATTAGAAGCATAATCTTATATTGAAAAGTCAATGAACTAGAATTTTCACCCAATGAGTTGAAATTGAGTTAAGAAATTCACTACCTTCTGCTTTCTTTTGTTTGAATGATATTTAACCTCATATATAATAATTTTAATAATGTTATTAAATTAATATTTTATGATATTTATATTTATGGTATCATATATGATTATTTTATAACATATTATCACTTATTCCTTAATAATCTCTTATTATTTTCAATGTTTCGGGAGTTAATTGCCTTGTTTTTTGAGTGAGTTTTGAGTAGTTATTTTTTTCCTTTTACAAAGAATATGATCTAATCATCTAATGACTGTAAAAAATTATTTAAATATCACATATATTCATTATATATGTATTTATAGTTATCCATATAATTTAGTAATAGGAAACGAAATACACTACTCATAGAGACGGTAGGCCCAACGTATGCATGAACATTGTTTTCATATTATTATCTTCTTGATTGAAAGAAAATTAAATTATATATATATATAATATCATTATAGTATAATTATTATTTCATATATATCACCAAATTTTATTAAATCCTCCCTAAATACATTACATGTAATGTGTGAATGAATCACATTGCTTCACGAGGTGGCAGTCCGCCGTACACACGACCAACATTATCATATTACAACCGAATGGAAATAGTGAAGGTATGTGTTATATAATAATTGAATAAGAATAAATAAAAAAAATATACAATGTATCATATATAAATAGTGTGTATATCATTATTACCAACAATGAAAAATGGTAATGAAAATAGAACAACATCGGTTTGTGAGGCGGTAGTCTGCTGTAAACAGGAACGATGATTTCATTACCCATTTGAGGAAAGTTTTTGTGGGTGAAGGTACTAAAATTGACATAACAATTATCATTATATCGAACATAATATTTAATTATTTAATAATGATAAATAATAGTTAGAGGATGGTAAGGAAAAAAATAAAAATAATTTTAGAAAATTGTTACCGCTTTTTTAGGTTTCCTCCTTTGGTTTGGACAATTTCCTTACTATGTAGGATTTCTTCCAAATATAAGAAATATAGGATGAGGGGAGGTAATTTTGAGAAATTTTTTGCTATTATTGTCTATACCAATGTTGTATGGAGGTGTGAATAGAGGATGATAGGGGGCGTCCTTTTAAAAATGTGGGAGAGGACACACATGGTATTTTCGAAAGGTAGAGAGAGATCTCTTGTTTTTTTCTCATAATGTAGAACCAATAATGGAAACATATATTTTTGGAACCAGAAGCCAAAATATTAGTTTTGGTAACCTTATTTTTTCTTAATCATTGTAATTAATTTTAACTACTTTCACTAATCACACTGGTAAAAATAGTTATGTTTGAATTTTTATACTTTATAAATTACTCATATTAAAAAATATTGAAACCATATTTCCATATTCAGTTCACATATATCAAAAAAAATTAAATAAAAAATACTCCTCTGCATAGGATGATAATGCAGGTTTTAAAGTGAAAATGTTCAAACATTACCTAAGTATTAATATCAAAATTCAACATAAAAAACATTAAAATTACCTAAATTGGTTTAATATATGTATTATTTATATAATTTAACTTTAAACACATTTTAAAATGTAATATAATATTATAATGTTTTTAGAAAATAAATCATTTTTCAATTTAAATTCAGTATTAGTCATTGTTCATTAAAAAATGAAGCTTCTCAAAAATATTACAAATATAAACCCTATGATAATTTTGAAATTAATATTTCAAAAATGAATTTTATTTTTCCAAAATAAATTATAAAAAGTTTCAAAATTTAGTTTTTAATCAAGCGCGTCACTAAAATGTGTCATAACCGCGTTTATAAAAAATACATCATTTTTTATTCAAATTGGATTTTTGCATATATTATTATTATAAAATACATTATATTAATTTAAAAAATAATATTGAATATATTTTTATATAAATTTTATTAGGATAATCCAATAATAGTAATAAATGTTTTCTATTAAGATAAAATGCCTTTGGTGTATTCAAATTGTTTTCTATAAAAACAATTCCTTTATTTTAAATTGGTTTTCATATTAATTTATAATTAATATGTAAAAACATAATTCAAACATATATTTTCATAATTTATTTAATACAATATAGAACCTCAAATTTAAAAGTCATGGTGATAATTTTCCTTTTAAATAATAATATTAATAATATTCGGTAAAACTCGATCTTCCTTGTAACCCAAGCTATTAATAAGAATCATTATTATGTGAAAGGAAAGATAAATCAGTATTGAAAAATTTAATGTTATGGAATAGATTTAATTTATTTACAATATAAAATATATCATAATGTACCAAGATGTTATATTATTTTGTAGGCTTGGTGTAGCGTGTCAAACATTCTATTGAATATAAAGTGATAATCTTTTAGAAATTTGGGTTTTAATATAATATTTAATGGAATTTTGACAAATGGGTTCAATATTTAAAAATATAATAAGTTATATTATATAATAAGGTAACTTTTTTTAAAAATGAATAATAAAAATAGTAAATTTAATATACACGATTAATGTTAATATGGGTTTACTTGGGGTTAAACTAACAGGATAATGGATAAAATGCCCATTAAAAATTTACAAAACTCATTTTATGGACATATTTATGCCTTATAACCTATAAATCACAATAATTACCCATTTTGGTTCCTTATATCATGTAAAAATTGTGGGTAAATTTTATTCTTTTTAGAAATTTCATTTGTGTCCTCTCCCCCACTTATAAATAGCCACCCACTCTCATCTCCACATCCCACTTCAAAAACGCATTAGTATGGAAAATACCTACAAAATTTTATTTCTTATTTCCCAAATATAATTATAATTTTCGTATATTTATTAGGAAACACTCCTAATAATTATTTAGGTATAAACAGAAATATTCCCTCTAAAGGAGGGGAAAAATTCTTAAACATGTTTCTTATTTCTTCCTCCACCACCATAAAATAATATTACACCATGATAATATAATAACAAAATTATTTTGAATATAATTAGTTGTTATTAAATTAATTTAATTACCTACATATTTCACCTTTGACCTCAACATGGAAAACAATACTATCAATTGTCTGTATAAATAATTGTCGCCTCATGAACCGATGTTTAGCCTTTTCCATGACCATCACTCTCAGATGGATATAATGAAGGATTTTAGGTTTATATATTATATTTATGATATTATTATACCTATTTAATTATAATACTATGTATACCTTTTTATATTATAAACCATTTTAAGACAATAATAATGCCCGTGTGTATGGTGGACTATCGCCTCACGCACTAATGTGATTTTTTTTCATTTATATATTAATTCAATGGTAAAAAAGAAATATTAAATTAAAAATATATGATATTTTTATCATATTTATACTTCAGTAGTAATGATATCACATATACCTTATTACTTTAAATTCTGTGTGGGAATACGATAACGTTGTTCGTGTCGGCGGTGAACTACTACCTCATAATGTGATGTGAGTCATTTTTCTATAACGCTTTTAATTTATGGAAATTAAGAAAAATTTAGTTAATAGATATTAAATATGTGACATAAAAATGATTATTTTTTAGTAATATAGTATTTACCTTTATTTTATTTTATTCATCGAGAAAATAGAAACAACATCCATGCTTTCAAATGTCCTACTCTTTCCATGAACATCATATTTTATTTTTATCAATAAAATTTATAGATTACATTAAATATATATACAATTAATATATATTATATTTATATAATAGTTAAAATTTTGGATATTATGGAACCATGACCAATTTAAGGGGATAAAAAATTAAAAATCAAAACAAACATGAAAAACAATGCAATTTTAACCAAAATGTGATTTTAACACTGAATTATTGATAAATGGGTAATAAAAATTCATAAGTAAATCATACAAGGTATGATACATATGATTATGGATCACTAATAGATTTATAATAAAAATATATTTATTGTACTATAGATTTGAACGTCTTTGAAGGAATTTGAAACATATGGTGATATATTTTTGTCTCAATTTTCCTTCCTTGTGACATAGGCTGTGTTATGAAGATATATTATTTTATGAGATGTATATAAAACCCCAATGACACATAATATAATGATTTTTTTTATTATAACTATATTTTATTTTTTTATAACGTAATTCTTTCACTAGGCTATTTATTTTATATTACCAAATGGTTAATGGTTTTATAATACAATATCATTGATTATTGAGATTTTTTAAGTTTACACATCTGAGGATGAAATATTATGATCCATATCTCAAAGATATCATTAATATTATTATCCTATTTTTTTCATGACAATTCATGTTCTATGTTCATTTCTCTCTCTCTCTCAATGTACTCAAGAGTTAAAAAGAATGTTTTAAAAAATAAAATTTATTTCTTTACTCAGTAGAAATAATTTTTTTACATATCTGTGTTTCTATGTAAATTTTTTAATTAATATTTTTAATAATCTCCAATGATTTTGATATATATTTTACTCATTTTTTATTTTAATATTTTTTAAATATTCATCTTGTTTTTTCCAAAAAATTTCAATTTTTATTTTACAAAAAAGTTGAATGACATCTTTGATGTAACAGGTATTGAGTAATCTAAATGTCTCACTATAATCACCACATAATTTTTTAAATATTCATATACACCATTAATTATTAATTTTCATTTAAAAATATTTAAAAAATTTTTAAGAAAATTTAGATTCAAAAAATTTTATTCCCAAATTGAAATGAATATTTTCATAAAGAAATGTTTTGTATTTTTATAATGGTTCATTTATATATGTAAAAAGTTATTTTAAAATGAAATGATTTTGAAAATTATTTATGATTTAAAAAGTGTTTTTAAAATTTGAATGGTAATTTTTCTCAAGAAAATTTCTAACTGATTTTTTAGGATAATTATTTATTAAAGATGACATCCTTTTATGTCATTTATAGTTTATATTAGATATGATAAAATAATTCCATTCATACTAATTATATATGTTGTTTTTTCATATGATTAAAATATTTTTATGTAACCCATTTATCTTCAATAGGTTATACCATGAAAATATTCTTATGTGATCCACTTAATTTTCCATGGGTTATGCTATGATATAATGTATAAATAGTAATGAATCTTTTTTCTTTTCCATAGGTTATTCTATGAAAAAAAATTTATGAAACCCTTTTCATTTCATGGGTTCTAATATTATTAATGTTTCATGATCACTGTGGACAATTTTGTATGATTTTATTTTTGTGATGGGTGGTTCTTATATATCCCTCTAATATATTAGGTAATGATTTTAATATAATGTGATAATTATGATTGGAATGGGGAGTGAAGATCATTCAGTAAGGTATTTTGTCCACCATTACATTCTTATGAGTGACCCTTGACTAATATAATGATATGGGGGAGTAAACCTAAACTACCTTGATATATTTGTATATGATTCTTGACTAATATAGAAAAGATTTTTTGTACTTATGTCTATTCCACAATTCCATGTATTATGTTAATATTATTCTCTTATGGCTTGTATTCTATGATTACATTATGATTAATTTCTTTTGAACTATCAATATTTATTTCATGAAACAGGATTATTCTCATTGAAATAAGTGGTATGGTTTTCATATGTTATGCTCATTTTTTACCCTTATGCTCGTTTTATGTTTATTTATTTCAATTTTTTAGCTTTAATGAGCATATGATCTCAACCTTTTTAATTTTAATTTTCCTCAGGTTATGATGATAAGTATTATGTGTCATATGTTTATGAAGGGTTCTAATTTTTATGAATTAAGTTGTAGATGATTTATTTCGCTAATTATCTAGCTGTTTATGTCTACCTGATTACAAAAACACTATATCATTATGACCCCCATGTATTTTTTTTCTAATGTAATGAATGTTCATCAAAAATTATAATATATATGTATGAAAATCCAAGGTCTTAATTTATCAATTATCTCTTTTTATAAAATTAAAACCTCATCACATGGTAATTTAGAACATAACTCAAGTTATTATTAGTTAATAACAACAAATTCTCATCACCTTTGTGGTGATTAAAATCCCATATTTAATACAAAAACCCAACAGCCAAGATATGAAAACCAGTGCATGCCATATATTTTTTCCTTCCAATTATGGAAAAAATTCCCTGGATGATTTCCTAATCTAATGATTCACTAGATATGTTTCTAAATACATTTTAAATCCAAAAAATCTACCTAGTTCTAGGTGGGATTATTTCAAAAAACTCTTAATCTATAAAATAACTACTTTAAGCCCATTAACTAAGGGAAAATTATTTCACTTATCAAGGGGGTGAGAAACAAAGGATTACCTTCTCCCATTCATCCATTGAAAATAAATATAATGTGGGACCAAATATTATCATTAATACACTAAACAATTAATATTAATACATTATTAAAAATACCTGAAAAATCCTAAAGATTATCTCACCCATGAATAAAACACAACCCCCCATTCAACCATCAAGGAAGTAATTAATTATCCTGAAATACCACCTAGTCACTACATAAACACACTTAAATATGATCTTATATCCCCTTAAATTTTCATAATGGAATCCATTCTAGTATCTTCATAATTTTCATAAATCACAAATAAATATGAAATGTCTATCACACAAAATCAATGCACACTCCATTAAAATAAATAGTTTTGAATTGATCCCCAATGGAATAATATAGACTCAAATACTAGTTTATTACAATGGAAAATTTTCCCAACTTATATCACTATTCTATCACCCCTTACAAGATTAGATTTCCCAACCCCAAACACTCATTCATTCAAATTCCATCATATAAAAAAATATCAATTTACAAATATGGTTTTTCCTACCTCATTTTTATAGTCAATCCTTTAGCTACTCTCACCAAAATCCAACTAATACTATATCCATCTATCTCAAGAACATGATCTACTAACCTAATAAATAACCATTATATAATTAAATAATTCATTTTATAAATAAATTCACTTAATTAAAAAATAATTAGTAATCTCTTTATACTGACTGAGTGGTATGGTGACATAAAAATGGAATAAAAATGTGTGATATTTTCATGTCTTTCCCCAAAAATTCCTATTTGGAAAATCTCTAGGAATAATGTACTAACCCACTTATTCTAATTAGAATGAGAATACAATGAATCATTTCTAATACATAAAAGACATCCCCATGATTCCAAAGTCTAGAAATAAATACTGAAGGGCTTAAAATTATAGTGGGGAATGATTTACTCTTTAAGAACACAACCATTAAATAAACAAACCAAAAAAATAACTATATGATGCAAGATCAAATGGGTGAAAACTAAAAATTTCTATTCATATCAAACAACTCTAAAGTCTTCAACATTGAAAGACCAATCAAATATAATTGTAAATAGTGTAAAAAAAACAAAATACTCTATGAAGACCACAAAAATCCATGGTCCAAAATATCTAAGATCCTACATCACCAAACAATCCATGTATCACGAGGTAGTGGAAAATAAGTGTGATACATTACCTTTTACGATTTTCTAGAAGATAGTATTTGAAAAAGCACCAATGATCATAAAAAGGGGTGTGTATACAACTTATTAGGTTTTCTCCAATGACATCCCTACTCACACCACTAGGATAGAAAGGTTAGTAGCATTTATATTAAATATTTTATATAAAACAATTTCCCAAAACTGTTTATAACTAAATATAAACAAGATTCAAAAACATTTTAAACCAAACGTGAAAAAGTTCTATTTCATAAATTTTACCGTAAGTAGTACTTCTAGGAAAACATCTAAATAAGGATTTAAAACCATTTCTTTTTCACATTTTGGAATAAAAATTATATTCCCCTTATTTACACATTCAACCATGCTTGAATAATTATGAAAATTACATACACTTTTGATGTTTCACATCAATATTCCAAGTCTTCACAAGGTAATTATATCCCATGTGCCATTACACCTTTTTCACTGAGGACAAGGTCATATTGCAACCAAGACCAATAGATGTAATATAAAATACCATCACTTTTATTCCAAAACCATTTCAAACCGTATTAATAAAATTGTTCTTTTATTCAAAACCCTTAAACAAACAAATTACCAAAACCCATTAAATTTCCATAAAACCATTCCATTATTAAATAACTTTTTTCAAATCCATTTTCCACCATTGTTGGAAAATCCCATTTTAAAATCCAAATTTCAAATTCAAGACTCAAACACTTCCATTAAAACCACCCATTTTCAATAATTTCCAAAACCATCACCAATGAGGGTTCTTAGAAATCATACACCATCCAATTCACAATAAATTACACACATAGAAATCAAATTGAAGATATTACATTTATTTATACTATGAGTAGTCAAGAGTGATGCCACCTACCCAATGGTATTGATGAAAACTGAATACAGATGAAGAAATCTCAAGAAAACAGGGTTGATTCTCCACAAAAACCCCAAAAATATCATCTTATACCCAAAAAAGTCCAAATATTATCATATATTTC
This sequence comes from Viscum album, assembly GCA_963277665.1. NCBI lineage: Eukaryota > Viridiplantae > Streptophyta > Magnoliopsida > Santalales > Viscaceae > Viscum > Viscum album. The sequence goes on from OY728151.1 coordinate 477,086,262, forward strand.
ATTAAATACTTTATATATATCAATAAAATATGTATATTAAATAAAAAAAGATGAGAGGCGAAGTGTATCTAATTATATCTATGAAACCGATCAAGAATGATGAAGAACAATCACATAACTCAAGAATATGGTATCAATTTACCAAGGGAAGCCTTCAGATTGTCTTTGGATTGATGGGAAAAACTTATATGGACTTAGGATAGAAAAAAATTTAGGTAGATCCACTTTGGAGTAGAAATAAGGGAGTTAGATAAATAATGAGTGAGATCCAATTTTTTAGGATCTATATTTAACTCGGTTCACTGTTAGACTACACAGTTAGAAAAAATGTGCAGTAATAGTGCATTAGAAACTATATTAAAGAAACCCATGCATGAACACTTCGCATGGTCATTTTATCCATGAACCCAACATGGTGATTCTACTACCTCAAAGCTGCTAATGCACAAGGATTCTCCTAGGATTTCTGAATAGTTTAGAAAAACTATGTGCAACCTGTGTGCATCCCCTTTTTTCAAAAAAAATCTAATCGAATTTTCACTGAACTCATCCATCCTTCCAACTTTAACTTTATAAGAATAAAATTGTAACTTAATTATTATATACCAGAATCTGGGGGTACTAAATTCTCAACACCATTGGTATTTTCTTCTTCAAAAATTAAAAAACCATCCCTTCTCTGAAAGAGTTCAGACCATTGCACTTTCATTTTCTTCTCGCATTCTCAAGTCTCTTCCTGAATCTGGCCACGTTTCCATAAAACACACACTAGACCGATTATTTTTCCATGATAACAATATATTTCCTTCCAAAATCCTCACCGGGATATATACCAATGAAGAATCTATCTTTAGGTCAACATTATCCCATTTGATCACATGATCAGGATCAATGTGATACTTTTTCAACAAAGATACATGAGACTCATTGTGCACTGAATTGAACCATGGTAGAAATTATAACCATTATTCCACCTCTCCAAACCATTCGAGTATCTCAAATAGTCCAATATATCAAGGGGATAACCTTACCTACTTCACAAAATGATGATGTCCAAGCCTTCAAGAGATCCTTCAGAACACATGATCACTCCCCATGAATGAGAATAGTCTTTGACGGTGATCCACACATGATTTTTTACAACACTGAGCTATCTACAACCTCTTTCAGATTAGTGGAATCTTCTTTTTTATTTCATGGACAATGCTCGGCCCAACTAGTGATGCCTCACCTATTTCTACCAAACACAAAGGATAATTACAAGGAAGACCATAAAAAAGCTTCAAAAGGAGTAATATGTATTGAGTCTTGAAAACTGTTATTATATAAGAACTCCACTAAGGACATATCCTCATCCAATGAGCCACAAAATACATTACTGAAGCCCATAAAATGTCTTCAAACATCTGTATCATCCTCTAGGATTTCTCATCTATTCGATGCAGATACGTCGTACTCATAGTCTACTAAGTCCCAAGGGCTTTCTGTTAGGATTTCCAAAAATGATACGTGAATCCAAGATCTCTGTATGACATGATCGAAAATTCTATAGAATGCCTATTTAACACATCTTGGATATTGATTTTGGATAGATCCTCCACCGCATGAATTTCATGAATATTGATGAAATGATCTGACATTGTTAGCCGATCAAATATCACCCATATGAAATTATTTTTTTGAATCGTTCTTGGTAGACCTATAACACAATCCATCAATATCTACTCCCATTTCCACACTGGAATTTGTAAAGAATACAAGATACCTACTGGTCTTTGATGTTATGTCTTAACTTGCTAACAGGTTAAGCACTTTGAAGTGAACTCAGCCTCCTTTTTTTTACGGCTGGGACAAAAGCCTCATTTATTATTAAATCAAATCAAAGGCCTCTATAATTGGTTAGAGCAACACCCATTACATAGGTCAAAGTCCTAGTTGGAATTTAGCCCATTACATGGCCCGTAGGCCCAATTTTTTTAGCCCAAGGCCCATTCTATGAATAGTACTTCTATAGTACCCACCTGTTATAGTACCGCACTGTACCCGCCACCTTTACAGTGCTTTGCTGCTGCTATAGTGACCTGCAACCGCTACAGTGACGCTGCTGCTACAGTGCCTATGCCCAATGGTTCTATGTAAGATGATATAAGTCCTGGAAAGTAATAGTTACATCAACCCAATATATGAACAACAAAACCAAACTCCCATATAGTTTTCATCCCTCAATAGTGTCCCCATCATTGAGTTTTGAACTCATAACCATGAATTATGCATCAAATGTTTGTATATATTTAAACATGTTTTCACAATCAAGAATCATGGAAATAGATAATAAAACCACAACGTCACCTCAGTATTTAGATTCCACATTCATTTCACCTAGGACCAACATTAACTAAAACTCATCTAAAGCATCATTTTCCATCTATGCATGCGACTTTCTACTTAATGCATGAGACACCGAAATGCATTTTCCCTGTGTATGAATTTAGTCAAAGTAAAACATCTGGAGATACTCCATCCATTTCCTTTTATTAAGATACAAATCCTATTGTGAGAAAATATGTTTCATGATTTTGTGGTCCATGAACACAATAAATTTATCACCAAAAAGATAATGACGAAATGTTTTCAAGGCATGGAGAATGGCAACTAACTCCAAGTCGTGTGGTGGGTAATTCTACTCACGCACTCATATCTTCCTTGAACCATAAGAAATGACATGGTCTCCATGAATAAGATTACATCCCAACCCAGATCCTGAAGCATTAATGTACACCAAATACCCATATCCAGATTCTAGAAAAATTAATATATGTGATGATGTAAGATAAACCCTTATCTCTTAGAAAGAATTTTGTAATTTTGTAGTATATCGAAAAGAAATAATTTTCATTCTCAAAGTTATAATCAGAAAATCTTTTCATGAGAAGTCACACAAAAAGCATCAATAATAACTTGATGGACCATAAAAAGTTCTTATCTCAAAGACACTATTTGAGTGTTTCCATAAGATAACAGCTTTTATCTTCTCAAGATCTAAGAAAACACATTTTTCTGAAATTACATGGAAGAAAAAGTATACCTCTTGTATCAAAGATCATGCTTTGAAAATTATTTATTCAAATGATGATCTCTAAATATCCCTAACATTATCACTATGTGTTCCTCATGCTTAGCCTTTTTCCTAGAATACACCAATATATCATCTATAAACACTACAACAAAAGAATCCAAATATCTCTAAAATATTCAATTCATCATTTCCATAAAAATAAATGGTGCATTCCTAATACCGAAAGGAATCACTACATTTTTTTAGTGGATATATCATATTCTAAAAGATATTTTCATAATATATTCCTTCCGAACATTCAATTGATGATATCCTGATTTCAAGTGAATTTTTTCGAACCACTGGTGTCCCCTCAATTGATCAAACAGATCATCAATGCATGGAAGTGGATATCTATTCTTTAGCATAAATTGGTTAGGCTTATGATAATCAATGCATAGTTGAAGAGTTATAAATTATTTCTTTATGAACTAGACCATTTATTCGCATGGATGTGTACATGGCCAAATGAAACCTTTCATTCCAGCTCCTCCAATTTCACTTTTTTCTTCCTTAACTCTGTTGGATCCATCCTATAATATAGAAGGTAAATAGGATGGGTCCCCTAATGGGGATCAATCATAAACTTCAATTCACTTATATGTGGTAACCAGAATAATTTATTAGGAAAAAATATAGAAATTGATCTAAACATTTTGGAAAACTAGTATCCTTGATTTCTACTTTCGAATTCAATGTCAACGCTGCCAACTGGTATGAGATCATGCGCACCGCTGCTTCTAATAAGCACGTTGCACCTACAAACACAATCCATTATCCTCTGAAGAGATGTTTGATGTCATCATAAGTCTCAAAAATAATTGTTATTTATATAATAGTTGATTTGATATTTGAACATTGTGAACCAATCCATACCTAGGATTACATCAAATACATCCATCTCCAACACCACGAAGTCCCACATTATCTTAGCTCCCTCAACGACTATGGAACATGATCCATATAGGAAGGCTCTATATTCCCTTTCCCTGAGACTAGATTGATGTTTTATCATAGTGGGCATCATATCAATTTTTAGACATATAAAATCCAAAAAAGAAGAAGCAATGAAATAATGTGCTACACCAATATCAAACAACACTTGTGTGAGTATATAATTCAAAATAATCATACCTATAACCGTAGATGGTCTTGTCCGATCATCTACAATCACCTTCCCATATCCATAACATTTCTTCATCACTAGACTCTTCTCCTTGTAGCCTTACTGAGATTGACCCTTTTGTGTAGTCATGGTGTTCCTATACCACCATATCTAGCTCTACTCTGTTGAAATGACTGATTCTAATATCTTCATCCGGTCGATGAATAAGATGCATGTGACACCTGAGAAGTGTCTTGAGGACCCGAACTTGGAGCACTATAAAAATAGCACTGAAGATGTCCCATCTTGTTGCAATTATGAAATGATCTAGTTGATTTTGTACACTCTTATTTTATGTGGTCAAAGAAACCACATTGGAAACATCCTTCTTGGATCTTTGTCCATGGGGGAAGGTTTACTGATCCAACATTTTTATTATATGTCATGTTTCCACCATGCAAATATGTGTCCCTCTTCCACATTCTTCAATAGTTAGAGTTCCCACCATTTTCTTTATGTATCATCATACATCCTACTCCCACAAATATTGAGATATCACATTCAGCCACTTTCACACTGTTCACTATCTCCGTATAATCCGCAATATAGAGAACCACATTCTTTGATCAAATATTCTTTCATATATATTATTTAAAATATCATAACTTCAAGGAAACCCTAGACACAAACTATAGTTCAAAGAGCACTAAATTCATCAATTAACCCACATATTCTAGTAAAGAGAGATTTCCCTACCTTAGGATGAAGAAGTCCTTCATTCTCTGGATACTGAACGTACGAGGATAGAATGGTTTGTTAAATAATTCCTCGAAATTCTCCCAACTAAGACCGTGATCTAGTTTGTAATCCACCTCCAAATACCACCACTGGTGTGAGAGATCCTTCAGAATATAAGTTTCTACCTTGACATTTAGTTCTGATGGTGTGCCGATGAAATCAAAGAGACGATTCATCCTATTCCACCACACCCCCACCTTTTTGGGTTCAGAATTACCATAGAAAATGGGTGGATTATCCATCGTGAATTGGTTAGAATGGTCCAAATGACATGGCCCATCCCTCTGGTTCTCATTATCCACAATATGGAATTCTTGGACAACACTCATAACCAGCTCTTGGTTCACTTTTGGCTTAGGTGAAACCACATTCTCTGTAGCTTCCTCTATCTATTTCCACGACACCTATAGGGTTCCATGTTATAAATAAACTAAAAACACTATAAGGGTCAATCTCTAGAAATTGAAGGCTTATAAGGTCAAATTCTATCACATACACTGTCATATAAACTCTTTCCAAAACAACCTCTTCCAGGTTTAACTAATTTTGAAAAAATTTATTCATTCTTTTAAAAACTAAACATTTTTCAAAATACACCATCCATTCTATTTTAAAAATATTTCATTTGAAAACAACTGCAACATTTTAAAAAAAATTCAACCTTTGCAAAAAATCGTAAATTATTACTCAAAAAAATGAAATCTTAGTGGGAAGTCATTCATATTCAATGCTTGTCATGTACGTCTCATAAGATAAACCAATGAAAATGAGATACCATATCGAATAAATGTATACAACACACTCACATACCCAAATCCATGGTAAAGTGAAGTTCAACATAAAAAGGTTAGATATGAATTTTATGATCTAAATTTAATATCCCGAAAATCCTACTCCTTTTTAAGATTATAACCCAAGGAATACAAAAGAACAACCTTCAACACAAAGATTAATAAAATTAATGACTATTTGTTCCACAAGGGAAGGAAAAAGATTATACTATATATCTCAATAAAACTTTTGTATCGAATAATCTAATACCATCTATAATGACATGCTTATTATCATTTGATTTATAATAAAAGAAATCACTATTATGCCTTAAGTGACATCCTCAAGACACCAAAGGCTACAAAAAAATGCTGAAGAATTTAAAATGTAGGTGGGGAAACAATTACCATTTTAGAACATGACCATTAAATCAACACCCCAAACACCTTAATATATGATGCATGGAAAAATGAAAGGCAAATCAACTATTATATTCATGCCAAACCACTCTAAAGTGTGAAACAATTTATGATCAATCTAATATCAATGTAATTAGAACAAAATCAAATAAAGACTCTAAGAATAAAACATGAATCCACCCTCCACAAGATCTAAGATCCAACATCACCAAATTGTCCAAGTATCACGAGGTGGGGCTAAACACGTTTGATACATTACCTTTTATTTTGTCTCAAAAGTTAAAATATTCAAAAGGATCAACGTTATAAATCAGGGGTGAGTATAAAACCTAGTAGGATTTCCCCAATGACTATGCCACTCATGCCACTAGGATAGAATATTTTTAATCATTTATGTAAAACCGTTTATATAAAAAAAATTCAAAAAAATGGTTTGTAACACAATATAATCAAGATTCAAAATAATTTAAATCCAAAAGTTCAAAATTGAAATTTCATCAATTTTACATCAAGTCATACATCCATAAAAACAACCAAACAAGGCATTCAAACCATTTCTCATTCACGTTTCGGTGTAACAATTTCATTCCACTTATTCACACATTCAACGATGCATGATTTGTTATGATAGATCCACACTCATGAGTGTTTTTTATTTGATCTTACATTTCATCACAAGGAAATTATATCGAAAATACCATTACACCTTTGGCAGAAATCATAAGGTTATATTTCAACCAAGCCCCAAAAATAAAATATAATCACTTATCACTATTATTCCAAAACCATTTCAGTGAACCATTAATTTATTGAAAACCATTAAAGAATTAAACTAAAATACCCATTATATTTAAATAAAATAATTCTTTTGTTGAAATACCTTTTATAAAATTCATTTACCATCACTACAAGAAAATACCATTTTAAATCCATATTTTAAAATCAGGAATCAAACACTTTAAACAAAAGCACCCATTTTACAGAGTTTATACCACAATCACCAGGGTGGGTTTCTAGAAATCATAAAGAATATAATTCACTAAAAAATTAAAAAAAATTAATCAATTTAAAAACATGCAATCTATTTATACTAATATAAATCAAGGGTTAAGCCACCTTCCCTAAAGGTTTTGACCAAAACCAGAAGCTGATGAAGAAGGCTTAAGAAAACCATATTTATTGTAAAAAAATTCTCATCAGACCACTTCTATTACCAAAAGAGACCAAATATTATCATACTTGGAATTAAATAAATTAGATATACCCCTAACTGATGTATATCTAAAAATCAAAGAGGAGAGGATATGTAGATCTATGTAGATATAAGAAACTGATAATGAATGATGAAGAATGATCACATACCTCAAGAATATGGATTCAAATTACAAAGGGAATTCGTTTTATTACCTCTAAATAGATGGTAGAACCTTCTATGGAATAAAGATAAGAACCATACCAAGTTTTAGCTTTTTTAGAGAAACAATGTGGGAGTTAGAGGAAAAACTAGTAAGATTCTTATTTTTTACAATCCATATTTGACTCTGTGCATGACTAGACAACACTGTTAGACAAACCATGATCTAATCATGCCTTATCTACTAGCTTAGAAAAACTGTTTCATGGAATCCCCACAAGATATCCCTAACCTTGCACCCACTATGCCGAAGCTACAAAATTAAAATTGATACTTTACACAGTTTCTCCATGGATTTCCACACGATTTAGACGAACCGTGCAAAGCTGGTGCATATCTCCTTTCCCCCCAAAGACTTATTGAATGTTCACCCAGATATACCATCCTTCACATTTACAGTTTATAAACATAAAATCACAATGTCAGGGTTACAATCTTGATACATTGGATTCTAAAAATAATTTCCAAATAAATGATTAATTTTATATGAAATTGAAGAAATTTGTAAAAAAACTCACTATTTGATATCACCTAATTGTAATTGGGAATGAAGGGTTGTGTTCTTCCTTTAATGTCGTATTTTACCCATTCTACACAAATAAATTTCAATATTAATTATTTTTCCCTTACTATTGTATAATTTGATATAAATTCTGAGATATAAATTCATAATTTAAAAAGAAAGTAGATAAGGTTAAGGATGACTATACGGAATGTAATAAATAACCTCTAATTTGAACAAAACAAATCTTTATATCCCTCATCATTGAAGTGGGATCAAATACGGAATAAAAGTGGATCAATTGGCAGAATGTCCATCCACAGGTCAGCTTCCTAGTTTAAACCAAAGAGGGGCTAACTCTAAAATCATTTTCATGAAATTAAATTTCTAAAAAGGATTCATAACATCATTGAGAACTCATAAACTAGAACTGTGTACTTAGTGACCCACCAGTCAGTTGGTGGGGTTCTATTAGTCCCCTAAATGAAATCCAATATTTTTACCACACTACTAGCTTCGTTATGTACTCAATATTCCCAAACTGTGTACCTTGTGAGGATTGTGGAATTTTACTACTATTTAAAACCGTTTAACATATCTACTAAATCACCAAAAACAATACTTAAGATGTAAAAACCTTTATAAAATCACACTTTAGGGATGTTCCCCATCTGAGACATCTCTTGAAATTCTCAATTCTTATAACTGATTATATCAGATCTATAATGGCTTAAAAATACTAATGTTGAACCAACCTATAATAATAGAGGTCCTTATAGGTACACCCATAAACTCATAACATATACAAGAATACATGTTCCATATAAAATAAAATCATACATGAACTATAATCATGGTAAACCATTAAAAAATGGGTTACATGTCAATATCTAATGGCATAATCATAACATATGAAATTTGAAAAACATACATGTCCAAAAATAATAAATGGATAATCTTTAACAGTGTTTTAAGGAATAAGGTAATATCAGTATAAAATAATATATAATAATATTATATAGATCCAAATAAATTATATTTTGTATATATAAGAAGTTTTTATTGAACCTTTTTAATAAGAATATTTGTTCATAGATAATCATTTTACAATGAATAAAAAAGAAATGATATATAAATCCCAAATATAATTGTAAAATATATTTTTTATACATTCAGAAAATGTAAAATAAGAAATATATTAAAAAATAGATTTGTAAAAAAGCCTTCCATCAAAAGGTGTGTTATTGAGAGAGATTGGGTTTCCTTTATCAACAACATAAGACGCATCATATAAATAAATCTTGTACATACCCAATAATCCAATAAAAATGGAATAATACATAAGAAAGGGATGATATGTTCTAGTTAAAATAGAATACAAATAATAAAAGAACATTTAAAAACATAAATGTAATATAACATACAAATTGAAAATTTTCTTTAATCAACATTGTACGATATGAATTGAAAAGGATGAATATTAATGATAATAAATATTCTTTTAATCATCAAAAACATATTTAAAATAAGGAATGATAAAATTTTACCGAAAAATACATATTATTCTTAAAATTTTTTATTATATATTTCCCAATAAGAAATGGTCAATGAATTCAGATATTTTTATTGGATCATACATACACAATATGAAATTTTTTTTGATAAAAATAAGTTTAAAAATTAAATATAGGCTATAATCCCTTTCAATAAGTAATACTTGATAGTAAAAGAATAATTTATTATAATTAAACTCATTTATGTACCCAAACCTAGATATAAAAGGATTTAGGTTTTTAAAAAATAACAAGTTTTAGAAATAATTAAAGATAATAGGTGTGGGGTATAAATATATGAAAATGAATAATATATAGAAATTTTGTCTACTGTGTATTTTTTTGGGATTTATGTAAAAGGAATCATTGGAATGATATTTTAAAAAAATTATATCATAAAAATAATAAAGGAAAATAATATAAGGGTATATTTAATGGGTTTCATCTTGAATATAAACAAAGATAATAGAGAGGGATATAAATATATGGAAGAAAAAAAGTGGATATATATTTAGGGAGAGTGATCATAATCAAGATAGAAAGTGTAAGACTCACCTTAAAAATATTGTATGTTTTTATCCCATAGTAGTTAAATACCCTAAGAGGGTGAGGGGAGAATCATGGTATGAAAGATTAAACCAACTTACCATATTTATATTTGTTCATCATTAATCAAAAATATATTTTCTCTTATTATCTAAAAAATAAAAAAAATTAATTGAAACCATATATGAGTCTCATCAGTTTGACCTAGTTAACTCCAGCCAATATAATTCAAGTAATATATAAAGGTAATATGAAAATGTTCTGTAATCACAAAAGAATGCTTCAATGTCATTATTTAGATTAGTCTTAGTACCCCTTGTTTAAAAACAATCACATGTGAGAGCACACTACTCCCTCTCTAAAAAGAATGTTCTTATCCTCCAAATGAATTTTCAGATGATCTTTTCTACTTTTATATGGTTCATGCTATGGTGGGAGAGACTTGAAGACCCCCATTCATATGATAGAATAAATTCACATTACCAAATATGATTTTTTCCATGGAATTTTTTTTCGAATACCATTTTTCTTCATGAATTTCTCTTACATATAAATTATTCATAGAACTCCATTAAATGTGTACTATACTCCTTCAAAAAAAATTATTCTAAATGGGTAGACTATGATTCAAGAGTTGTTCTTACGTTATAAAATCTACACTCTTTTTGATTGAATCATTATTTTCAAACTGATTTTTCATCATGAAATGATCTCTTCGTAAACTATAATTATGGATTCTTACTTGGGAACTACATTGTAATCTTACTTCACTACATGAATTCCTTTTGAACAAGGTAGAATTCATTAGTAAAAATCATCTAATAAGTGTCTTTTTATCTTTTCGATAATATGATTAGGGTTATATATATAAGAAATTAAAATACAAAATTTTGATCATCTTGAAATTACAAATAAGAACTTCATTATATTCCTAATTGAAAACCGAACCTATAATGTGTTTAAAAAATCATAAAACTTTTTCAAAGTGGCCACTGAATCACTGAATTTATACAAAATAATATTGTTCCTATTCAAAAAATCTCTTTTTAGTCACCTAGAAATCACTCCCTCTCTCATAAAAATGAATCAACTTATGCTAAGAGGTCCACACTTAAGAAACCCTACGTGTTCTTTATTTATTTTCCTAACATTCTCTAACATAATTTTTATACAATTCAAGAATTTAGTTAAACCATCAATGTAACTAAGAATTATTTCATGTTAATATAATATATTTTTTAATATGACATTTATTGTGAACTTGCATTGGGGTTCCCTCGAATGTGCTACTTGGTTCAAAAATAAATACAAACCCCTTCATGGATTTTTATATGTTTTGTGTGGTATTTATGGATCCTTTATATAAAAACACCATTTTCCATGAAATAAAATTTATACAGGTAAGCATTTATACATTAAAAATGAAAATTATAAAATTATCATGTTGCTTTTAGAATCAATTTGTCAGCATCCATTTTTAACAATCACACTATAATTCGAACAACCCAAAAAATATTACAACACCACCTTGATGGAAATTTTTTACCAAAATCTCCCCATTAGTTTTAGTTGATAATTAATAAACCATTGATTCCACATAACACATTTTACTAAAAAACCCATTTTCCAATAACCTTTTCAACCACCATATTCATTTTACAACTCTATATATTGATCAAATACTTAATAAATACATTATTTAAGACTACATGTGTCTATATCAGTATGAGAAACTATATTAACATACAAATATCATCATTGAAACACTTAAATCTTGAAAGAACATATTGAATATATTTAAATAACAAATATTATTTTAAGATAATATCAGTTTTTAGTTGTACCTATCTATCTCTCATGGTGTTTTAAATATCCTAAACACCCACCAATGATATTAACACATTCATTTATTTGTCATTAATTATTATTATTAAATAAAATTTGATGGAATTAATTACATCTTGAAGAATATTTTAAGTCATGTTAAAGGTTTGGACATATCTATTATTATTCCTAATGATCGTTAAAACATTTTTTAATATTTATTGAACTATTAAAAAGGAATGGTAAGATACTACTCATGAAGATAGATAAGTGATGTTAGCACTTACTACCTGATGCCTGGAACTAGCATGTTGATTCCATGTATCCATACTAAGTGTTGTAGTAGAAGTCCCACAAGTAAGAAGGTAGAGTCCAACTTTTCATGTTGTGGTTAATATAGAAACTATTACATATAGAATAGACCATAGGATAACCATTGGGGATGTACTGGATATCTAGTATAGGATCAAGAATCAAGGAAGTCTCTAGGTACCCCAATGGATACCTTATGGTTGTACAGGGTAATAGGTGGCATGGAGGTAACCAATCCAAGCCTAAAATAATTATCTCCAGAAAATAATATTAGTTTTAATCCATAGATTCATAATCCTTGTTTATTTACATATCTTTATTGGTCCTTTTTGAGACTATAAATGTTCTCCCATGGACTCTAGAAGTATGAAACTGGTTAATAGTAACACACTATATATCTAATTGGAAATGAATTTATAGATCTCTTAAGTCCACTCAGAGAGCCTTTGTAACATTTCAATATCATAAAGTCTCTAAAAAATTCTCCTATATCATTTATCCTCATGTGTAGTCATTCTTCCAAGAGATTTTTTGGCATCATTGTAATAGGCCTTCCTAAATAAAACCTATCTCCTTTCATCACCATTTTCCAATGGTTTCCCACTCTTAAAAAGTGAGTGTCCTATTCCATGCATACTCGGGATGCTCAAGAGGGTTATCGTAGAGAAAAATCATGAGTTATGGGCTTCTTTATCACCATCAAGATGAAAAGATTAATTCTATTGAACTCTGGATGCGATGGGTGGAGATATAGGAACACACATCATGTTATTTATAATCTCTTGATCACTAATGTTTTCCTCTATTTATTTTACCACATTGAATTAATTATTATAGAATCACAGACTTGTGTAAATTCTGTGAAATAATTTTAATGATTAACATTGATATTATCTTTTTTACTCATATCTATTTTATCAATTATCACTCAATCGATTTATCACTTTATAATTTTTTTGTATTGAAATGATTTTATTTTGAAATTTTCCTTTACCTTCTACATTAATTATTATTGGGAAATTCACAACCCTCTTACCATATTTCTTTAAAAAATACTTTATATCAATGGGATATTTTTTATAAGAAATCAATTTAATTTTAAAAGAAATAATTTTTTTATAATATTAATTTATTTTAAATCATGGCCTATTTGTGGATTCTAATTCATATTCACGTGCTCCAATTTTGATGGCACTCAATATTTACACTATAATAATTGAATGGAAACATTCATTAATAATATTAGTTAACTTTTTTGAAAATGGTAATGAATGAGTATTCTCCAACTAATGAATTTGAAGAAAAATAGACTTCTGAAGATTCTACCGATTTTGAAAACTATATAAAATATATTAATTCCTTTCATTGTGGAATTTACTAAAATTATTTAATTCAAATTGAAACATAAAAAACCGCTTATGAAATTTATAAATTATTAGATATTTATTATTAAATAACCAATTAGAATAAGGATACTACATTAGATATATATTATCTATCTTTTAAAATTTTCCCCAAGCATAATAATGAATTTTTTATTAGAGGGACTATGTGAGTCAATAATATTTTCAATGATATAAATTCAATTCCGGATGAATAATATATATAAAAATTCATAAAGAAAATACAATATGGTTTACCAATATATGGGTATCCGAAAGTCACATCTATTCAATAAAAAAAATGTGTTAAGAATATTGTCTTAAAGGAACACATCAGATTCTTAATGACATATGAAATAAAGATGAAGCTACAAGTGGAAAATGACTTTAATATCTTATAAGATAAATAAAACATGACCCTTAAAGTTAATAATGATGATAAATATGTTGGGGATGTTAGAGACTATACCCAACTAACCATAAAGATGGAAAAATTCTCCAAGAATAAAAAAGTCTCCAACTAATCCCAAGAAGTTATGTCAAAAGGAAGAACCATATGTGGCATGAAATGAATGTAAAAATGAAAGGATACATCAATATAGAGGACGTTAACTACATGAATATTCTCAAAGAAAAAAACTAGGTAAAAAGGCTTTCAACGTCACAATATGGTGTTCTAGTGGTGAATCCCTGGACTCAATACCATCAAAAAGAACATGTTCCTCAATACACAACTGCCTTATAGAACATTTTTATGGATACTTTATGCTTAGTAACCTTGTTACTACTTCCACATCATCCTATTCTTATTATAATTCTCATTATTAATCTTAGTCCTCCATTAAATATAATTATGTAGTCCGAAAATATAGAAATGACAAATATGAAAATGGTTTTCATCTACATGAAACATTTTATAATGAACATGAAAAGAAATATAACCAAGTTAAACTATAAAAAAACAACTTAAAAAAGACACATATTGTTTATTCAAATAAAAATTAAGAATGATACATTAAAATTAATGAATCAACCAGAAGTTCCTAAACTCGAATCTACCATAAATTACATTAAAATTTATATCTCCAAATTCACCCAAGTTTAAAATAATTTAAATAAAATATTTGTCACTCAAAAACAGGACAAATATTAGGTTGGTTTTGGTTTTTCCATTCTGATTAGAACCTCAAGTAATTTTCCAAAAGATAATTTTTCTAATGGTTTCTCATAATATAAATTACTTCATTATTGAAAAAATATTGTACATTAATTTTAAGAATGAGATTAAAATAATGCATGCTATGGGGGACCAAAATCAATTCATATTTCATTTAGTTTTTCCATAATAAAATCCCATCACAAAAAAAAATGAATTCCGAAATCATTATACTCTAATATAACTGTACCTAACATTATGTTGGTATCAAAACCATTAGTTGATTAATTTAATAGAAAATGTGTCTTCTAAGAAAAACCTAATATGAAATTTGGTACCTTTATAATATTGTATCAAGACACAAGTTCAGTGAGCCCTATAAATTCAATTAAACCAGCAATATATATTGTTATTATGTAACATTTTTTTTATAATTCTATGGTTTAGATAATTGGTGAACAGGCTATCAGTTTTTATTACAGAACTATAACTAAAAATGTTTTATTCGTAGAAGGATTATAGCACCCCTTTATAAGTATTAGTCAGTTGTGTGACTGTGGTTTTAAAACTAATTTCAAAATTTATTATTTTCAATGTTTTTATCTCAAAATGAAAATACCTAATTACTACTTGATGATTTAGAAATGTTTACACAATGAATTTAAATTCTCTCTCAATCCAAAATGTCAAATTCTTAAATAACAAATTTAGTTATTCATGGATTTTCCTCGATTATTAAGTTATTTTACACATGTTCACTCATAAATCTCTCCCGTTATCAAATATTATGCGATCTAACCAAATTTTATTTCAAATAAGAAATGATTTCGGATGAATTTCTACACTCTAAGCAATAAAAATTCACTTTTAAATCTAAAAGAGTAATTACCTCTTCAAATCACAAGAATTAATTCATATATATATTTTTATACCCTCTAATATCAAAATATTAGCAGGAAAAACATTTAATTTTGTAATTATTGTATACTCTACATGATTCACATAGGCATACTTCTTATCCCACACAAGCGAATCTTGAAAATCATTCACAAATTTTTATAAAGAAATTTTATATGAATAAGGTTTTAAAATTAAATCAATTAAAAGTGATCATTGAATAAAATTTTATTGCAAGGAATTTTATGTTTTTTATTCTTTTAAAATCTATAATAATTATTTTTATACTCTTTAAACCCCTAAAAAATAGGGTATTGGGGAGGGAAAATCAAGTAATATAATAAATCACTCAAACACTTTTAAATAATTTTAATTATCCAAAATATTTATTGTATGTAGAAAATAATAATTAATACATTATTATTAATTATGGTTTTATACAAAATTTTCTAATGATAACCCCTTATGAACATTGGGAAAATAAAAAAAAATCCCAATATCAGTTTTTTAATATTTTTGGTTGAAAATATTTTATTTCAAACACTAAATAAAATAATGGATAATTTGATTCTAAATCTGATGATAATATATTTATTGGGTACTCCCACTATATAAATTCATATCATTTTTGTAACAATAGTATAAAAACTGTAGAAGAATCAATCCCTATTTTTAAAGAAAATTTTAAAAAACCAATTTTCTCAAAGTATTTTTTAAAATAATGTTTTAAATGATCCATTTTAAACTAAATAGGTTGAATAACAACACAATCTCAATAAAAATCTATTCTGAGTTCTTTATAAAATCCAAATATAATCCCCTTTAAAGGGGATTTAGATATTTTAATGTGGTAAATCGTTACCTATGATCGGTCTTAAAAGGGGTTGGAAACATTCATTTATCTCTCACATTGAACCCCAGAACCATAATTAGTTCATTTACGTAGAAAATTAGGTACTTTCATGGAAATAATAATTCACCAAATTCAATTAAATTGATGTATGAACTCTTTTGGAAAGACCTAATGATCGTACTATTATAGGATCTAAATAAATTCTTAGAAATAAAATGGATGATCATGGAAATATCACAACAAACATATATTTTTTAGTCATTATGGTTTATAACTAAGAATAAGGAATAGAAAACATTAAAAAAATTACGTGCATTACTCAGTTTGAATCCATTATATTCTTTTTAGTATTAACCTCTTAGATCAATTTCAAAATCATTCAAATGTTTGTTAAATATGCCTTGTTATTGTTTGATTTCTATTTTTTAGAACAACCTCATGGTTTTGAAAATTCCCTTTTAATTTTTTTTCAAACAATAGAATGTTATTTATTGATTATTACATTCCAATTAAGATTTTCCATGAACATTTTTCCAAATAACATTTATCAAATAGTTCAAAAATGAGAAAATACAATTTATATCTTTATCTAAATCATAACTAAAATTACGTTTTACAAATTTAAATTTATATTCATGATGTGACTTTTCCCTACCAATAAATCTCGTTGTTTTGAAAATTCCATATTTAATGAAAAATGAATTTGAAATGATATTTATGAGGGAACTAATTTTTTTAGTTCGAAATGGGTAATTGTAGATGGTGTAGAGGGGGGTAAATATAGTGGATTGAAAAATTAAATCAAATAGATTAATTATTAAAACTATAATTTAATGTAAATAAAGAGAGTTAATTTTTAGTGGGAACAAATCAGTAACATAATGAATTTTTATACCAGTTCAGTTCAATGTGGACCTATTGAGTCTTATACCTCTCTCATCAACTAGAGATATGTTGTGCAATGCTGAATTTTAATAGTGGAATTATAGCCTAATTATTTAATCATATTCTATGAAGTGGATGTTAAAACATGATTCACTAACTTTTGTATAGGGATCCACAACCCAAATACAATAACAAATTTACAATGCTTGAGTCACAACCCAAATGACCATGAGATTATAATTTAGGATTCATAATCCCAATAATTGAAAAAAAAAAATCTTTATGTAAAAGAATAAACATAAAAACCATGTGTCTGTGGAAGACATGAGAGATACTACTAAAGTCTCATGAAACCAGAAAAAAGAATAATGTTAACAAATAATACACATTTACTAGTTCTTGAGCAGTTTCAATGTTTCATCAAGGTAGCAGTTGATGTATATTTTTTGAGTGTATTGAGAGACTATATAGTATTTGAAAATTTGATTGAACAATACCTAAATATTAAAATTCAAGCTTTGGTTCTCAATAGTTTTCTCTTCTTGTAGTTAATCTCAGTATTTTACTTTTAATTTTGTATAAAAGGTTTTAAATATAATATTTAAAGACTAACAAACTGAACTACGACTAGTAAAAAAAAATAAAAAAAAAATACCGTTTGAATTCTCATCACAATAATTATTTAACACTACTACTTATTGTGATTTTAAAAGTCTAAAATTGGAATTAATAGTCCTAGAATGCTATTGTTAATAAATGATCCATTAAATTCTACATTTTATCACAACTTAAACAAAATTACTATTAAAGAAAGAATGTAATAGAACTAATTTTTTTTATAAAATCCACCTTTTTTAGTTATAAAAAGTTAAATAAAGGATCCTTTATCAGTACTAAAAACAACACTGGTAAATGGGGCCATTATATGCTCATTTTTTTAACACAAAAAGTTTTTAAAAAAAATTCAGCACTCCTTACCCCCATTGTCATTGATTTTCCCCAATTTTGTTAGTTATTTACTAGCACCTTCCCCACACCCCACCTAGAACCCACAACTACCACTATTTTAGTGTCACCCCTATTTTCAATTATTTTTCATTTCTGAGCCTACTTGTCACCTGTCCACGCACCTAGATTCGATCCTTTGACCCCTTCATCAATTTTAAAACTTTTACCACTACACAAAAATTTACTTATTTTATCATTTACAATAATTATATATATATATATATTGAGGAACATCTTTTATTTCTATATTTATACAATTAATTTTAAATACATTTATAAAATATATGTTTGTGGGTGTGTTTAATATAAATATATATAAATCCAGACCTTCTAAAGATGTCTCATTATCATATAAAGGTATCCTTTTTCCCTTGTTTTTATCATACATTAGGGGTTTTGATTTAGGTTCATCATAGGTTAAGTTATTGAATTTTGGAATCCCATGGGGTTATGAACTTTTAGCAGAGAGTTATGTAAAAATGCATAGTTTTCCATAGCAAATCGTGCGCCCCATTTTGAGCCATATGAAGGGGGAACGTAGTTTGATAAATCCATGTATCCATGCACCCAAAACCATGAGCCTTTGTAAAAAGGTATTTTAATAGTTTTTGAAACATTTTGGAAAATACGTTCCCTCCAAGGATAAACCATGTTACCTAGAAAATTGGGGGGCACAGTTAGGGTGCACAGTTTTTCTAATGGTGCGACCCTTCCACGAAACATTGTAAATAGACTTTTATACCACTAAAATTTTAATTAAAATTTATGGAACCTATATTTTATATCCCAAATCACACCATCGTATCCTAATATTAATTCATTTACTGTTTTAGGTTCCCAAGAGTATTCCTAGGCTCCTCGAACCACTTTCTTTTCGAATCAAAGATCCATTAGATATATCAACTGCACATAGGTAAGTGATCAATTAATTAATAATATTACTTTATATTCCATATTAATATTCATTTTTAGGGGTATTTTTTACCCATTTTTGATGGTTTAGTTATATGTTTTAATACATCTTGTTTCATTAGGTCATTATCCTTGGTTTTGGAACTAAATCTTCTCTGTTGTTTTGAATTCGACCATTCTACATTGATTTGAGGGCTACAGTTTGGTGAGAATTCATCAATGATTGTAAGGTAAGTGATATACATTCTATTTTATTAATATATTGATTCTTAATGTGTGTATGTAATTGATCAATTGAATTTACATAATGGGAAATTACTTTGAATTTATAAAGGTGACATGAATTCTATGAAATTTCGAGACCCTTCATGGATCCCATTGGAACCATTAAATATTTAAAGATTGATCTTGATCAAAACCCATGGGGTGTTCCAATTTCCATTGAATGTTAAATATTTAATGTAAAATAGGAAATATTTTGTTGATTTAATTGAACAAAATCAAGGTTTAATGGTTTTAAAATTTGTTTTAAAGGAATGATTGGTTTAACCACGAATAGTTAGTGAATCATGTATTAATTGATGATGAGTTAATTAATGGGGGATTATTAATGTAATTCATTGTTATAAAGGTAAATAACCATGGTTTAGATTGATTAATGAAATTATTTCTCATGATTTGAATGATTGATAATAAGGCTAGTGATATTGAACCATGATAGATATATATATTGTGATATATGTTATTGATCAATGTGTTGTGGTTAAGGGACTGATGCTCTAAGTACCCATGGGGTTCAAGGATACTTTCCTATATCCGCTTTACATTCATGTGATTTTTTGAAAGATTTGAATTTTTTATATATGTGATTTATCACTGAGTTGTGGGTGAGGGACTGATGTTGCAAGTACCCATGGGCTGCTATAATGCTTCTATCATCATTGATATATTTAGGTGAATTGGTTTCTGAACTGAAGTTCTAATGGTACCACAAATGATATTTGAATTAAATAAAGAATAAAATTCCATTTAATAAAGAATTATGTTATCCCTATGGTTTATCTTTTAGGATCTACCACTGGTTGAAGTGGGTATGATATGTTCAAGTGTAACTGTGAACATTGTGATGTATGAGGTTGATTAAAGAATAATAATTGTGAAGTGTGTTGATTATTTTTCATTTATTATTTATTATTTATGAAATTTTATACACTATTAAAGACTGGATATTACTTATGACACAACTAGCGATATCCTATTGTGTTTTAATAACACCCTAATCAGGAAGCCTAATTGGTAAATGAGTAGACTTCATATTTAGAGAACAATATGAGTGTAAGAGCCCTATATTTATTGGATGAGTTGTGATTAAAGAAAAATCATGGATGAGGGTAGTAGACATGATTTCGGGAACCACTTAGGAGTACTAATTTTTTTCTTATTTTATGTTTTGATTATTATCTTATCACTTGTATGGAATAAAATATTTACTTCTTTTGTTTATGGTCATTTTCCTCATTCTTTGATTTATTCATGTGTTGTTTGGTTGGTTATTTATTATTAGGATGTCTTGGTGATATTTTATATTTATTTCTATTACTTTTATTCTTAGATATAGATGTTATAGTCCCCCCATGTTACATATTAGACCCTCACTACTAGACAATGAACTTTGGTGTATGGGAAGTTGTGCTTTAAGTTAAATTGAGGAAGAACTCATTGATCCTAGGTCATGACATTAAAAGGTGGAATCAAAGGACTTTTCTTTTCTTTTTAGTTGTCTTGTCATTAAATAAATGTTGATAGGATGCTAGGATGAGTAAATCCGTGGTTGTGAGATTTCATAAGGGAGAAAATAACCCATGTTTGGGGGGGACCTTAGTAACCAGGGTGGGATTATTGTTCATAATGTCTTATATTATGGTTGGATTTTATTTCACCTTGGATGATTATCTTTTTGTGTGATGTTTCTTTTTTCAAAGATTTTACCCTTTTCCATGTTTGGAATGAGAGTTTTGGTTGCGTGAATCATTATCAAAACTCAAGAATTTATGTTACATGCTTCATTTTAGATAGGCACAGAAAATAAATTTATGAGAGGGTTTTGAAAAATGTAAATGATTTTTTATTTCAATAATCTAAAACATGTGGTGCCTAATAATAAAATATTAATGTTTAAAATATGTTAGATTTGGTAACATTAAATGGTTAGAAATAGGTTTCTAATGAGAAAATTATGATATGAAATGTTTTTCACCATAGTTCAACCATGACCCATGTTAAAAATGGTTAATGGTATTTCAAGTTCCTCATCTTTGTCCTTGGGGTGGTGTATATGGGTTGAATTTTTATGACTATATGTGAATACATCTTTTGTAAACATGTTAATGATATGTTATGTATCCTAATACATGTTTTTTATTATAAATTTATACCTCAATGATGACATTTGTTGTTATGAAGATATGAGGAAATTTGTGGGAATGATCCTCTAATAGCGTGACAAGAGGCCATGATAGATTCTGGTAAAGGAGAAGTGATAATTTTTTTTCACATTATGCAGTTAATGGAAGGATAAATCAAGTTAGTTATCTTGAATATGACTAATCTGGCCTAGGAATTCGAGTTACAACATCCTCCGACCATCACCGGAGAAGGTGTACTTGAGGTTGATGAGTTCTGTGTTGAGATAATATTGAAAATTCATGCCCATTTAGATATTCATGTAGAGAAATCTTTTAACTTGGTAGCTTATATGTTATGATGTCAGGAAGAGCATTGGTGGGATATTCAGGATCGGTATGAGTAGTCAGAGTTCATGGTATGGAAGGAATCTGAAGAGAAATTTTTATTGAACAATACTACCCATATATTCTTTGACAGGAGAGGGTACTAGAGTTTATCTGCCTATCCAAGAAGAGTATTTACGTGATGGACTATTTTGGTCACTTCATTAAATTTTAGAGGTTTTTTCCAGTACTGTAGGGAGATGAGGAAATAATGGAAAAACATTTTCTAGATGGAATTAAATGTTTGGTTTTATCCCAGATTAATATCTTCCATCTGAAGAAGTTTTCAGAGTTGGTAAATCAGGATATAATTTCTAAGGGGAAACTAATGTAGACTTCTAGTGGCGTACATGTGGTTTTTACTAGATAAAAATAGGTACAGATTCTTATAGTAATAACCATTTTTATGAAAATTATTACAATAATAGTGGAAAATAGAGTTTCCAGGAGGAATTATTATTTACATAGAGAATTAATTGAGTCTTCTACCATTAGTTTTGTAGGGAAGATAACAATCATAATTAGTTTCCTTTATCACTACTGTATTATCGATATTGCAATAGGATGGGACATTTATAGATGTATTTTAGGAACTCTCGACTGATGGGTGTGATGGAGGATGTAGGATGAAATAGAGAACTAGAAGGGGGATTTTTAACCCATACTAGTTTGGATTTGGAGTTCTACTAACAATGGCAGTCATGGTAGTGAACATGGTACATCAAGAAAAGAGTTACTTTATTAGTAAAGTAGTGAATCACATGGGACTCAGATTGGAGCACAGGGCGAGAGGGCAGGTTAGTTGCATATAGTTCAACCTTCACATATGTAAAATGAGTCTGGTCTATTGATAGTTTGAGGTAATATTCGTGTATATAATATTATTATTAGTTCTTTATTTCATACAATATTCTCTCATTATTTTATATCTTTAGAAATTGTGAATAGTTTGAGTCTAATTTTGTAGTATTTGAGTGTGTTATGATGATCCATAAAAAGATGGGTGTACTGTAAAACTAAATCTATCTATATAATGGATTTTCACTCAAGGATAGTGAGAATCATTTCTTTTGGGATCTTATATAATTGAGATGTCAGGTTTGGAATTTATTTTGTGCATATAATGGAAGGTATCATACTAGGAATGCAATGATTGTTATCATATGAAAGTGATATTTACATATACTAAGGGTAACAATTATGTTCTTCATAGAGAATGGGATATCTAGGTAGTCCATGAAAGGATAGTTTATCAACAAATGGGGAATCTCTTCACCTAGGTTGGGATAATTTTTTTGGATGATGGGGGTGTGGATAAAAGTGTCTTTCAACCCATAGGGGACCTGTTTTTGTATGTTATTCTTGAATAATTATCGGGGCTTCCTCCTAAGAGAGAGGTTGAGTTTAGAACTTAGCTCATTCCATTATTTTATTTAGTATCTATTCTACCATACCGAATGGATCCAATAAAGATTTAAGATCACAAGTTCCAAACTAAAAATATTTATGGAAAAGGGATTCAACTTTTCGAGTATGTCACCATGGGGTTATATAGTTTTATTTTCTAAGAGGGATGATGAGGCATCTTGTATATGTGTTGATTACCAGAAGTTTAATTAGATGAATGTTAAGAATCAGTATCCTCTTCCATAAATTAAAATTTTATTTGATGAACTGAGGGGTACCTGTGTGTTATCCAATGATGACATGAGATTAAGGAATCATCAGCTGAGAGTTATGCATTTTGATATACCACACATTGCTTTCAGAAGCATATACGGTTTACATGAGTTATCGTGATATTATTCAGGATGAAGAATGCTCCTACTATGTTTACAGCCTTGATGAAGCAAATATTTCACCCATACATGGATATATTTATAGTAATTTTTTGGATGAAGTATTGTTGTACACATAGACTAAATATGAACATTCCCATCATCATGACATCTTCTATAGTACACTGATAGAACATCTAGAAAACAATATATCTATGTGTCAATATTGGATGAAAATGGTAAATTTACTGGGTCACAAAATCTCTTATAAAGTCGTGTCAGTGGACTAAGAGAATGTTTTAATAGTTTTTTCTTGGGATCAACCTAATATTGTTTTGATATGTGAATATTTTTTGGTTAATGAGGATATTATCCTAGATTCATCCAAGAATTTTTCCCGTTTGGAAGCAACACTTATAGTTTTGACTGAGAAGTCTATCACGTTTGAATGCTTTGAAGCATGTGATAATTCCTTCCCAAAGTTGAAGAATCATGTGACTACCAGACTGATTATTTTCCTACCCAAGTGAAGTGCAGAGTATAACTTATTATTTATCTTTTTGGGATCATACATGGGGCTATGATGATGAAAAGTGATTGAGTCGCAACATATGGACTATGGTAGTTGAGGCCACATGAATCTAATTTCCCTATCCATGATCTGGATATATCCAAGGAAATTTATCCTTTAATGTGTTGGTGGGATTACATATTGGATGAATTTTTTATTATTTATACCAACCAAAAAATATTAAAGTTAATATTTTTATAGTGAGATTTGAACCTCCAATAATGAATATGGGTTGAGTATATGTAGTATTTTTATTTTGATATATCCTATACACCTGTGAAAGGAAATAGGGATATCAAAACATTGATATAAAAGAAAAAGACACTAGTAGTATAGAAGGCTAGTTCTGAGTGGAAAATTATGTATTTATTTTTAATATGCATATAGTGGATTATGTGGGTCAGAAGTAGATAACCCATGAATCCATATCAGGTGGGTCAATGATTTTTAACCACATCAAGGAAATGTATTATGAGGATCTGAAGTGTTTTTCTATGAGGGAAATCCTTGAGTTTTGCAGTCACCCTCCTATCATACAATAGATGAGGATGAGATCATCTTTTTTTGGGGCCGTGTGGTCGGGCCTACATCTCTACGAGAGTAGTTGATGAATGAGATTCTTTCATCAATGTGTATATTACACCCTGGTTTTTCCTCATTGTACATTGATATTTGGAGATAGTATTGGTGGTAGGAAATGAAAAAGGATATTTCATGTTTCATGACATGATGAAACACATTTCAATAGGTGAATGCTGAGAATCAACCACATTGCGGTTATTTACAGTAATTTTCCATTTAGAAATTGAAGTGGGATGATGTTATCCTGGAATTCATGGGGGTATTCTAAGGATTTCTCAAAATAATAAAGGTATATGGGTGATTTTGTATGGGTTTATTAATATACCCCATTTATTTCCAATTAGGTAGATTTTCACGGTTGATCAGATGGGTGACAGGTATATTTGAGAGGTATATTGTTTTCATGGGGTGATTCAATTCATAGTTTCAAATTTTAATTCACTATATAATTTGTGGTTATAGCATGGATTATAGAAGGGATTAGGATCCCACATTTTTTTGTGTAGGTCTTCCTAACCATAGATAGATGGGAAATCAGAGAATACAATTCATGTTCTAGAGGATATCTAGTGATCATGAATCCTAAATGTTAAGGGATTTTAGGGGAAACACATTGGGCTCATTGAGTTCTCATATCACAATTGTTATGAGGTGTCTATGCATATGGCACCATATGATGAAATTCATGGTATACCTTTTTTACCACCATCATATTGGATATAGGTAGGCGAGTCAAAGTTGTTGGGACCAAGACTTATGCGGGAGTTGTTAGAGTATGTTCAATTGATTCAAAAACGTATGAATAAAACATAGTGTATATAGAATTATTATTATAATTGAATTAATCAACATATTTAGTTGATAATGGGAGATCATGTATTACTTATGGTGTCAAAAATATTGGGACACCTGTAGATTTAATGGTTCAGAAATTTTGTACCATGATTTTTCAGACCATTTGATATTATAGAGATGTTTAAACTAGGGGTGTATAGATTGGATCTTTCCTAGAGGTAATGTTTTATTCTCAATTTCATCCATGTTCCATAGTTTTGGCAGCATGACTCAAAAATTCTCATGTGATCTCTGATTATGAAGTCATAGACGATGTTGATACATCTTTTAAGGATAATCTTATTCAAGTTTTAGATCATAGTGATAATTTTTAGTGGGGAAAGACAATAATGATAGTTTGAGTACTATAGAAAGATGGTCATATATAGGAGGAAAAATGGGAGATGAAATATGATATGTGGGACTACTGGAAAAACCTTTTCACCTCAGAGGATTATTGATTCTTAGTAGTACAACTTGAGGATGAGCTGTTATAAGTAGGGGAGATTATAAGATCCCAAAATTATGGAGATTTATCTTACTCATTTTCAGGTGTTGTTTTACCCATGTTTTGATTATACATTGGTTGGATCTTTCATTGGGGTTGCTTTAGGTTAATTTAGTGAATTTTGGAAACCCATGGGGCTATTAATGATTGATACATGATTAGGGAAAATTGTGCAGTATCCCCTAGAAAATATTTTTCACACTTTGAACAATGATAGGGGTGCATTGTTTGACCAAACCATTTGTCCAACCCCGACCCCACCCCACATGCACACACAGTGCACCCATGTACATTGGGTTTTTTAATGGTTATAGAACGAGTTGTGAAACCATGATCCCACCTAGGAGATTCAATGAACCCTATAAAATAGTGTCTTAGAGGTAGGGTGCACGGATTTTCTAACCATGCGGCTCTTCTACGAAATTCTGTTCATATACATTTAAACCCCCAAAATGTAATTAAAAAATCATGACCCCCTAGTTTATGTCATTAATCAACCAGGATTATACTATTACAATTTCTGTTTCTTTTAGAGGTTCCCAAGAGGATTAAAAGGATTCTTGGACTTATTTATTTGGGAATTAATGATTTGGTGGAAGAAATAAGTCCACATTGGTAAGTGATATCATTTTTATTAGATTACCCCTTATCTCTGTCATTTTTTACTATTCTACATATAAGTGAGGGATAAGGTTTGGTAAGCATTCATCAATGACCCTAAGGTGGGTGGTGCACATGATATTTCCACACAGCCTTGATTATGAACATATGTTGGTAATTTTTCCATTACATTTCTACCCTATGAAATTTATTTTAAATTGACCATGTGAATTTAATTCTATAAAATTGTGAGACCCTTCATGGAACCTGTTGGACTCATTGGAGATTTCATGATTAGGTTGGTGGAAACCAATAGGGTGGTCCAATTTTCATGAAATGAGA
Organism: Viscum album; assembly: GCA_963277665.1. Classification (NCBI taxonomy): domain Eukaryota; kingdom Viridiplantae; phylum Streptophyta; class Magnoliopsida; order Santalales; family Viscaceae; genus Viscum; species Viscum album. The sequence continues at coordinate 477,113,718 of OY728151.1, forward strand.
AATATGGATTGTAAAAGGGGAAATGATGGGTTGATTGAATTACATTAAATCCATGATTCAAGGTTTTAAAATGGGATTTAAAAAGCTGATTGGTTTACCCTTTAAGGGTTAATTAATCATGTATAAATTGATGATGATTGGTTTAATGGGACACTATTCATGTTATTCATTATGATAATAGTAAGGGACCATAAGAATGATTGATAAATGAAATGATGATCCTATGATGTGAATGATTGATAAAATTGTTAATGATGTTCAACCTTGATATATATTCATATATTATGATATATTTGTCTGACCAACTAGTTTTGGGTATGGTACTGATGATCCCAATACCCATGGGGTAATAAAATGCTTCTCCTGGATCCTGTTTCATGCATGTTAATTGGTGAAATACGAGAATTTACGATATATGTGATTGATCAATGAGTTTTGGATGAGGTAATGATGCTCCAAGTACCCATGAGGTTCCATAATTCAACATTTGGCCCCTAATGCAATTATGTTAATTAGTATCTGGACTAATGATCAAATTTACAAGAAATGAAATTAGTATTAAATGAATAATGAAAACCCATGAAATAATGAGTTTTGATATCCCTATGGTGTTTTTTTAGGCTCTGGAATAGACCGAAGTAGGTATGATTTGTTTGGCTGTCACCGTGAACCCGGGGGCCTATGTGGTTGATTAAAGAATAATAAATTTAAGTTATATTAACATTTTTCATTTTTTTATTTATTCATTTTACAACTTCATGAACTGTTATAGACTGGATATTTCTTTAGATGCCATTGGTGGCGGTCAACCGGGTTGTACTCAGACCCAACTCAAGCCTTCTAATTGGTATTAGAATAGACATCATGTTTATAGTATATTAATAGGTCATGTTCCCTATTTTAGATGGATGAGTTGAGATTCAAGTTGGATTATGGATGGGGGAACAAGATATGATTCCAAGACCCTCTTTGGAGTTGCTAGTTTGTCTTTGTTTTTTGTTTTCATTTGAATCTTGACAGTTGTATGGAATAAAATATTTACATCCTGGGTTTGTGGTCATTCTCCCAGTTTTGGATTTTTTTCATGTGTTGTTTGGTTGATTATTGATTATTATGGAATCTTGGTTATATTTAATATTTATTTCCATGATTTTTCTTCTTCGATAAATAACGTATAATATCTCTATGTTACATATTAGACACTCACTGGTAGTCGATAGTCTCTGGTGCACTGAGAGCCTCTCTTGAGGTCATGTGGTGAACTAGCCTAGGGCACCAGTATGTGGCACCTGGGTTGGGACGTTTCAATAAACATATTATTATTTAAATATATTATATATTAATATTAATTTACATATATTAAAATGCAAATATATATATATATATTAATAATAACACATATTTATATATAAACTTCATATATACATTAGTATAAATATACATTAGTATAAATATACATATATTTATATATATTTATAAATGTAAAAAATGGTTAGATCTTATTTTAAATAAAATGGATAATAATTAATTTTATATTCTTTTCATAATTGTTTTTAAATAAGATTTTAAAATATGTCTATATGTTGTATATTTAGATATAAATTTAATACATTAAATATATATATTTACACACATATATATTTATACATATTCACATATAATTGTATATTTATATATATATATAGTTTTTATAATGTATCTATATATATTTACTTTAAATAAGTTTATAAACATTATTTAAGTTTAATGTTAATGATTTATTAATAAATATATATATATATATATAATGTATTTGAAAAATATTGTTATACACATGCACATATTGACACACACACACAAAAATGTATATTTTTCAAATATTTGGACAAATAATTACATTTATATATTTATTTACATAAATTAGAATATACTCAGTATTATATTTTTTTTATTTACACATATGTATTTAAATATAATCATTACCTGTATAGGTATATATATTAATTTATTTTCAAAGCTACATAAAATCGACAATTTTTTATTTTAAATAAAATAAATATAAAATATTTATTTCCATATGATTTCTTGATTAAAAAACGTATTTTTTTGAATATTTTTAAATATGTATTTATACAATTGTTTTATTATATGTAGATATAATAAAATATTCATGTGATTAGTTATAAATAAAACTGTAATATGAAAAAGATAAAATTATAAAACCTAGAAATCAATATGAATGTTATACTAGGAATAAATTCATTATCCATTTAAAAAGAATAACACAACCTCTTAAACTAAGTTATAATCACATCAAATTTAGAAAAATTATGTTATCCCATATAAAAAATACAATTTTGGAATCCTTATGGCCCTTCCATGATCTCCAAAAATTAGTGACCACGATCCCCCCAAGGTTGGCACATCATATATCTTTTCTCAAGCTTTGATTTGATATGTGGTGGAGCTCAAATAGACACCCGAATGAAATGTTATGGTTGTTTGAAGTTCAAGTCATGCATTCAACTTATCATAAATAGTTTATTTATTTATTTATTTTTTATTTCATCAAATATTTTTAAATTACTAGTACTCTATAACAATTAAAAAACTATTAATTAATAATATTATCTTTCTTATTAATTTTATAAACCATTTTTACAAGAAAAATTTAATGGTTGTGTCTAAAGAAACATTTTATTATTATAGAAATGACCTCTTTTTAAGTGGGTAGAGCGAAACCCATTACATAACTCATAGGCTGAAGGCCCAGGGGCCTGAATACTAGGCTTGAAATCCTTTTTTTGCCCAACGACCCTTTAGGTAATAGTACTGATACAGTACCAATCATTCTAAAGGTTAACTTTTATCAGTGCAGAAAAAAAAGATCTGATTAAGGGTTTCTTTTATATGTTCATTTTTATCCTTGATAAAAGGAACCCTTTATCAATTTCATTTTCTAGCACTGTTAAATACCTCTATGGTTATTGTAGGTAAAAAGAGATAATAAATGTGGTTTTTATCAGTACTTCATTAGGGTTGATAATGGGAACCCTTCCTCAAAATTAAAGAAAACACACTGAAAATGGGTGTCTTTTATCAACCCTTTTTGTTAGCACTGATAAAAGGTACCCATCATGACAGTTTTTTCTATTACTAGTAATGAAATAAATTCACATCACTTTTATCTATCGTTGGTAAAGGATAGTGATAGATAAACCCAAATTTGTAGTAGTGTGAATCAAAAAATTGAATACCTATTCAAACCAATTTGAATTTCCCATTAAATGATAATAATATATAATAGAAACCCCAATAAGGATATATGATAATTTTAATATTTAAAATCAATTATTAAATGAATTATAATTTAATATAGCATGTAAATATTTAGAGTTAAATTATATTACATTTAATACCACAAAACTAAATCAAACAAATTCTATGTCATTAAATAATTTTTTTTTGAAATAATATGTCAAAGAAACAAACATGAAATATAAGTTATTAAATATTCAAAATACATGATGTACATGTTACATTATAATAATGAATAAATTAAAACCATATTTATCACTATTTAAAATATTTCTGGAACACATCGAATGACACACATATATATATAATATAAATTTTAAAAAATAATAAAACAATTTAATAATCTTGTAGTTAATAAAAATTGGAAAAAGGGGAAAACAATGCATGTTTTAGAAATTTTAACAAAAATAATTAAATTTTTGAACTGACCAAGCTTGTCAAATTAACATTATAATGGTTTAATGACCATGATGGGGTTAGCTGAAGTGGCCCATAATCAGTTTAATGACCATTTTAAATTTTCAATGTGTAGTCTCATAAGAAAAACATGTGGTTAGTATATTTAACCAGTGTTCACTTTATATATCATATGGTCACCTTTGTTATGGTGAATAATTAATGCGTGGTAACTATATTTCCACAAAGATACCATATTCCTGTGATGAGTTTATTAGGTGAAGGTGAGGATCTCGTCAAAGGAATGTCATGACTATAATATTAAATTGAGGACAAGAGGATTACATTTTGCGACTCCATGGGTTTGATGCAACAAGAAAGGTGGAGATGTGGTGGTAATCTATTTTATTGTTGTAAGTAGTCTTCCATGATATTGTGTATCAAAAATAATGAGATATGATCTCTTTTATGTATTGTAGATAAGAAACATGATGATTTAAAAGGAAATACTATAAAAATATAAATGATATTTGATTCACTACAGTGTGTATGATGAAAGTTATGTGAATCCATAGTATTGGAAGAAGATATGGGTGGACTGTAGTTTCACAGTAGGTTGTTTATCATAGGTGGAAATCATAGGAAGGTTCATGTTGGGAGGAAAATTTCTATATGGTATGATGATTTTATGACTCATGATAAGGTGATATGAAAGAACATAAGGTTGAATTAAGATGCACAGTATAATGATAATGGTGGGAACTAAAAAATCATTACAAAATTATATCTCAAAATTCAAATAATCTTTTTCCCATTTAAAAAACATAATTAAAATTAAAATACTAAGACTTGACTACAAATAATTTTGATATGTCACGTCCCGTCCCCCGAGGCGGCATCGTGACTACCCCAATCCCACCTTCCATCGGCCAGGGGATGGCAACTAGCGCGGGAAAGGCATATTCCTAAAATAGGAAGGCATTTCTTTTAAACCTATACAAACACACAATACAGGAACAGAACAAGATGCATCAACGAAGTAAGACTACTATTGTAAAGTTTTTCATTGAATGTAATGGGAAAAGAATATAAGCCAAACTAAAAGGTACAACTAAAACTGAAAAACAGAAAACAAATATAGGAATCATCCAACAAGGATCCTACCTCAAGGGTATGTATAGCTCGTAGCCACTATTATCCACATCAACCGACCACCTCTGTGTACCTCCTGGTCCTAGCTACTAAAATCTCATCTGAGCCACTCATCATCTTCAAAAGACACAACAAGGTGCAGGTGAAGCCCGTGTATGTGTGGGTATAAAAATACTCATTAGAGACCCTGAGACCCCGGAAGGTCTCTCGGAATTCCACAGAGGCAAAAAGATCAATGCATGATCTCAATCACAAAGAACAAAGCAATATACCCACCAGAAACTAGGTATATGTAAAGCATAGAAGAATATACGGTTAGTTGAGAAGCTAGATCATCTTATTCTGTCGAGAGGCACTACTGTTGACCATACAGAGTCTAACCCAAATAGGATCGATAGGTACTAAACCTTGTTGACCCACACAGGTTCCGACCCACCTATTATCAATTGATAATAACCCCGCTGACCCACACAGAATCTGACCCACACAGGATCGGTAAGAGTTGACCCACACAGGATCGCTGAGCACTTACCAACAAAGGATCTAACCCTCCCAAAATTAGTATTCACTGAACCACACAAGATTTCTTGTAATGGCCAGGGTTTTGGGGGGTCCATTACTTTGTAAAAATATGATGTTGGGTCTGGGTAGTCTGGGAAAGTTATCAAGGATTCTCGGTGAATTTTTACCCCTAACAGTTGGTCAGACTACCTATAGCTCGGTCTACCGGTCGCCATAGCCCACCGGTAGCTCGGTCTACCGGTGGCTGCAGCCTAGCGGTAGCTCTCGATTTCTGGTTGCTTCAGCCGTCCGGTATCTCGGCTACTGGTTTCTCTTGCCTACCCCCACGGGTTTTCCAGTAGCATCTCATTTTTGCAGAAATTGGGGTTTAAACCCTATTTTGACACTTTTAAACTTCTTTTAAAGCCTATTAACACCCATAAATGGTGTTTAATTAAATTTTTATGAGGAACCCTCGTGTGTGCATCAGTTTAAACCTTTCCCAAAGGCGAGGACCCCTTTAATGACGTGTGAGGCAGCGTGGTCAACCCACGACCGTGCTCCATATGCGGATTCGTGGTCTTATCTCAACCGTCCCCGACACTTATAAACTAAAGGGTCTCCGTGGGTTTTTTTTCTCGATCACCCTCCTTTCTATTCTTCTGCTCGTCCTTGAGTTCTTAAGGCCCCACCCCTATAAATCGCGCATCTTCTATTCCTAGCGCGTGAAGATAAACTTCGATCGTCAATCAATAAAGTTTGTAATTTCTCCTTCGTCTCTCCCTTTTGTGTATCATGCGGGGTGGGCTTGGTTTTGATTCTGTAGAATTGGATGAACCAAACCTAAATGAAGTTAAGGAATGTATTTTTATAAAGAATGAAGGGGGAGGTGTGTGATCGATGATGCTTATTTGTTTTATGATCTTCAATGATTAATGATTTCTGAATTGTTTGGGCTTACGCCTACTAAAAATCATGGATGTTGGTGGTCTTTCTATGTGCACTAATGAACCCTTACCTCTAGTGATGTTTAAATGGATTTTATTGTGTTTTTGAACCCTTGTTGTGTAAAGGAATTTGGTTAATTACGTAAATCTGGATAAATAAATTGAAATCACGAGGATCAATCCTTTATGTGATAACCCCGATTAAAGCACAGTGATGTTGAAATCATGGAGTGTGATAAATCCTTTAAATATGAAAATATCGGCATGGGGATACTTTGTGTTGGTGGTTGTGGTTGGGTTATTTTTCCTTCATGAGCCGATTACTAGGTGATGTGGGTGGGGATGGGATCCCCTATTGTTATGATTCAAGTGGTTGTGAATTTAAAGCCGGGTGGTTACCTTGATTATATCACGAATTGGGGTGGAATCCTCTGTTGTTGAGGAACCGTTGGCTCCTATATTTTGGGAAAATGTGGTAGTATCTTGGGTTTTTCTTTGGTTCCAGTAATTCGAGGGATCTCACTTATCCCTTTGTTGTTGGGACTTTACAAGAGAACCAGGTGTTAATGTTTAAGTTGATGTTTGACTGTACTCTTTCCTTGTATTGTGATTTTTCTTGCTAGTTGCCTAAGTATGTGCAGAAACTTATTTAAACATTATTACCGAACTTGGAATCAAAAATGGGACAAATGGATTTTGGATTGGTGTGAGTTGTGACTTGGTCATGGGTACTGATTGTGTTCTTTAGGTAGGCTGAATAAAAACCTAGATTTGGGTGAGTGCTTGTTATCTATACATATACTTGTAGTTTTGTGTTTCTTGTTTATGCCCTAGCCAAGTTGATCACTTAGTTCCGAACACCCCCATTTCATGGGGGAGGGTGTTTTTCACAACACTTCTATTAGTGTCTGGTTATTATCTCCTTTTTGATCCATTTCCCGGGTATCCCAAGTATCTTCGGGTAGGCTGTGATGGCCTGAAGTCCATTATTAGCCCAATAATCTTCAGGCAGGGTGGTGTGGTGGTTGGCCCAGGTGTATGCGGATAGGTGGTTTCCCAAGTGTCTTCGGGATGAGGCTCGGGTGTCTTCGGGCGTGGCAGTGGTTGTTCTGGCCTAGGTGTTTGCAGGCGTGGTTACGTGAGACAGTTGTGGCCCAGGTGTTTACGAGTGGGGTTTGGCAGTGGGACTGCATGAGGATATGGCTTAGGTGTGTGCGGGCGGGGTTAGGCAGTGGGACTACGGTGAGAATGGAGGGATTGGTTCGATGCGTAGGATGTCTTAAATAACCCGTGGGAAAGTGGCGCGGGGTACCCAAAAATCTATGTGTTTTATTATACATTACATATTTCATTATTCGGTGAGTGTGGCCGGTGAGTGGTATGGATAGACTCCTTGATAGTGTTTGGTTGTCTTCTTCTCACGGGACTTTAGTACGTCTCCCCACTTGTACACGAGAGCTTTAGGTTTACCCCTACTGAGTATACTTGTATGATCACCCTACGTATATAAAACAACTTTCAGGTTTCCAGGAGGACTTCAAGGATTGCATGGGACCATATGATCTTGGATCATTGGGGAAGTTGATGTTGTTGTTTCACTTTTTACATAGTATCTTTTTACCTCTGGAGTTTTGTGACTTGTATCTTTACCTTTGATCATGCATGTGGGAATGGTTTATTTTTAGTCGTTTTTCATTTTCACCTTTAGTTTCAGTGTTGTGGAATTTACTATCTTATCTCCGGATCATATTAAAAGAAAAAGGGTAATTCATTCCATTTAGTGTGTGATTATATACCCTTGGAGCTGGTCTCCACTCCGGGACCTATTGAAGGCGGGTTTCGGGGGTCATTATCTCTACTTCAACTTAAAGAAGGAAGGGTCTAGCAATCTTCTGACCCTTCCCTCCTTTTGGTGAAGGCGGGTCATGACAGATTGGTATCAGAGGCGGAGGTTTGTTATATAGGATATAGTCTGGAGTTATGAATAGTGAGAATTTCATGGGACGGTAGGGCGATAGTGTTGGATGACCCTGGTGCATGAATTAGGCAAGAGAAGACCGGTTAGGACACGAGATTTTAGGGCCTCCTGTGATCCGTTGCAAGGACTCTGGACCAACCGAATGACCAAGGGAGGCTACTCTGATCGCAGGGTAGAGACCCTAGGAAAGGTACACGCATAATAATGACTTGTGTTCTCGTGTTTCTGGGGTGTTTTGGGAATTTGAAATAAATAAGAAGTTTAAGAAATTTTAAGAACAAATATTCTGCACTACATGGGCCGAGGCATTCCTTGTTTACCTTGCAGCTATGGCACCCGGGAGACAACCATGAGTTGTACGGGTGATCAAAGCCCAAGAGGTTGACTTGGCCAATCGAAAGAGGGTTGATCGAGAGGAGTAGGATGACCAGTGGCAGAAGACGCTTCGAGCCTTCCAGCAACCAACCCTCGAGAAGTATGAGGGTAGCACCTCTGACATAAGGATGGAAAGCTGGCTAGAAGAGCTGGTGATAGCTTTCGGCCTGATTCGGGCTTCGCCTTATTACTGGGTTCCTCTGTCCATCAGCCAGATGTGGGGAGCAGCATGTCAGTGGTGGATGCTTTAACTGGGGGAGAGGAGAGAGGATGAGGTGGCATGGGTTGATTTCGAGAAGGACTTTCGGGCGGAGTTCCTCTCTTCTATGATGAAGGCGGAGAAGAGGCAGGAGCTACTCTCCCTCCAGCATGGGAGTATGTCAGTAAGGGAGCTAGGAATCAAGTTCAAGGACCTCCTACGTTTTTCTCTGGACCTCTTTCCAGACGAAGAGTCTCGGGTGAGACGTTTAGAGGAGGCGCTCCGACCCTCCCTCCAGGGCGCTTTTAATCCCTTCACCCTACCGACATACATGGAGGTCCAGAAGAAGGACGAAGTGGTGTAGAGGATGAATTCTCTAGGAGGTGTGAAAAGAGAGGGGATCTAGCTGGGATCATCAAAGGGGAGGCTGTCAGCACTAGACCACCAGCATCAGGACCCTCTTGGTTCCGACCAGCATGGAGTAGGCCACAGTAGTTCCAGTTCTGGTCCCCCGGTACTCACCCTTTCCCTTCGGGACTAAGACCTATGTGCTTCGTCTATGGGATCCATGGAAATCTCCAGAATTAGTGCCCGGACCGAGTTCAGTATGGCAGTGGCAGACAGACTCAGCACCCACCTCAGTAGTAGCTTCTAGCTAGACCCTTCCAGCAGCAGAAGTAGGGGCAGCGAGCTCTCGCTCCTCCGAGGGAAGACATTGCAGGGGGAGGCCGACCACAGGGCGCTCCTCAGGGACCCTGACCAGGGCATGTTTGGGGAGGCGGCCGACAGCTGAGAGGCAGAGGAGCTGGGCGTGGGCAGTTGCACGCCGTAGAGACAGCAGTCCCAGCAGGACTGGAGGTCATTTGAGGTACGATCAGTTTGTTTAGTACCCTTGCTTATGCCTTGTTCGATATCGGAGATTCTCACTCCTTCATTGCAACCAGTATAGCATGTGCTTTGGGTCTAGATGCTGAGAGAATTCTAATGCCTCTGGTGCTGACCACACCATTCGGAAGTCAGTCTGACTTGTTATATGTTTGTCAAGGATGCAGACTGATGATAGGGCCACATCAGTCAGTCATGGAATTTCTGCTGCTACAAATACATCCATACAATGTCATTCTAGGCATCGATTGGATATTCTCTGTGGGTTCTGTCATTGACTGCTTCTGAGGAAGGGTTGTGTTCTTAGACTTGGGAGGCTGGCGTGTTACTTTCACCAGTGAGTGGAGCAGTCAGAAGGGCAGCAGGTGAGAGGAACCCCTCCTCTCTATGTTAGCCGAGTTATCATTAGAGTTAGTATATGTTGAGGAGGTAGAATTTCCAAGAATCGTCAGTGAGTTTATGGACGTCTTTCTTAAGGAGGTAATGAATCTACCCCTTCGACATGATATCAAGTTTGGGATAGACTTGCAGCCCGGTGCTCGTCCGATTTTGATGGATCCTTTCTGAATGGAACCTTCGGAGCTATGGGAGTTGTAGATTCAAATTGATGATCTGATGAAGAGGGGTTATGTTCGACCAAGTGCATCACCATGGGGTTCTCCAGTCTTGTTCTCAAAGAAGGCCGATGGTGGTCTCAGGTTGTGCATAGACTACAGGAGTCTGAATCAGGTGACTATCAAGAATCTCTACCCTCTTCTGAGGATAGATGATCTTTTCGACCAGCTGAAAGGTGCAGGATGGTTCTCAAAGATTGACCAGCGGTCTGGGTATCACCAGTTGAGGGTGAAAGAGGGTGACATCCCTAAAATGGACTTCAGGTGAAGATATGGACACTTTGAGTTCGTAGTCATGTCTTTCGGTGTTACGAACGCCCCAGATGTGTTCATGGGGCTTATAAACTCCATCTTCTGGGAGTACCTGGATCGATTCGTAGTTGTGTTCATCTATGATATCCTGATCTATAACAGATCAGAGGGGGACCACGCGGAGCACCTGAGGAAGGTTTTGGAGGTCCTCTGACAGCACCAGTTCTATGGGAAGTTGTCGAAATGCAAGTTCTAGATGCGATCAGTACACTTTCATGGGAATGTATTGTCCGAAAAGGGGGTAGCGGTGGACCCATCAAAGGTTGAAGCAGTTGTTTCTTGGGTAGCACCCAAGAATGTGCAGAGGTTCGTAGTTTTCTCGGGATGGCGGGTTACTATAGAAGTTTCATACCGAAATTCTCCCGAGTTGAAGCCCCTTTGATAGCCTTGACCAAGAAGGATCTGGTTTTCGTGTGGAGTGAGCAGTGCGAGGTAGCCTTCGGCTATTTGAAGGAGATGCTGGTTAGTGCCCCAGTGCTGAGACTACCAGAAGAAGGGGTGGCATATGAGGTGTTCTGTGATGCTTCAGGGCAAGGACTCGGATGTGTGTTGATGCAGCGCCATGGGGTAATCTCTTATGGGTCTAGGAAGCTAAGCTCTCATAAGCGTAATTACACCTCCCACGACCAGGAGATTGCAGCGGTCATTTTTTCACTAAAGTTATGGCAGCATTACATCATCAGAGAACGCTTTGTGGTCTTCATAGATCACAAAATCTTGAGGTATATCTTCTCCCAGCCGGACCTAAATTTGTGGATGTGAATGTGGGTGGAGTTCCTCCAGTATTACAACATCGATATTTCCTACACTTCAGGGAAGGGAAATATAGTGTCTGATTCCTTGAGTAGAAGATCGTAGAAGGATGCGGTCCAAGAGTCAGCAGACTCCTAGAAGGCGATGGAGGAGTTAGATACCTTGCACCTAGATGCGAGGATGGATGGCAGTAGAGGTTGCCTGTATTAGATGACAGTGCAGTCATCTCTGTTGCAGTAAGTGGAGAAGTCTCAGTGGGGAGACCCATAGTGCGAAGTGATGCGTGACCGAGTTGACCAGAGCAATGCTCCATAAGGGAGGACATATGATGGTCAGAACAAGATGCTTTTCCGAGGAAAGTTGATTGTTTAGAGGTGATGTGTGGAAAGGTTCTTAGTGAGTTCCACAACTCACCCCTAACGGTACACCCAGGAGTTTTCAAGATGTACCAGGGTCTGAAGAGACAGTTCTGGTGGCCCTGAGTAAAGCGAGAAGTGGCAGAGTTTGTGGCCAAGTGCCTAGTGTGTCAGCTTGTGAAGGGTGAACACTGAGTTCTAGGAAGCCTGTTGCATTATATAGATGTCCCCAAGTGGAATTGGGAGGACATCTCGATGGATTTCGTCATAGGACTACCCAAGGTTCAAGGGGGGTATGATGCCATTTGGGTAGTAGTGGACCGGTTGACGAAACCGGCTCACTTTCTGGTGATTAAGGAGTCGAGTGTAGTGGATGCTTTGGCATGAAGGTACGTGGATTAGGTGGTGTGGTTGCATGGAGTTCTGAGGTCCATAGTCTCGGATAGGGATTCACGGTTTACCTCACGAGTCTAGAGAGGATTGTAGAATGCTTTTGGAACCCAGCTACGTCTTAGCACTGCTTTCCATCCCCAGATAGATGGACAGACCAAGCGCACCATCCATACCATGGAGGATATGCTACGGGCATGTGTTCTGGACTCAAGAGGGTCATGGGTGTGACACTTACATTTGGCAGAGCATGCCTACAATAATAGCTACCACTCCACCATTGGTATGGCCCCATTTGAAGCCTTGTATGGGAGGCCATGCTGCTCACCTGTGTGTTGGACCGAAGTCGGAGAGGTGGGCATCCTTGGCCAAGAGGTGGTGCAGAGCACGAAGGAGAAGGGTTTCCTTATACGGGAAAGGATTAAGATGGCCCAGGACTGACAGAAGTTGTATGCTGATACCAGGAGAAGGCCCTTGGAGTTTGAGGTTGGAGACCGCGTGTTCTTGAATGTCTCCCCTCGGCGTGGACAACGGAGGTTCGACAAGAGCAGTAAGATTTCTCCCAGGTTCATCAGACCCTTCGAAGTGTTGCAGCGAGTTGGAGAAGTGGCTTATCAGCTATCATTAGCACCTCCTCTACTAAGGATACATGACGTCTTCCATGTTTCCCAGCTCCGTCGGTATTTGAACGATGATTCGCACATCCTTGACTGGGGAGATCTAGACATCGAGGACGATGTGACCTTTGTGGAAAGACCAGTGATGATCAAGGATCATGAGGAGAATGTGCTTAGTGGGAGAACCATTCACTTGGTTCGTGTGTTATGGTGACACAGTGGGCTTAAGGAGAGTACATGGGAGAGGGAAGCATAGATGTTTGCCCAATACCAAGAGTTGTTTTGAGTTTTTTACTGTTCTGTTTATACTTGTTGTGGTGGATCATTTTACCTTATTAGCTATGAAATATGTGGTTTTTCATTCCTCTCTGAATGTGTGTGAAAATTCCTAGCTATTGGGAGGGGAGGATCTGACCCCTAATCAAGACGCATTAAGGTGTATGCGATTAAACCCGTGAGGGCGACTCAGTGCCGCCCAAAGTGTATGGTATCTTGACATAGGTGAAGAGACTCCCCAACCCACATGACTGGGTAGTTTGACATGGTATGTTCCATGGTTCATTAGAGGGAGGTGTTTTTAGTTAACAATTAGGATCACTCCTGAGAGGTATCTTTTGAGGTGGTTGTTCGGACCCTCTCTTTCCTCATGGGTTGTTTTGATTCTCGAGGGCATGAATAGTTTGAGAGGTATCTGATGTAATGGCCAGGGTTTTGGGGTTCCATTACTTTGTAAAAATCTGATGTTGGGTGTTCTGGGTAGTTTGGGAAAGTTATCAAGGATTATCAATGATGTTTGACCCCTAACGGTAGCTCGAACTATCGGTAGCTCGGTCTATCAGTAGCCATAGCCCACCGGTAGCTCGGTCTACCAGTCGCTGCAGCCTACCGGTAGATCTCGGATACTAGTCGTTGTCATCCACCGCTAGCTCTCGGCTACCCTTGGCTGCAGCCTACCGGTAGCATGGCTATCGGTCGCTTTCATCCACCGGTAGCTCTCGGCTACCAGTGGCTGCCAGCCACTGGTAGCTCAACTACGGGTGGCTGTGAGCCACGGGTAGCTCTCGGCTACCGGTCGCTTCCGGCCACCGGTTACTCTCGGCTACCGGTGGCTCTTTCCTACCCCAACGGGTTTTCGAGTTGTGCCTCCTTTTTGTGCAAATTGGGTTTTAAACCCTATTTTGACCCCTTTAAGCTAGTTTTAAAGCCCAGTAACACCCATAAATGGGGTTTAATTAAATGTTTAAGAGGCACCCTGGTGTGTGCGTCAGTTTAAATAGCCTCCAAAGGCAAGGACCCCTTTAATGACGCGTGGGGTCGCGTGGTCAACCCACGACCCCGCTCCTTACACGGTTTCACGTTCTTATCTCAACCGTCCCCAGCCCTTATAAACTAAAGGGTTCTCCCTATGTTTTTTTCTCAATCACCCTCCCATCGATTTTTCTTCTCGTCATTGAGTTCCCAGGGCCCCACCCCTGCAAATCGCACATCTTCTGTTCCTGGCGCTTGAAGATAAACATTGATCATCCATCAATCAAGTAAGGATTTTCTCCTTCGTCTCTCCCTTTTTTGTATCATGTAGGGTGGGAATACTTTTGATTCTATAGAAATGGATGAACCAAACCAAAATGAAGATAATGAACGGATTTTTATAAATAATGAAGGGGGAGGGGTGTGACCGTTGATGCTGCTTTGTTTTATGATATTCCATGATTAATGATTTCTGAATTGTTCCGGCTAACGCCTACAGAAAATCATGGCTGTTTTTGGTCTTTCTCTGTGCACTAACGAACCCTTACCTCTGGTGATGTTTAAATGGATTTTATTGTGTTTGTGAACCCATGTTGTGTAACGGAATTTGGTTAATTAGGTACATCCGAGTAAATAAATTGAAAGCACTAGGATCAATCCATTCTGTGATAACCCCAGTTAAAGCACAACAGAGTTGAAATCATGGAGTGTGTTAAATCATTTAAATCTGAAAATACCATCATGGGCCTGCTTTGTGTTGGTGGTGGTGGATGGGTTGTTTTTCCTTCATGGGCCGATTTCTGGGTGATGTGGGTGGGGATGGGATCCCCTGTTGTTATGCTTCCAGTGGTTGTGAATTTAAGGTCGGGTGGTTACCTTGATTATATCACGAATTGGGGTGGGGTCCTCTGTTGTTGAGGAACCGTTGGCTCCTGGATTTTGGGAAAATGGGGTAGTATCTTTGGTTTTCATTTGGTTCCAGTACTTAGAGGGATCTCACTTATCCCTTTGTTGTTGTGACTTTACAAGAGAACAGGGTGTGAATGTTCAAGTTGATGTTTGACTGTACTCTTTCCTTGTCTTGTGCTTATGCTTGATAGTTGCCTAAGAAGGTGCAGAAACTTATTTAAAAATTATTACCGAACATGGAAACAAGAATGCGACAAATGGGTTTTGGATTGGTGTGAGTTGTGACTTGGTCATGGGTATTGATTGTGTTATTTAGGCTGGCTGAAGAAAAACCTAGAATTGGGTGAGTGCTTGTTATCTATACGAATACTTGTTGTTTTGTGTTTCATGTTCGCGCCCCACCCAAGTTGAGCACTTAGTGTCGAACATCCCCATCTCATGGGGGCGGGTTTTTTTCCAGAACTTCTATTAGTGGCTGGTTATTAGCTTCTTTCTGCTCCCTTTCCCGAGTAGCCCAAGTATCTTCGGGCAGGCAGTGATGACCTGAAGTCCATTATTATCCCAAGAATCTTCGAGCTGGGAGGTGTGGTGGTTGGCCCAGGTGTATGTGGGCAGGTGGTTTCCCAAGTGTCTTCATGATGAGGCCCAGGTGTCTTGGGGCGTGGAGGTGGGTGTTCTGTACTACGTCTTTGCAGGCGTGGTTACATGAGACATTTGTGGCCCAGGTGTTTGTGAGAGGGGTTTGGCAGTGGGACTGCATGAGGATATGTCCCAGGTGTGTGCGGGTGGGGTTTGGTAGTGGGACTGTGGTGAGAATTGAGGGATTGGTTCGATGCTTAGGATGCCTTAATTAACCAGTGGGAAAGTGGCACGGGGTACCCAAACATCGATGTGATTTATTATACATTACTACTTGCGTTATTTGGTGAGTGTGGCCGGTGAGAGGGATGGATAGACTCCTTGATAGTGTTTGTTTTTCTACTTCTCATGAGACTTTAGTACGTCTCCCCACTTTTACATGAGAGCTTTAGGTTTACCCCTACTGAGTATACTTGTATGCTCACCCTACATATATAAAACTACATTCAGGTTTCCCAGAGGACTTTAGGGATCATGCGGGGCCATACTAGCTTGGATCATTGGGGAAATTTCCGTTGTTCTTTCACTTTTTACTTGCTATCTTTTTACCTCTAGAGTTTTGTGACTTGTATCTTTATCTTTTAACATGCATGTGGGAATGGTTTATTTTCAGTCGTTTTTCTTTTTCACTTTTAGTTTCGGTGTTATGGGATTTACTATCTTATCCCCCAATCATATTAAAAGAAAAAAGGTAATTCCTTCCATTTAGTGTGTGATTTTATACCCTTGGTGCTGGTGGCCACTCCAGGACCTGTTGAAGGTGGGTTTCGGGGGGTCATTATCTCTACATCATCTTAAAGAAGGAAGGGCCTGGAAATCTGCAGACCCTTCCCTCCTTTTGGTGAAGGCGTGTGGTGACATCATTGAGCACTAACCTACATAAGATCTGACCCACACATGATTGATAGGTGCTGACCCACACAGGATCGCTCGGTACTAACCTCCGTTTGATCTATCTCCAACACCTTCATCACAGATTGCCATTGGATTCCCACCTATAGTATGATTGATTCTGTGAGAACCGATACTCATGCCCTTAGTAATAATGAAACTGACATGATATCCCATGAAGAATTAACCCAATTATCTATCATTTCATAAGGGTCCCAACGCAACAAATGTCTGTTAACCGGACGCCCAGTCTGTAAATAATTGTCATTTTAGAGTCGAGGGTCCAGTGGGATTCAGAGTCAATCCAACCTGGCCATATACAATATTCTTTAAAACATTCATGGAGTATCTCAAAAGGACTGTCTCACTCCCAGAATCCTAGCACCATAGACGGTTCATCAAACGGATGTACGATTTTCATGTTACGGTACCTTAAGCGTATCTGGGCCTGAGTGGGGTCTAGGTCCAGTCTGAAACTTTTAGGCCCACCCAGGCTGACATGACTTGTTCCAGTAGAGAGGGGCCACAGTGGGCATGTCCTTCTTGGCTGCAGACCAACCCGACCTTCTGGGCGACGTGACATCGTGTGCTGGTGTGACTCTCTAACTCGGTGGCCACCAACTATCGAACGTCTCAAGAAGATCCGTTCGACTCTTCAATTCGCAACACCATGTGGCACCACCACATGGTCAACGGGACCCGCAGGGTGTGGGTCACCCTTCTAATATGGCTTCGATTCCGCAACTTCTTCACCATGGAGGGTGACGGCACACCGCCTCGCCAACGTGGCCACCTGGTTGCTGGACACCTCTTCGAGTCTACCATGGTTCCGCCCTCTTCCACGGCCAGCGAGCACCGCCC
This sequence comes from Viscum album, assembly GCA_963277665.1. Lineage (NCBI taxonomy): Eukaryota > Viridiplantae > Streptophyta > Magnoliopsida > Santalales > Viscaceae > Viscum > Viscum album. The sequence goes on from OY728151.1 coordinate 477,131,038, forward strand.
GCCGTATTCATTACCGACACCGATTTCCGGTGCCACGACATCAGTGTTGTGTCGGCGAATCTTTTGTGGGCCACTGGGAGAGCGCCAGGGATCCGTTATTACTTCTAGATGTTCCTGTGGTCCTCCTAGAATGTTTCTGTCATTGCACACCTATCAGTTTCATGGTTCCATCAAGTTGGAACAACCCACCACTGAAGAATTCAATGAAAATCAAGAAGTAAAGGGTTCGGGCCATGTTTTTTTGGCCCCTCCCTCCCCATTACTTTTATATCAAGAGGGATTAATTTATGCATCCCAATAAAATAATGATAAATCTCATTCAAATCCCCCACAAAAACCTCCCAAAAATTCAAAAATAAGGAATATAATAGAGGGAATTATTGAATTAATAAACAACCCCTACCTCGTGAACTGTCTGAGGTATCGCGGTTGTTGGCGGAAGGAGAGTCCTTGTTAGATTTATGTCATCAGCAGTTGTCGATCCCAAATTGTTGCCTCCCAAGCTTCCATCCTCCATCAGTGGATGACATCACGTCACGTCACAGAGGTTCTTTACTGGGTGAAGTCATCTCAAAACTCCACCGTCGAGCCTCACTTAAAAAGCGGGGGGGGGGGTGAGAAACACACTAAGGAATTAATAAGGATCATTTAACGAATGAACCACTTAATTCCACAATGGTGCAATCCAAATTAAAGGAGTTTCATGAAATTAATTGTCTTGACAAGTCACTGGTCCCCACCATCACCACTCATCCATTACAGAAAAACAAATAAAAAAACATGATAAGTTATATTATTATTTTTCTGTCACCTCCAAAATTTAAAATTTTTTCCTGACCCACTACTATTGAAGTGAATATTCCCATAATAGAATCCCAGTTTTGTGGATTCAATGGTGCCCTCAGATTTTTAATCCGAGTACCGATTAAAAGGATAAAAAAACTCTGCATACGTGTTTATTTAACATAAATTAAAAAAATTCAGAAATTCATTCTGGTAACATAGAGCCTCGGAATCAAGAGGCATCAATTTTCACAGACTTGTAATAATCCCAAATAATTTAAAAAAATTACATGTAATTTTTGGGTATTTACATTCTCTCCACCTTAGGTAATTTCATCCCCAAAAGCTACAACAATACTAGAGGAACATGTTGGGGTATTGACCAAGAATCTAAGCCTCCTGCTCCCATGTGATATCCTATAGTTTTCTGTACTACCAAAAAACATTCACCATAGTGATCGACCACCAATGAAGGACCTTCTCTTCTCGATCCACTATCTATATCAGGAACTCTACAAATGTTTCCCCATCGTCGATGTCCAGCTCGCCCTAGTCAATAACATGCAATGGATCTTGAATATATCTCCTCAGCCGCAACACATGGAATATATTATGCACTTGGTGCATCTGTGGGGAAAGAGCTAGATGGTACACCATCTCTTCAACTTTGCTGAGGATCTGGAAAAATCTGATGAAACTCGGAGATAACTTGCTGCCCTGGCCAAACCTCTGTAATCCTCTTCAAGGTGAGACCCGTAGGAAGACATGGCCTCCCTCCTATAACTCCAAGGGTCTCCATTTTTTGTCGACATATGACTTCTGCTGGATATGTGCAGTCTTATCTACTCCTAGATGATTTTCACCTTCTATATTGTAGCATATACCAACTATGGACCCATAAGTGTTGTCTCCAGTGGGTCATTCCAAAAAAGAGGTGATCTACATGGTCACCCATACATAACATCAAATGGGGCCATGCTTATTGTGAAATGATAACTATTTTTGTATGAAACATCCACCAGGGGATGGTGGTCCTACCAACTGTGGCTTTAATCAAGGACACAAGCATGAAGCATGACCTCATGTGTCAGAGTGGTTCGCTCTGTCTGAAAATCTGTCTGAGGATGGAAGGCGGTGCTCAAGCATAGCTGAGTCCCAAATGCCTCCTGCAAAAACTTTCACAAGAAGGGTGTGAAACATGTATCGCGATCTAAGATGACCGTCGATGGAACTACGTGAAGTCAAATTATCTTTTCCACGTATAGGAGTACCAAGATCTCTACTGATCCCTGCTCTCGGATGGGTTGGAAGTGGGCCGACTAGATGAGTCTTTCAAGGATCACCCATATGGAATCGTGGACTCTGGACGTACATGGTAGCCCCATCATGAGGTCCATGGATATACCATCCCACTTCCACTCCGGAACCTCAAGTGGTTGAGCTAAGAATGATGGTACCTGATGCTCAGCCTTTACTTGCTAACAAGTTGGGCATCGAGATACAAAATCTACCACTGCTTTCTTCATCCCAAGCCACCAGTACTAATTCTAGAGGTCCTAGTACATCTTCTCCACTCCACGATGTACTACAAAATCGGTTGTATGTAACTCTTTCAACACCTCCTCCCATATAATCACTAGTACCATAATGTGTCCCTTGAAGAGAAATACATGATCCCCACCCTCATAAAATCCCTTAGGAGCCTTTCCTGTGGATATCTGGGAATGTCAGTCCAAACATTCATCATCACCAAGCCGTGCCTCCATGAAAAGCTATAGAAGTGGGGATGTGACAGTAATATACTGGAGGTAAGCTACTCAATCTCTATTCACGAAGGATATTTTCAACTCAGTTAGTTGATCTTTCGCCTCACTTAGTTGCTGTAGACTAGACAACTTGCTGAGTGTATCTGCTACTATGTTCCCCTTCCCAGTAGTATAGACTATCTGAAAGTTATATTCTTGAAGGAACTCTAACCATCATTGCTATCTCAGGATACGATCTTTCTGTGATAAGATATACCTGAGACTCTTGTGATCAGAGTACACTATAAAACATTCACCCATAAATTAGTGCCACCACATATTCAGTAAAATGACCACTACTACCAACTCTAGATCATGGGTAGCGTATTTATGATCAGGTTGTTTCAACTACAGTGATCTACAATATATCACTTCTCGCTCCTACATCAAAAGATAAACTCATCTGGTCCATGATGTGTCAGAGTATACTACGTACCCAACAACCTCTTCGGGTAGCCTGAAGATGGGGGGCCTCATCAATCACTGCCTCAGCTTCTGAAAACATTTTTGACACTTCTCTATCCATAGGAAAGGATGCCCCCTCTTCATCAATGATAACAAGTGTGCCTCTTCCCTAGAGAAGTGAGGTAGAAATATAAGCTAGTACCTATACAATACCAGAAAACTACATACCTTGGTTACACTCAGGGCTGGAACCCAAGACAGAACTCCCTCTCTCATTGCTAGATCCACATCAACTCTAGTCTCCATTATAAAATTCCCCAATAAGTGGAATTCCTTATCTAGAACTGGAATTTCTAGATAATGACATAAAATTGGTGCTCTTTGAATGTATCCAAGAATATTTGTAGGTGCGTGGTGTTCTCCTACTCCGATACCAAGTATATCAAGATGTGGTTGATGAACACCACCACAAAGCGATCATGCTCTGGATAAAAGATCATATTCAGGATCCCCATGAACACTGCTAGAGCATTGGTCATGCTAAAAGGCCTCACCAAGAACTTGTAATGGTTATACCACCATCTAAAAGATATCTCTGGTACGTACATGTCCAGTACCCAGAGCTGGTGATAGCCTGATCTGAGGACTATCTTCGAAAACCAAAGATCTCCCTTCAACTGGTCAAAGAGATCAATGATCCTCAACAGGGGATAATTGTTCTTCACGGTCACCTAGTTCAGGCATCGATAGTCCAAAAAATCCTCAAGCTCCCATATGCCTTATTGACATTAAAAATCGGGGATTCCCATGGAGAAACACTTGGCCTTATGAACCCATTTCCCTGAAATTCCTCTAGTTGTACCCACAACTCCCGATGCTCCATGGGAGCAATCCGATATGCTGGTGTAGATATCAGTGTCGTCCCTCGATATAGGTTGATGTTAAAGTATTCTTCTCTTTATGTAGGTAGTCCCAAAACATCATCGGGAAGGACATTAGCATAATGTTCCACCACTATAGGATAACTCGGACTCCTCACGTCAACTACTCTAAGGGTTAGGCTATCCAACTGATGAGTAATTGGATGAACCCTCCTCTGAGATAGTCCATCCTATGGTGAAAATGTTTCCTCATCACAGGTGAAGGTAATCTTGATCCCATCCCCACCGACACACCACGCTTTGTGAAAAAAAAATCGATCTGACTATGGACAGTGGATAGCCAATCCAAAACCAAGATGGCATCATAAGGCCTTGACCCACCTAACAAGGGATCTAAGCCGAAGCTCGTGCCTCCTAGCGTATGCTTATACTATCATCACTATTGTGTAATCCTCAAGTCATATCTTATAAAAGTCTCTAATCGTAAGGATCAAGCTAAAAGATTCATCGAAATATTCAAGCCTTGAATTTGTGTCGTCGAAATGAGAGAGTTACTAGCACCTGTGTCTATAAGTTCTCCAGCTAGGGTGGAATAAACACAAATCATACCTCTAATCATCTTTGTAGCACCGTGGTCGTAGGCTTGTGCGGCTTGTAGTTGTTCTCTCTCCTGTCCACATACTCCTTGTGGTCGGGGTAGACCTCAATGTGGTGGTGGTGGTAGATCCTAAAATCGCTTCCCACCACCTCTGGTATGACCTGGTCCTCTGTCTCACCCTCCACCGTACAGACCTCCTCATTTGAATCTCTGACACTTCCTTGACGGTCCCTCGGCCATCTACTGATCATCGGTATGGCGGGTTGGGAAGTTGTGAGCCATGTGTGCCTCCCCGCCACAAGTGAAGCACAATATGCCTCACAACTGACCTTCTCTACCTCGTGAGCTCCGAAACTCTAACCTTCCATCCCGTGGTCATCCACCAGTGGGTATGGCCGCTTGGACCTCTGCATCATCTATCTACTGCCTCCTATAGATGACTCTATTACCTATCACCTGATGGTGTCTCATACCATCGGTGTCAGCTCGACTGTGAAGCTCTCCACCAATAATGGTCTCTTGAGCACTCCAGCCTCCATCGGGATATTCAGTGATATCATCGATGCTCTGATCACCCATCAGAGACCCTCCTCAATGGTTCGGGCCCTGAATAATGGGTATCATACCATATAGGTAGAGTAGTGTAATAGGTCAGTGAATCTCACCGAGTATTGGGATACTGTCAGGTTTCCCTACTGCAAGTGCTAGAGCTCCTAAATACTCAGAGAGCGAAGTCTCACTAAATCAAAATCTGCCTTGAAGAGGCTCTCAATGTCTGTCCAGGTGATGGATGCATCATCATGTGTATATAGCATCAGACTCCACCATCTCTATGTTGTTCCCTGGAAAAGGCTAGCAGCTAGAATAACCATTAGATCTACAGGTGTCTCAACTAAGCAAAAAACTCTAGCCACAACCTCCAGCTAGTCCTCAGATGCCTGGGGATCTACCTCTCCTCAGAACCTTAGAGGCCTCTATCTCTAGAACTAGCGCAACATGCTCAATCGGAGTGCATAGTCTGTCGGTAGGACTGGTGGCATCGGGTTCCCAATGGGTGGTGAAGCTTCTGGTGCACCACCTGAAGGTGCTACCATAGTAAGAGGTCCCAAAGCCAAAGCCTCGTCGCTCGGTGGGCCATCATCATGTTCTCTCTCAGGAATCATGGCTGGAAATCTACGTGGCAGCATCCTGAAATGAAACTGTTGTTCCCCATTCAATATGCTATACCAGGTGAGCCGAATCAAATGATACTAAAGTAAAAACATTTTAAAAGATGCACAATTAGTGTTTTCGTACACCAAGTCAGAAATCAGTATTCTATGTCCTGTTGTATGGATACATCGTCTACCGTACCAGCACAAGACTCCCAAACCTGAAAAACATACTCAAAAAACATAACACTATTTCTCCATTAAAAAGATCAGAGTCCTAGTTCTTCAGAAGAACCAAATCCTCTAATACAACATTGTCACGATGAGTCCCTCGGTCCCCATGCCATGACTACCCCTATCCTGCCTTCCATATGACAGGGGTTGGCGAATAGCACCAGAAAGGTGTATCCCCAAAACCAAAAGGCATTTCCTTTAAAACTATACAAACACACTATCCAAGAACAGTACAAGATGCAACCACGAAGTAAAACTGCAGTATTAAAGATGTGTACAGAAACTAAATGGGTCGGAATACAATCCCAACTGAAAGGTACAACTACAACTGAAAAACAAAAAATAGCTCCAGGAATCATCCATTGAGGATCCTGCCTGGAGGGTATGTACAACTCCTCTCCACTGCTCTCTACGTCGACTAGTCACCTCCGTGTACCACCAGGTCCTAGCTTCTACAGTCTCATCTGAGCCGCTCTTCATCTGCACAACACACAACAAGGAGCGGGTGGATCCCATGCAGGGGTCAGTATAACATTACTTATTAGGGACCCCTAGACCCTCGATGGTCTCTCTGAATTCCATATAGGAAAAAATAACAAAGCATGATCTCAATCACAATGCACGAATCAACTGACACAGCTCAAACCAGGTATTAGTAAAGCATAGAAGTACAGTTGATTATTCCAGAAGGTAGATCATCTTATTCCATCTAGAGGAATTTCTACTGGCCATACGGAATCTGGCCCACAAAGGATCGATAGGTATTAACCCCCATAGACCAACACATGATCCAACCCGCCCAGGATCGATAGGTAATAACCCCCGCTAACCCACACAGGATATAACCCACATAGTATCGTTATGTGCTGACCAACATAGGATCAATGAGCATTGACCCACACATGATCGGTATGCGCTGACCCACACAAATTCACTAAGCGCTGCCCCACATGTTATCTGACCCACATAGGATTGATTTTTTCTGACCTACATAGAATCTCTCAATACTAACCACTGTATGATCGGTCTCCATCCTATGCCTCACTACTAGCCACTGGATTCCCACATATAGAACACTTTATTATGGGAAATAATATCCTCAATCCATCGGTCATAATTAAAGCAACATGAAGCCCCACTAAGATGTAACACATTGATCTGTCATGTCATAAAGGTTCCATTGTAATTAATAGCGCATGAACCAGACACCTGTTCTGTAAGCTATTGTCATTTCAGTGTCAAGGGCCCAGTTGGATTCAGAGTCGATCCAACTCAGCCATACAAAAACATTCTCCAAAAATCTCATGGTGTATCTCAGAAAGACCGCCTCTTTCAAAGGATCCCATGACCGCATACGATTTTCCAAATGGATGTCTGGTTCACACGTTAGGGTCATTTAAGAATTTTTGGGGCTGAGAGGGTACTGAGTCCTATCTGACCCTGTTGGACCCACCCAGTACGACCCAGTTTGGGTCAACCCAACCATGTTCGGGTTACCCCAACCTATCCCAAACTGGTCAGGGCTGGCCTGGTTGATCTGGGTCGCAAACCGGCCTGGCCCGCTGGGCGACGCAACCCAGTGCACTAGTACCGCTTGCTAGCTAGGTGGCTTCCATCTCCTGAACGGCTCAAGAAAATATGTTTGGGTCTTCAATTAGCAGTGCCACGTGGCACCACCACATGTTCTGTAGGACTTGCAGGGTGTGGGTGCCCCCTCCTACCATGTTTCCTTCTCCACGATGCACGACATCTCACCGTCTCGCCAACGCGGTCACTCGGTTGTCTGCCGCACATTCAGGTACACCGCGGTGCCAGGAGGTGCCACCCTCTTCCCTGACCGATGATCCCTGGCCACTACCTTCAACGTCGGCACCAGTTACCAATGCCACTATACTGGTGACATGCTGAACAATCTTTCGCGAGCCACAGGGTAAGATCCGTTGGTCCATTTTTCTTTCTGAACACGCCTATGGTCCTCTAGGGATGTTTTCATCATTTTGGGCCTCTCAGTTTCAAGATTCTGTCTAGTTGAAAATACCTTCTTCTAAAGAATGCAATGAAAATCATGTGCCAGAGGGTTCAGGCTTGTTCTATTGGGATGGACCCTCCGCGTTTTATTTATAACAAGTGGGAGTAATTTATACAACACAATAAAATAATGATAAACCCCCTTCAAATCCCACACAACAAACTCCCGCAAGTTCAAGAATAAGGAATAGAATTGAGGGAATTCTTGATTTAATAAACAGCACCTTCCTCAGGAACTTTCAGAGGTATTGCAGTCATTGGTGGAAGGAGGGTCCCAACCGGAGTGACATCGTCAGCATTGTCGATCCCGAATTGTCATCGCCCAAGATTCCATCCTCTGTTAGTGAAGTACGTCACGTCACATCGCCAGAGGTTCCTTATGGGGTGAAGTCGTATCAAAATTCCACCCCGAGCCACATTTAAATAGAGGGGGGAAATATGAGTAACCCACTAAAAAATTAATGAGGTTTATTTAATGAATGATCCTATTAATTCCTCAACAGTGCGGTTACAAACAACAGATAGTCCGGTCATTAATTGGCTTCACAAGTCACCTTTCCACACCATCGCCACTCATCCGTAGAAGAAATAGAAATAAAATAACTTGATAGGTTATTTTATTATTTTTTGTTAAATTCCAGAATCTATCTTTTTATCCTGAAATATTGTGGTTGACGTGAAACTTTCCTTAAGAGAATCTCAGCACTACGGATTCAACAGTGCCCTCGTATTTTTAATCCAATCACCGATTCAAAAGATACAAACCGCCCTCCGCAAATGTACTAAACGTACCTTCAAAAGGGTTCATAAATTAATTTCAGGCACACAATGCCTCGGTATCAAGCACCGTCAATTTTTGTAGACTCGTAATAATAAATAATAATTTAAAAATAAATTACACAGATTTTTTAGGTCATTACATTCTCCCCACTGTAGGTATTTTCGTCCTAAAATCTACAACAAAACTAAGGGAACGAGTGGGGGTACTGAGCAGACATCTGATCATCCTGCTCCCATGTTTCTCCTAGAAGTTCCCATACTCCAAAAAAACTCATACCAGAGGGGTCGACCGCCCAAAAAGGACCTGCTCCTATCGATCCTCTATCTCCACCAAGAACACCCAAAACGTTGCCCCATCGTCGAGGTACGACTCACCCCAGTCGATAACGTGTTATCGATATTGCAAGTATCTCCTCAACTGTGACACATGGAATAAATTATGCACCTAGTTCATCTGTGGGGGAAGAGCTAGATGGTACGCCACCGTCCCTACTCTGCTATAGAATTGGAAAGTTATGATGAATCTCATATATAGCTTTCTCACTTTTCAAGCCTCAGTAACCCTCATCGTCCTAAGAGCCATAAAAATACATGGCCTCCCTCCTCAAACTCCAAGGGTCTCCGTCTCCTATTCGCATAGTAATTATATTGTCTTTGTGCAATCTTCATCTGCTCCTAGATGATCTACACATTTTGTGTGGTAGTATGTACCTACCCTAGACCCATAACTACTGACTTCCCTGGGTTTGTCCAGCAGAAAGGCGATCTTCACAGTTGCTCGTAAAAAGCCTCAAATTGGGCCCTGATGATTGTGGACTGATAACTGTTGTTTTATGAAAAATCTATTAGGGGAATGTGGTCCTCCCCACTATGGCCGAAATCGATGACACAAGAATAAATCATGTCCTTGAGTGTCTAAATTGTCTTCTTTATCTGACCATCTGTCTGAGGATGGGAGGTGTTGACCAAGCATAGATGAGTTCCGAACACCTATGGAATCCCTTCCCTAATTAGGATGTAAAACCTACACCATGATCTAAGAAGATCGCTGGTGGAACTCCATGAATTCATATTATCTCCTTCATGTAGTGGCGTCTCAATCTCTCTACTGATCCCTGCTCTGAGATTGGAAGGAAGTGGGCCAACTTGGGGAGTCAGTCAACGATCACCGAGATGGAATTGTGGACCCTGGATGTACGTGGTAGCCCATCATGAAATCCATTGATATACCATCCTACATCAACTCTGGTACCTCATTTGGATGAGCTAAGCCTGCTGGTAACTGATTCTCGGCCTTCACTTACTGAAAAGTGAGGAATCAAGATATAAACTCTTCCACTCCTTTCTTCATCCTTGGACACAAGTTCTGATTACATAGGTCATGGTACATCATCATCACTCTCGGATGTGCCACATAAGGGGATTTATGGAACACCCTCAACACCTCCTCTCATAGTGTCACTATTACCATAATGCTTCATTTGAAGAGAACTACATGCTCCCCACCATTAAAAAATCCATCTGGAGCCTGTACTCTGGATATTTGAGCATGCCAGGCCTCGTAGTCAATGTCCCCAAGATGTGCCACCTTGACTCATTGTAGCAGTGGCGAAGTGACAGTAATAGATTTGAGGTAAGATACTCCCTCTCTATCCACCAAGGAAATATTCAAACTGACTATCTTCTATGTTGGCTCACTTAGTAACTGTACACCAAGCCTCCTGCTGAGTGTGTCTGCTACTACATTCCCCTTCCCCAGAGAATAGTCTATCTCAAAGTCATAGTCCTAGGAGAACTCTAGCCATTGTCATTGTCTCTGGTTCAGGTGTTTTTGTGAGAAGATATAGCTGAGACTCTTAGGATCAGAGTAGACTATAAAATGTTCTCCCATCAAGTAGTGCCACTAAATTTTCAGCACAAAGACCACGACTGCTAACTCCAAGTCATGGGTAGTGTAGTTCTGATCATGCTGTCTCAACTGTCATCAGACATAAGTGATCACAACTCGGTCCTTCATCAAAACACAACCTAGTTTGGTTCCTGATGCGTCGTAGTAGACTACGTACCTAAAACCCTCTTTTGGTATCTTCAATATGAGGGAACTCATCAATCATTACCTCATCTCTTGAAAACTCACCTGAAACTTCTCCTTTCCCAGGAAACGCCAACCCTTATTCATCAAAGATGAAAAGGGTTTGACTACCCTGGAGAAGTTAGGTACAAATCTATTGTGGTACCCAGCCAGTCCCAGAAAAGATCGTACCTCGGTCACACACCTAGGTTGATCAAAAGCAATCACTGCCTCTATCTTCACCGAATCAACAGAATATCCAGTCTCTGTGATAACGTGCTTGAGGATGTGGAATTCCCATATCTAGAACTGTCACTTCGAGAACTTTCCATAAATATTGTTCTCTCTGAGTGTATACAGGACTATCTATAGGTGTGTAGCGTACTACTCCTCCGATGTTGAAAATATCAAGATGTCGTCGATGAAGACCACCACAAATCGATCGAGGTATGGATAAAAGATCTTTTTCATGAGCCCCATGAACACTTCCGATGTGTTGGTCATGCCGAAAGGAATCCCAAAGAACTCATAATATCCATACCAACATCCTAAGGCTGTCTTCGGTACATCCTCGACCTGTACCCTGAGCCGATGATAGCCTGATCTGAGGTCTATCTTCGAAAACCAACAAGATCCCTTCAGATGGTCGAAGAGATCATCGATCCTCTCCAGGGGATACTTGTTCTTTACGGACACCTAGTTTAGGCACCAATATTCCAGAAAATTTATCAAGATCCCATCTTCCATCTTGGTGAACAAAATTGGTGCTGCACAAGGAGAAACACTAGGCCTTATGAACCCCTTTCCTTGACGGTCCTCCTGTTGTACCCGCAAATATAGAAGCTCCAGGGGAGCCTTCCAATATTCTTGTGTAGATATCGATGTCATCCCGGGGTACAAGTCTATGTGAATTTCTACCTCTCAACATAGAGTTATTCCCATAATATCATCAAGAAATATATCATCATACTATTCCACCACTAGATGATAACTTGGACTCCTCATGTCAACTACTCTGAGAGTGAGGCTATCCAACTGATGAGGAATCAGTTACACCTTCTTCCACGATAGTCCATACTATGTTGCAAAGGTTTCCCTCTCACCGGTGAAGGTATTCCTGATCTCATCCTCACAGACACAACACAATTTGCTCCTCAAATAGTAGATCTGAGCATGGACTGTGGATAACCAATTCATACCCATGATGAGGTCTTAAGGCCTCTACACAACAACTAAGATATCCAAACCAATGCTATCACTTCCTAGAGTAAGATCACACTGTCGGAACCAGTGTGTAATTGTCGAATCTTCTCCTGTAAGAGTTTCTAATCGTACTGATCGAGGTAACATCTCCATAAGAATATCCAATCATTGAATGATTGTTGTGGCAATGAAAGGGTGACTGGAACCTGTGTATATAAGTATTGCACCTAGTGTGGAATAGACATAGATCGTATATCTAATAATCTCTGGAGAACCGTGGTTATAGGCCTATGCTACCTATAGATGTTCTCTCACCTGTTCAACTGCTCCATGTGGTTGGCATGGACCTCCTAACAGTGGTGGTAGTAGAACCTCAAATCGTCACCCACCATCTTCTGCACAAACTGCTCTTCTACCTCATCTGCCGACCCTATGGATATCCTAAATTGAATCACTTCATCTGCCTAAGTGGTCCCTCGACCATCTTTAGATCATCGGTATGGAGGGTTAGGAAGTCGTGAGCCATGTGGCCCTACCAGCAACACGTGAAGCACAGTCTGCAACCCAGCTGACCTTCTCTGCCTAGCGAGCTCCGAAACTCTGAACTTGCGTCTCGGGGCTCCCCACCAGTGGGTCTAGACCGATTGGACCTCTGTGTCATATATTTACTGCCTCTTTCTGATGAATTTTCTACCTATCGTCCAGTGGTGGCTCTCACCGTCGATGCATCCTTAGCTATGAAGCTCTCCACCAACAATGCATGCTTGAGGACTTCAGTTTGTGTTGGTATATTCGGCGATATCATCAACGCTCTGATCTCCCACATGAGATGCTGCTCATGGGGCCAGGCCCCAAAGAATGGGTCATGTACCATTTCGATGGAGTAGCACGAGAGGTCAGTGAATCTCTCCATGTACTGGGCTACTGTTAGGCTACCCTGATATATGTGTGGGAGATCCTAAATATGAACAAAGTGTAGTATCGCTAGAAATAACTCTGCCCTGAAGAGGCACTAAAAGTCCATCCATGTTAGGGTCACCTCATTTTGTGTCTAGAGTGCCAGGCTCCCACATCTCCATACTATTCCATGAAAAATCTAGCGGTTAGGATAACCATCTACTCTACTTGTGTATGAACCAATAAATAAACTATACCCACAACCTCCAACCAGTCCTCAACTTCCTCGGGATCTATCTCACCACGAAACCCCAGAGGCCTCAGACTCTAGAACTCATGAAATGTTCTTAGTATCTGTGCATGGTCTGCCAGTGGGCATGGTGGCATATTCTTCCCAACTGGTGGTGGTGCTGCTGGCACACCTCCCAAAGGTGCTATGAAAGTGAGTGGGCCCTGCACTGATGCCTCAACGCTCCGTGGGGCGTCATCATGTACTCTCTCTAGAATCCTGTATGGCATTATACATGGTGGTATCCTAAAAAGAAACAAGTGCACCACAGTCAATAATTTAAACCTGGTGAGATGACTCAAAAAAGATCAAAGGGAAAACATTGAAAAACACATAGAATCAATGTTTTCATGCACCGAGTCAGAAATCAGTATTCAAGGTCTGTGTGTATGGATAGGTCGGATGTTTCCCCAACACTGGAATCCCTAAACTGAAAACCATACTCAAAACACTTATCACTCTTTCTATATTAAAAATATTAGAATCATAGTTCTTCGGTTGAACCAACTCCTCCGACACCACATTGTCACGCCCGTCACCCAAGGTCCATGCCATGCCAACCCCAAGCCCACCTTCCATAGGCCAGCGGTTGGTGACCAGCACTAGAATGGCATATCCAAAATACAGGTAGGAATTTCCCTTAAACCTGTATAAACACACAATCCAATAACACAAAAAGATGCAACCACGAAGTAAAAAAATAGTAGTAATGGTGCATTCTAAAAGTAAAGAGACTGGAATAAAATCCCAACTAAAAGGTACAACTTCCACTAAAAAAAAGAAAACAGAACCAAGATTCATCCACCAAGGATCCTACCTGAATGATATGTACATCTCGTCTCCACTACTGTCTACATTTACCAGTCACCTCTGTGAACTGCCTAGTCTTGGATCCTATAGTCTTAACCGAGCCACTCATCATCTGCACAAGACACAACAAGGTGTGGGTGAAGCCCATGTAGGGGTGTGTATAAAAATACACAATAAAGACCCCGAGTCCCACAAACGTCTCTCCGAATTCCATAGGGAAAAAATAACAACGAATGATATCAATCAAAAATCAAAATGTAATAGAAACAGCTCAAACCATGTATTAGTAAAGAACATAAGTAAAGATGATTAGTTGAGAAGCTAGATCATATTATTCTATCGAGAGGCACTGCTGCTGACCATACAGAGTCATACCCCTGCAGAATCGATAGGTAATAAGCCTCACTGACACACACATGATCCGACCAGCCATTGATTGATAGATAATAACCCCTACCAACCCACACTGCATCTGACCCATAAAAGATCAGTATGTGCTGACCCACAAAAGATCGATGAGCACTAACCTACATAGGATCTGACCCACACTGGATTAGTATGCACTGACCCACACAAGTTCACAGAGTGCTGACACACACATGACCTGAACCACACAAGATCGATAGGTTCTGTACCACATAGGATCGCTTGGTACTATACTCAATATGATCTTGTCTCCAAGCTCCGCCTCACTACATGCCACTAGATTCCCTCTTATAGTATGCTTGTTCTTAAGAAAACTGCACCTCAAGCCTTCAGATGTTATTCAACCAGCACGATGTCCCACGAAGAATTAACCTAATGGTATGTCACATCATAAGGATTCCAACACAATAGACCATGCGTCAAACACACGATCGTTCTATAAATTATTTTTAGTTTAGTCCAAGGGCCCGGTTGGATTCGGTGTCGATCCAATCAGGTCATACTCCAACATTCTCCAAAAATCTTGTGGAGTATCTCAAAAGTACTGTCTCACTCCAAGGATCCCAGTAATGTAGATAGTTCATCAAACAGAAGTCAAGATCACATGTTATGGTCACATAAGCGTATCAGGGCCTGAGAGGGGTCCGGGTCTTGTCAGACCCTATTAGATCGACCAGGTCTATGTCTGACATGGATTGGGCTGAACCAGCATGGGCCAAACTAGTCGAGCTCGTCCACAGTGGGCTTGGCCCATAGGGCCATGGACCGGCCCAGCCCACCGGCTGAGCGTGGCCCTTCAGATGATGTGGCATGGTGCACTGGCGCAGCTCGCCAGCAGGGTGGCCTCCAGCACTCGAATGGCTCAAGAAGGGTCATTCAACTCTTCAGTTAGCGGTTCCACGTTCCACCGCCGCGTGGTCGGTGGGACCCACGGGGCGCTGGCCCGCTCATGCTATGGCTCCATCACCGCATTTCCCAATGGCCCGCCACCACGCCAACATAGCTGGATCATTGTCGGCCACCCCTTCGTGTCCACCGTGGTGCCTCCCTCTTCCGTGGCTAGCGAGAGTAGGCCACTACCATGGTCACTAGTGCCACTACAGCGATTCCACACCGAAGAATCTTCTACAGTCCACCATGTGAGCTCTAGTGGTCCATTCTTCCTTCCGGACACACCAACGGTCCTCCTGAAATGCCACAGTCAATGCACGCCTCTCTGTTTCAAGATTCCATCAATTTGGAAAAACCCTCCTCCAAAGAACGTAATGAAAATCAAGCGATGTACGGTCTGAGCCTTGTTTTTGTGGCATGGGCTCTCCATGTTAGATTTTTAAAAAGTGGGAGTTATTTATACATCACTATAAAATAATGATAAACCCCATTCAAATCCTTTGAAACAACATCCTTCAAATTCTAGAAAGTGGAATAGAATCGAGGGAATTCTTTAATCAATAAACAACCCCAACTTCATGAACCGTCAAAGGTATCATGGTCATTGGGAGAAGGAGAGTCCCCTTGGAAGTTAGGTCATTGGAATTTGTCGATCCCGGATTGTCGCCGCCCAAGCTTCTATCCTCCGTCGATGGAAGACGTCGCGTAACTTTTCCATAGGTTCCTTGCTTTGTGAAGCTGTATCAAAACTCCACCTCGAACCTCAAATAAAGAGGTGATAAAAAGGTGATTAACACACCGAGGAATTAATGAAGTTTATTTAATGAATGAACCTCTTAATTTATGAATGGTGCAGTTATAAACAAAATAGAGTCAAGAAATTAATTGTCTTGATAAGACCCCAGTCCCCACCACCACCGCTCATCCGTTGAAGAAAAAGATATAAAATAACATGTATAGTTATTTTATTAATTTTCTGTAATGTCCAAAATTTATCTTTTTCTCCTGACCTACTATGATTGTAGTGAAGCTTCCCTTAAAAAAATTCTTGCACTATGGGTTCAACGATGCCTTTAGACTTTTAATCTGAGCACTGGTTCAAAAGATATAAAATGTCGCCTGCAAAATTCTTGAACATACTGTAAATGTTTTTTCATAAATTCATTTAGGGCACACCGAGCCACGTAATCAAGCGCCGTCAATTTTTACAGACTCGTAATAATCAAAACTACTTTATAAAAAATTCATGTAATTTTTGAATCGTAACAAGATATCTTTCCATAAAATCAAATAATGCATCAAGTTGTCATCAATAAAAAGATATTTTATCAAAATATTGAGAAAACCCTAATTTTGAAAATTATAGAAAAAATAATAATAATGTTTTAGATATTCACCATATTTTTTGGAGTCTAAACAAAATTTTTATACATTCATTTATTTTAGTTAAATTAATTCATATATATTATATTTCGAACTAACAAACAGTGTGAAATTATGATGTTTATTGAAATAGATATCATTTAAATAAAAAAATATTCTAAATTTTAAAAAATCTCGAATTCCAAAACTATTGCATTATATTTGGGAAATTTTTACCCAACCTAAGAAAAGAGTTCATATTTCCATTTAGTATAATGAAATATAGAAAAATATGTTGGCTATAAAATATAATAATTTTTTTGAGAACTAATTTTATATAAATCATGTTATAATAAAATAAAAAAATATTAAGCAGTTTATACTAAAACTTATTCTCAAAACAAAAGGCATGTTGCAAGTTCGGTCCAAACTGATAATATTCTAGCGATTGATTTAGTCTTCATTGTAATTGAATAATTTTACATAAAAATTTTATATTCCAAAAGAAATATTATTTCTAAAAATATTTTCACTATAAAAAAATATATTACAAACATTTAGAAAGGATGTAAAAATAGTTTTTTCACATAAAATAATAAGAGGGATACAAATTTTTTAAAAAATAAAATATTATTAAAAGGAAAAAACAAAAAAAAAATCCCTTACTGAAAATAAAAATATTGAAAAAAATAATTTATAAAATTCTCCCACATTTTATTTTTTATTCAAAAATTCAAGATTAATGTTATTTAAAAATAATTTATTGGAAAAAAATAATACCCCCTTAATATATTCATATTAAAGTATGTTAAAAAAATGAATACAAATTTCCAAAATAAATTTCCAGCATACCAAATTCAAATTTTAGTTTTTCAATTTTTTTAGAATTCAATTGTTTAATGAAAATATAATCAAGATGGCTTTAAGTTGGAATATATTCTATAATAATATCACATTTGTTATGATAATCATGAAGAAAATAAAAATTCATGTATATATGTTTAGTTATAGAATTCATTAATGGATTATTTGGAATTGAAGTAATATATATAATTATCATAATAAATTGCAGTCATTTAAAAGGTAAAATCATAGTCACTCATGGTTTTCTTAATATGTAAATATTGAGAGAAATATGATGTGGTAGGGATATAGTCACATTCAATAATTGTTGAAGAAATAGAAATTTGTTTTCTTAAATTCTGAGAAACTTATTTCTATTGAGAAAGCTACACATAACCAAGGTCCCCTCTATCAAGTCGACATACCCCAAAATTAGAGTCTGAGTAAATAAGTAAATAAAATTAATTTTTTTAGATTAAATAATCCACAATTAACTATTCCATTAACTTATCTACTGATATTTTTAATAGATTTTAAGTGAAATTCCATAGGATTCGATTGAAATATATCACACAAATACATAGTAAATAATATTTCAATTCTAGAATAAGTTAAATACATCAAACTTCTAATCATTAATCTAAATAATTTATATTCAACTTATTTTTTTTGAAATATCAAGATATAATTTACAATATATAATCATAGAGTTTTTATAAGATTCATAATAACCAAGACTAAATAATTTGACTAAATCAATATCATATTGGGACTGATTTGAAATATTACATCATTTATTTAAAAATTTAAAACTCTCATAAATAATTTTAAATCTCCTATAAAGCACATGTAAATATTTACCATCCATAAAATTTGAAAACTCTTTATAAAGAAAATCATTTTAATATTCAAAAAAACTATCATCAATATAAATTTGTACACTTAAAATATTATTAGAAATTATTTTAATAAAAAAGTAGGATCACTACTACAGAAGTGGATTTTATAAGCTCTATAAAAAATCCTTTTTCAGTCATTAAAATCAGATGTTGATCTAAGAAAAATTAAAATTTGGTCACTTATATCAGTGATAGAAAATAACTGATAATGGGAGAGTTTTTTATTTCTAAAAAAGAACATAAAAAGGTGGCCCTTTATTAGTGGTAGTTTATTTCTAATAAAGGGTTCCCTTTATTGTCACTAAAAGAGGCTCCAATAAAGGCTATATTGTTGCAGTGTGCTCTTTAAATTATAGCACACTATAATAAAAAATACACATATATATTGAAAATTCATAATGTAATTGAGAAAAAATTTACATCACAAATATATGAAAAAACACTATATCGTATAAATTTCAAACATTATTTTTTACAATTACATTAAGAATTCCTATAGTAAAAAATTACAAACAACTATATTTTCACTGTCTTTGGCACCCCAATACCTCTAAAAACCAAATTATTGTATCTGTTTCTTAAGAAACCACTCCTACTTAAGAAAAATAATCCTCTTATTTAATAAAAGAATTATTATGTTATTAATACTATATGGAAATAAATTAATAAATAATATGATACAATAGATTAATAAAAAGGAAATTTTGAATAAAAGTACATCGTTTGAGTCATACTGGTCACATTTTGAATTGGATTGACGTTTACATGATTCTTACACATAAAATTACTTATGGATAATTTTATAATAGTTTGAAGAAAATCCCATATAATCTTAGTTTTTAGTATGTCATGAGTCTTTTTAAATTAATTCCATAATTAAACTGAAAAAACACACTTTCAGTCATATTGGTCACATAATGTGTCAGTTTGGTGTGAGAATAATTCCTCAATGTCTCAAATGACTTATTAATAATTCCCCAAAATTACCAACACAATTAGATATTGTTTTCTTGGTTTCAATGAGTGAAAAACATTTTAACTAAATTATCAATTTTAACTGATAACAGACACTTTGATTCATACAGAACACACCGTGTATGGGATTAAGATGTGGTAATTAAAAAATGTCACAAATTATATAAGAATAATTTTCCAAAAGTATCAAAACAATCTAAATGTTTTTTTTTGGTTTTGAGTATGTGATTTATTTTTCAACTAAAATATAAATTTTAAATAAAAAGCCACACTTTAATTCATACCAGCCAACCCATGAATTGGATTGTCATTCAACAGATTCCTATAAAAATATATAATTAAGGAACATTTCTTTAATGTATCAAGACAATCTAAATTTGTTTTCTCATTTTCAAATATGTTATGAGACTTTTTTTTCTAACATGTCAATTTAAACTAGAAACACGGACTTTGAGTCATAACTATTACATCATGTGTTGGTTTTATATTTTACTTATTCTTACAAGTAAAATATGAATTATGAATCATTTTCCTAAAGTATCAAGATAACTAAAATTTGTATTATAATTTCTTTTTGAGTGTCACCCATTTTGAATGAAATTATCAATTTTAAACTGATAATGGAAACTTTGATTAATATCAGCAACACTATGTATTAGATTGAGGTGTGACTAGTAAATACACATAAAAATGACTAATAGATATTCAAACCAATTTATTAAAAAAATAAAAAATAAAATTCTTTTTTTTAGTATGTGACATGATTTTTAAACTAAAAAGTTATTTTATATAAAAATAAACACATGGAGTAACATAGGTGACACTGTGAGTCCGATTAAGGTGTGGATAATTCATACATGTTTAAAATGACATATGTATCTCCTTCCTAAATTATCAGAAAAATATTAAAGCATTTTCCCATTTTTGATTATGTAACATGGGTTTTGTCCTAAAATGTTAATTTTAAATAAAAAGACACAATTTAGTCACACCAGTCACATTTTTTGTCATATTAAGGTGAATCTAATTCCTAAATTTCAAAAATGACTTATGAATTCTTTTAAAAAAGTTTCAATATAATCCAAATGTGTTTTGTTGGTTTTGAGTATATCTCATGCCTTTTTTATAAAATCTCATTTTAAACTAAAAACTATCACTTTAAGTCATTCCAGTCACATTGTGTATTGAATGATTTTATATTGATTACTATACATAAAAAACGAATTATGAATAATCTTAGTAAATTATCAAGATAATAAAATCATTTTTTCTCGTTTTTCAATGAGTGACACTTGTTTTGGAATAAATAGTCAATATTTAAATGATTAGATATACTTTGAATCATACTGGGATTAACCTGTATCATATTGAGGTGGGGATTATTCTTACATGTCAAAAATTATTTATAGATCATTATACTGAAGTATAAACAAAATCAAAATGAGTTTTCTCAATTTTGAGTATGTGTTGTGTGTTTTGAACTAAAATGAAAATTTGAGACTGAACACACACACATTGATTTATTTCAGACACACCATATATTGGATTGATAATTGGTATGTTCTTAAAGGAAAAAATGAGTTATGTATTATAATCTTAAAGTATAAAGACAATCTGAATCTTTTGATTTTGTTCTGAGTGGGTGACGTGTTTTTTGAACAAAAATTTAAATTATAAAATAAAAACCCACAATTCAAGTAATTATGAGCATACAATGTATCATATTGGGGTGCGGTTCATTATGGTGTTGCTGATACCTACACAATTCAAGATAATGTTTATGACATGTCTTTTAGAAAGTCGTGATTTTATATTCAACTAGTAAAAAATCTCTTGGTAGATTTATCGATATTATTAACTTCACATTTTTTGGAGCATGTCGTTTCCTCTTACATTCAAAAGTAACATGTTCCATATTTTTTAGATTGTTTTAAATAGTTGAAAGAAATTATTTCTAACCAAAATATTTGTGAAAAAACTAAATAAGTATCGCATAAAAATGATTCAGAAATTAACTTGAAATTGAAGATAAAATTATAACTAAAATTAAATAAATTGGTAGTTGGAATTGAAATTTTCTTTATGTATGTATAAATTCTCTACCAATTTCCCTATAACTATTATAAAAAATTTAGACTTTATGTCCAATATCTGACGGTCATGAGAGAATTCAAACATCTTACTAGTTCTATTATACTAAGAACACTATGTGTTAAATTGAGGTGCGACTAATTCCTAAATATCACAAATGACTAATGAATATTTTTCATAAAGTATCAGAATACTCTTACTGTGTTTTCATGATTTTGAGTATGTAAGGTGTATTTTGAAATAAAATTAAAATTTTAAACTAATAACATAATTTTTTCATCATACTAGGCATACTGGGTATCAGATTGAGTTGGGAATGATTCTGTCACATCACACCATGTATTTTTTTATTAAGTGGTTTAAAAATTCAGAGTTATATAACAATATTATTGATTAATAACACATAACATTGAATGAATTTTAGAATAAAAAAATTGCATCATCATGAGTGCATCATCCTCATTGAGTGCATAATTATAGTACATGAGTGCATCATAAGTGTATCATCTTTCTTCATGATCTCTATGAAAATTAATATAATAAATTTGACATAAAAATGATAAGTAAATTAACTAAAAAATTAGTTAAAATAATGGAAAAATTCACTATGTAGTTGTAGGAAGTCACCTCTTCAAGATGTATGTATACAATCTAATACCATATATTCTTCCAATTCATTTTAAAAAATATATATTTCCTCCTGTGAATATGGGGACTTTCAATAGTGTTGATAGTACAAGAAAAATATTAATAAATAAAGAATTATTAAAAAATATAAATGAAATTGTAAATATTCTGGTAAATACTTCTCCACGGATGCTAGTTTGTTGAAGGAATACAATATATTTCCTATATTTTCAAACATAAGTAGAATAATATTTTCCATTAGTTTGTTTCAAGAATATGGAAACATTGAAAAAAAATTAGTAATTTGTTTTTATAGTTGACTGTTAGGATATATTACCAAAATACTTATCCATTTATGCAAATCCATAGGTTTTTTATTCTAATGGACTATCATGATTTTTATTGTATTTAAATACTACCTTATTATATAATATTTTTTATTAAAACATAATATAAAATATTTAAATTAAGGTTTCTTTTTAAAATATATCACGTAGGGTATTAGAAATTGATAACAATCTTCACATGTGGTTGGTTTGTTGGCTATCCATGCATTGTGTTGAGAAAATAAATCAATAGAGTATCCAAATTAAGTGCAATGAGTAACAAATAATAGATATAAAATAAAGATGAATAAGTAGTGTAATGAATGAATGTATTTTTTATATGATAAAATTAAAGAGTTTTAACCCTATATAGTGGGCATTAAGATTTGTATATCACCTGTAATATTACTTTCTAACATTGCATCTAGTTTTTACACTTTTAATCTATATTACTTTGGATCGAAAGAGAATAGTTGAGTAAAAGTGATGCGGAGACTAATGTGTCAAAATTTATATTCATAGGGTTTTCCCTTAAAATACTATGAATATATATACCTAAAAAAATTAGGAATAAAATATAGTCACAGCAAACATGGTAGATCAAATATTGGATAAAAAATTCATTAAAACTCACTACATGTATACATTGACAACTGAGACTCTTAGAAATTCATGTTTTAGTACATTATTTATAATTTAATGACCAATATAGTCTGTAATGTCATATTCATATATATATTCATCAAAATCAATTATGTGTGTATCACAACCTTCAAAAATTATATTTGTATGATCCATTATGTTAGTAAATGAATATGTTCAACAGGTAGGGTGAAAGTACTTATTTAAGATATTTTTTGATTGGTTCGTAGATACTATAGATAATTTGGACTTTACCATCAATTTCAACCCTTCCCTTTGTCTATCTGTAATATAATTCATTAGTTCATGTATTTTTTTCAATAATTTCTAAAGGTTTTGATGAAAAATGTGTTTTTAATAAATACAACTTTATCAAAATGTATTTTTAAAATATCTAATGGTCAGGATATGAAGGTTATAATAACTTTATCTACCATATTAACATATGCATCATCAAGTGGAACATGTAGTTCGACACTCGAATTATGAGCTACATGAATACACACAATTGCATAACCTATTGGATGTTGTTTTTTGTGAGTATAATATCAATTTAGACATTGTACATGGTACCCATTGCAACAAGGTGATGAGTGGATGTTGATATATAGAAATCAAAATCATTTTTACCCCATTGAGTATCAGTAAAATAAATGTATTAGTGTATTTATTATTTACATTTGAATTAAAAAAATTGGAAGATATTTATAATCTCTTCTAAAATAGAATTTTGTGGGGAATGACTCGATTCAGAGCTGGTTTGGGTGGGGGGGGATTTCACATAGTGGTTGTTCTTGTACTATTTCTTCTCTTTGATTCCATCCCATAATAGTTTCTAACAACTCTGAATTCCAATTATGTTTTTCTCTTAGAATAGATAATTGTGCCCGAAAATATTTTATTTTCCTATCCATATCCCCCTGTTCATTTTATCTCTCCAAATATATTTTGGATGACCACCCAAAAACCTCACCTCAGACGTGACAATACAATTATAGCCACATCAAGGACACTAATATTAGAAGATTACTTTGTAAATTTGATGATGAATCTTGTGTCTAATTCAGACGAAAAATATATGAAATCTAGTAATCATTGTTATATAATAAAAATTTATTGAAACTAAAATATTATGTTATAGTTACACATAATTCACACACTTTTTTTCTATTTTCATCCATTAGTAACTCATATTTAGTTACAGATGCCTCATTCCAAAACACATGTAATGGTATGGAAGTGTAATTAGATTACGATTCATAAATAAATAAATAAATATATATATATATACAAAGGAATATAATTATGTTTTAGTTTTATGTCATATAAAAGTATTACTGTAGATTTTAAATGCATATCATTTTGTTCAACTGAAGCATACCCTTCCTTTCATTGTTGTAGGGGAATGCTGGTTTTGATGCACGTTGCATATTTTCAACACTCTGTTTCTTGTTTATAAATGAAAAAATCTTAATATATGTGATAAATACATGTATTTCCATCATATGTATTACTAGACATAATTTCTCGGAAAATATTTCTCCTCGCGATGACTAACAAATGCCTCCCATGAATTGTTGGTCAGTGAAGGTTTATTTTCCCATTATCATATTTGAGATGATACTTCCAAAGATTTATTTGAAATCTTCTTTGAGTCTTTCTGGTAATCATAAATACAAATTTCAACTGGATTCATCTACTATTAATTCACTCTATAATGGATAATAAAGAGTAAATCAATGTTCCATTATTTTATTTTTTTAGTAAAACCAACAAATTATATCATGATGTTACACTAATTTCATCCCAAATTGGTTCCTCAACCTGGGGAACAACATTATTCCATAAATTTACATCAATCTATATGGGAATTAGATTGTTGAGACCAATGTAACTAATGAACATAGAGTTGTTGGGGTCAAAAGGATGTCCATGTGCATACCATCTAACCTCAAATTTGGTGCCTTCCTTAATTTACTTAATAATTGTTTCTATCACTTTAATACTATGGTGCTCCAGTTTTTTCTAAGACATAATATTTTCACAATTTACCATTTCATTAGCTTCTACATCTTCAACATACAGTTCCTCTATATTTTTATCATCGACATGTGAATAATGTTATTGTTCCTTTTCAGTGGGAACATCAACATGGTGACAAACATGTTGTTCCTCAGGATTGGGAGCATCAATAAGTGAAGAATTCATTATCTATAGAAGGGGTTGAAAATTTAATTTTGATTATATAAATGTATAAATAAATAGATATTTACATAAGGTAACAAAATGTCTATTAAAATAAATATAACCTCATTATAGAACTATAATTTTTAAAAGGTTTATTGAAGTTTAACCCATTATATAGTATCTAAATCCCCATATTCTGGTATCCTCTAACATCAAGATGCCATATACATTGGTACCACTAAGAAATTATTATGATAACCCAATGAAAGTGCCCTCCTCAGTTTAATTAGAACCTGAACCTTTAGTGGTTTTGTCTTTTAATAGAACAATTGACCACTTTCAGTTTCCAGGATCTATAATATAAAATAGTTTTACTACTTCTGATTCCATTATAAATGGTTCATCTTTTTTCCTTTCCTTACTAAAATCCAACTTCCCGAATACCAATTCATATATTTTAACTAAAATTATTTTATGAACCCACTTTCATTGAAAAATCATATCTTGGAATATTGTTTTTTCCAACTCCCATATGAAAAATTATTGTTAATTGGATATCTATCTCTGGTACCATATTCATTCATCACTTTAGCCCAAATCATAACTCTAATATTTTTCATGCTGATTCATTAATGATGTAAATTTTTATATAATAAATAACTATTAATTACATAACTTTTATGATATGATACATGCACACTTGATCTTATGGATAGCCATAAAATTCGTTCTAAGATAGAATAAATATTTTAGATAAATATTCAAAAATATTTCCAAAAAAAGTTTCCTATAAACAATTGATTATGTGTATTTGATATAGATATTTCATCCATTAATTGATTCAAATGCCTAGGATTTACATTGTGGGTTTCAACATATGAAACAACCTCTAAACTACTATGAAAAACGTAAAGCTGATCCCTTTACTTCTCAGTAATTGTAATTTTTACAACATCTATTCCAAAAATTCTTTTATCATAAACCTCTACGGGTGATAAGATTTTAGTAGACCAATTCTTTCAACGTCAGATATATAGTCAGTACAGAATTCCACTGGTTCCTCAGCAATATATCACCCTATAAAAAAATGTATAACCGAATTCGTTTTTTTACATACCCTTTCAAAACCATCAGAATCCATAATGTGGGGTACATCCATATATAATGTATTGGAACACATAGTTGAATCTCTCTTACCAAGTGATCCATCCAGTGAATCATCATATCATTGAATGTTAGTGAGAAAAAAATTCTTCAATTCAAATAGTAGGATAGAAATTCATTTTTCATACGTAGAAAATATGTTGGGTCTATTACTTTGTTTAATATAGCTTTTAAAATGAAACATATATCTGTTAATGTATGAATTAAATTCAAGGATAAAATTCAATGTAAACCTACATTCATTAGATATTATATCAAAACATGACAGTCATGTGATTTATGACCCTTTAATATTAAATCATTCATTGAAACACTATTCTTGATATTTTATAATATATATTTGTAACCTTTACATCATTCAATAAGTTAAAAATGGTCTCTATCTTTAATATAAAGTGTGTATGTAGGTAGAGGAAGAAAATACCATTTTTCAGTCTTCTCTTTCACCAACTCTTATGGTATCCATATATTAGTCATGTCCAACCCCACCTTAATAAATAATTTATTCTTCTAGGTGAATTTAGTAGAATTATAATGACGTTATCACATACATTTATTCCAATTTCATAAAATCATGAAAATACCCGACATACAATAAAAATTAGTATGGTATTTCAAATAAACTGATTCCTTTTTTCTAATTAGTTTTTGTATGTTTTTTAAAAGGATTAGGAAATTCAATTTAATTATCTTTTACATTCACAAATGTTTGATCATATATTAGTGGGGATGGTTCTTTATATTCTACTAAACACTAATTGAATGATTTAATCCAAGATAAGTAATTATGTCATCAGGGAAGAAATATGTGATTTCATATAAACACAATCTTAAATGAATGTTTCATTATAATTGATTGTGTACCTTGTTCGGAAATGGGACACCCTAGAGTTTCTCATGATATACCCTAATAATTTCTATAAATTGGATTTTCAGTTTTTATCAAGTACAACATGGATCTCAATATGAAAATTTTAATTTCTATAAGCATCATAAAATGTAACTCCAAAATCCAGTAATAATTTCAAATATTTGATCAATGGACCCAAATAAATTTAAATATCATTGCCCAGTTTTTTTGGGTCCTGATATAAGCTGAGATAACATATTTTATTTTCATTTTAGTCATGAACATAGTGGAAATTTATAATTTACCAACATAATTGGCCTTGTATAGCATGTTCTTCTCTGAAACCCAAAAGGATTTACTATATCTATATATAGCACAAGATGAGGGTTTTTTTGTATTATTTACAAATTCAATATACTCATGGTCAATTTTATTCAACTAATGGGTGTCTATCAATTTATGATGTTTCCCATATTTATTTATTGAATCTATGTGCCACGCCAATTTTATTTTATTTTCTTCACATACATATTGGTGCCTAAATATTGGAAGGATGGAAAAATACCATACATCTTTAATAGAACCTCATTTATCATTATATTATCAACAATCACCACATGTAAGAGTTTTTTATGTGATTTTTTGTCCTTGATAAATTGTATTCAGAAATTTGGACAAGAATATACTCTTTTAGAGATCATACCCATTGAAAATAGATTTTTTAGCATCATATGTTAGGAAATGAATCTCATTATCTTCTGAGAGCATGTTATTCATGAAATAAAATTTTCAGTAAAATTGTTGTCACTCTATACATTTCCATCTTTTAAACTATATAACTTCATTATTCATGAAAATGTTATATATTTTGTACAACTAGTTTAAAATGGGGTCTTTTCACAACTCATTAACTAACCAAAAAATCTCGTACAATCAAGATGTTTATATTCAACTATAATAGTCATTTCATCAATATGATCTTCATCATCGTTCACACATTTAATCACATCCTTGATTCCTTATTCACCATTGTTCACATTTATAATCATATCTGATGATCCATAAAACATAGTCTTATCCCAATCACCAGGTAAATAAAATTTTCCCCATGTTTAGCCCAACTTTTATAACATAGATCTATTCCATAAAAGATATGATGTTCTTTAAAATCCTTTGGGCTTTATAGTATATAAAATCAACATCTTAAACACAGAAAAATTATTTGAGAATGGTTATATGCATGAAATTTTAAAAACATGATTAACATTTTTACTCTATCTTCATACTCATTTTTCATGCGATTGGAATCCATCCATTATTTATTCAAATCAATCCTATTTTATTTTGTATTATAAATATTAAAAAATAAGAATAAATTATAAAAATAGAAAACATAAAATATAATTATTAAAGAGTCATTTAAGAAACATTAAGTCATTTTTCTAAGATAATAAGAGTCTAATGAAGGGTTTTCAGATTATTTTTTAGTGGTGGAAATCATTGAAGTAAGAGAACTTGAGATATATATATTGTCACAATGAATCTAATTAAATATTCATCTTTTTAAAAACATTGAGATATCATGAATTATTAATTCCATGACATCCCATATGATTAAATATACATACATGTTATAGAAAAACATCCATAAATTGAAATCAACAAGAGGGAGGAGTTGTTTTTTTTAATTTATTCACTTTGTACTTGGTGGGTCAGGTCTTCTTTCGGTGACATGATGATTTGGATCCAAAGATGATATTTTTTCAGATAATTAAAACATTTATAGGATATAATAATGTTGTCTTGAGAACCATATATTTTATGAAACACATGAATTTAAATCATATGAACCAGAAGTCTTGAGCTTGGGTTCCCATGTCTCATTCCGGTTTCAGACAGTTAGGATTTTTTCATATGGTCCTTTCAATAAGTCGTGCCAAGGAATTCAATTCATTAAACACCACATTCTACATTAATAGATTATGTTTCTTAAATGAAAGAAATAAATTTTAAACATCCCAATAGGCATAAAAACATTAACTATAATCATAAGATTGTTTTAAAAAATTAAATAACATTTTATAAAACATTTCATGATTTTTGAACAAGCTAACTAGGGTACTTTAATTTGAAAGGATATAAAAATTTTGAAAATATAATTTTCAGAATCCCACTCCAAAGAATAAAATTTAAAAACCATGTTCAAAAAATAGAATTTATGTTCTTTTACCCCACTTTGTCCTTACACAATTATGAATTTTTAAATATATATACCACTCATCCTATTTCGTAAATTCAATAATCATTTTGTGAGTATAGGAAATTATGTATCTATATTTATATCTATGTAGTCTTTATTTAATTACCTCATTAAAAAGTAATTCAAAAAAATTCTTTTCTTCTTAGTCTTGGTAATCCACTATGTAAATAAACTATAATTTTCATTAACTAAATTTTTTTTACCCTACATCAAGCACATTTATAAAACTTCAAGTACCATTATTTTTAGAGAATTGAGAGCAATGTCAAGAAGAAAAAACAATTTTAAAAACATCATGTAGTGTGGTACGATGGAGTTAAAACAATTATAGGGGTCATGGATTAGGATTCTCATTGTGTTGGATTTATTTTTTAGATACATTGGCATTGGAGAAATGACATATCTTTTGTAAATGTTTTCATACTCCATTGGTGATAAGGTAATGTGCATTGTCTTATGATTTCATATAAACATATAAAAACATGTAAGAAATTAATGCCACCCATGATTTGGTTATATCATAACATCAGGTTCTTTCATTTGTGATAGTACATTATTCAGATAACTTATTATAAGATATTAAAAAACCTATGATATATCGAAATCATAATACTCATTTTCTTATATTCATGGATGGTGTATTACAAGATTCATAAAATGAAATTCAATGGCCTCGCATAATCATTACTTACACACCATCCATGAATATAAAACCCATGTTATAATGCCATTTACCAAGCATAAAATATATAAAAAATGGGTACCCATAAATAAATAAATAATAATGTAATAAATATTAAAAAAATATAAAAACTTATTTATTATATAACAAGACAATATTATTAAAAATAAACCTAAAACAAAAAATAAATCACATAAAAAGATTATATGTATAAATATTATAAGTATCAGTAAATAATTTTTATCAATAAATATAAATATAAAGGATTGAAAGAAATCAAATAACCAAAATTAAACAAATTTCATAATTCATCTAAAAATTATAAACAATGAAGAAGATATTAAAATGATTGTGGTCATTTTCCTGGTAATAGAAGAAAATGGGAAGAATTGTTTGATTTTAATCCATGGGAGTGGGTGGTGTACTTGGAAAATGGGGATAATTACCATCTATGCACCATAAAAGTCTCTTCCTACTTATAATTTATTGTCACCCCCTTATATGATTAGTATATAAGGTTTTTGTGGTCCACATATAGAAGCTCTATACAATAAAATTGATAAATAATGACGAGTGAGTGAAATTATTGTGAAGGTGAAGGAGAGGGATAACCAACGATGGCTAGAGGTGGGGGAGATTATAGTGATAGTCAGTGAGGTAGATTGAGGAAAAATATGATCTCTTCTACACACCGTTCAAACAATTTTGGAAAATAAAAAAAATATGTTTATGGAGTGGTGAATCACAAGTGATCACATAAATTGTATTTTGGAAGTGTCAAATCATTTGAGATGATTAAGGGAGAGTAAAAATAGATATTCTATTCTGTGAGAGCTTCAATTATGTGAGTGAGAAGAACTCTTCTAGGGTTTTATTAAATTTATTGAGAAGAATTTTATTGATTCTTTAAAAAAAGCACTTGTAAAAGGTTCTTTTATCAGTACTAAAATAATTGTGGTAGATATAACTGATCATTATCAATGATTTCTTAGCACTAATAGAGACATAATTTCTATAATTTAATTAATATAATTAATTTTTTTAAAATTTATATAATTATAATTAAGTATAAATGTATATAATAATAAATAAATATTTATATAATTGTAAATATACATAATGAAATCTAAACATGTAATTATAAATATAATAAAAAAATTATAAATAAATATAAAAAATTATAAAAAAATGTATATGGGGTTTAGATCATTTTATGATTTGGAATATTCCCCATATTATCATTCTGGTGGGATGATGGATCAAGTCCTATCAAAACATATTGTTGGCCGATTACAAAAAATACGATACAAGTGGATGAATTTTGAGGCATGATTTAGGGTTTGAGATCAGTGGATGACATGGCCTAAGATGACCAATGAAGGTAGTCAGTAGGTGGTGAACATAGGGTGTACTAGGGGACTTGGTGTAGCAGACGACGATGTGTGGCAAAAGTAGACACAAAATATCTCGATGTAAATGACGACGCATGGTGGAGGCTGTGGGAGGCGACCCTGGGTCCATGATAGGTAGAAAATGGGAACCCATTAGTGGAATTTGTGGTGATGATCTAGGGGAAGAATGCAGTCGGTGGATGTTATGGGTGTTTGGATAGCCGGTGGAGCTGGAGTTGACAACAATAGGGAGGAGGAATTGCAGCGAACATCAAAAAAAATATAACGTTGTGATGCAGAGGCTGTATTATGCTTTGGGATTGAAAATGTGGGCCTTCAGGCTATTTAATAAAGGGACCTTGATCTTTTAATATATAAATAAATAGGGCTGGAAGGGTGGGTTATCCCTTGGGGGTATATGGCCTATCTTTCCAGGCTATGGGGATGAAGTGTGTATGTGCTTTGTTGTAATTCTACCACCAATAATTAATATATATAATTATAAATAAATAATTATTTATATGGCTAAAAACATATTTGTGGGATTATAAATATGAAGATATAAATATTTTTATCGATATATATTAATATTTATAATTATAAATAAATAAATTCAAATAATTACATATATATAGCTATTTTTTAAAAGGTGGTGGCTAAAGCCTCTTATTATTATTTAAGAAAAGTCATATTTTTTTCTGGGTAGTGGGAGACCCATTTTATATCCCGAAGTCCCGAGCCCAAAATACCTAAATACAAGGCTTGAAATCCCAATTTTTGGCCCAAAAATCCCTTCAGTGAACAATACTGCTACAATACCGAGTCAGTACAGAACCTGCTACAATACCACCGCTATAGTTCCTACTATAGTGCCTCTACCGTTACAGTGTCTCTACTGCAATAGTTCCACCATTGCTACAATACTGCTATAGTTCATATATAGTAACACAAAAATTTGTCCTAGACCGGATTTGATCCTCGGTCTTTTGGATGCCAAGCAGTAGCCTGTATCACTTGGGTACATGCTCCTTGAAATAATTATATATATTTGTATAACTACACATATTTATATATTTAGTAATAAATAAATATATTTAATTATAATTACAATAAATAATTTTATTATTTGATGATATTTATTGGAATTATATATACATATATAATTATAAATATTTGTGTATAATTATTAATATAATTATATAATTATATATCTATATATATTAATATATATAATATGTATAATATAAAAATATATATTTATAAATATATAAAATATATTCACTTTTTCAATTCTCAAAATGGTGTGAACCATATGCTAAACAACCTATTATCCCAAAAAATTATTTAATAAAAAGATAATGATACAGGTGAGGGTTTGTGACGTGAAGACCAAACTAAACATGCCATATGATCCAAAAAGAGATGATATAATAGACCATTACTAAAAAAAGGGAAATATTAATCAACTTCAACCACAACATCATGAGTGACATACTCTTCTCCACATTGGGGTGACCCATGGACAACCACGATCATCATTTACAATGTCCTCTTTATCCCCCAAATCCTCAAAGTCAAAAATATCATATGATTGAACTCCAGCACCAATCCCATTCAAAATGAAGTCTGGTAAACCATCCACCTCAGGTGATGAAACCTACATATGCTCCATAACATGTGGCACCTTAGGTGAACCATCAACCAACAAGTGGTTTAATTGTCTTATGGTTACTACTATCTAGCATTTCCACTCCACTAACTCAGCTTCTCCACATTTTAGCTTCCCAAATTGTCTTTTTTGAGGCCCACTGACCCCAGTAACTCATCATAGGGTTGAGTAACAACCTCAATGGCCTTGATGAGGTGTTTTAATTAACTACTATCTCATGTTTAGAAGCTATCTGCATTAGCAGTGTCTACTTAGTAGCCCCCATATCCCACTCCAATTTTGTTGTATCATCATCCAATAAATAGAAACCTTTTGAATCCAAATAGATAGTACCCACAAAAGACTATATTTTAAAAATTTCTCGAAATTTTGTCTTATTAAAAACTTCAACCACCTCCACATTAAAAGGTACACCTAGACTCTTCTTGACATATTCTTTATTGAAAATACTAAAATTAGGGGTGCTGATCAAGACAAACATAGTAAAATAATTTGTAGTAGTATTCGAAAGCTAACTCCTACTGTTCTCCATCCCAGCACCCAAATATCCATTATCAGAATAGGAATCCAACACTATAGTACCTAAAAAAATTTCCAAAATAATAAAGGGAGAATCGAATTACCCCTGACCTATAACACTAATAACAGGGGAAAATAGGTAGATGTAAAATCCCTCCCAGTGACTTCCCAACCAGAGACATCTATAAGAATGAATATCCACATTTAAATATTGTATCCTACATTGCATCTATATTATCTAGAACCAGATAATTTCTTATAACAACGTTATACATGGAGATTCCATCCGCACAACATCCTGACTATTTACCAGCAGGATTTTTCTCATTCATATCCACCTACTATCCAAGAGAAGATATTCTCTTCTTGTGATAAAATTTAATAACACATGTGTGATAGGAAACCTTACCATTAGATTAGTAAGGGTCTCCAATAATCTTAGTAAGATCTCCATCGGTTGCACTTTCAAGGTGACTATCCTCACTTTTCTCACACCCATCTCCCAATTTAATTGAAGGATACTAAGAGTGAAAAAAATTCCCTACAATATGAGTGGAAATATGTAAATGAAAAAATGCATTAGTCTTATACCCAAAAACAACCTCAGTAAAGGAAAATGGTTGATGATCAACTTCCATTGCATGGCCATCAACACTTCACTCTTGCATTGGATCCTCGAATTATAGGTGTTTATATCACCCATCCATTGTTCTAGAATCCATAGATCCAGTATGTACTTTCTAAATATCTTTTTTTTAATCTAGAAAATCAGATTGAATGATAGTAAATTAGAGTTTACAATCTTCTACTTTATGACCACTCTTCTTACAATTGACACATTTCATCCCCCTTATACAGGCTTCCAGAATATGTCCAATGTAATGAAAATTGAAGGTAAAAATCCATCACATACTTAAACATAATAGATATCTCATATTTAAACTCATTGTCCACAAGAAAAATGGTTTCACTGACTTGAGAATCAGCATCAATTTTCATCAGAACTCTTAATAAATTACCATACCTTCTGAGAAATATCTATTTATTAAATATAATAGGGATGAATATTGCTGATGTGACATTTGAAAAAATTTGAGGGTGACAAAAGAGTGACACGAGTCCCATTATCTAAATCCATGTTTCAGAGGTTGAATTTTGATATTTTGTAGGGTCAAACATGGGGTTCCATTCATGTAATATTATAGATCCTAGCATAAGGGAAATGAAACCTTAACTCTAGTCCTTCAATTTAAGATATAATGATGGAAAGATAAAAGAAAATTATCCTATACCAATAGATAGGTTCCTCCAAACCTAAAAATTGCAGATCTTGCAATGTCTATTTCTCAAATTCTATAGCTTCCATGAATTGCTGGTACTCTGCAAAATCAGAATCTCAACGATTGAATTCTTACATTCCTCTAGCCAGTCTGGAAAAAAATATACGGTTGGCCTCCATAAATGACATAACACCACTCATTATGATTTTATTTTTTGATAGTTCACCATCCACCCGAGAATCAAAAAAACCTGAAATAAGAATATTTCGCAACATTGGAAGACAAATATCGTCCTAGAATGACTGGAAGTCCATTAAAATTTGGCCCCCTATTTTCAAGATCCTCTTATCCAGCATAGTGCATCACAAACTTCACCAGAGATCAATCTACACCGTCCAATATACCATCAACCTTCTCTAAGGGGTTAACGAACACATATTTTGGTTTGAAGAAGCAATCCAAATGCGACCCCATTGAATCGATGGCATAATAATCAAGCAGAACTACAGAGAGTCTCTCGAATTTATCTCATTACAACCCCAACATTATGTAGATAAATTTATTATAATTTTATAAATATATATATAATTATAATTATAATTATAAATAATTTTATTTATAAATAATAATATTTTAAAATATTTTTATATAAATATATATGTATATATAATTATATAATTATATATGTGCTATAAGTAAATAAATATTTATAATTATAAATATAATAAATATATTTATAATTTAAGTATATTTATTCCAATTTTATAATCAGTTAAGTATTCATTTATTTTTTATAATTTTTATTATAAATAATTATATTTAAAAATATTTATATATAATTAGAAATATATTTACATTCAATACGGTATGAACCATGGATTAATAAACAAAATTGAATAAATATTATTTGTATGAATTAAAAGTTTTTTGAAAATGATATATGATTAATAAAGAAATATTTGTACGAATAAATAATAATAAATTATAAGATTTTCAATAAATATTAAAAACAATAAATTTAAAAAAATGATTAACCAATATTAAAGGAAAGAAATATTAAAAAATAATAAATATAATTTAATTGAAAAAACTAATTTAAAAAATAAATCTCCATTAGATTCACTACATGAACTGTAAATACATACATGAATACTTGAAATATTAAAAAAATGAATTTATACCACTTAATTATATAAATTTAAATAATTTTAAAAATATTACCCCATAATAAATACAAATGAATAAATAATAATCAAATATATTAAAACATATTAAAAATGATACTTGAAAAATAAATAAACATGTATAAACAAAGGAATATTTTCCAAATATATTGTATCAGAATTGAAAAATATAAATTACATTTAAAATAAGTATATGTCGTACATACACATGTACACATGTTATATATATATGTGTGTGTGTGTGTGTGTGTGTGTACATCTCACACAGAAGTCCACATAAACATACACATAAATACATTTGTACATATACAACATCTGTATCTACGCTGACACAAAACACACACAAACAACATAATTCATACACATATATGCACATAGACATTGATATAAATATATAAGTTCAAATATGAAATAATAACAATACATCATATATATATATATGTTGAATTATTAAAAAATATATATTAATATGTAATATTTTTATTAATTATATACATGCATTTTGTAGTTAATGTATAAAAATATACATTAACTTTTTAATATAAATATGATAATTATATATTTATTAATGTTTTTAATGTTTTTATCAATACTAAGAGAAGCGCTAATAAAGATGCACCTTTATCAATGAAAAAAATGCACTAGTAAAGGGTATAATTTTATCGATGTTTTCTAGCATGGATAAAATTAACATTTACAACGCTTTTATGTTGCACTTATTAATGTTACCATTTTATCAGTTCATTATGTTTATCTCTGATAAAAGACAGTGCTGATTAAAATATGATATGTGGTAGTTGATCTACTTTTCCTTTAGAAAAATCATTTTTCAATAAAAATATTATAATTAAATCATAAGAATCATGTAGTTTTTAATCAAGACAATATAAATCATTATATATCATAAAAACATGATTAGTAAGTTTTCATTTTCAAAACCATGGGGTTGAGAAACCAAGAAAAAATATTTTTAAATAATTTTTTTAAAACGTTCCACATTAATTTAGAATAATTTTAATTCATGAAAAATTGATATAGAAAATAACATTCTAATATATCAAATTATATAAAGAGGAAAAAAATAATTATAAAAATATATACCCACTTCTTGATAATATCCTCAGGCAACAAGTGTAACAGGTTTTTAACAACTTGTCCAAATTTATCCATTTGTTTCTACAAATTAATTTTTTTCCTATAACATGCTTTCATTTAGATGGTATAACTAATGTCCAATCATTATTTAAAGAAAATTAATTATGTTCATCATGAATAAAACCAATTCATATAGAATCAGTTAAATCACCATCTTTATTATTAGGAAGGAAATTAGAAATAAAAAAAATTGATCCAAAAATATAAAATATAATTTCTAGTTTTAATAACAGAATTAATATTACCAATAACATTTTCAATATGATGATATTTTTTAATAATCCATGATCACAGATTAGGTAAATAAGGGGTATGATCCCCCTAAATTGTTTCATCGTAATCTTGAGTATTTTCTTCTCAAAAATTTATATCTCTAAACTAATCAAAAATGAATTTTACATTATTTTCATCAAACATAACATGAACATATAATTAAATTACGATATTTTTTTACTATTAAATCTAAAAGATTTAATATTATTATAATAACCACGGATAATACCTTTATCACATTTGGTATCAAATTTATCAAAATTATATTTTTAATTTAAAAAAGAAACCTTACAACCAAAAACTATAAAATAATAAATATTATGTTTTTTATTTTTAGAAAAATCATAAAGAGTTTTATTTAAACAGGTCTAGCCAGAATTTTATTTGAAATTGAACAACAATAAAAAATTTGTTTGGCCTAAAAAATATCAAGGTAAATTATATAGACTAAAAATAGTTCCGACCATTTTAATAAGAGTAATATTTTTTCATTCTACCATAACATCTTTTTGTGTTCTTTGAGTAGAAAAACTATGAAGATAACCATTATTTTCCCAAAAATTTTCAAATTATAAAAAATGAAATTCATCTTCTTTATCACAATGAATAGAAAAAATCCTACAATATTTTTCATTTCGAACAAAATTCTTGAATGCATTAAATAAAGATTATGTATTTTTATTATTATGAATGTAAAAACATTTAAATATTTTATAATATTCAATAATAAATAAAGTATATTTATTTCCTCTATGTATAGATTTTTTGAGTAGGTCTAAATATAGTAATATGTAATAACTATAATGTTTTATGAGTAGTCATTTGATGGATTGGTTTGAATGTGAATTTACATTGTTTTTGTTTTATACAGGCATCATAACCAAGAAGTTATTCTTTATTCAAGTCAGAAAAATGTATCACATTATCATGATTAGAGATATTATTTGAAATTATAAAATTAACATGACCTAATAATGGATGAAAAATAATTTTATCATTCAGAAAAACATTTAAACACCTAACATGTTGAGCATTTAGTTTAGAAAAATCATTTATATAAATATTTTATATCTAATTCGAATACAATAATAAAGATTCATCTTTGAAAACTAAGAACTTATCATTCAGAACAATAAATTCCATTCCCTCATTAAATAATTGAGATATAATACATATATTATTTTTTAATTTTTTAATCCTTCAATATAAAAATCTCAAAAATAATAGTAGAATTAAAAATACTAACTTTACCAAAACATTTGAATTTACATTTAGAATTTTCTCCAAATGTCATATAACCTCCATCACATGTATTGTAAGTCATAAAATTTGATAAGTCTCTTGTCATATTCCTAGATCATCCATATTACATGTATCATATGTCATTATTGATACATCTATGTATTTTTTTTGTACAAAAAATAAATTACTTGACAATTTTGATACTTAGACTACTTTGGGACTAATTGGATGTGTAATAAAATTTTTAGGTACCCACACAGAGTTTAGAAAATTATTTTATTGAAGTATAGGTAAAAATGACTTAGAAATTAGAGTTATTATAAATCCCAAATTCTATTTGAATATTAGAGAATAATCATTTTCATAGTGACAATACACTCCATATTTTTAAACATAAAAGTAGAAGTACAACCATTTTTGTTTTTCAAGAAAAGATATTTATACATTTAAGAAAATCTCATTTCATATCCAATAACAACATTATTTTTATTTATTTTATTCAAAAACATTGTTTTAGGATACTTTTCTCAACCTTTAACAATATTAGACGATCTTTTGTTTTAAGATTATATACTTTGTTTTTCAAATTTTCAATTAAATATTGAGTAAATTTCAAATTGTCATTATATTTTTCATGAGAATTAGAGGAAATGTTTCATTATTTTTCAATCTATTATAAGATAAATTTATTTTTATAAAGTGGTTTATTATGATTTTACATGATATTATTATATAAATTATCATATTTGAAACCATCTTCTCATAAAATTTAAATTACATCATTTTATTCAAAAACATTCATATTTTGATATTATTTTTCAAAATCAGAACATCCAGAATAAAATAAAAAATCACTAACATCATTCAGTGAATCCATGATGCACAAATTCATAAATTTTTTCTCATTCCAAGATTTCTCACTAGAATCTAATTATTTGGTAAAACTGTATCTAGTTTTCAATTCATTTATGTCTTTCATTAAATATTTCTATTTATTCTTCAATTTTTAAAATTCATTCTTGACGTGACATTTATTTCCATACTTGAAATGAGTAACATCTTATTTATTATAATTCTTACTTCCTTTATTATCACCCTTGTGTTTATTATTTTCAAGTTTTTTTCTAAATTGTTTCTTAAATCGTATATTTTTTTTAATTTTTATTCTCCAGTCTTAAAAGAAGCCACACACTCCTTTTCATAATCATATTGATAAAAAATATAAGATTTGGTAAAAATAACATTAACATATTTTAATGTTACTCCTTTTTGTTTTGAAATCTGTTCCTTGGATATGTTCGTCAATTCCAGTTCATATAGAAGCAATGACCCAAGTAGTTCATCAAGAGTGCATTCATTGAAGTTATTAATTTTATCAATGAAAACCTTCTTTTCAGATAATATTCATTTTTGTGCTCATAGGGCTCATTCATGAAGTATATGGTTCTCTAAACCTTATCTATGGAAATTCATTCCAATCGCAATGCCTGTGAATTAGTGGTTTATTTGGTTTAATTTTTCTTCTTCACCCATATTGAAGTATTAAAATTTACTCAAATCATTATAGGCTTAGTTAAAATCAATTTCTATAATGCAATATCTGGGGCTTGTATAATCTTCCAAATCACATGAGTTTTATTACAAGTAGATATATGACTGAAAGAGATTCTATTAACAGTACAATACAATATATCAATACATTTGTAATTTATAAAATATCTAGTAGTGTTGTTTCCTATTAGAGTTTCTTGGAAATATTACTGTAGTGTGTATGATTCTTGTGTGATGAAAAATCTTCAATTCTCAATTGATTGAGGTATTTTTCTATTTTAGACTGATATTAACCTTAATAATTTCCATCAAAGTGTGGTGGCTTCTGAGGGATTCAAGAATTATTTAAATTTAAACTTTTCATCATAAAGATAAATTTCATAGAATGTGTTCTCTAGAACTTGGTTATAACAATAAACTTTAAACTACAGACTATAAAGGGATTGGATAAATTATATAAGGAACAATATTTCATTCCAATCATTTGGAATTAGGAAAAAAATAATTAATCTAAACTATTACTAATAAGGTAAACCATTGATATGGATTGTTATGTCAGAATGGGTAATGGTAGATAGTTTTGAGGGAGGTGAATAGATCTAATAAATTTTTTTAACCAATCAGATTAATTATTT
Organism: Viscum album; assembly: GCA_963277665.1. Classification (NCBI taxonomy): domain Eukaryota; kingdom Viridiplantae; phylum Streptophyta; class Magnoliopsida; order Santalales; family Viscaceae; genus Viscum; species Viscum album. The sequence goes on from OY728151.1 coordinate 477,172,097, forward strand.
AAACTAATTATTAATTTTCGTTAATAGAGTAAATTATAATAAAAAATAAAGACAGAATGTGGGGAATTTTTATATCGGTATATTCCAAATTTGATCTAGTCCAAATATATACTTCTCTATTAGGTGTGAAATATATTGTGCAATTCATGATTATTAATGGGAAAGTATAATCCAATTGTAGAATCTTTTTACACAATGTGGGGGGACATTAATGATTTACTAAAATATGTCTGGGTAGTCACAACCCATATAAAAAAATATTTACACTAAGGGAGTCATAACCCGAATAGTCCTGAATTTAGAATTGGAAAGTCACAACCTATAGAAGAGAGGAGAAAATTATTTTATATGTAAATGCATGAAAATAAAAACATGTGAATGTGAAAGAGATGGGAAATAGTGTTACCGAATCAAGAAACCAAGAAGAAGTAGATGATAAATAAATAAATAATATAATCTGGTTCTTCAGTAATGTGATGTCTTATCAAAGTAGTAGTAGTCATCGATGTTTTCATTCACCTTGATTTGATTTTTAGTAGATGAGATGTTGAATTTACCTGATGTAAATATTCAACACCAAGCCTTGGTTCTCAAAAGGTCCATGATCTTTTGGTTTGTCTTGGTATTTTAATTTTAATTATTTAATGAAGGATTTAAATAAAATCTAAAAATAGTAACAAACCAAACTCCATCTCGGAAAAGCAATTTAATTTCATAATAGATAATTATCTTAGAGAGGGAAAACATGCAATAGAATAATCATAAAAATAATAATTTGAATTAAAACAATTATAGAACAATTTAGGAATATTTGAATTACCTATTAAATAATAATAATAATTTGAGGTAATCGCAAAAAAATCATAAGGTAATTTGACTGTTTTAAATGAAATTTTAAATACATTCTAATTTAATGTATAGTGTAAATATTTAAAAATAAATTATATATCATTAAATGCCACAAAATAAGTTCTAATGAATTTTAGGTCATTAAATAATAATTTTTGAAAATAATACGTAAAAGAAATTAAAATAAAATATAAGATATAAAATATTCCAAATAAATCTTGTATATGTTAAGTACAAATAGTGAATAAATTTAATCCACATTTAAAACTATTTAAAATATTTTCAAGACACATCTAATGACACATATATATAATATTATTTTTATAAAATACTAAAACACTTAAAACTATAATAATTAACATGTAGTTAATTATAATATAAAAATGATGATAAATATATCATGTTAAAATATTTTATTTTAAAAAAATAAATTCTTGAACAATCCTAGCATGCAAAATCTTGTTGCGGTCGGTTTACTAACCATGTCACAATAAGTTGATATTACACGTGGTCACTTTTTATATCATATAATCCCTATACTAACAATGAATAATTAAAGATAGGTAGATATACTTAATGTAATATTACTATATTATTTTAGTGACATTATTATGTGAAGGTGAGGTGAAAATATACGGTATGAGGTGACTATACATTAAAAATCATGATAAAAGGTCTATATAGAATACCTTAATTGGTTCATTCTAGCATGCAAGGTTAGATGTGGTCTAGCTCTATTTGAGTTCCAAAAAAAGTCTACATTGATATTATATATCAGTAATAATGAGATACAAACCATTTATTTTCTATAGAGAAATAATGTGAATATGGAATATTAATTATGATTAAAGGATACACAATATCTAATTCAATGTAGATTGTATGAAGAAGGTGATATGGTTTTATGTTGGAAGGAGAAGGTTTAGGTGGACAACAGGTTCATGGTAGGTTGTTTATCACATGTGGAAAAGAGTGGTGGGACTATAATAGGATGTAATTGGTTTAATGGTAATGTTATTTTATGAATCACTATAACCTAATATGAAAGCATGTTAGGTTTTCTTAAGATTCACATGAGATGAAAATTGTGAGAACAGAAAAATCTATAACACTTGATATATCAAAACATCAACTAATTTTTACCTCAAATAAACATCCTAATTTTTATTTGATGAAGGTTAATATAATGTAAATAATTTCTGTATCATTTTAATGGATCAAATAATACACTATTCTAACTTATATAGCATGTTACAGATCGGCATATAGAGGAAAAAATTATTTAAAAACTCCATAAATATAATGATACTGTTACAGATATTCGACATATTTTTAGGAATACAAAATAATTTATATACATTCATTTATTTTAATTAAATATATATATGTTTTTTTATATTAAACTCATAAAATATAATCTTATTATGATATGTATCAAAAAATAATTCATTTAAATAAAAAAGATTTTGAATTCTAGATAATCTAGTATTCAAGAATAGTTGCATGATTTTTGGGAAATTTTTAAACCACATTACATGAAATCTAAATTTCCATTTAGTTTAAGGAAATTCACATAAATTTTTTGGATATCCAATGTAAATTTTTGGGTGAATATATGATATATATAACTAAATTTATAATTAAATAATTAAAGGAAACTATAAATAAGTTTAAACTGAAAATTATTCTTCAATCCAATACCACACAGCATGTTCGGACCATATTGAAATTATTAAAGATAGTTATTTATACATTGTATTAGTTAAACTAAAGTTATATAATATTTTTATATTTCATATGAAATTGGTTTTATAAAAATATGATGAATATAACTAAATATATAATAAAAATCCAAAAGGTTGTAAAATAGTTTTCCCCATACAATAATAAGAGGGTTTGTAGTTTTTAATAAAAAATAAAAATAACTAAAAATACTCCCAAAAATCATTATTTGTTTGAAAATTTCTCTATTTTATGATGATACTTTTCGAAACCTAGGAAAATACACCAATGATTTCTTAAATCGATTTGGCAAGGTACACCCTAAAAAATTTTCCATTACCATGAGTACAAAATGAAAACTAACATTGGTTGAAATTTTTATGATGGTCAACAACAAGAATTATAAATTTATTATTGGTATCCTACATTCACCAAATGTGACCCAATAAAATATCATGCACAGTGTTCTTCTTTGTACTTATTATTAATCAAATCCAAATGAATCAAATCTAAAATCCGTAAAAAGTATTTTTTTGTTATTTGGAAGGAAACAAAAAATTTGGAATGTTTGAACAAAAATGATCATTTTTTTATTATATTATTTTTATAAATATCATTTTGTAGGATCCAACTATATAGGAAAAGTACAAGTGGGACTTTTCACTTACATGGAAAGTCCGTAGTATGAAACAGAACTCAGTTTCTCTTTCTATGGGTCAAGAGAAATACATAGCCATCAAGATTTGGGGATTGAAAATAGTATAGATGAAAAAAATTGTCCTATATTTATGGAATAAATTTTATAATATCCATATCAATTTTGATAGCACTAGTGTTATTAATATCCCTAAAAATTCCACCCAACACTCATACAAAATACACATTATAATTAGATACTATTTCTTAAGAGATCACTTCAAAAAAAATTATATTATTAGAATTTATTAGAGTGGAGAATAAACTCAAAATTATTTTCCATAATCCTCTATCCCTTTGTCATTTAGAATTCATTATAGTTCAATTATTAATGGTTCAGTTCTTAAATTATTCATTTTTCTTACAGTTATCTTAAGATATTTTTTTAAAAATTATTTTTCAAATTATCATTATTTTATGTTACATACTATTAAATTAAGAATGTATTATTTTATCTTTTTATTTATATATTTTATATAATCCTTTATATAATAATTTATTTCATTCTTATAGGATCAATATTTTATTTATTATTTTGAAATGTTTTTTAAGAGACATCATTTGTTTTCAAATTAATTTTTTCTTTTGAAATTGTATTATAATATTTTAAATTATAAAAATCTATTTGTAAAAGTAGGTTTTTTATAATAATTTAACTTGAATTAAAATTTTCTTCTTTGTTATTTTTCTTATGTGATAATGTTTTTATAACAAAAATATATTTTTTTTAAAAAATTCATCTCTATCAATGGAATATTAATGATAAGAAATAATATAATAATTTAAATTGTATATCTAACCATTGTTCTTGAGTTTTTATTAAAATAAAATCCCATGAATGGATGTTTCAAATGTATTCCTTAAAATTCAAAGGACTATGTTCTTCAATAACATTCAATATTTAAAAATTGTAGTTTAATAGAATGATCTTCTGGTACAAGGTATGCACATATTTTATTTTATTCCATTAAAATTTTTTCATCATATTTTTTTCATTCTTATATATAATTATTCATATTTTAACTTTCAGATCTCTCTAAAACTCTAATTATTAAAGGTTATTCTTATGTTAAGGTGTGTTTTCGGAATCAATTTTGATTTCTATCTCTTGAACATTCTTTTCAAAATTCCTTTTTTAATATCCCCTGATTGTTTCTTCAAATAGTCCATTAGTTTCTCTTTATTCATCATATTCTTCTCTTTTTTGTAATCACAATATGATATAAAGATGAGTTTTTCACAAAAGGGTATAAATTTATCAAAAAAAATTATTCAATAATGGATATTTGTTTATTAATTTTTTAAAACATTAAATATGGTGAAATGGTTCAGAAATATTTCTTTTCAAAGGGGGAAATTTTTCCTAAATGTGAATATCACTTGATTTTTTTTCAAATGACGAGTTTAAACATTTATGTTTTGTGTATTAATATATTATTATTATTTCTATATGTATTATTTAAAAAATTAATATTATTGAATATGATTGTAAATAATGATTATCAATGTTATCTTATTCACTCTATTTTTTCTTAATCTAACTATTTTATGTTATGTTTTTATGATCCTCAAAATGGGAGAGATCGTTCTGCCTATATCTCTCATGGTGTTTTCATGAATAACAAAATTCTCATATATTTATTAAGTTTTCAGTAATTGGATAGCATTTTCTTATTGAATACCATGTGATAAAATTCTTAATATTTTGATGAACCTTTGAAGTCTTGTTAATGGATTTAAATATAGAGACCCATATTTTCATAAAAAAATTCATCTTATTATATGAATATTCAATACATTATATTATCATCTATTCCAAATTCTTATAGTTTTAGTGTATTTGTAATATCTTATACAGAATCATCTTCTCCATAAGAAACATATACCATCTCCAACTGAGATATTCACAACTATCACCGTTTAGGGAAATTTTAAATAGAAAATCATTATTTATATCTGTGGAAAGGGGAACACAATAATGTGTGAACTCAGACTCTCAGTAACGGTAATCAAGGGAGATAATAGTTGTCATTTCAGAATAACATGAGTATAAGGGTATGGGAACTTTGTTATAACCTTTGAAAACCATACATAGCATATAATATACCATAATTCAGAGTCATGGTATAAAGACTGGCAGTTCAAAGGATATAAATCATGATGGAATCACATGACATATTCCAAGATACTATAATATTTTCTTAATAGATAAGTTCATTGCATACAAAAAAGAATATAAAATAATTTACTTAGTCAAGGATCATTTCTACGACTATCTTAGTGAAATGGGTTCACTTTGTAGTCTATATTATCCTTATTCAAGGTTCACTAACAAAGATATCATTGTGGATAGAGTTCCTTAATAAACTAGGTTTACTATTCATTCCAATACCTATTATTTCATGAGATATCCATCATTAACCAGTGAGTTGTATACAAATATTTATGTAGAGAAATTAAGTATATAATGAAAACCATATAAATTTATTCTACAACATCGTAAAACAATCATCATTTTATAGGAACATAAACCATGGAAAGGAAAGGGGTTTCAGAAAAATTTCATCTTTTCATCATATAATAACACACTGAAAATAAATGGGTTTCATAAAATTGTCATCATAATAATCATAATCCCATCATGGAAAGAATAAGGAAAATATTATTTCATAATATCCTTAATAAATCATAATTTACATCACGTAATTTTATCCCAAATGAAAATTCCTTTAAAATATCACGAGAATATTTATTAAGGAAAATACCCTTTTTATGTTGAAATACATAATTTAAAATGAAAAAAAAAACAATATGTCAAAGAATTTGTTCTGAAATATCCATGGAAAATTTTAAAGGAATCTTTAGAGCTTTCAATTTTAATGATTCTGAGAAATATCATTCATTCCATGTGTGTAAAAACAATGATTCCCTTCATATTTTTTGTAAAATGTTAACAGTACCTCATTCAGAAAATGGCAGCAAATTTCATTTAAACCATTTTTAAAAAAATCTAATACATGGTTAATAATTTATTTAAACATTCATGGGATAATTACCAAATAATATTTATCTTTTTTAATGAAAACATGGACATTGATGAAAAAGACTTCTGGATAAAGGTAAAATAATGATTATTTTTCATAAAAACATTTTCCCTATCATTTTAATTACCAATGACTGGAAAAATTCAATATGGACTTAAAATTCTACGATTTAATAGTGTTGAATAAAATTAAACAGATTTATAAATAATTTATATAAAATTTCTTCAATGGAAATTCAAGCATTATGAATTCTTATTAAAATATGATTGAAACATAAGTCCATTACCACATTGGTATGTTTTTAATTTCTATCCCTATAGATGTATAAAATAAAATTAAAATTAAAATATCTTAAATGTAATTATATATAAGATATAATATGAAAAAAGTTAATAATTACACATCATTAAATAAGATAGCGGTAGAAACATAACATATGTCTCAAAGAATACATGTTTAGATGTTAAAACCTCAAAAAATTCAGAAAAATATCATAAATGGGGAAACCTTATATGTATTTTTAAATCCTAAATATTTTCTTAAAAAACATCTAAAAATAAATTCATGTTCAGTATATATACCACAAAAGGGGAACAATGGGTGAATATGGCATCTATGTGATCAAAATAAAAGTGAGATAAGAATCCCTAACCTCATGTATTTCCTTTCATTGTTTGTGTTTGAACCTCCAATAATATTTATTTATATATTATACCTTTATTATAGAGACATAATAATATATATCTTACCAAATATTATTTACTTATAACATCTTATCACACTTTTATTAAAAACACATTATTAAAATGAAAGTTCTACGGGATAACATGTTCATTTTTCAGGAATGTTTGGGTTCAGAAGTCTTGGTAGCTAAACATTGATTATGGTTACATTATATAAATAATATTAATCATGTTTTTATTATAATATATAATAATTATATAAAATAATATAAATATTCAAATAAATCAGTGAAGAAAAAGGAATTGCCTCTCTTCATGGATATAGTAGTCCATACATAAGCATGATTAATGATTCCATTTTTCAATGAATAGTTATCAATAAAGGTTTATAATGATTCAATTTTATAGAAACATAATAATATAATAGTTATCATATATAATAATTAATTCTGTCATTATAACCATCAATGTGACGTGGTGGCGGAAAATAAAATTCATCGTATCATGGAGGTGGTAATCCAAATATACAAACGAGAAATGTTTTCATTTAAAATACGATGGAAATTAGGTCGGTAATGGTTGTAACATTAGAATAAAAAAAGTTAAATACATTTCAAATGCATAATTAATTTTTTTCTAATAGATAAAATAGATTTATATGTGGTATAATCAGAAATAAAATTTAAATTACATGGTTTAGAGTTATTCCTCTTCATTAAGAAACCTATTTTCGGTTACACCTTAATCCTTGAAAGGATGGTATTTTTGAAATCAAATAATCTCTATAGAGTGGTGGAGGAATATAAGAAGGTGTTATGGTAGGTATTGGATGAGATATAAGGATCAAAAGGTTTTAGGAAGATAGGAGAATAAGTTCCCATTATATGTGAGGTGAGGGACACTTTTAGAATCATCAAATTTTGTATATAATGAAAAGAAATAATTATATTTGGAAGATCAGTATTTCTCACTATTCAGTTAAAAATAAATCTTTTTTGAAAAATCATAAAAATTTACCATAAATAAATATATATAGTCTGAAATATTAAGTGATTTTTATCTTATAAATATAAATTCTTAAAGTTACATAAATTAAATATAATTCCTTAACACAAAATGAAATAAATATCACTTTTGATGTCAATTCATTTTAAAGAATAAAATGAGATTAAAAAAATTATTTCTTCTTTAGTAGTCATTATTTAATTATTTTTTTAAGTATAACTATTATAAATTTATTTTATTATGTATTTAATCAAATTTATGCCCACTAAATAAACAAATAATTTATAATGATAATTGTATAATATTTCACAATTAGATTAATGATCAGGGATTCTATTTAAGAATTTTATCTCGCCTCTTATTAGATTAAACTAATTTTTAGGGAGCTACATTATCTTAAAACCCTTTAACAAATTATTCCCTCACAATTTTATCTACATCATTTAATATTCAATATTTGACAATATTTTTTTGAAACTGCATACTGTACAGAGGGATAATGAATCCTCATTTTAAATGGGGAAACTGAGAAACATAAAGGCTACCTGAAATAACATATGATTAGATTCCCATATAAGGAAAAAATTTATGGGATCTAAAATTGAATACAAAAACGAAAACAATAACATATATCAACTAATAGAGAGTGATAAAGGACATGGTCATGATAATGTTAATGACCAATAAATAATAAATTCTTGAGGGGTGAAAATTCCTTTAATTCATTAGAAATGAATGTAAAAGGATAAATTATTTTATTTCAAGATCTTTTTCCTAAAGTTGTGGTAGTTTGATTTATTAATATATAGAAAATGTGAAATTGATCTTACATTATTTCGTTCTCTTTTATACGCATGATTTATTCATTTTATGGTGCTTTGATGAATCTCTACTTCATCTATTACTCTAAGAAATAAATATTCAAGTTGCATTTTTCATTCCCACAACAATATAATTAACATTTTGAAAATAATATAATCCATAAAATAATGAAATCTCATTCCCCTTATCTCTATATATTTATCAAAATCAAGATTATTAGAATAGTTTATCCAGTATAGAAAAATCATAATTTAAACTCTAAAAATTTTACCTAAAGATAATATTAAACCATTTCATAAGTAGGTAATAATAAATCCCTTCCAAAATATGCCTGACCAAATTCAAAATCAAAAAATATAGAGTGAAGGTCATTAAAATTGCAAAATAATTTAAATGTAAATCCCCCAAACAATAGAAAATATATCTTGATATCGCATACAAAATATTTCAGTACCTTGATATTATATTGTCTTAAATTGTGGTAAAAACATGAATCATCATAAAACCTCAATGAAACCAAATATTATTACAAAATATTTACTCAATCCATATTACTAAATTAAAATCACATACTATTGAATATATTCTATAAATCTGAATATGAGGTAAAATTCACCAAAGATAACATAAATCACATTTTCATTAAACCACAAATCAATTCCAACATCATTAATACTATTTAGTTTTCTTTATCAATACCAATCATTTCATTATACAAAATAAAAAATATTATATTAGAATAGGGAAAATATTAAGGGTTATATAAAACATAACCATGTATTTTCTAAAAATATATCTTTACCACTAAATCAATTTTCTTTGATATTGATACAATTCAACATATTCTTGAAAATACATAGAGAAAAATATTATTGAATATTAATTACTTATTTAATTTTTATTATTACAATAATATAATTTATAAAACACTTATATAATGTAATTCTTAGATCCAAAAACGTCATAAAATTAATAATTCTACATTAAAAATTGGTATAACATAATCCCTTAATTGATGATGTAGTTAACCCTTGGAGTTGGGGATTAACTCAGTTAATTCCCTAGTTACCCACACAAAATACCAAAAATTATTTTGAAAATTTTTGCACTATGACCTTCATTTCAACATATAAAACATATTCCCACTCATTTGATACATAATCATGGGTTCTTTTTCCCACATTCCTTATATGAATACAATTTAACCTTCTTTTCTCTAATGTGATTATCACATGAACTTTCATAAAATTACCTCCTACTTTTATTTAAGAAGTTAAGATACTCAATAATGTTTATTTTGTTAATTATATATCATGATAGATAATTAGTCATAATAAGATGGTTTTACCTTAGATTCATATTTCATCTTGATTCCCATGAGGAAAATTATTTCATTATCCATTCAATTCATAATTCAATTGAATCATCTTTGTTTTGGAAATTTTTTAAAACCAAATATCATGGTGTAAGAAGAAATAAACATCATGAGAGATCATGATAAATCATTTATATAATTTCTAAATCATGACACCTTATTTCTAATATAGGAATATTTTAGTATATCCTGGTCCTTAATTGGTTATAATCTATTCATATCATTCATAATGTATTAAAATGGAAATGCTCATTCCCCCAAGAATATCTGCCAAATTGGAAATCTAGTTATGCAGTAAGGTCACACTCACCATGCACTAGAATAATGGTTGAGATATACTCAACCAACACTTTTTGAGTTCATTACCCCCACGTTCATATTTTTAAAAACCACGTACAATTGTAACATTTTAATTGGGATTCATTTCTAGGAAAACCAAAAATATATATACACTAGTTACACTTTATGATTTTTTACAATACATAAACTAATCCCAGGGTTTCTTACCATGGGTTTTCTAATCCGAACCTCCAATGGATTACAAAACCCTACATTGATACCATCTATAGTGACCCATACTTTTTATATATAAATATTACATCATATTTTACGTTTATTCAAGATGTAACATTACGATCCATGCAAAAATAATATAATATTATATACATTGGATAGATGGATACATATAAAACATATTAAAAAGGGATATACATCATCAACCACTTAATTATTAACAATAAGAAATATTCATATACATATCATACTTAAAATATTTCTTTATATCTTGGGGAAGGGAAACATAATAAATGGTTAGCTAATAAGCATAGTAAGGGTAAAAAAGAAAGATATAAATATCATTTAAGCATAGATGATTACAAAAGTATTATAAAATACACAAAACATTTTGTTACCATACCGAATATACCATGGATCACAATCAAGAGTCGGGGCATAAATCATTGTAGTTAAAAGGACTTGAATTATAAAAAAATCAAAGGGAATAAGCTATTAGAACATTACATTAACATAAGACATAAGATTATGACATAAACATAATCATATAAAATCATTTAATTAGTCAATTATCATTTTTAGTACTATAATAAATTTTTGTCTCACACTACATTACATCATATATTTAGTAATGTTTTACTCCCAATACTATCATAGTAGAATAATTCCCTTACTTAACAAGGTTCTCTCCCTATTCCAATCCTTATTAACTCACGAGATACACATCACTACCCTATAAATTAGAGGGCTATATAATTACAAGATCATATATAATATATTTAAAAACATAAATATGTGTTCCATAATATCATAAAACATTTATCATATCATTGTAAAATAACTCATTGAAAGGAAATGAGTTTCATAAACCATTCATTGTTTCATCATAACATATACATTGTAAAATAAATGCATATCATTAAAATAAAATACACATAATCATAAACCATTTATATAAATAATATACATTATTTCATTATATCATACCATAATTTATTCATAATTAACATCAAATCATGTTACCATAGATAAATTTTACTCCTAAATTTGAATGGATAATTTCATGAAGAAAATACAATTTTCATATTCATATACCTTGTTTTAAATATTTAAATTTAAAAAATTTTGTGAACAAAATATTATATTAAAATAACCATGGGAAACTATAAAGGAATCTATAAATCATTGAGTGGTCACAATGATTGTATATTCCCATCATGTCATGTACATTAAACCAAATAATCCTTTCAGAATTTTGGTAAAATACCAAAAGATCCACATTTATAAAATTAAATGAAGATTTAGTTAAATTTTTCAAATAATAATTAAAAAATCGGTAAAAATGACATTAAAAAATCATGAGAGAATATTAAAATAGTATTGGAAATATTTTATTATGAACATGGACATGAAAAAAAATATTGACAACCAAAGGGGTAATACTATCTATTTTTATCAAAATTATTTTCAATATAATTTTATGTAAAAAATATAAGAAAATGTTATCAATACTTGAAAATTAAATGAATTAATAGTTGATAAACAATTATTGGGATTTATTATATATGTTTAATAATATTTCATCAGTGGAAATTCAGTCATAAGAAATCCCGATTAAAATGGGATTGAAACATTAATCCCTTACCACAATGGTAAATTTTGAATCCTAAGCCCCATGAAGTAATAAAATAAAATTATACATTAAATATCTTGAAAATTACTATTTTAATGATATTACATGAAAAGGTTTAGTACTTACATGTTATAATAGAATAGAGGTGCATAACATAACATATGACTCAATGATGATAATTTAGGATGATAAATTCTAACCATATTTAATCAAAACCTTATGAAATAGAGACAAATATATGGATTAAAAAAACAAGGAAATAATCAGAAAATAAAATCATGGGAATTATATATACAAAATAAGGGAAACAAATGGTGAATATGTTGTGTATCTCACAGATATAAAAGTGAGATGAGAATCCCATACCTCATGCATCTTATTTATTTCTAGGTGTTTGAACCACCTTTATAATAAATATTAATTTATATTAATTTATTATAGAACCTTACACACTTATATATAAACATATACTATTTACTTATAAAATCTTAACTCATTTTTATTATAAATTCCTTATTAAAATAATTTTTCTGGTGATATCTACTTAGTATCTCTAGTTAGTTTCATTTTGAGAGTCATGATCCATATAAATTGATCAAAGATCAATCATATATATAATTTTAATAATTTCATGACTATAATATTTAATTATAATATAATATTTTATAACTATTCATATAACGTGGTAATGGAAAATGAATTTAATCACTTCATAGAGATGGTAGTGCATACATATACAGGAGTGAGGATTCCATTATTTGATGGATGGAAAGAAATGAAGGTAAATAATTATTAAAATTAATAAATTCCTAATAAAATAATATGAAATATATATAATTAATAATTACATAATTATAACCGAAAATGTATAGTGGTAATGGACAATGAAATTCCCGGCTTATTGGAGGTGGTAGTCCAAACTTATGCATGAGTGATTGGTCCCCATATAATTAAAAGAAGGTGCTAATGGCTGTTAACTAAAAATAATATCAATTTAGTATATTTAAGATACCAAATTCAATATATTATATTTTAAACCATATATTTAGAAGTTTTAAAAGATGAAATAAATTTCAAAGTACACAATGAGTATTTATACATCATCATTGAGAATCCACTTTTGGCTTAACGCTTTAATATTTTAGGGATGATTTTTTATCTAGAGAAAAAGCTATATGATGTGGGTAAGGATTCTAGGAGAGTATTATGGTAGATTTTTTCTAGGTTAGAAGGCTAAAAAGGTGTGAGGAATAGAAAAAAAATGTTCTATTTTATAATTGAGAAGTGGGGCACTCATGGAATTACTTAAAGAATTTAATTGATATAATTAAATTATCTAGTTAAAATGGATCCAAATTGATATATGTAAAATATAGGGTGTGTATAAAGATAAATAAACTCATAAAATAACATTTAAACAATTTTAAGTTAATCTTTAACCCTTATATTATTTTTTTATCCCCCCATTAATCATCTTAAAAATTACCTCAAAAGCATAGTTTTTTTACTCTTTAAGGGTCAAGAATGATACTGTAAAAAGAAAAGTGACTCATAAGTGGATGATGGTGTATATTTGAAACCACATAACATTAAACAAATAAAATATTCTATTTTTATGAATTTTAAATCATTTATTAAACTATTTTTATTCTAAAATATCATTATTAATTTATTGGCACTGTTCATTTACTTTGATTTTAAGGACATCATGATAGTTATTGAATTAAAATATAAAGCATTAAAAATCCATAATATTTTATATTTATCTATTAATTTCATGGAAAATAATAATTCACTTAAATTTTTTAACTTTTAATATTTCTAAAATAAATTATTTTATTTTTATATTAATTGAATAATCACATTTTTGGTGTTCCCTATATATTAATGAAAATTATTCAATAACTAAAAATTAAACATAAATCACTATGGAAAAAATAATTTATATTTAAAATAAATATTTACCGTCAAACATATCCTCTTTTTTTGATTATGTAAATAGTTTTAGATATATTAATGACAAGAGAGAGATATTTTGAATTTATTATTTTCTTAAAATAATATGCTAACGAGACTATACCCAACTGTAATAGGCTCCTACTTGGCATCCAAAAGACCCAAGATCAAATCTGAGTAGGGCTGAATTTCCAGGGTACTGTAGAAGTGGCATACTATAGTAGCTGTGACACTTTAGTAGCGATGAACTATAGAATGAAATATATCGGCGGTGGTACTATAGAATGTATCATAGTAGCATAGATACTGTATTAGTGCTAATCCCTGAAGGGCTCCTCAGAACCAAAATGGGATTTCATGCCTTATATCCAGGCCACTTGGCCTTAGACCTTCAAGCTATTTAATGGGTCTCCCTCTACCCAGATAATATGTGGTCTTTATTTTAATTATAAAAGGAGGCTTCGACCCCAACCTTTTTAAAATATTATAATTGTTATAATCAAACAAAAGTGGAACCAATTTTCCATATCCTTGAAACGATGATGATTATGGAAAAACTCCATTAATATGATATGTTAAAAGAATGTTTTAGAGATATTTTAAATCCTAATAATAAAACTTTAACCCATTTTTACCCATTTTTACCTTTCCGAGAAGACAAATATTTACTAATGTTACAATTCAGGAAGACAAAAAATAAATGGGTCCTTTTAACCAAATTTGAACCTATTGATTCCAAATATGGGGAAAATTTTTATTATTAAATTCTTATATTTTTTTTAAATAAAATGTAATTTAAATTCATAAAACATAATGAAAAATAGTTTTTAGTGTTATGTCTTTAAAATAATAAAAATTAACTTATGTCAAAATAATGAAAATTACTGATTAAAAAAGAATTAACCAGATTATTATAAATAAATGGACCAATTTTAACTTTGATACTAAAGAAAAAAAATATAATGGGTCTTTATAATTACTTTTCTAATGACAATAAATGAAAGTATATGAAAATTCGGTATTTTTCCCTATGCACTGAAAATTTAATCATTTCATAAAAATACCAAAATTTACACAAAATTTAATTCTAATATTATGATATAAAAATTATGTTTGTTTTATAAAATAGTTTTTTTAAAAGTGTAAAAAAATAATTATAATTTCATCACACAAAATATGATAAAAATCACTTTTGAAGAAACTGTATTTTGGAAGCAATAAATGAAATTACTAAAAACAAGTGCATTTTCCCTAATCATTAATAAATAATTTTATATTAACTATAAATATTATAAATATATTTCATATCTTTTTACTAAAATTAATACCCATTAATCCAAAATATAGGCTATAATTATATTTTTATAAATTCATTCTGTTATAAAAAACTTCAATGAATTTTCTTAAGATTGTTATATATATTAGAAAACATGGAATCATATTTTATTAATTGTTAAAATTATTCATTTAATTTAGAAATATTTTGATTTTGAGTTTGGAATAGGATTCAGAACAAAAATAATATTATCTATAATCCTTAACCTCATTTAACAAATCCTTGTGTCACAAGTTAGAAAATTATTTCTCATTTCTAGATTGTTCAATAAAATATAATTCTTCATTTTAACTCTCTCTATTTGTTAATTCATTATTTATTTATTTTTTTATTTGAATTTATTCTTCTATTTTGGGATGTCATTCCTGAAATTCCATTTTTTCTATACTCAAAATAGGTAAAATATAATTTATTTTAATTCATACTTCATTTTATATCACCCTTATATTTATCTATTTGAGGGTTTCTTCTAAATCAGTTCTTAATTCATCTTTTTTTCATTCTATTGTAGAATATAGTCTGAAAATGATCCATATCTTATTTTCTACTATCCAATAGAAAAAAATCAGAAGAGTCATAATAAAATGCAAAGAAATATATAAACACTAAAACTTTTTGTTGTTGTCCCTCTTCAGATATGTTCTTCAGTTACATTTCACTCTGAAGTTGTAATACAATTAATTCATTAAGATTGAATTATTTTAATTTCTTACATTCATCAATGGAAACCTACATTGCATTCCATTTTTTGTTAGTTCGTATAGGACTCATTGACCAAGTATGGGTTTATCTAAGGCTTATCTAAGGGAATTCATTCCATTCAAGATCCTTGTTAGTTAGTGGAACATTTTATTTCCCATTTCATTTTCATCTATAGTTATGACTTGCTACTCCATCTAAAGCATTCCAAGTTCTGTTTTAATCCATTTTTTTATATAGGTATAGTGACTTGTAGAATCTTCAAAATCTAGTGAGTTGTATTAAAAGAATATACAGGAATAAGAAATCCTATGTTAATAGTAGATTATAATACATTCAAAAAAATTAATTTAAAACATATCTATTAGTATCATTTCCTATAAGAGTGTCTGCATCATCTTCTGGTATAGTGTTTGATTTCTCCATGATTAATCAGTGTTAAACTCTCATTTCATTAAGGCATTCCTTTATTAAGAACCTCTAGTAACCAAAATAACTCACATCAATCTATGGTGGATTCTGAGGGATCCATACATCATTTACATTCACCCCAAACATCTTAAAAATATTTTCCTTATACTGTGATGTCTAGGAATATGTAATCGTAATAAAATATAAAAAAAATTGTGGGAGGATTGGAGAAATTTCACAAGGAATAATCATTGACACTAATTTTTTGGTATCAAGGAAAATAATAGATGAGATAAACAAACATTAAGAATATTAACTTTTCAAATCAATTATTAAATCAAAATGGGTAATGAGAGATGGTCTAGAGTTGGTGAATAGAACAGATCAAAATTTTTAATCAAATAGATTAATAATTTAAATTAATTATTAATTTTAATTAATGGAGTTAATTTTAATTGTAAATAAAGAATGATCATAATTAATTTTTATATAGTTTCAATCCAAATTGATCCTAGTCCAATCTTATACAGCTTTAATCAAAGAAAACTATTTTGTGCAATAAACTATTTTTGAAGGAGAATCATAACCTAATTATATAATCTGCTTCTAAAACGTATCGGGATAGCCACGTTGAAGTGAATTGTTTTTTGGGAGTCAAAAACCAAATATAATAATGAATTTAAACTATAAGATTCACAACCAAAACAGTTCTAAATTTAGAACATGAGAGTCACAAATTGAAAAATAGAGGAATTTATTATTTTTTATGTAAAATAAAAAACATAAAAACAGAGTGAATGTGAAATAGTTTTCTTGAATAAAGAATCTAGGATGAAGTATATGATTAATGAAGGATTAATAGGGGCTGGTTATTTAATAATGTAGATGTCTCGTCAAAGAAGTTGTAGTTGTAAAATTTTTTGTTCAACTTGAGAGACTGTCCATTAGTTGACAAGTTGAACAAAAAAGTGATCAATGATTAGTGTCATGATTTGGTTCTCAAAAGGTCCTATTATTATGGTTCATAATGGTATTGTACATTGAATTGTATCTCGAAGCATTTAAATTATATTTATAATGACTAAAAAATCAAACTCTATTAGGGTAAATCAATTTAAATTCAAAATAGATAATTATTCAGGGGAGAGAAAATTATCATCCAAATTATCAAATAAATAATAATTTGAATTCTAAAAGCATATAAAAATTCATAAAATTTTATATTACACATTCAATTATAATAATTAATCAATTAAATACCATAAATATCATATTGAAATTTGACTATTTAAAATCAAATATTAAATAAATTCTAATTTAATTAAGTGAATAATTATTTAAAACTAAAATATATTCCAATAAATACTACAATATAATTTAAAATAAATTACATGTCATTAAATAATTACTTTTAAAATTAATAAGTCAAATAAATTAAAAAGAAATATAAAATATTAATATAAAAAATATAAGTTTTATATGTTTCAAAAGAATAATGAATAAATATAAACCATATCTATAACTATATAAAATATTTCTAAAACACTTCACATTAAATATATATATAATATATATTAATTATAAAAATTAGTTAAACTCTTAAATCAATTAAAATAAACATTTAGTTATTGATAATATCAAAAATAATGAAAATTATGGCTTATTTAAAAATTTATATTTTAATAAAAATTATTAAATTTTTAATCTGACCGTGGATTCCAAATGTCGATTCAGTTGGTTTACTAAACATTTCAGGGTAATTTGATGTGACCATGCTGTCTGTATACTAACTTTTTGAAATTTACAATGAGTGGACACTTAAGAAAAAAATGATGTCAATATAAATAACATACAGTAACTTTATAGTCCATATAGTAACTATACTAATCATGGATAATTATATTGTGGTAAGTATACCTACTGTGAAATCAATATGTGCTTGAGGATACATTATTAGGTGAAGAGAAGGAGAACCTCAAAGGAATCACATGACTATACTAGTTAATGGAGGACAATAGGTCTGCATGGCATGCATCCCCTGGTTCATTGCAGCAAAGAAGACAACGATTAGGTGTGACTCTATATGAGTGTTGTAAGTAAGATTCCATGATAATATGCATCTTAGAGAATGGGATAAAACCCCTGTATATGCTACTGATATGCAATGTAAATAAGGATAAGGAACACCTAGAAAATATATGCGACATTTGATTCACTACAGCGTGTATGAAGAACGTGGTGTGCTACCCTGGTGGATGAAGAAGATGCAAGTGGACAGCAGGTTTATAGTATGTTGGTTAACATAAGACGTAATGATATGAAGGATCATGGTAGGGTGAAAATGGTTTCATGGAAATTCAATTTTCGGATTTCTGGTAAGCTCACATGAAAGAATGATAGGTTTATGTATGATCCACAGTAAGCTGATAAAGGTGGGAACGGAAAAATATTTACAACTAGATATGTAAAACAACATATAATTTTTATCCCATTTAACATTATAATTAGTGATTGATACGTAATAAATAAATGTAGATAATTCTTAGATATTTCCAATGGATCATATAACATATTAATTTGAAATATATATAATGTTATATTATTAATATACTTATAAAAACATGATCTAAATGCTATAGAAAATTATGATATTATTGCATATATTTGGCATATTTTTCATGATTATATAAATAATTATTTAACTATAGTGGAATTTAATGAAATATATAAATATTTATTATACATACATCATATAAAATGATAATCACTTAAGATGTGTATCGAGGGATATATATTTTAAAGAATATGATTTAGAATTATAAAAAATATAAAACTCCAAAACTATTTCACAAAATTTTGGAAAATGGTTACACCAAATAAAAAAAAATCTGATTTAAATTTGGTTCAATTAAATGTTGATAAATGTGTTAGATATCCAACGGAACAAGTTTCAAAAAATCTATTCTATATAACGCATGTTATAATTTAATAACTAATCAAAACTGTGAAGTAGTTTAAACTAAAATTATTTCTTGAAACTGAAACCATGAAGAAATATTAGGGAAAATGAGAATATTATAATGATTTGTTTAGAGTTTATTGAATTTTAATAAATATTATAGAAATGTTTAATATTTCATATAAAATTATATTTATAACAATATTATCACTAAATAATAAGATATAATAAAAATACAGAATGGTTTTAAAAACTGTTGTTCACATAAATTAATAAACACGGTTATAGTTTTTAAAAACCTAAAATAAAAAAAAATCTAACAAACTGCCAACAAACTACACAATTTTCATAATTAAAAACATGAAATAATATTTTCTAAAATTTACCAACTTTTTTAATCATTTTTTATAAAAAATTTAATATATATAAAAACAATCAGTTTAAAAGCAGTGAATCTAACACTCAATAGATTCTTATTAAATTAAGTTCAAAACAATGAATACAACATTTTAAAAATAAATTTATTACACACACAGTTCAAATTTTAGTTTCAAAAATTTTTTAGAATCCAATTATTTAGTAAAAATATCATCTAGTTGATTTCCAGTTGGAGTATATTTAGGAATAATACCATCTATATTAACATAACAATGAAGATAATAAAAGTAAATGTCTTTATTCTTAGTTGTATAATGAATTAATTTTTTCTGGGAAATAGAAATAATATATGAATTGTCAAAATAAATTGAAATCTTTTGAAAAGTAAATCCATAGCCAGTAAATGTTGTCTTAATCCATTAAGATTGAGAGAATCACAATGCAACAAAGATATAGATTGTTTTATTAATGAAAAAAGAAAAAATATTTCTTTCTTAAACTCCAATAAGCTAAATTGTTACCAAAAAGTGCCACATACCTGAGGTGCTCTTTTTATTATGTCAGCATCCATAAAAATCAAAGGCAATGTAACTAATTAAATTATTATTTTTTCGAGAATAAAATAATCTATAAATAACAATTCTATTAACATATATAATAATAAATTTTATAAAATTCAGGTGAGATTCATTATAATATAATTTAAATCTTGCACACAAACAAACTCTAAATCATTATAGAAGGTCTAGAAGCACTTAAATACAACCAAAATCTAATCATTCCTCTAAATAATTTAGATTCAAAAAACTTTCTAGAAACATCAGAATCAAATTTATAAAAACTAATCATATGGGTTTTATAATATTCACAAGAATCATGTCAAAATAATTTGACTAAATATTTACATATTTGGATTGATTTAAAAATATTTCATCAATTCTTTGAAAAAATAAAATATGATAAAGAATTTTAATATTCCTATAATTCTCATGAAAAATTCACTTTCCATAAATTATGAAAAATCATTAAAAATAAAATCATTTGATTATACAAGAAAAGTTCATTAATATAAATTTATATAATTAAAATATCAAAAGAAATTATATTAATAATCAATGAAAAATAACTACTAAAAATGTGGCATTTAAATGTTCTATAAAAAACCGTTATTTTCACTCAAAAGAATTGTTTATCCAAGAAAAATTTAATGTGGGAATTCTTATCTATACTAGAATAGTTCTAATAATGGGTGACCTTTATTAGTTCTAAAAACACTGATAATGTTGACCCTATATTAGTACTAAAAGGAGCACTAATAATGGTTGTACTACTACCGTATGTTGTTTAAATTACAGCACACTATAACAAAAAATATACCTATATACAGAAGATTTATAATTTAATTAAAATAAAAATTACATCCCAAATAGAATTAAAAAAACAATTTTATATTCATTTCAAACTTTTTTTGTAAAGTTACATTAGAATGTACTATCAGAAACATTAAAAACATAAATGGTTTCATTGTATTTTGAACTCTACCCACTTGTAGAAATGTATGATCTTAGTATCAGTTTCTGAAAAAACCACCCCAACTCGAACAAAAGAATCCATACATATATGAAAAAAATTATAATGTGAGTAATGCATTAAAGAAATAATTCAACATAAATATGAAATAATATATTAATAAAATTCCAATTTAAATTAAAAGGACACATTTGAGATCATACCAGTCACATCGTGCATATAATTGACATATATATGACTCAAACACATCACAAATGACATAAGGATTTTTTTTAATAAATTATCAAGAAAATCCAATTGTGTGTTCTCTATTTTGAGTATGTCACGTATAGTTTTTACTAAAATGTAGACTTAAACAAAAATCACGCACATTGACTCATACCAGCCATATTATGTGCTCGTTTGAAGTGATATTGATTACAATATGTTACAAAACTGTTATGAAATTTTTTTCATAAAATTTATAGACAATCCAAGTGAATTTTCATGGTTTTTAGTGACTGACACATATTTTGAACTAAATTATAAATTTTTAACTAATAATATAGAATTTGAGTCATACTAGAAACAATTTGTATTATATGAAGTGTGGCTGATTCTAATACATCACAATTGACATATTAATCATTTTCAAAAATTATAATAACAATATGAATATGTTTTCTTGATTTTGAATATGTGACATGTGTTTTAAACCAAAATATCAGAATTAAATTAAAAGACACTGTTAGAGTCATACTAGTCATACCAAGTTTCAAATTAATGTGAGGTAATTCCTACATGTCACAAATGAAATAAGGATCATTTTCTTAAGGTTTAATGAAAATATAAATGAATTTTATTGGGATTAAGTTTGTCACATTTATTTTTGAAAAAAAATGAAATTAACATTGAAAACATGCACTTTGAGTTATATTGATCTCAACATGTGTTATATTGATATGAGACTGATTCTTATACATCAAAAATAAACTATGCATTTTTTTACTAAATTATAAAGACAATATGAGGGTTTATTATGGGTTTTAAATTAGTAACACATGGTTTAAACTAAATTGTCAATTTCAAACTGATAACAGAAGTTTTAGTCATACCTGGCACACCATGTATAAGATTGAGGGAAAAATAATTCATACACATAAAAAATGAATGATTGATCATTTTAATAAGGTATAAAAACAATATGAATGTATTTCCTTGATTTTGACTGTGTAATGTGTGTTTTAAACTAAAATGTTAGTTTTAATTAAAATGAAACACTTAGAATCATGCTGATCACAACATGCATTGAATTGAGGCGTGGATGATTCATACACAAAAAAATGTATTACATATTTCATTCCTATATTATCAAAACAATCCAAATTTTTTATTGGGTTTGAGTATTTGATGTTTGTTTTGAACTAAAATGGAAAATTTAAATAAAAACGCACACATTGAGTTATACTGGTCACACCATGCATGAAAATGAACTACGGATGATTCCTACATGTCACTAATTATGTATAGATAATTTTAATAAATTATTAATATAAGATTAATGTTTTTTAAAATTTTGATTATGTCATGTGTGTTTTGAACAAAAGTGTAAATTTTAAATGGAGAAGTCATACTTCGAGTCATATTGGAAACACTATTTATCAAATTGACATTAAATTGATTCATACAAGTCAAAAATGATTTATGTAAATTTTTAATAATGTAGAAAAATATTATTAATGTGTTTTGTCCATTTTCTATGTAAGATGTGTTTTTTGTGATGAAATGAAAATCATAAAAAAAATATACATGTCAAGTCATACCAAGAACATTGTGTATCAGATTGAGGTGATACTTATTGAGGAGTGGTTTATTCTTACACCATTCGAGTGAAATTTCATGATATATATTTTGATAGTTCAAACTATTCAATTCAACTACTGAAGAATCCCTTGGTAGATGCATCCTCATGATCCACTTCACATTTTAGGCATCATGCAGTTTCCTATTCCATATGAATGGTACATGTTCACTATTTTATGGATTATTATAGGGAGTTGAAATGAAATGTATGAATTAAAAAAATATTTTTGAAAACAAATAAATTAGTATAAGATAAAAATCATAATGAAAATGACATAAAAATAGTATATAATGTTATCAAAAAATTAACTAAATACAAATTAAGAATTCAACTTTTCGTGATGTACATATACAATATTGGCTCATTTCCCTATATCTATTATCTTAATTGCAGCCTTGAAGACCAATCTACCAAGTTCATGAGAATATTTGATCTTGTTACTAGCGTTATCATACCAGTAACACTGTGTATTGGATTGAGGTCCATTTGATGTCTACTAGTTGAAAATTACTTACGAATAATTTCTATATGTATCAAAATAATTTGAACGTTTTTTTCTTAATTTTGAGTATGTAACATGTTTTTTGAACTAAAATTTCAATTTTAAACGGATAACATAAATTCAACTCATACTAGACATACCATGTATCAGATTGAGTTGTGGTTGATTACTATAAATCACATTGTTTATTTTTATTCTTCAATGAATTAAAAATAAATAGTTATCTATGAATATTTTTGTTTGATAACCCAGAGTATTGGATGCATTTCATAAAAAATTTAAACTTAATTATCATGAGTTAATAATCCTCTTTTAGTCCATAATCATTGTACATGAGTGAATCGTGAGTGTGTCATCCTCCTTCATGATCTAAATAAAAATTAACAAAATAAGTATAAAATAAAATTGATAAGTAAATTGACTAAAAAATAGAGATAATGAAGAAACATTACACTAAATATGTTGTAGGAAGTATGCTCTTTATGAACTTGATATAAAATTTGACACCATGTATTCTGACCATTCATTTCTAAAGAATGATATTTCCTATTGTGAATACAATGATTCCAATTTTCCTGGTAGTTGTGAAAAAATATAAATAAATAAATTATTAGAAAATATTTTTAATGAAATTGAAATTATCATCAGATATACCTCTTTAGGGGTGCTAGTTTTTTATGAAATTTAATATATTTCATTAATTCTCAAACAAAATAACCACAATTGTTTCCCTTAGTTTGTTCTGAGGAGTGTTGAAACATTAATAAATATAAGTAATGTTTTTTATATAAATTTGGATAGTAGAATTTTATTATGTATACAATAATAGTTATCCATTTGTAGAAGTTGATAGGAATTTTTTATTATGGATTATCCTCATGCCTTGATTTTGATTATTGTTAAACACCACTGTATTGTAATATAATTTCCACTGAAATATAACGTAAAATGAATAAATTGAAGTTTATTGGTCAAATGTGTCATGTAGTTTATTAAAAATTGATTAATATTATCATGAACTATTAGTTCATTGGGTATTTAATCATTGGATCCAAAAAAAATGTATATAGTAACTAAATTGACTACTATGAATAAATAATACTTCTTATAGAAACAAAAATAAATAAGTAATGAATTGAAAAAACTATAGATTTGATATGATGAAATTTTAGATTTTTTATCCTGCATCATTAGTACTGAAAAGATTTTATCAAATCATAGTTTTTTTCAATCATTAAGGAATACATCTCCACTATTACTCTATATAACTGTGGTCTTAATTATAATAGTTTCATAGAATCTATGTGACGACTAATGAGACCAAATATATTTTCACACAGTTTTACAATAAGATACTACTATTATATCTACATAAAAAATATGAATAGAATTTTTTTATAATTAACACATTACATTATATATGGACAGACATATCATGAAGACAAATCTCATGGATACATTTACCACGGATACTCCTTGTAGTTATGAACCAAGCCGAAGATCCATCTGACCTGGCACCTGAACTAGTCTGAGACATGGCCCAAAGTGTGTTCATGATTCCAAAGGAATAAAAACTAGTTCATGGATATCAAAAAAATTATTTGGGAAATGATTATAACATGTATATAATAATAAACAACCAAATATAATAAATAACACAATAATAGATATCCATAACCAAATAAGGTATAATATTTTTCAGATTCAAAGATTACAACCTTAAGAAAATACATAAGTGATATATTGAAAATTGAATAAGAATATCTCCCAAAAACCGTGATTCAATTAGAGGGAAATCAACCTCAAGTGACCACCATAGACACGTGCATGAAGTGGAGAAATAGTAACTAGATCCACCATCACCACTACTAAACAACTTCCGTTTACTTGGGTCACGCATAAAAACCCTACATACACCAAGTGGTGTATGTAGGGCATGAGACAATCCCTATTTGGATTCCACAAAATATAAATATTCCTTGATATAATATTTAAAGGAAATTCAACATGAACATTTTGATAATAAGATTTGAAAAATTTCTAAGAAAACCATTAAAATAAAACTATTTCAAATTTTCTTTAAGGAAACCCCTTTTTCAAAAATAAGATTTATTAAAATAAAAAAAATTCAAAATGTCTAGTATATAATGACAATTAAAACCACAACACATAATCATTTTTTCATAATAGAGAACCATGGAAAAATCCCAATAGTTAACAGAAGAAGTTGGATTATGAGAACCTTGTACACGAGTGATCAAAATCCTCCAACCCAACTACCTATAGTGTTCCCATGAACGATCCACTATAAGGTATACATTACCAAAGATCTAGTGTTCTCAAATTCTTAAGACCATACCAATAGTGTTCCCTTTCAGGATCTACAATAGGGGATCCCATCTAAAAAATTTAGTGGTCTCCGATAATATCACATTTCTTGTTACTATTGTAGTATCAATTCTACTAGATATATCCAGGTCTCATCCACTTCCAAATAAACTATTTTACTAGTTATATTTTATCCACATAGATAACCAGGATTCCCTTTGTGCTCAAATTCCATTCCACGTATCACATTTATCATCGCTCTCATGTACACATGCAATGTATCATAATCACACAAGTAAAACACCACTTTAACATTTCAATATTAATCTGATGATTAAAATATTGCATAGAAATCACCAATTTTCATTTCACATGATCACTGAAACCATTTGGAAATAAATTTTGTACCACTTAAAAATTTTATGAAATCCATTTAGAAACACTATAGGGAGAACACATATGGAATCCAATGATTTCCATGGGAAATGACCCATTTAAAATCATATTCTCACCAAACCCATTTATATAACATTCTTAGTAATTCAACAGACATTTAAGGTGAAAAAATAGAATTGAACATGAAAAAACCCATTTCATATAAATAATATACTTTTAACATATTTTCACCATTAAATATCTTTGAAAATGAATTTTCACCTTTCACACAAGGCATAAAACACATTTAACAACCACCACAATGAATCACACACAAAATATAACCAATTTCATTTAGAAATCCCATTTTCATCACATGGGCTACTAAAAAACCTTCCAAATAATTTTTTCTCACCACAAAAGAAATCTAAAGAACACATTTAAATAATCATTTAATCAATCCAAACTAATTTAATAATCTAAATGCATGGGACCACCTACCCCGTGCTTTGAAACATCTGGAAATTGGTCTGAAACCACAATTGCACCACCACAATACCATATCAAGGAAGGATCAAACAATAATCATTAATATTTTCCCAAAAACACAATACTAAACCCTCCATAGGTCCAAAAAATACACTAGAAAATAAGAAATCAATCAGGGGGTGGTGAAAACCAAGAGAGTGGGAGAAATCATGAGAAAAAAGACATACCTGGTAAAATATTTATGCTCATAAATAAACCCTACCACATATTTATGATCAAAAGATCCCTGAAATCCTAGAGGATAACTCCATTAATGAAAATCCCAAATGGGGTAGATGTGAGGTTATTTTAGGTTTAAATTCATAGAGGTAAAGATGGTAGTTTCTCACTTTTTAATGATGTGGACAAGTCACACTGTTAGACCACATAGGTTTCCAAATTGGTTGGAAACTATGTGTCCCTCACTATCCAAGTGGAAAAATTCCTATGTTTATCCTGAATTGTTTGAAAAAACATGTGTTAACCATGTAGTCTCTACTATCCAAAATGATCATTTTCAACATGCTTTCCTTGACAAGGGGGCACAATTTCCCCGAATTCAGTTCCAACCGTGCACTACCTGCTACCATGTGAAAAACCTATATTTTTTTACCAAAAATGTAGTGGGGGAACCCATGGATAAATACTATAATAAAAATAAACAAAATATTACCTCAAAAGAACACCAGAAGTTTCAATTATCCCACCCATTAAAAACTTTCATTCCTAGAAATCCCACTCATTGATTGATTAGAGAATAAAAGAAAATATTCTAGAACCCAATAATTCTAATCCTATGTGTCATGAATATCATTTCCATGCTACCAATGATCTCAGACCAACAAAACAGACCTCCCACATAGTACATTCTCTTAAGAATTCACAATATGTACCGACCGTTCCAACAAAGACAAATTAAGATCCAATTCCAACTCTTCCCAGTTCAACACAAGAGACAGATCTTGGTTATACCTTTTCAAATTAAGGACATTGAACACGTCATGAATTGAAATCAATTGATAAAGAAAATATAATATATTTTCCACCTTACCAATTTTCTCAGTAATCCCTAAAGGTTTGTCATATATCGACGTTAGCTTCTCCTGCTTACCCAGAAGACAATGAACCAAGTGATGTGCCAACTTAAGGATCACCCATCAACTAATAGAAAATTATAAATCATGAATCCTATGATCAAAATAAGATATATTGTGACTCTGAGTTATCAATAACCACCCCTAATTATCTTTCCTTTCTCATAGGTCTCATGTACAAGGCTTGGTCTCAATAATTAGGTCATACCAACCTTAGCCCAACCAAAAGGCGACCAAGACAACCGGCTATAGAGAATCTCCAAAGGATATATTCAAATGAATGATTGATAACACTTGTTATATGAAAACTCAACCAATCCCAAATGGATATCCCATAAACCACTAAAAGTCCAGCACACATTGCTAGAGAATCTCATACATTATATAATTTCTCCACTTCGTCAGACTATCCATTTGAGTGATATTCTTAGCATGACCTATGACCCCATTTTCTTGTTAATTACTTCCAAAACCCGTGAGGCCATATGGGGGTTTGTATATGAAAAAATTTCTTATGGAACACCATAGAGCCTCAAAACCTCCAGAACTTTCAACTGATCCAACACATCAACATTGTATGAATCCATGAATGGAATGAAATGGGATGATTTGGTCAGACAGTCCATCAACATCCAAATGGAATTCCAACCATATGGTGTATTATGTAATCCACCAATAAAATCCATAGTGATCTCATCGCACATCCCGGTTGGAATATGTTGTGGATGATGTGAATCAGAGGGACCTTAGTTCTCCTCAATAACATTTTGAAATGTATAACATCACATTACGAATTCGACTATGTATCACATCATGACTAGACACCAGAACTGCTAACACACATCATAGTACATCCTAGATTTACTAGGATGAATGGTATATTGAGTTTGGTGGCTATACTACATTACAACCTTCCTTAAAAACAATGACACCATGAAGATGCCATTAAATCACAAAACAACCTCAAGAGGAAATGACCATTCACAAGGCACCTACCATCCATTTAGGAATTGTGTAGAACAATGATAAAACTCATAAATCCACTGATACTTTAGATCCAACTCTGGAAGGGAAGGTTTCTACTCTATGCTGGCCAAGACCACACCTCCACTGTGTTCCTTGGTCTTAAGATGCATCTGAGCAAAAATACACATCAAATTCCACTCATCACAGGACTTCTTCAATTCTAACATTGGGACATTCTTGCTTAAAGAATTTGCCGCAACATTTCCTTTTCATGAGGTAAGGACTATATCAAATTCAAACCACTGAAGGCACTCAACCCAATGTTATATCCTCAAAGTCAGATATTTTTGGGAGAAAATGTAGGATAAACTATTATGATCTGAGTAAAATACAATCTTCTCCTGAAAAAGATAATGGTTCCACATATTTATTTAATGCATATCATTCTCTAACTCTAGGTCATGGGTTGGATAATTATTTTCATGTTGTCGATGTTTACGTAAACCATAAGCTATCACATGGTCATCATGCATCAACACAAACCCATGAACCATAATATAGGAATCAAAATAGACCACATAGCTCTTTATATAATCTGGTAAGATCAAAATACGGGTTCTGGTCAACTACTTCTTAAGCTTCTAAGAGGTTTCATGAAACTCTTTGATCCATTCAAACTTCACCCCATTTTGTGTGAGTGTCATCATGGATGAAAAAAGATGAGATAAATCTTAAAAAAAATCTCCTGTAATACACTTCCTAGCCCAAAAAAACTCCTAATATCAAAAAAATTGGTTATTACAATGAAATCACGGCAATGATATTCTCTGGGTCCACTATATAGCATTGATATAAGATCACAGAGCCTGTAAAATTTACCTCTATAATATTGAATGTGAACTTATAAAACATCTCATAGAGGTGAGGATCTCAAAGGGTGCCTAGAAAAATCCTCAAAGGCTGGTCATGCTCATCCTTGGTCCCCGAATAGATTGGGAGTCCATCCCAAAATACCATAAATAATTTTCGAGGTACTAGTTAAACAACCTATTCATAAGATCCCTAATGACTGTTGGAGAATTATTTAACCCTAAAGGCATGACCGTGTACTCAAAATAGTCATTCCTACATTGGATGCCTGGTTTTGGAGCATCCACCTCTCAAATATGACTTGGTGATACCCAGAATGAAAAATCAATCCTGGAAAACCACCTTTTCTCCATAAGTTTATTGAAATGGTCATAAATATAGGGGAAAAGATACTTTCTCTTAATTATTTCCTTATTCAGCTTCTAATAATCAATGCACAATGGAAAATATCCAGCAGTCTTTTCAAAAATTGAACAGTGGTTTCCTAAGGGGAGATGGTATGGTAAATGAATACTTTAGATTCAAAATCACCAAGTTGTACCTTTAATTCCATCAACATGATGGGGTCCATATGGTATGAGGGAGGAGATATCAATTGTGTTCGTAGAACCCAATAAATGGAGAACTCCTCGTCCCACTCAAGAGGAAAACCAGAGAAATCCTCTAGAGAAACCTCTAGGAACACATTTACTATATGTGTTAATCCACCCTCATGAGAACCATCATTGTATTCTATTGTGAGTGATGAGATCTAAAAAATGATTTTTCCTAATTCTAGATGTATAAGTCCATCAATATCTGTCTAATGATCCCATTCACCCTGAAACATCTCGGGACATCAATCAGGTGCCAAAAAACTGACTCAGCCATTATATAAATTGATGTGTATCTTGAAATGCACCATCCAATACATACTAAAGATCACATTAAAATGTTCCATTTACATAACAAGAAAAATACAATTTGAGCCTGAACTATTAAATGGTGAGTGTGGAAGATGGAGAAATAAAACCCTGCTCTCAATTCTTACAAAGAGGCATTGCTCCATTGCATAATAAGTAATCTCATTTTGAAACATTAACACATCCACAAGATGGGTAGTAATAAAAGAAACTGATGCACCAGTATCAAACATAACAATATATATTGTTGATGTAATAATAATGGTACCTCGAATTTTTGTAGTCCATGCATCTGATTCCACTGTTTCTCGATACACCATATGAAGTCGCCGCATCTCAAACTGACCCTTAGAGAGATAATTGACGTATGAATCTTCCCTTAACAAACTCTACCCAGAAGAAGATGCTGCCCTAAGACCATGAACTCCAAAATAAGAACTGGATTTCGTAGACATTTCTGACTGGGCCTATATCCCATTGGAGGCAGCAAATCCTATACCAATCTGATATGGGTACTTCACTATAAAAAATCCCAACCAGTCCTCCATAGCTTCACATCGATGAAATGGTTTGGGTGGAGATCAGTACAACAATAACATGTGACCTATGTTCCTACACTGACCACACACAAATGACCCAACATCGAAAGTCACAAATGAAGTCAACTGGGAAGGATGGCCTGAAATACCACCTCCCTTCTTTACCAACTCATTCTACTTCCTATTCCACCTAAATGAGAAGCCACTTCCATAAACTAATACTGATACTGATCCAGGGAAACTCATCTTTCTACTATGATCAATCTCGACCATCAACTCATGATCATCAATCTCCTTATAAGTTTTTTTTTTCAACAAGAAGACCTGAGATCAAATATCTGGGAAAAACCCCATAGAGAACTTTTGAGCCTTCATCTACTCAATGGAAAATTATTGGGATGTAGACTAAACAAAATTTACAAAGTGTTAATCATACTACATCATGGTTCGGTCTCCCGAACTAATCTCAAAAAAATCATGGGACCTGGAACATGAAAAAAAAATATCCTGACTACACTACTCGTTGAATATGACCTTAAAATCATTCCATCCCACCTGTTAATGATTCCCACCTTGCACCACAGACTCCCACCACATCCAAATGGGACCTTCCAACAAGAAAAAAAACAAAATTCACTCTAAATACCTCATAATTATCCTAAATCGCGAACATCCTCTCTATCTTTTCAATAAACTCCTTTCCTTTCTAAGTTTCCCCTCTACCCCAGAGAGAATCAGTCTTGTTCTTGAGTAACTATTAATATTTTTCCCTTTCTAGGAACTTGTTTGAATTCTCTATCCTACGTAAGACCAAATCCCTCTCATTGTCCCAAATATTAGATAGACTGAAACCCAACATCCATCATCCGTTGATCAATTTTTGAGACATAACTCTCTCAAAACTCATCCCATGATTTCACAAGAATTATTTGAGGAGGAATATTACAACAACATGAAATAACCATATGTAAAATCATTAATACAAACACTATAAATAGTTTTAGAATTAATATTAAATTCCCAAACTATCAAAAATCCAAACATAATCGAATCAATCAAAATAACAATTCAACCAAATAATTCCACCCACAACCGGTGTCAATATACAGTCTTCAACCTATACGTCTCACCTGGAGGATAAGTCAAACAAATTTGCAGCATTCCATGGTAACTCGAGTCCTATCATGAGGTGGTTTTCTGGACACTCAACTCATACCTAAAACCACAAGACCCAAAAATCCTAGATCAGGTCTATCCAAACTATTCTCAAATAACTTGACCCAAACAGAGCCTAACCTTGCTTTGAAACAAATTTTCCACAATCCCATCTGGAGTTCCATCCAACCCGACACTCAACCTTTTCCAATACATGGTCCAAAGAGAATCATTTATCCCCATGAGATGAAAACTAGTGCATGGGTATCAAAATTATGTTTTAGAAAGGATTTAAAAAATTTATTTAATCATAATAAACCAATAATAATAAATAGACCAATAAATGATATCCACAACCAAATGATGTATAATAAGTTTCCTAATCAATGTTTATAACTTTAACTGACATTAAAAGTGCTATGATAAAAAGGTGACAACAAACTATCAAAAAAATTCAATCCAAAGAGAGTGACATCACCCTCATTCCACCACCCCTGAAAACTACATGATGTGTAACACAAGAAACTGTATCCACCATCACCACAATGAAATTCCTTGTCCTTTATTCAGTAATACATAACAAGGTCTACATACACCCAATAGTGTATGTAGGAAATGAACCAAAGCCCAGTAGGATTCCACCAAAATAAATATTCTATTCTATAACATTATAAGACAAATAAACATTCACATTTGGTTAAGAATATTTGAATCGTTTTTAAGAAAATTTGTATGGAAAACATTCTCAAGAAAGCACATAATGAGGAAACCAATTTTTCAAAAATATTCTTGATTGAATTAAAAATGTACACAAGGTATACTATATATTTACATTTATTACCACACATCATACGGATCATGTCAAAACAGAGCACCGTGGGAAAACTTATATAGGTAACTAGTTGATGTGGGACTCTAAGAACCTCATAACATGGAGATAAAAATCTTCCAACTCAACTACAAATAGTGTTCTCGAGCATGAGCCACTAGAGGGGATCCCATCCCAAAGATCTGGTGGTCTCTAATTCATAAGACAATTCCAAAAATGTTCCCATGATTGATACACAATTGTGTATCCCATCCCAAAATTCTAGTGGTCTATTATCATATCACATGTTTAGTCAGTGTTGTTGTTTCAATCCTACTTGATGAATCCAGCCCTTAACAAATTATTAATCAACTAGTGTAATAGTTATAGTTCTCTTAACTTGATACCTTATATTCTCCTTCTCCTCAAATTACCTTCCACATATCACATAAATCATCACTCTCACATACACATGCAAAGAATCATATGAGCACAAGGAAAACACTAGTTTTACTTTTCCACATTGATCAAATGTTCAAAAGATGACATGGAAACCACCACATCCCAATTCACATGCACACTATAAAAATTAAAATATACATTTCACACCACTTTCACAATTTATGAAATCCATTTGGAAACAACATAATAATAACACATAATAAATCCAACAATTTCCCTTGGAAATCTCCCTTTCAAAATCACATTTTCCTCAAAACCATTCTTATAACATGATTGACAATTCATGGAACGTTGAAGGTACACAATGGGGAACTCAGCACGAAACAAAACCAATTTCACTGGAAAAAATCCACATTCCACACATTTTCACCATTAAATCTATTTTAAAACACAACATTCACCTTTCATAGAAGGAATTAAAAACATTCAAGTGGCACCAAAATGAAGACCACAAGAAATATATCCTATTTATTTTAGAAATCAAATTTTCATCACATTTCATCTAAAAACCATCCAAAAACATCTTTTACACCACATAAGAATTCCAAAGAACACATTTAAATAATCAATTAAGCAATAAAAACTCATATAATAATGTAAAAACCTGAAACCAACTACCTCACAATTTGAAAATTCTAGAAATCAGTGTGAAACCACAACCACACCACAACAATACCTATTCAAGGAAATATTGAACAAAAAACCATCAAGGATTCACCCAACCCAATAAGATAAAACTCTATTTAGGTCAAATAATCTTCAATAAAATAATAAATCATTAATGAATTATGATAATCCTATAAAAGAGGGGGAAATAATGAGAAAAATCACTCACATAATAATTCCTTAAAGTTACCAGAGAAAAACCACCCAAATATTGTTGGTAAAGAGGTACAAGAATGATTAGAGGAGGCTCCAATGGCTGAAACTCTTAAATGGGATGTTTGGGAAGTGATTATAGGGGTAAATATGAAGACAGAAAGAAGATAACTTCCCAATTTTTAATGACCTAGACAAGTCACATGGTTTTTCTAATCGTGCTATTGTTGTGCATCCTGCACAGTCCAAGAGAAACAAACTCCATTTTTATTTTCACAAAATTTTACAAATCATGCACTAACTGTGTGGTCTCCACTATCCAAAATGATTATTTTCCACATGATTTCTTATGAAATGGTGCACAATTACTTCTAATCATGTACCAACCATGAAGAAACTATTACCAAGATAGAAACCTCCATTTCTCATCCTAAACACAAGGGGGAAACCAAGGATAAATACCATACAGAAAATAAAGAACATTACCTAACAGAAATCATGGATATGACACTAGTCATTCATGATTTAGGATTTCATTTACATTCTCATGAAACATATAGTCTATAATGGACTCTCTATGCATTAATTATTCAAAATCAATTATGGTCGTATAATTTATTTCTAACACTATATTAAAATGAACCTTTAATGTTTGTAAACATGGATGTGGAATGGGAAGGTTAAAGGTACATTATGAATATGTTTTTGATTGGATTTTTTATTATTCTTATAAATTTGATTTGACATTCCATTTCACCCACATCCCTCTGTCTGTCTATAATAACATTCCTTGGTTCATGCCATTTTCAATAATTGTTAAAATATCATCATGAAAAATAAATTTTAAATGAATAACTCTTTATCAAAATATATTTCTACAAGATTTATCAACCATGTAATGAGTCTTACAATAGTTTTCTCAGCAATATGAATATCTACATCATCAAGTGGAAAAGGAAACTTGGTACTTATCTCATGGGATATATGAATCTTTACAATGACATGAACTATTGGAAGTGGTTTTTTGTGTGTAATATCACCTTATATATTACACACAGTAACTCTTACAACCAAGAGATGGGTAGGTGTTGAAAGATACACTCACAATTATTCTATCCCAATAGAATATCTAAACAAGAAAGGTATAAGTGTCTTCTAATTTAAAATTTCATTGAAAAAATTATGACAATAATTATTAGCGCTTTTATGATATCCCATTGAGTGGAATGGATTTCCTCAAAGCTGGGGGTGGGGGTCTAATTGTAGTGGTTTTTCATTTGTTTTTTTTTCTATTTGAATCCTTCCTATAAGATTTTCCTACAACTATGTCTACTAATTATGTTTTTCTTCTAGAGTAGCTAATTTTGCATGAAAATCATATATTTTTTTAACATTGTCACATTGCTCATTTTTTCTTCATAATATGTTATGGGTTAAACCACAAAACTGAAAACTCTAACATAGTAATACTGTTCTAGTTGATTCAAGGACACTAATTATAGTTGTTCATCTAGTACAATTTATAATAATTCTTATGTCTATGTCTAATACAAAATTAAGAAAATAATTAGACCTTGGTATGTAATACCAAATTGAAGATTTTTTTATCATTTCATACTTACACATCCTTCCGTTACGTTTTTCAGTTTTCATCAATTAGTATATTGTATTTATTTCCATGATCCTTTTTTACATATCACATGATGTGGGATAGAATTGGAATTGAATTTCCATTAATAAATATATATAATCAATGTTACATAATTCTGTTGTTGTTTCATGAGAAATAAAATTATTATTTTAGATTTAAAATACATAATCTTTTCTTTTGTGAGGGATAACCCATTCTTGATTTACATTAGATGTAAGTTGGTTTTATTTCATGTTTCTTATTTTCATCACTTAGTTGTTGATTCATAAAATAAAAATTCATAATCAATGTGATTAATATATGTATTGTAAATAATTGTAATACTATTCATAATGTTACTGAAGAAATGTTTCCCAATGATGACCAATAAACACATCCAACACGTGTTGGTTTACCAGGTGTGAATACATCTATAGTGGGTGCAGGTTTATATTCCCTTTAACATATTTGAGATAATTCTTTATAATAATTGTTCAAAATAATCTATAATCCTTTCCATTGATAATTAGTAAAAATATCATTCATGATCCATCTACTATAAATTTACTCTAAATGTGATAATAATGGGTGATTAAATGTTTAAGTATTTTTTCTCATGGTTAAATAAATAAATTATTACATAATAATACCCTAATATATTCACAAATTATTTCCTTAAGAACAATAAAAACATATTTTCATGAATCTATATCAATCAAAATGCTTATTTGAGTAGAGATCCCACTGTTTCTAATGAACATGGCCTTGTTGGGGATAATATCTCTACTGCATGCATTCTATCCATACTTGAATTTGATTCATTTCTTCTTGCCTAAATAATTTTTTCTAACATTGCCACACTAGAACATTGAAATTCTTGTTGGGAAATGAGTTTTCCCTATCTACCATTTTCTTATCTTCAAAATCAGTAATATTTTGTACCTATGGATTGGTATCATTGGCAGGTGCATAAGGTTGTAATTCCTCTACATTTGAAGCATTAGCATGTGGAGAAATATAACATTCCTCTTGATTAAGAGAATTAGTAAGTGCATAAGTCATTATATATAGAGGTTCATGAACAGTTAAATTACATTATGTAAACAAAGTAGTGAAAGGATACTAATATTAGGTAATATAATGCATATTAAAAAATATAACATGTTTATTAAAATAATATTTAAAAGGTATTAGGGATTTGACTTCAAAATCATGTATCCAAATACCCTCATTATGGTCCCCTATGAGATGTAAAACCCCGTCTACATTGGGAATACTGAGAAATCATTAGGACGTGCCAATGAAAGGTCCTCCCTAAGTTGAATTTATATCTGATCCTTTAGTGGATTTGGTCGATTAATGAAGAATTGTCCATAATTGGTTTTCAGGATCTACAATAAAAAATAATTTTAATTCCTATGATTCCATTATAAATTATTGATCTTTATACACCTCCTTACTGAAATACACATTATTGAATTCTGACTGATCTTTTTTAACATAACTCTGATTATCATCCCACATCCATCGAAAAATATTCTCTTATTATGTTTTATAATCCAACTCCAATAATTTTTTGATGATGCTAATGTATGGAATATGTTCATAAATTGGATTCCTATACTTGGAACTAGATAGATGCATGACATTATCAATAAGTATAACTACACTATTTTTCATGGTTCACTTTCATCATTTAAATTTATATATAGCACATAACATTTAATTACAAAACTATTATAAGATAATAGATGCGCACATGGTCTTATACGTATCCATTGAAGTCATTCTGAAATTGAATTTGGATTTTCAGTCACTCCTCTAAAATATCATCTCAAAACCATCCTATCAGCTGTTTATTGTGTGTATATGATATTTAGATTTCCACCCTTGATGGATTCAAATGAATAATAATTAATTTGTGGGATACATTATATGTTGGAAAATTAATTTTTTAGAAAAGTAAATTTCATCCTACACTGTTATGTAATAGTAATTTTGAAAACATTAATACCATAAATTCCTTCATCCAGAAGCCACCCAGTATGAGAGGACTTCGATAGACCAATTTTTTTTATATAGTAAAGGTTGTCAGTATATAATTCAATGAATTTATAAACAAAATATCTCTCCACAATACAACCTTCTGGATGACATTGGTTTTTGACACACCCTTTCAAAATCATCACACATAGTTCAATGGGGTACATCCATCACAAATGAACCAAATGAGATAGTCAAATATATTTCACTAAGTAAACCATCAATTGAAAAATTATATCAAAAAATTCAATTAATTATAACACCTCTAATTCACAAAATATAAAAAAATTCCCATTTTCATAGCTGGAATGTTCTCTGGTTCTACACCTTTTTTGCATACATCTTGGGAAAATAAGAAAATCATGGAAAATTTATGATCTGAATTCTTGGGTAAAATGAAATTTAATTCTACAGGCATTATATCATAGATCAAGACATAACAGTCATGTGATTTCAAACCCATTAAACATAAAATTAGAAATTGATACGATATTTTTGATATTTTATGAATACCCCATGAAAAAATTACATTATTCAAGAAGTTGAAAATAATATATATCTATTACTTGGAAAGAGCGTAAGCTATTGGATGAAGAAAAGTACATTTCTTACTCTACACTTGCACAAAATATAGCTATATCCTCATTTCAGTCATTTACAACCTAGAAATAATTCCATACAATGTTTTTATAGGTTATTTTAGTAACATGATAATGATACTATCTTATACACTTTTTTCCACTTGCATAAAATCAAGAAAATGACTCATGTATAATCAAATAAAGTATGGTAATACAAAAAACATGATCTATTTTTTCATTTCGTTTTGTATGGTTTATTGATAAAGGTTTAACAGAATTATTTATAATTTTATTTTTATTTCTTAAACTATTGATCACTAATTAGTTAAGACAGTGAAATATGTTCTTATGAATTCTGAACGAATGATTTCATCCAAGATTGGAATTTATATAGTTGGGGTAAAAATATAAAATTTCCAAGAATCATAGTATTTATTAAATGTTTCCACCTCATTGAATGTGAAACATATTCACAAATAGTACACCCATGAGTATGTTTAATTATATACCCAAATAAGTTTCCAAAAGGAGGAATTTCATTTAGCATCACATACAATATGGATCTCAAAATAAAATATTCATTTATATAAGAATCATACAATGTAACACCAAAATACTATAATAATATCAAATACATAATAAATGCAGCCAACTAAACATCAATATTATCACCCAATTGTTTTACTCGTAATATATTTATAGATAACATAATATATTTTCATTTCATGAGTAACCATACTGGAAAGTAACAGTTTACCAACATGATCAACCATGTGTTGTGAGTTATTATTTGAGAAAAAAATGATTCCTCCAACTATAGATAGTGCAAGGATATGTTTCCTAATCTCACTTCCAAATTCATAATTCTGATGATGAATTCCTTTCTATTAAGCAGGGTCTTCCAAGCAATGAAGTTTACCATCATTATTTGTTGTATCTATGTGCCACATCAAATTTCTTTTAGTCTTCTCACATCCCTATAGACACCTCATCCTTGGAATCATTGGAAAGTTAAATACAAATATTTTAAGAACCAATTCCACTTTCTTGTGTTGAGAAGCACCACAATTTAGGATTTTTTATGTGATTTGGGGTCCTTTTGATACATAAAATGGTCCTTTTGGATAGACATGTATACTTTTAGAGACCATACCCATTAAATGTAGCATTCATTTCGCATCATTTGTTTAACAAGTAAGATCACTATATTCTAAGATAATATTATTCTAGAGAGAAATTAGTTCATTAAAAATCGATTCACTCCATCCGTTGAAAGATTTTAGAAAATATATCATTAGTATTGATGACAATGTTATATATTTAGTAAAAGACACATATAATTTATTCTTTTCATAAAAACCTAATTTTTTTAAAAAAATCATGATTTTGAACTTCAAATATCATTTTTATTTATTTAATATGATATTAATCATATTTCACACCTATAATCACATCATTGATATTTTCTTCTTCATTGTTCACACTTGTAATCATATTAGATGATCCATAAATGCAGTCCTCTCCCAGTCACTAGAAAAATTATGTTTTCCCAATCTTTATTCCCACATTTATTTATTCCTTGATTGATCAAGTGTTCTTTTAGCTCCAATGGAATAATTAGTCCTGAATAAAAATAGTATGAATATAGAAAAAATATTTTATAAGGGATATATGCATGTTCCTTTGCAAACTTTATGTACTATTTCAACCCATCCTCACTCTCTTTTTTCTAATATTTGAATCCTTATATTTTCAATTAATATCAATCTTATTTGATTAATTGATATTAATCTTAAAAAATACAATGAAATTATGAGCTTCGGTCCCATAAAAGGTGATTCTTAAATAATCATTTCAGTATCATGAATTCATTTTTCTAATTAATTAAGAGTCAGATGATGAGTATTAAAACTGTTTTTTAGTGGTAGGACACATTTATGGAAATGAATATGTTCTATTTATATACTTTCAAATAATCTAATTCAATTATCATTTACTAAATAACACATTGATCATAGATAGGATTGAATTGATGATATATCATATGATCAAATAGAAAGAATATATCTATATAATGTAGTGAGTAGTTGAAATTAACAAAAGGTAGAAGTTAGTTTTTATTCATTTCACCACTTGGTATGTGGTAGTACAAGTGGTGTTTCATTGATAGGATTCCTAGGATCCAAAATTTTTCCTTTTTTAAGATGATGAGAACATTGATTGGTCCCAATAATATGGTCTTGAGAATCTAATGTTTTAAGAAACTCTTGAATTTAAATCAAATGAACTTGACGTATCGAGGTGGGGTTCCCATCTTCCATTATTAGTATAGATAAGGTAAATTTTATAAAAGGGTAATTTCAAAAAAAAACATTAAGTCAATTAAGTTAATTAAAATCCACATAACACTTTATAACATTACATTTATTAAATTATATTAAAAAAAGTAATAAAAAAAGAGGCATAAAAAACAATAACTATCATCGTAAGAAGGATTTGAACAATTTAATCACTTTTTGGTAAAACCTATCATGAAAGTAAAACAATCCAATCGGGGCATTTCAATTTGAAATGACAATTTTTTTAAAAAAAATACTGCATAGAAAATCCAACATTAAATAAAAATATTTTAAAACCAAGATCATGATATAATATTTGAGTTCTTAAACCACCATATCTAATTACACATGTATGAATTAATAAATATAGATACCACTAATTTAGTTAAATATATTCCAACATCATTATGTGAAGATATGAAATAATATATCAACATTTATAACCATGCAGTATTCATTTAATTCCTTCATTAACTATAAATGATATTGAAATTCTTCTTCAACTTGGTAATGTACTGTATAAATCAAATATTATTTTCTTGAACTAAAAAAATACTTTGAGCCTGCATAAAAACCAATTAAAAGACATCATGTACCATTAATTATCAGATAATGAAAAATATAATCAATAATATAAAATAGTTTCAAATAACCATTCTGTAGTGTAAAAGGATATAGTTCAAAAATAGTGGAGGAGTCAAGCATCGCAATTTTTATTGTGTTGGAATTATTTTTTATGCTACATTGGCATTGGAAAAATGTCATATCTTTTATCAATATAGATGTAATTCATTGATGGTAATGTAAGATGTGTTGGGTTTTTTTAATATTAACTTCTCACAACATGTATGTTATTAACACCAACCATGTTCTGGTTATATCGTAACATCACGTTCTTTTGTACGTGATATTTCATTCAACATATAACCTTCTATAAGCTATTTAAATGAACTATAATGTGTTTATATAATAATACATATTATCCAATTTTCATGTCTGGTTTAATGCAAGATTCATTAAATATACTTTAGTAGTCTCACCAGATATTTACTTACTCACCATTCATTACTCATGATAGCCTCTTATACACCATCAATATCTCATATATTGATGTTTATCCATAATCCATGTGAATAAACCATTTTTTCATACCATATCACATGTGTAAAATATATAACAAATAAATTTACATAATATATATATATATATTAAGAATGTTAAAAAATTTAAACTATATTAGTTAAATATAAAAACTTATTAATGTCATAATAAGATAAAATTATTAAGAAAATCATAAAAAAATAAATCATATAAATGAATTGTATGTGTATATGTTTCAAAAGTATCATGAAATAATTTTTTAAATAACTAAAAATATAAATAATTGGAACATATCATACAAACTAATTTAAATCCATTTCTCAATTCCCATGAAAATTATAAACAAATCATGAGATATTAAATTATTGTGGTCTGTCTTTTTGAAAATGGATGGAAATTGATAAATTATTTGATATTAATATGTGGGAGTAGTAGGGATACTAGGAATATGGATCCTACATACATATGTTATCCAAAAAAAACTCTATATACTTATCATTTGTTGTCTACACCTTTCATGGTAGGTGGGAAGAGTTTTGTTAGCACAAAACTAAGAGATTCATGTAATTAGATTGACAAATAATGTAGATGAGTGAAATAAATGTGATGGTGAGGGAGAGGGGAATCAACAGTGGATAGAAGTGAGGGAGATTGGGTGGATATTCAATAAGGTAAGTTAAGGAAAAAGATGATCCCTCACATATGATATTCAAATCATTTCAAAAAATTTAAAAAGAAGACGTTTGATAGGGAGAAACGGATCACAAGAGAACACATACCATCACTTTCTACGACGTCAATTTATTCTGGAGGGTCTAGGGAGAGTAGTGGTAGAGGTTTTTTTATGAGAGATTGAATGTTGTGAGTGATGAGAACTTTGTTAGGTTTTAATTTAAATGAATTGGATGGGTTTTACCAGTGCTTTGAAAAAGGTTCTCATAATGAATGGTTTTATCATCATTAAAACATTATGTTCTAATTAAACGGATCATTATAAATACTTTATATATGTAGATAAAGATATAATTTTAATTATATGATCAATATAATTTAAAATTTTAATTGTATATCATAATAAATAAATATACATGTATATAAATATAGATATATGTGAACATAATTTTGAATAAATTTAAAAAGTTGTAAATATATATTTATAAATATAATTATAAATATATATAACTATATATAGTAATTCATTTATAATTATTTATATAATTAAAAATATATTGAAGGAATTATAAATATTCATTTATAAATTTAATTAGTAATATATATTTATAATTATAATTATAAATAAATATATTTTAATTGTTTTTATATAATCTAGATATATTATTATCCTAGCTTTCCATCTACCATGTGTCACTCTAATACTCTACCACATCCTATTTTCAATATGTGCTAAACCTCCATGCCTCCACATTCCTCTTCCTCTACTCATTTTCTCTGCTATTATCTCTGTCCCGCTCCTCTCTCTCAGCCTCCCCATCGCCAATTCACTCACCGTCCAGACCATTCACCTTCTTTTCCTGCTGGCGATTTCCCTCATCCCTTATTCCTTCCTCATCATCCACATCCTTCACCTTCTTCGCCCGCTCGTGATTACCCTCTCACTATCCTAGGGTTACCACTGAAAATTAATTTCTCTCCCGAACTCTGATTGTTCATTCATCTTTGATAGCTTATTATCTTATATTTATCCCCAATATCATGTTCCTTTCTCTAGATATAGGGTTCCTACTACCACCGTCAGCTCCCTCTTCCTCATAAAATACCCTCAGCCCCTCATGTTTCTCTGCCTCCACCATCGCCTACTCTACCTCTACATGTTCCATGATTGGCTCCTACGGCTCCTCTTCCGAAGACTCATCAGTCTCTGGATCCTTTACCTCCTCTGATTCAACAGCCGCGACCATGAATTGCAATTGATTTAAATATTCAAAGAAGTTGTTGTTGGCTCATCTCAGTAACCAATTTCTGAATTGTTGATATTTTCATCGGATTTCATCTTCATGCTATGTTTCCGTTTCAAAGGAAGGTCTATATATTCCATCTTGGTCGACACCACCTTCATCATCATAAAAGGTAACTTCAGTGATTTGCAACTTTGGTTGTGGACAAAATAAAATCATTCACATAACTTTGTCTTAGTCTATCATCATATTTCATGATTTTCTTACTCATCTGATTTTAATATCTATTTCATTTTCAATAGAGACCACCACGAT
The DNA here is from genome assembly GCA_963277665.1 of Viscum album. Lineage (NCBI taxonomy): Eukaryota > Viridiplantae > Streptophyta > Magnoliopsida > Santalales > Viscaceae > Viscum > Viscum album. The sequence continues at coordinate 477,216,824 of OY728151.1, forward strand.
CCATTGTTGAGCTTCTCTCAGAAGATGCAGCTGGAATCCACCCCTCTTCATTTTGGTTTTATGTTTAAATTCAATATTTATTTTTTCTTATTTCATTACAATACATCTGCTCTTCCATTTTAGAAATTTCAAAAACTATTTCAACTGGTAAGATGATATTTATTCACCAATTCACTTTTCAGGGTTCATACATTTATTCACCTTTTCAATTTTAGCAACTAATTATTCATTTTGTTTTTATATGTGGTTAAGGACTCATCAATTTTATATTTTGTAGAACTCAAGGGGTTAATGATGAAACGATAATCAGGCGCTTCTGGAGTTTAACTTGACAACAAAAGATTTTGACTTCAATGTGTTCAAATTTGTGATTACTGGAAAGCATGTAAAGTATGAAGCTGTTGAAGGTAATATTATTAACTTTGAAAAATTCTTATACTTTTATAATAATTTGAATGAGTCTATTTTTTCAAGGGGATTCATGATTTTGTTGCAGGTTTTTGTGGTCCATGAAAAAAATGATCCGATTATTGGTGGGTATGTGTCTTATACACCTTTTAATCAATTATTCCTCAGAAAGACTACCTTGTAGGTTAAATTTTGATATGTATTTATATAGTAATATTTTATTATACTATTTATATTTTGATTTATTTTAGTAGACCTGATACCAATATGTCTAAACAATCATTTCTATTTCCATGATTTCAAAACCTAATCTACTATGTCACAATGGATATTTCAACTTGCATGATTCATTGATTTTATTGCCTTTTATTATTTTAAATGTCTATTACTTCATGTATACTATTTTAATTCATTGAGATAAAATTTTAATTCCCCTTTATATATAATTTATTGTTACTCCTACATTTATGAAGTCTTAGAATAGTGGGAAGACATGATTCAGAGATATTTGGAGGACATGAGGTAGATTTTGAACAATGCTTCTATTTTGAGACTACAAGAGTATAGAGTTTAGTATGTATTATTTTTCAGTTCCTTTTGAGTTGTGATTAGATACATGTTGATGTAGATTCAAGCAGTGATTAAATAGTGGTTGAGGTAGTTGGGACCTCCTTTATTATTTTAAACTACCTATTTATTTTTCTTTGTAGCTCACAAATATAGGTCGAGATTTCCCCGTTGCACAGAATCTACCCATTACCAAACGCATCACGCATACAATAATTTCATCTCCCTATCTAATATTTTAAAATTGCCTCCAATTTTCATCTTTTTATGTGAATCTATTCATAATAATTTACCATAATGTTTTACAATCCATTTCCAATCCATCTTATTTTCTGATTTAGTAATTAGGGAACTACTACATTTTGTCGTCCAACATTTTTTTAATCATTCTCTACTAAGAGAGAATAAACGGACACTATTCTACAATAGGTCTACTTATCCACAGGTTCTTTTCAACTCCCTGTAATATTTTTTTATTATTTCTTATACTCTTTTTCCCCATATGTTCATAGGTAGTTTTTTTAAGAATAGAATGTAATGTGAAATTATTTTCCATTTACTATTTTCTAAACATTAATTAAGTTATGCAAGATACCACATTACTCTCAAACAACATCCATTAGTAATAGTCCAATGCAAGAACATATAAAAAACTATTGGGATAATATAATTAACAGAGTATGATATTGACAGTCTAAAACTGAAGGGAACATCATTGATGTTAAAAACATTACTTACTGTCATATTTTAAAACCCCATTTCAAATTTACCCGTATGTGAGAACATTCATTTGTGTTTTCATGATTTCAAAACATAATATACTATGTTACAAAGGCTATTTAAACTTTCATGTTTCATTTATTTCATTTCCTTTTCTTATTTGCAATTTCTGTTACATTATGTTTACTATTTAATCTATTGAGAATAAATTTTAATTCATGTTCATATATGATTTATGCTTACTAATATAGAAATTAATTCTGATAATAGTGGGAAGACATGTTTCATTATATTGACCAGAACAACATTATTTTTTTGAATGATGTAGAAAAGGATTATTTGAAATAATATTGAATAGTCCCATGATTTTGGTAACAAACAACATTTGATTATGTTATTATTTTCACCTTGATGTAGTGAATTTTTTATTTAGGTGTTTCATAGTTGTCATTAAGTTCAGAAATTGACTTCTCTTTTAGTAAGGGTGGATCATCATGGCATTGTAGGGTTTCCAAATATAATGTACTAGAAAATATGAAACTTCTCCTAGATAATTTTATGTCGATGAATTTATTTCAGGGGAACCTACTCTCATGGATATGTTTCCATCCCAACTCACCTATTTATATTTTTCTAAAAACATGTTAGTGATGTTCTTGGATGTATTCATCCCTGTAGATTTTTCGACTTTATCTCCTCTTGATATAGTTGCTCAATGTATAAAAGGATGTTCCAATATTGAAATGATATCCATAAAGAATAATGTATACATGTATCCAATCCTTTATATACAGATATTGTTGACTTTGTCGGATGATCTTGAAATTTAAGATTCATAAAAAACATATAATGTTATTATCTTTTATATTTTCCACTATTTTAACGGTCACTATATTTAATATATTCAATATAATAAATTTTAATCCTAGGTTTTAATCTTTTATACAAGGGGAAAAGGTTATGTAACACTAGATTTTGAGGAATAAACCATCATGGAAGGTACTATGTGAATATCATTTAAAATTCTACAGTTTTTGTTACCTCTCAAACCCTTCTTTTCAAAATTAAATGCTTGTGTGAAAATATTTTGTAATATTTTGTTGATTTCAAGAATATATCCAATATGTTAAAATTCACATGTACATTGTTCCAGTTTCGATGTTCATTAATATTAATTATCCTTTGAATTGTCTATTATATCATATATATTATTTCTCAATGGTAAAAATAAATTTTTATTTTGTTTCATATAAAATTGATGTTTACTACTATTGTGATGATGTCTTAGAAACTTATACAACTATTATTTATAATTTGAATAGTGTGTGAATTCATTTATAGGTTATTTATTTTGATGAAAAATTTGAATGCACACATATGACATGATCATTACAACTGTTGTATAATGAGATTGGGTGATAAATCATTAGTAATAATAAATAGTGTTGGGACGGTCGTGGTCAAACATACTAGGTCCCTTGGTGGACTTAGACTTCATTTTGGATAAATTAACATCGTGGAAAGGGAAGTAGAGCCACATTTTAGAGGTGGGGATCATTACAAATTAGTTCCAGCACTAACATTGGCATAGTTTACCTGTATGGGTTTGTTTGTTATCATTATACATTATATAGGAATATTTCCCAACACCATTACACTTAATTTTATTTTATTATGTAGATGTAAGTCAGTGAAAACATGGTACATTAAACCAAACAAAAAATTATGTTAACAAACACACCCCAATATTATCAATGCCAATTAATGATAAATATAGGTGAACTCACTATTAAAATATAGTGTTCTATGTTTCATATTACATGTAAGGGTATGTGTTTTATCAACTTTATGCTGCATCAAGAATTCCATTGAATTATTCATCTATTAACAACTCATTATCTAACAAATCATCGTTTTGATCTTAATTGAACACATCATTAACTTCATTTCCTTAATATCACTTTTTTCATTTTCAGATTAAAACACTCTTAGAGTGAAGGTCTTGAACTGGGAGCTGGTCATGAAGGCTCATAAAAAGTTCCAGTGATTCAAATACCAGGTCAGAGTGTATAGCAGCGACCACCACATTGATGCTGCCTTTTGTGCTCATTTAATGCTTTGTATTACATTTGTATAAATTCTTTTTGTTTTTTTCTATGAGGGAGAAAACTCCATAGGTGAGAATTGATGTATTCATTTCATAGGATTATAAAAATGGATATTGTATTTCTCTTACTAAAAGGTAACATGTTTAATAGTGTTTGTGGAATGGAGTCTTTAATATAGTAATTTCTTGTGTTAGTGATATATTTTAGTCGAGTTGTGGTTTAGTTTGTAGAATGTTCATTCAAAATACGTAGTTTGGAATGTTTTTTTCTTTGAAATAAAGATAGATTACTTTATTTACATTTTTCAGATGTTTTTCTTTACTTTGTCAAATCTTATTTCAATATTGAGATATTTTCTGAACAAAAAATATATGTTTACTGATTTGTTAGTAAACTCTTTGAATGTTATACTAATAATCCACCTCCCCATGTGTATCCTCCTCACCGGCCACCACCTCCTCCTCTACATTATCCTTCGACTCTACCTCTACCTCCACCTCTGTATGTTTATCATATTTTAAGGAATTTTCATTATTAACTACGCAATTTATTAAAACACTATTGAATCTTAGATTTGAATTATAGCACCGTGCATTCTCACGGGCGAGGTATTAGTTATATATATATATATGCAATTATTGTGGAAAGTGCCACAGCTGAGTTCTACTCAACCACTAGCATCCACATCTAGGAGGTCCTAGGTTCAATCCTTAATGGGATTATATATTGTTATGATACTATGTATGTGGTGATGCTGATGCCGATGCTAATAGATGGTGATGTAGTTATGGTGATGCATGGTGGATAATGTAGGCATGACGTTGTACTCGACCTTTAGGTCTATATTATTGGCACTTGGGCCATATAATGGGCTTAATTCCCTCCTTGAATTTAGGCTAGAATATCAATGAAATAAAGTATATGGTTGGGGGGGTTATTTCTTAGGGGGTTGTGACCTACATTTTTGGCATCTGTGAGTGGTTTGTGTGTGTGTTTGAATACAGTTTTACCCTGAGCATCTAATATATATATATATATATATATATATATAATTATAGATATAATAAATATATTTATATCAAAATACATTTATTATAATTATATATATATAAATATATATATTATTATAATAAATGAATATATTTAAAAATATTTTTATATAATTATATATATATAAATTATTATACAATTATATATTATTATATATATAATAAAAATAATTCTTATTTAAATATATTTTTTATAATGTTATATATATATATATATTATAAAGTTTGGGGATAAAGCCGCATTTTATTATGAAATCAAACACCTGTTTCTATATACGTAGAGGGAGACCCATTACATAGCTCGTATGCTAAAGGACAAGTGGCTCATGAACATGGTTCAAAGGCCCAATGAAACGTCATACTTCTATCATAATTCACATGTTACCATCTGTCGGAGTCAAGCACAGGTCACTGTTTTCAATGCTAATCCCCCAAGGGGCGTGCTAGGGTTTGAACCCTGTACTTTTGGATGCAGGATTGTGGGTTTTACCACTAAAGTGCCACCCTAACTACATTTATATATATATTTATAATTTTAAATATTAATAAATATATTTAAGAATATTTATATATAATTAGGATCCGGTTTGGAAGAAAATTGCATCATTTCTCGATGTTCCGTAAAGGATTCCCTAGGACATGATGGCCACTATCCTAGTCCATCCCCTGCTAGAGTGGGAAGGACTCCTTCTGGCTGCATCATCTCGACCTTCCTTCTCCCTCTTTTCTAACCGGGACTATCTTCCTCCATTCCTATCCATCGATCTTATCCATGATGTCCTCAATCTCCATGGTGGGTTCCATAATCTCTCTCTATCTCCCTCTGAATTCAATGAACCTTCAAACAACTTTCACATGACCTTGTTAGCTCACCTTAGTCATGGTCTTCCTTCTGTCGATGACTTTGACAGGTTGGTTTTCTCTGGCTGGGGTTTACAGGATATTTCAGTCATGAGGATTTTTGATAGGAGACACATAATGGTATATTTTTCGTCAGATTAAAACTAAATCCTGGGGTGGTACAAAGCTCCTCACATTTTCAATGGATCTCGTTTCTATATTTCCTAGTGGTCTAATGATTTCAACATGAATCATGACGGTTTTCCAATAGGTATTTGGGATTGTATCCCTTAACTCCCCCTTCCATTAAAAAATCCTGTAATTATCTATATTATTGACAATATGGTTGGATTATACTTTTTTTAAGATAGTAGAAATGATTCAATTTGTTGTCCCATATCCGCAGACATATGTGTTGATGTAGATTTTTCTATACCCCATGTTGACTGTATTTAGATCACGATTGGGGGGAATTTTGGTGGAAACAACCTATGGATTTCAAATCTAGGACTGAATTCTTCTCTTTATGTGGCAGTATGGGGAAATTATAAAATATCTACCGGCGTGGTCGCTCGCTTCTCCTCGGGGAAATGATTGAAGTTTCTGTAGAACGGGTCTATATCTCTTAAATCTCTGTCTGATGAAACTATGGGTATCAAGGACTCAACAATGGGTTTCCATCCATTGAAAGAAAATTGTTCTTCTAACCTGAAGGTTAATGAAATTTATTAATATATTAAAGATTACATGGGAGTCAACCAACTAGAAGGAAAACTTCTGGAAGATGATCTTTTGATTCATCCTCAGGATTCTCCTTCGTTTGTGGAGATTCTTGATGGTATTTCACAAGATGGTCCATGTACATCAAGAGTGGATCAGATCTATCATTTTCCATCTACGGTTCCTCTAGTAGGAGTAAAGAGTGCTATGTTTAAGGAGTCAAGGCTGTAGTTCATGGACATCTTCACCAGTTTGAGGCACGATTTGGGTATCAACCCCTTGCTGCAAGGAAGGCCATGGGAGGTAGTGCAGGTGTGTGGATTGGAAAGGGAGGCATACTTGGATGTGGATATGGTGAGGCATCTAGTTTCAGTGAGCTCTATCGATGATGTGATGGTGAAAATGAACGTATGGGATGATTGAGGTCCTGGTGGAACTCATTTTTTGGACTAGGAAGATACTAAAAAGAAACCTTAATTTATGGGATGTAGATATGAGCAGCCCACAGGTCCTGAAATTACAGTGCATGTATTGAAATCATGATCATCCTATGCTGACACTGTTAATTCGGGAGGAAAGGTTATACATTCTTAAAAGTGGATTTCAGTGCTCAGAGTTGAATAAAGACATAATTTTTAGGAATAAAACAATGTGGATGTCCCCCATGACGTGAACCTCCATAAGATTTTGTCAGGTCCCAATGAGGATTGGAATTTTGATTCAAATGCGCTTATGAGTCCAAGGAAGTGTAAAATACATAAAAATATGTTAGATCCTATTCTAGGATGGGGAAGAACACTCTAATCAAACCAGAAGGGATTATCCTCCACTCTCAAAGTCCACATAGGAAGAATGATTACTCTTTATTACCTTCATATCCTGTAACTCAATCCTCAAGAAATGGAAAGCTACTTCTGATGGTTTCTAAGCTGGAGACAACAAACTCTACTAAGGTTATTCACTCCTGAAGAAGGTATTTTTCTATCCCAAACCTGAAACATGATGTTAAGGAGGTTGTTGAATCTGGTATCCCCAATGTGGTAGGGAATTGATCAAATTTGATGAGTGGGAAAAATCATCAATAGTATTGAAGATTTTTATGACATGTTCCTTCAAGTAATTACTACATAAGAGGAATTTGAAAAACTGGTGGGGAGGCATATTCAGGCTAGCTACTCTAAGGAGAAAGGTGACTAGATCCAAAAACATTTTGGCATACTGGCATGTGGATTCAATAGGAAGAATATATTGGTGGAATAGCTTATCCAGACTTGGGGTAGGATAGCATAAAACATTAAGATCTTTCTCAACGATGATCTGGATGATAAGGAATCATCTCTACTGTGATTTCCCCTCATAGGTAATATCTCTAGTATGATTAAATTTCAATTTAATGATTTGACTTTTTCATATCAGGTTGGGTGATGTCCTTTTGTAATTTTGACTGGTTTCCCACTTTTCCTTAAATGTTTTTCTTCCTAATAATATATATATATAATTAATATTATATATAATTCGATATATATTTATTAATATATAAATATTTATAAATATAAATATTAAGAATAAATTATTATTTAAATATATTTTTTATATTTTTATTATTATTTAAATATATATATTGATTATAATTACAAATAAATGTATATATAAATAGTTTTATATAATTATAAATATATTAATATAATTATATAAACATATATAATTATTTATATTAATATATTATATATATATTTTATTTAAGTATATCTATTATAATATTCCAATTATTTCAATATTTAATTATTTAATTATTTCTGTTATAAATACAATTTTTTTTAAATTCTACACTTTAAAAAAAATTTAATTAACTATTAAAAATAAAAAATTATTAAAAAAATTCATTTAAAAAAATTAATTATATAAATTTCAAGAAAAATTTAAATTTTAAAACATAATAAACAACCCGAATAAATATTATTCATATAAATTACAAACATAATAAAAATATTATAAGTATAGTAAATAAATATATGTATAAATAAATATTATATAATTTTTAAATTTCAACAAATTTTAAAATTAATGAATATTATAAATAAATATATAATATTAAATGAAATTTAAATTGAAAATGAATAAATAGAATTTAAGAGACAAAAAAATTTTAAAATTTTATTCATATAATATTAACTTCATTTTAACATGTTGACAGTCAATCCCCCATTATAAAAATAAATTATACAAGATAATATATTTTGAAGATTGGGACTGAGGAAACTCATTACAATCATAAAGGTAAAATTTCCTTAAAGAATCTATAATGTATAGTTTAAATATGGTCTTGAGAGTCCAATGTGAAGAAACATCCAAGATAAGCAAACGAAAAAAGTCACATCCCCCCGATAGATAATGAAGTAGTGAGATCAATCAAAGAAGATGTGTTACCCCCTTCCAAAAAGTTGCACCGTGATTGTCTAATACACTGTGGTAGAAAACCCCTCCCAAACACATTGATACGTGAAGGGATGTTCGGATGATCATTCCCAGCACACCTATCTCTCTTTCAAGCCTCCCACCAGACATTAAATGTGAATAACTCACTAGATTGTTCACCTGATGAAAAGGAGATCAAGAAAAACAATACGGTTCAAGGTCCAATCAAGGTGAGCATCCGTCCAACATGATGATGAAAGATGGTGGAATGATGGGTGTCTTCACACAAATCCCTCTTTTGAGGTCTCCCACCCAATGGTATCTACATGAATCTAAAATGCCATACAAATGTAGTAAGATCAAATACATTTCTCACCATGATATATGCAACCCATTCAAACCCACAATCCCACAAACCAGAAAAGATCTAACCAAACCAGATTTATAATACCAATGAAAAATGATAAACACTGCATGAAGATCCACAAAACCATTGATGATCGATGTCCTTCTCATCATCTCCGCTGATGGAATCTATCATATAAACTGATCTACACTTAATTCCTTACATCATACCACATCATCAACCAAGAATATCCCTCCACCCCCATATTGAGCTAGAGAAAAACTCATCCCACATCCAACACAACCCCTTGCATTCAACGAATACCTAACACCACCCTCAATTAATTAATTAACATCATGGAAAAAGAGCTCAAATATGGATGAGGACAATATCTAACATGTACTCCAACATCTCTAACAGCCAACCTGCACTATGCAGACAAATACAACATCACCACCACCATCATCATGAAATAAAGAACAGATGGTTCGGGGCAGAGTGCATAGTAATGGTTAAAGTATGACCCTGTCAATGATGGGAGATCAAACATGAACAAAAGATGGGATAAAGAAGAGTTAAAAAGTGCTAGATCTATTACACTAAAATAGATCTTGAACACTCATCCAACATCCATCACAAGACCAAATAATCTACATTGGAGGATATCGATGCCAAGAAAATCATTAAAAAAAAAGAAAAATAGGAGGGAAAGAAGATGATTTAGGGAAGCTAGTGAAGAAGAGGATGTTTATGAAAAACCCCTATACCCGAATGAGGTGTTGGCTAGAGGGTGAGGGTGCCTCTGAAAGAAACAGACCCTAAGCCCTTAGAGCTCATAGGGAGTGACGCATCATATTTCTTGAAAGAAGATTGACTACATGAATTATAAACATGTATAGAAATGAAGGGAATATTAAAAAAATTATTTAAATAACATAATTATATAAATTTCATGCACTTTAAAAATATTAAAAATTATTAAATAAATATGAAAAATCAAAAAACGTATTAGTAAAAACATATTAATTATAATACGTAGTAAAATATAAATATATTAAAAAAAATTCAAAAAATATTATATTGAAAATGAAAAAATATACATCAGATGTGAAATATGAACATTTTATAAATACACATATACACATGTTATATTTATATATAAATGTATATCTCATATACATGTGAACATTTACATATATATACATAAATCTATAAATTCACAACATTTATATATAAACATAAAAAACACATACTCATAACACAATGAATACACATATATGTACCTATACATTAATATAAATATATAAGTCCAAACATCACATCTTAACAATACATCAATTATATTTATATAATTTTTGAGTTATAAAATTTGTATATATATATATATATTAATATATCATATTTATACTAATTTTATACATTAATTTTTTAAATAGAATATACAAAGAGACATTAATTTCTGATTAAAAATATAATCTTTTTGGTGATAAATATATTAATATTTTTTATTAAAATTTTTTTTAGCACTATTAAAAGAGAAGATAAAGATTCTTATTTATTAGAGGTTAAAAATTCAATGATTAAGGGTATAGTTTTGTTACTTATTTTCTTAGTATTGATAAAAGTTTACTTTACCAATTCTTTTAGCTAGAGTTGATAAAGGTTATCCTTTTATTAGGGCTTCATGTTTAGTGCTGATAAAATACATCATTGGATAAAGCATGATCTATGGAATTGGATCTACATCACCTTTAGATAAATCACTTTTCAATATTTTTTTTGTCTACCAAAAAATCATGATGTTTTTCTTTAAGACCATATAGATATATAGATTACTTAAAAACATGATTAGAAAATATTTATTTTCCAAACCATGGGGTTTAGAAGAAAAAATTCTTCATAAACAAGATCATTTAAGAATGCACATTTCACATTCACATGAAATAATTTAATTCCATGAAAATTAGAAAAAGATAATAAAATTTTAATATATTCAATTCAATAAATAGAGGAAAAATATTTATCAAAATATATACCTCCTTATTGAAAATTTACTTTATAAACATGTCTAGCATTATTTTTAACAACTTGTAACGATTTACTCAGTTTATTTCAATAAATTAATTAATACCTATAAACTTATTATATTTAGGGGGTTCATTTGAAGAACCAGCATTATTTCAAGATAAATTATTAATTTTTACATGAATAGAAACAATCCGGTTAGAATGATTTAATGAATAATTTATAGTTTTAGAAAAAAATAAGAAATAAAAGTAGAATTGACACAAAACAAATTAAAATATAATTTCTTGTTTTCATACCAGAATGAATATTACCAATAGAATTGTCAATATGATTATATATATGAATATTTCATGATCTTGGATTAGTTCAATAAGTACTATGCACCGCCTTAATATATTAATCCTTATTTTGAGTATTTTCTTCTCCGAAATTAAAATCTCTAAACCCATCAAAAAAATCATTAAAATCAGAAATTAATTTTACACTATTTTTATCAAACATTACATGAAAATATTATTCATCATCCATAATTAATTTATTGTAAAATCTATAATATTTAAAATTATTATAATTTCGATGAAATATATAGTTATTAATTTTAGCATCAAATTCATCTAAGTCATCTTTAGTAAATAAAATAAATAATTTACAACCAAAAACTCTAAAATAACCAACTTCGGGGATTTTATTTTGAAATAATTCATAAGGAATTTTATTCAAAAAAATTCTATCCAGAATTCTATTTGAAATAAGAAAATCAGAAAAAATGGATTCTTCCCAAAAAAATGTCATGAAAAGTATATTCACATTAAATAGTTTTGGTCATTTTAATAAGTGTTAAATTTTTTTGTTCCACAATTCCATTTAATGTGGTTTTCTAGGAGAAGAAAAACTATAAAATACCCATATTTTCATAATTTTTTTAAATTATAAATAATGAAGTTCACCTTCTTTATAACATTGAATATAATGAATCATACAACTATTGGATCTGGGTGCAAAATAAGTGGGTGATGGTGGGTGATATTTTTAAACTACTTTTAATAATAATTTCTCTAATCCATGAGAGAGGATCTTACACATCACATTTATAATTATTTTATTTAATATTTGAATAAATAATACATAGGTTTAGTAACATTCATAATTTTTTAATGTTCATCATCTGAAAAGACCTTTTTGTTTTACCTACGTAGCACTATGAGGATCCAAGGATAAAATCCCTCTAGCAGTGATCCACACATTCTCCTATGTTATCTGAGCAACAACACTTTATCTTGTTCTGCTAGTATGGTGATTTGGATTTCATGCATTGTTTTTTCTTGATTTCTCATTATTTGGTCCTAAAAGATCTCTATTTTATGTCTCCTTCTTTAGAGGGAGAGAGAAGGGGTTGAGAAAGAATTCATTGTGCGCAAAAAATTCTCAATTCTCAAATTTTAATGACATACACAATAGATATAGCCCTCTATTTATAGAGTTAGGATTTATTTTAAAATATTATTTAATAGCATGTCGTCCATTAATTAACATTTATTACCATTAAAAAACCCCATGCCAAATTAAAATATTATTATCATTTTGTGGCATATGCCAATTTGCGCAATAAAATTTTTTTTTAATAACATTGTTAATTAATATTCTTCACCTATCAAGTTATTGGTTCATTTGAACTCATCATTAATTTATTTAACACTCAAATAATATTTTATCCATAAATAAATATTTCATTCACATACTTAAAAATAAATATATATCAAATATTCAATAACATAATTAATTTTTTTAATTCACATGTCAATGAATAAATATATATTTAATTTATTTGATCAATATAAATTGAATAAAATTATTCCTAAAACATTATAATAATATGTATTCTGTTAATCAAACTCAATTACAAAATAATCAATATCACTGGAAAGACACAGTGTGTTACCATCTAGGATTCTTTTTTATTATAATTAGGTGGACTTTAATAAATTTTAAGATTTCTTTCTGGTAATGGGTCAAAGAACCCAATATAAAAAACTTAATGTCACGATATCGACAACAAAAATCAAATGATTTCTTTGTAATACAATCCCTTTTCCATAATATATCATCGAACAAGTAGCACGATGGTGTCATCAACCTTTTTTCTTGATACATCTTTCATTTTCAATCATAAATAAACACATCATTACACCATGAACATGGAAATTAGGTGACTATTATATTCCAATCAGAGGTATGAGATATCAACTCCCATAAAGATAAAATAGAAAAAAATCCTTCCTTGACTTATCCATTAATGAAACATCAATCGCTATGCACCAACATACCCTACATCCTTCTAAAACATGGTGTGCTATTTTTATTTAGTAAATATAAGTGTGTGAGTCATGGACTGCATCAATGATAACCTTAAAGTTTATGTATCATTACAGATCCTTGTATATTAGAATATACAATGACACCAAACCATTCAAAATTATTATTTATATGCATGTTCTCATAATCTCCCATCTCTGAGATTACAATGTGAAAACTTCCTGAGAAGAAACCTTATCCACTTATGAATACTCATAGCCGAAATTCTAAATACTATGTTTCCAATCATACTATGATATCCAAATAAAAGAACTATATTTAAAATATTTTCAAATCATTTCCAGGTTATCATCATAGTGGGGAACTATTGTTTACCTTACTAATGAGGAAAATGATCTAAGAAATTATTTAATTAAATCAATGAATAAAAAAGGAACAATATATAATATGTTGTTTAATAAATATTCATGTCATCAAATATACATGTAATCAACATAAATCTTGTTGGTCCTAGGATACCAACTCTGAAAGACTCCCACATAGACTAGAGAATTTTTTTATGAAATCCATTCTATTATACCAGTCATGATAATCATGTTTCTCACTGATTCAAGGCTTTAGTAACGAGGTATGGAATGTTTCATTTCATGGAAATAATCCTCACTAAAACCACACATATGTATTAAAAATATGTAATAATATTATACTTCTCATGTATGTGATCCTTCTATTGATGTGATATTCGATCTTTTGTGAGAGACACTACATCAGTATTATTGCAATAGAGTGTGATATGATCCTTACTATTAGGTACCACATAAAAATATTCGAAAATGTATCACATCCATAATACTTCTTTATCAACCTCATAAGTTGCAACATTCTCAGATCCTACTATAGAATATGTGACCACAACATTAATTAAGCACATCTAGATCACAGATCCTCTATTTAATGTGAAGATGTATCATTTTTTTGACATTATATCATCTTGATCATTTTGGAAACTAGAATCTGCATATCCTCTAGTGACTAGTTACTAATATTTTTTTATAAAACAAGGCCATAAAATAGTATTCCCCATACCCTTAATTATAGTCTTTATTTCCATCCAATAGTGGTCACTTGGATCAACTAATATTTTCCAACCATACTCAATGCATTGGAAACATCAGGCCTAGCATATATCATATGATACTTGAATGACCCAATCATTGAGTCATATGGAATCCTTTCCATTTTATTTCTGAATGCATGTTTCTAAGGAATAATGTTATTGAAAATATAAATTCAATGTGATGCTCGCAACTATCTCTCGTTGGATGTTTATATAATAAATCTATTCATCATATTGTCAAAATATATACCTTGCCTTTGGTCGAGCAGTATCTTGGATCACTCATGATTTAACTTGAACATCAAGATTATATTTTTACTCCCTTAATTACTTTATATGGAATCCTTTATTCAACCACGAATTAATATATGTTAAGACTAGTATTTTGTTTCCAATGACTAATATGTCATAAATATATACTATTAAGAAAACGAATTTAGTACCACACAACCATTTATAGAAACAAGGATCACACTGGTACTTTATGGACACAAATTCCATTTTGGATTTATCAAAATGAATGTTTTGTGACTGGCATGCTCACTATAATACATAATTTTATTTTTTCAATTTTTATATATTATTGGAATCCTTTATAATAAAAAAATCTTCAGGTTGTTACACATAGATATCTTCCAGGAGGTTCCCCTTAATAAACCTTTTTTAACATCATTTTTTCAAATCTAATAGACATGGAAATCCATAATGACTCGCATAATTTTGTTATATTTCAACCTTTCAACTGGTGAAAATGTTTTATCAAAGTCAATGTTGTGTCATTGTTTAAACCCTATAGAATGATTTCACACATTATAGGTACTAGACAATCCTTTCATGTCTAGTTTCTTCATGAATACACATTACCAACCAATGAGTTTACATCTACTAGAGGGTCATCCAAAATATCAACTAGGTTTTGGTACATGGAATCAATTTCAAAATTCAATGTTTCTTTCCACTAGGATACTTCTATGCCACTCACTGCTTCCATATTTGTTAGAGGATCATTATTATCAAATAATAATGAGTCACAATCCTCAGTGACTAGAAACCATAAAATTTTGGTTATCTAAACTTTATTTTTTTATACATAGTAATTATGTCTCTATAATAGTTTCTTATTCCATAAGGATATTTTGAATCTATTCCCATATCAACTATTGTGTTCCTTGAGCCTTGACATCATTAATGTCTATCTCACTCCCACAATCTCTTTTAGATATCGGCTCCCTCTTATGGAATATGGTGTGTTTTTACACTATATCATTTTATGAGGGGTTGTATAGTTAATATACCCTTGTGTCCTTGGGGTATCCTATAAAAGAACACCGTGTTCCTAATCGTTCAATTTTGTAACATCAATAGGCCTTAAAAAATTTTCAGTTAACCATATGTGTAAATTTAATAAAATGATTTTTTTCCACTGCAAAAGTCATATTTAATACGATTTTTTGATTTTTTTGGTACTTTGTTTATTATATGAGCTTCTGTTTATAATGTGTATCCCAAAAAGGATAGTGGGAGACTAGAAGGACTCATCAATGATCTCACCATCTCAAACAAGGGGAAGTTAATTATTTTTCTTACACAATTATATTATGGTATGTAAGGAGAAATTTTTTTGAATAGGTTCCCAAAATCCTGTATTTAATCAATTAAGTCTTGATTAAGATATTCTACACCATGCCTTGAGTGGGGTTTCATAATATTTTTACCCAGCTGGTTCTTAACATAATTATTGTATTCCTTGAATTTTACAAAAGAATTTGACTAAAACTCATTATGTCAACATATCTATATCTATTAAAATCATCTTTAAAAGATATAAAGTATGATTACTCACCCCTTTCTCTAGAAATAAATGATCCAAACAAATTGTTATGAACTAATTCAATAATTTCATTATCTCTTTCACTTTTCCCACTAAATGGGGCTTTGGTCATTTTTCCTTGTAAACATGCATTATATACAACAAGTGATTGTAGTTCAAGAGAATATAAATATCCATATTGATATAATTTATTTAATTAATTTTCATTTACATGTCCCTACCAGTGATGCCAAATTTGGGTGTGGTATGATTCATTTGATGTGACATAATTATAGATTTCAATTACATGGTTCATGTAATCAAACACATAATGACCTTTATTTAAATGTTTCACACCATTAAAATATATATCTTTAAAAAAGATGAAACATTTATTAAAATACATGAAAATAACTCCATCTATATCAATTTTGGATACATAAATAATGTTTTTGGTTATATATTTACCATAATTAAAACCATTTAAAACAAATATAATTCTAGTTGGAAACATGAGGTAGTAGTCCCTAGTATCTACAATGAGAGGTTTAACTCTATTGGCCACTCAAATATCTTACTCCACTCAGTCAGTATTTATGAATCTACTTAGTTCTATATTTTAATACATAAATGAGTACCATAAGTTATATCTAGTAACCATTTGTAAAAATAGATAAATTGTAGTCATTAAAAAATATCTTCAAAGCTTCCCTTTATTATTTGGAAGGGTGTAATTTATATTCTAAGGGCCTTCTATCCACATGAAAAATAGACAACATCATATTCCCCATTCTTTCCCCTTGATCTTCTTCTTGTTGGAGGAGAGTGTAGAAGCTTTGGGATTAAATCCCTTTGCTTTCCTTAGATGTTTTTCACCACAAAGATGAATGTATTTTCACCCTTAATATACATTTCTACTTGGTGAAGAAAAGTGACAATATCTAGTAGAGACATATAAATTTATTTCATATTGATATTCAAAAAACACTAGAGAAACACTAAGATATTGATGGCCAAAATGAGAAAAAAAAAACTTGTTATTTGGGGAGTTCAAACCCTTGAACCTCTAGGTGATCAATATAGCTTTTGAGATTTATTATATGATGCTCAACTAGGAACCCTCTCCAAGATTTCTCTAAAAGTGAACCATGAAAATTTCAAACCATTAATATATATTTATCTTATGGTAAAGACTATGAGGGTGAATAGGTACGCTACATACATACATGTGTTTCTGAGACTTCATGAGTTCACTAAATATTGATGAAAACATAAAATATTGAATATCAACTGCATCACTCAATTGTTTTTCATAGATAATGAAATCTTCATCACTCACCTCCTTAGTTGGTGGATCAATCCTAGAGGATTATAGCATATAAGATTCCTATTCAGGTCATAAAACAACACGAAGGCTCTTGTAATATTCCTTGAAGTTACATAAAGTTTATAGGGTATATTTATACAATATTGATCATAGGGATAATCTAGATGATGATATTTTCATTTTATTCTGCAATTAAAAAGTGTAAATTATTATACTATTCTTTGTTACAAATTATATGATAAATTAATTGATTTTATTTAATCTAACACTATTTTATCAAGTACCAATAAGCCTCACCTTTGATCTTGGAATTTATATTTGCTTTATAATTTAAGTTTTAATCTCTATATACCCCTTCATATAACCCCAAAAGGGATGTACAAGTTACTTGAAGTTATTTTGGTAGTAAATGCTTTTCCAACTATGGGTTTGTAGCTCCTTGATCTGTAGTGAATATTTCCCAATCCTAAAATTGTAACTTGTATTTACTCAACATTTGGCTCAAAATTACACCAATTCTAGGAATGGATACTCATTTTGATCTAAAATAGTTAAGACAACCCAAAAACTTCATAAGAACCCCCTTATAAAAGTATATATTCCAATAAGGGATGGTCAAACACATAGTTATATTGAGATTGGTTTCTAATCACGTATTAAAAGTCTTAGTCAAACATAATATTAAGATGAGTTATTTTAATTAATTATGAAATTTTTTTATCTTAATTTATACTTTAGGTGTATTTTCAATATTAAGTTGATGTTACATAATTAATTATCCCTATTTTAATTTAGTAATTTATTTTGCATAAATATTATCTTGTTTTATCTTTTACATGTCTGGTTAATATTAAGTGGATGTTATTTAATTATTTACCATTCTGGATAAAACAATGACACATAAAACAATTATTTAAAGTCAATATTTGCATAATAATTTACTTATTTATGTGTCAGTGACCTTGCATTCATAAAATAAATAATTTCATATAAATAAATAAATGAATAAATAAATGATTCATTCATGATCTTTAACTAACAGTTGATTTAATGAACGTATAATAAATGAATCTATGAACAAGGGGTAATAAATTTGTTTTTCAGTATTGGCATCAGTTACAAAATTCCACTATTGTATCACCTGAGTTGGCATCAGAATGGTTCCATCCTAAACCGAATCCAGACACCGTAGGGAATTAAATTAATTAATTATATTTATGAATCACTTGTAGGTGAGGGGAACCAAATGATTTTTTAAAAGGGGATTACATAAATATCGTTGTACACACATGTCCTACATATGAATGGAGGTATGGATGAAACACATATAATCATATTTAATTTAATAATAATAAATTTAAAACTCTTGAAATAAGTAAAATTAAAACATAAAACAAAAACATAGGTATTGATCAAGCTCATGGAAATTCATACACATAATGAATATTCAAAAGTAACTGGAAAGAATTCATTTATTTATTTATTCCATATTATTTAAGATGATTGTGCTTGAATTAATTAATTAATTAATCATTTCCCTTTCATCTTATTGATCATACAAACGTAATTTGGAGATACCCATCATTTATTACATTCATGGAAAATAAATAACGGAAATAATAATGACATGTTGATTATAATAATTAATTGAGAATTTTATATTATTTAAAACCATTAATAAATTTTCAATCACACATTGGTGTGTCAATAAATAAAATAAGGTCTTAATGTTAAAATAGCCAATTTAATTTAATATTTAATTATTCCATTTAATTAGATGTTAAACAACATATATAGTATAAAAACACGTTTTGTACCCTGGTTTCCATGTACCTAATTCATATACCATGGGCTTCATCTAGTTAACTTGACTGGAATACAATATGTGTATAGTCCATCGACATGACATGTCTTATCTTTCCATGTTCCTGGTTTTCTAGGTCAACACGTGATGTGAAATAAATGTACCATGTGTAATTAATTACTTGATGCATCCAAGTAGAATTCGTATGGGTACACGGTGTGCCTCTCAACTACACACCATGTCCCCCAATTTTCATGAAAAAATATTTGGCACATCTTGATGTAATCTTTGGTCATTCTACATTTATTCTTAAACCATTATGAAAATGAAACAATGAATGAATATGATTAATATATTAATAACATGTTAATTCAAATCCGATTAAAAATTGAATAATATGAAATGAAAATCTATCAAAAAATTGTGCATATACTAACAATGAAATAAGAAATTATATATTTAAACAAGACCCCTTTGATAACACATTTTGGTTGTCAGAATAGCTGAAACGTGCATTTGGGGAGTGAACATTTATAATTTATTATAATAATTATTTCCTAAAAATAATATTGAGTGTCACAACCCCCATCCCATTAGGTTTACCACTCATGGGATAAAAATGTGATAAGAGATATAATGACCCCAGAGTCCCCCCTCCAGTAGGCCTCAAGTTGGTGACTCGCACTGAGGGTATAGTAAACAAACCAATGGAAGCAATACCCACTAAGAGAACACATGCAAAAGAGAGAGATAATATAAAAAATATATATAGGGTACCTCACTAGTAGTCTCCATCCAGATCTTCAACCTTCTCCAAGTTACTTGAAAATAGATTATATAACATAGGGTGAGTATAATAGAACACTCAGTAGGATCCTCCCCAGAGCTTCTTGTGAAAAAGTAAGAAAAATATTGTGAAAGAATAGTGAACAACAAGTGAAACAATATCATCGCCTAAAAAGATATACTAAGTGACTAGCCTCACTATGGGTACTCTCAACAAGTATCTCATAAAATATTATATAATATAAGAATAATATCAATGGTTCCCCACTACCACCTCCCCACTAGTTTACCGCTTTTCCCCAATGTTGTACATCCTTTTCCATCTCTCTCCAAAATACTGGCATGAAATCACCTGGGCGAGCTCCACAACATCTACCTTATGTAACACAAAGGTTTCATGTAGACACCAGAGCGACACACCACACCTTACAAAAAACCAAATGTAACCCGGTAGTTTTTGGGAGCCTCTAGATCCTATAAAACTTGTATCACACATCAGGTATTATACCTCAATCCATTACAACCCATACACCGAGTTAGAATATTGAAGCTATCACAACCTACACAAATTATACCTGTTGTAGACTATAAGAAACTATATCTAGAATATAATTTTGTGTAATAACCATAAGCCATCACAACCCATTACACACATATATGGGTAAAACTAACCGATGTGGATATGAGTTCATGTAATTGCTAGGACAAAAGAGAGGGTCCAAAAGGGGAAGTCATCCATCCATCCTCCTATTGGGATATTGGGGAAAACACCCATGTGGCATAGAATTCCTAGGTTGTCATTCACCTTAATCGATAAGGTGGGGTATCAAATAGAAATAGAACAAGTAAATGATATAGTAAAGCTTACAACCACACTATGGGAGAACCTAGTCTTAGACATAATTGCAGCTAACGTCTCTTAGAAATCTGGTTACCACTGCTAAGACTAGATATCCTATGAGAGCATAACCATTTTAAGGGCATTATTAAATCATCTGGTCCATTTTTATCAGTTTTAATTTATGTTAATTAAATATTTAATAGTTAATTAACAATAATAATTTCGACATTATAGTTTCTTAGCACCACAAAAAAATCCATGCCCTCCAGGAGTAACCCAACAGAGTCCACGGCTGCTCAAAAGTGGAACTTAGTATTATATCCTAGCAAGATCAAACCGTATGATTTCAAAATTATACATTCAATAATTTATTAATAGCATTATAACTTTCCATTATTCCAGGCATTATTGGAAAGAATTCTATTCTACCAAACACAAGGGGCTCAACAAAGTGAGTTGATGCACTACCCGTCAAGTCATTGCTGCCTATAGCAGAAGCGTAAACCCATAAATCATCTAGAATATAAACAGAGAAAACATGTTGCATACCCCATGTGTCTTATCCTCTTTTGGAAGGTGGATAAGAAAGAAAAATGACCTCGTGTAGTGGGGAAAGTAATTCAGATAAACAAATTTCACATTCAATAATAAACCACTTTCATGCCAATGGGTAAGCCCAACTTCAAACCTCTTCATCACCTTTGGTGTCCTCCCCAACACCCATATGCCTAAACCAATGCATCTTTCCAATCTATGCATAAAATATTACAAAAACGAATTTGAATCCCAACCCCACATATCAAAATAGTAATATAGACTCACATCACATCAAAATCAGCATGAAATAACAACGCAACGGGGCCCTTAGGCCTAAAACAAGTCATTCACCCTTAACACACAGTGAGATCTCACAACTCCAAGAATAAGTCTCTTGGCCTTTTTATAAAAGAGGGTATCTCAAAACCCTATCAGGCATTAATTTTTATCAAAATACTGGTTCCTTAATCCATCTTAAATTAACGGATTCATTATTGAAAGGTTCCAAGTAAGGGAAACCTGTGCATAATTCTATCATATCTATCACAAATTAATTTAACAATTAATTTGACAAGACTTTAATCAATAAGAATCAACATGATAACTACATAAAGTTGTTTATTATAAAATTATAACAACAACCAGATTCATTATAAGTGCCTCCTTACCTTTGGACCATCAATTTACAATTAATCTCTATTTACATTTTTTACCAATTTAATTTACGAACTACATGATAAACAAGAAAAGCATATATATCACACTATTTATCAAATCAAGAGGTAATAACACACTAAAAAATTTATAATATTCATTAATCTGGCGAAAATATTTATTATGAAAATTTCATTGTGATCAAGTGGATAAACCATGTTAGTTGTATGATTACATATAAACAAAAAGAGAAGAAACAAATCCACTACCATAAAAAGTTCTTGATGTTCTTTATATGAGAACATGCCATCATAATGGATCACGATCACCATTCTTGCAAGACTGCATCCACTCAAGGATGCCTCGACACAGCCACATCAACCATAAAAAAAGATTGGTCCATTAGAGATATGGAGATCACATGTTGTAACATGGTACAATGAAACCGAATTAGAGGAACCTTGAAGAACGAATGTAGAACATACCTTATATAGGAGACAAATCGATTGTTCTTAATTGCACCAAAACATGGGGTGTTCTTGCACTAGGAAGTATCCAAGGAAAATGATCAAAGACTGGGAGTTCAGTCGAATGAATCCTAGGGTGTAAGAACTCTGGGTGTCTCATGCCTAGGAAAAAATAAGGAATAATAAGGTGAAAGGTATCTCATCCTTTTGAAAAACTAAATGGAGCATCAGTTTAGATACAGTTTTAGATTTATCATCAATCATGGATCTAAACAAGATTATGTTGTCTGACCATATAAAAGAACTTAGACACATATGAGTATAATGGTATGAGTTAGGGGTTTTGAATCGGCCTTAATTCCCTTAAAAGAATTCATATAACACGTTTTACGTCAAAAAATAACATTAAAGGGGGAAAACTGTTTGAAGATATAAACATTGTACCCCAAGAAACCTGGAAACACTCTATACCTATCTATAGATGGAAACAATATACGCATACTGATAATGGAAATGAATCATCAAAAACTAGAAAAAATGTACCCCTACTGAGAGTGAAAATGAATCACCGATAGTTGGAAACACTGTACAGCTACCGATATTGCAAATGAATCACCAACAGATAGAAACAATGTGCACCTAATGACATGGAAAATGAGTGACTGATAGCTAAAAACATTGTACAAATACCAATAGTGAAAATGACTCAATGATAGTTGGAAACACAACACACATATTGATAGTCCAAATTATTCAGTGACACTACAAACGACGCAATGACAGTATTGTTCACAAAACTGGATACACGCTTCACAGAACTAGAAATTTGGAAAAGTGTTGGGAATAAGTCACCCTGACCTCCTAGAACACCTCAAACACTAGATTTTAGAAAAGGAATGGACAAGAGTGGTCTTGGAAATTATATCAGATATCTCTCATGTAACACCCCAAGCTTCTATGGTACGTTTCCCTTCGAATAATGCGATAGCGTGTGTTGTACGCAACCTCGAGTTCTAACGCACACCACAACTAATTAAACTAGCCGTTGTGAATAGTAATACCTACTTTTTGAAATCATATATATTCTATATTTCAAAATGGACTTCATTTTTGGATTCGGAATATCAAAATTTGCCTAGGGTGAAATTTTGGTACATTTCGGATAACTTTCATATTTTGATGAATAGTGAAAATTACTAAATTTTAATTAAAAACAACTTTTTTAATCAAAATAATTAATAGTGATAAATTGTGATTTTGAGTGGTTTTAAAGTATATTTAGAATATATTTTTACCATTTAATATAATGTTGGTCATTGGACATAATTTTACAATTAAACCGAACATAAACAAGTGTCAATCTTTTGATAGTTATTATCTCTTAAAAACACGCTTTTTGTTTTGACAGCGGGGATTAATTTTAAATTAATTTCTGCCACTTCTGTGTTTTGAATTTAGGAAAATGGATTCCATATTTGGAATCAGGATGTTCAAATTGTGTAAATGGGTAACTTTTATTTTTAGACATTTTGAATAATTACTGCGGTAAATATTTTATTTACCATGGTTAAGGGTAAATCCGGTAAATAAGGGTTAAAAAAATAATATTATAATAATAATAAATTACCCTAAAACGTGTATTAACCCTATTGGTTGATACATGGTCGACCATGGGCATCTTTGGGTCTATTTTGGGACCCCATGGATCCACTTGTAAGTGATAATGACACATTATATTAATAAAGTTAAAATAAAAATAAAAATGGCATAAGCTTATATCTTTTAGAAGAACAATTTTTACATAGGGTTATACATGTTGGATTTTCGATTATAAATATTCATTAGAAAGCTAAAAAGATTTCCTACATAATGATATTTTATTTATAATTTTTCGACATTATATAATTTATTTTATTTATGACACAATGATGATGCAGTAATTACTAAAATAGTGAAAAATAAAAATAATTGATCTTATAAATACCCAAATAATTATAATATGAAACTTTTAATGAATTAAACTAATTTTATATAATAATATGATATATTAGGATTTATTTAATTGACTTTGTTCGAAGTAATCAATCTGTTAGGAGTTTCACAAAAATCAACTATTGAATAGTGTCAAAATTGACATAAAAGAGTTCTTAAAACAAATATTATATTATTAATTGATATTAAATTCCTAAAAATCTAAGGTTCGGCCAAGAGACTTATATTATGATAGGTTCCTCATTAATGGACCACTTGGGGGTAGCTTGTATGTATATAGTAAGTTTATTAACCATATTATATAAAAATACAAAGAGACATTGTAAAAATGAAACTAATTAACTTAGAGTTAATACTTAAAGATAAGGTTAATATAAGTACCCAAACCTGTCTAAATTCTATTGGTTGAGTGGTTTTCGACCTATCCCCACCTTAACCTTTGAATAGTAAACTTTGGAGCCATTAGAAACCGAATATGAATTTATTATAAATTAATATTTCTAGCTTTTCCAAAGGTGCCCCTCACCCCTCTTATAAAAGGGCACTCCTCCTTCTCATTTCTTCACACCTCTAAAGCCTTTTGGTTCGGCCAAACTCTGCCCAAATACTCTCCCAACATCCCTCACTACAACCTAGGGGCCTTAGTTTGATCAGAAAGCCAACCTAAGGAGCCCTTTTGATCAAATCAAACGGAAGAACCCGAAGAAGAGGTAATGTTTTCACCACCCCTTTTCCAAGTTCATTTCTTCTTCCACTTCTTCTTCCTTTGTTGTTACCATTCTAAGATAATGACTCCAGTATAATTTATATACTGTGATGTTATTATAAATATGGTACAACCATATTCAGTATTCTATCCACCCTTTGAATAACATGTCACCATACGTGCGTACGTACGGCTTACCGTCTCCACGTCGTGGTGTAATTGTTATTCAATATATTATTATTTGGATGGGTATAATAATGATGTGTAACTCATGTAAATAATAAATATAACATATTAATGATTCTGTATATATGATATACCATCCATTTATATATTATTTTAATATCAAAAGAATGATATTGTCGCTCGTGCGTACGTACGGACTACCGTCTCCACGAACGCGATGAGATTCATTCTCCATCGTATCCATTCAAGTATAATTATCATTCGATGATTTAAAAATGATGTTTAAGGACTGTATATCATTCTGGATATGAATAAGATACAACAACCATGGCTTATGTAACAAAACATATAAAAGAAAATGAGTAAGTTAACTCCCGAAACGACGATAATTCTAAGATATTATTAACAAATCAATGTTAAAAGATCATATATGATATCATATTAATATATACGATTCTTGTATAATTTAATAACAACTATTTCACCATTATACAGGAGGTTAACCTACCCCAACCAAGGAAAAGTACAAGGTAAGGGTTATTTCACAATCTCTTCATTATCCGAGGTTGTATATACGTAATAATCTACTGGGATCTCTTTATCATCCACATCCATGTTTTCTTAAAAATGTTTTTCAAAACATTATTACTATTTACAAGAATATGGGTTAAAGTCATTTATACCCCTTTTTGACTTTTTATAAGAGGTTTATAAAGGAATCTTTCCGTCGTTTTCAAAACAATGTCCTTTTTAACCTTTTCGACAGAATTGAGGTAAGAATGTTTTTTTTTAACTTATACGGCGGGTGCGGTTATTTTCCGCCGTTATAAAATCGTCGAAGCTTTCCATACAAGCTTATAAGAATATTTTCAAAGAAAATGTTTTATTTTATATGGATCTTAAATGATTTCAAAATAAAAGGAGATACTTCTTTAAAAATAATTTTGATTTCATCTATGTCAACATCCTTTGATGGATTTTAAGATTATTTGAAGTTGATTTATTATGATACAAAACTTCTATATTGTATTGAAGGTTTTGTGATATGTTTGACTGTGGATGTGCTATTTTTATACCATTCATAGTTTATGGTGAAATTATTGACATTTCGTATGCTAGTTTTAATACGAATGTTTAAACCTTTTCATAAGGGAATGCATTGGACTTAATAAGTGACGGGTGGAGCCCGCTATAGCTCCTCGATGCATCGGTAGGTCTCATGAGACAAACTAGTGTCTTGGCACAAGGCCTTGACAAAATCTTATTTGTAGTCTTGGCACGAGGCCTTGGCTATGTGGTTATGATAGTCTGGCATTATGCATTCCAACATTATGAAAGTGGTTATTGATTTTTGCATGTGATTATTCGATTAGTAGAATATCCATGTGAATAATTAAATGGCATTATTTCATTTTATTTATGCCATACCATGTTGAAAGTTCATATTTAAAAGGCTTTTGTTTTAGTTATACATTGCCTTAAATGTTTATTCTTTCCGCTATATTGTTATCCTTACTGGGCATTTGAGCTCACCCCTTTTCTATGTTTTATTTTTCCCAGGATGTGAAGAAGTAAGTTATGAATGACCTGCAGGGATTTTATGAGGGGATAATAGTGTGGTCTATTGAGACATTATGTTGTTGTAGTAGTTTTTCATTTTATAATGTAATGTAAAACTTATGAATATATCTGGCATTTTCCAAGGCTACTAAACCAATCGGTCTTTCGAGATTTGATCTTTATTATGATCATGCCAATGTTATGTAATAATGCACCGACTCTAGGTAACTGGGGTCGGGGAGTTACAGTTGGTATCAGAGGGAGGTTTAGTACAAACCTTGGAAGCTAGATTTAGATAAACTCTGATTAGAGCACATAGACCTAAGATGAACTTTGAGGATTAGTATAGAAGAACTTCCTAGAATTTTGGTATTGTAGAGACTTTGTGAGTTTTCCGAGCAATACATCCCTGTCTGGATACGAGCAGGTAGAGGCGGCTCTGGCACAGATGTACCTAGGGGTAAAACCCAAAAACACCGCTTTGAGCTAGACTCGAACGGGAACTGGTGCACGACAACGGGCCTTGCTGCACTCTTGGTTACGACACTCCCGGGGGATATGCTTAGGATAACTCTCATTTTCTTTACAAATCATTATGAAGGGTTTATGAGTATATAATTCCTCAAAGAAAACATTTTTATGATTATGGATTATATCCATAAATAGTTCAATTTATGTTAAGTGTTTTATAAGTATGGGATTATGTATTTTGATTCATAAACTGATCTAGTTTATGCCATTGTTTAGAAATGGCGCCTAGTGGAAGAAATGGAAACTGTATCAATGCACGCACTCCATGTAGGGATTTCCCTCCTGCTCAAGATAATTATAGTGGGGCTGGTGATGCAACTGGTGCTGATCAGCTAATCACCGTACTGGGACAACTTACTCAGGTTATGAATAATAACCTTACCCGTATGGAGCACCCTGATCCGCAGCGTGGAGGATCAATGTTAGATCGATTCATGAGACAACAACCACCAACGTTCAATGGGAGTACAAATCCCTTAGTAGCTGAGCAATGGATATTTTCCCTAGAGAAAATATTTCAGGCTTTGGGGAGTAGTGAAAGGGAAAAAGTTACCATGGCAGTTTACCGCCTCACTGGAGATGCTGATCAATGGTGGTCATTGATTCAAAACATGAAGGAAGATGATGAAGTATCAAACATGGAATGGAGGGAGTTCAAAGATCTATTTTTAGAAAAATACTTTCCTCGCGACCATCGAGCAGATATGGAAAGACAATTTCTGAGTCTGAGACAAAAGGAGGATGATAATGTCACAAAGTATGAGGCTAACTTTACAAGGTTAGCGAGGTACGCTGGTGATTATATTCGCAACCCAAGAAGTAAGATTGATCGTTTCTTTGATGGGTTAAAACCATTTCTCCGTCGAGCATTAGTCTCACAATCCTTTTCATCGTACGAAGACATTGTCTCATGTGCTATCAAGACCGAAAAGGAATTCTCTAAGTCTTATGACTTTAAAGCAAAGCAAGAGAAGAAGAGACCTGCTGATCAATCTGGGAATGGAAATAAGGGGAAGAAGGGAAAGGTTGAATATCCATCTTGTGGTAAGTGCGGGAAGAAACACCCCGGTGCTTGCCTGAAGGGAATGGGAGTCTGTTACAAGTGTGGTGAAAAAGGCCACCAAGCTCATGATTGCAAGGGGAAGAAGGAAGCTACCAACGTTCATTGCTACAATTGCAGGGAGATGGGGCATTATGAAAATGCATGTCCTAAGCGTCAGGAGAACTTACCTCAGAAAAGGCCAAGGGATCAAGGCCAGGCTTATGCTATCACTACTGCTGAGGTAGAAGCTCCGAAAGACGTGGTGGCAGGTAATTTAATGGTTTCCTCAAGTTTAGCAAATGCATTATTTGATTCTGGATCATCGCATTGTTTCATATCTTCCCAGTTTGCTAAGAAAATTAGATATTTCCAATTTGATTTAATAAGGGAGTTGTCAGTTAAAACTCCTAAGGGAAGTATCGTTGCAACAAAGTTTTGTGAATCAGTCCCCATTAGAGCACATAAATTTTCTTTATCTGCTGATTTCATCGTCATACCTATGATTGAGTTTGATATAATCCTCGGTATGGACTGGCTTTCGGACTATGATGCGAAGATTTATTGTAAGAAAAAAGAGGTTACGATTCTTGATGATAATGATAAGGAGCACCTTATTTTTAGAGCAGAATCGTCACCACCTAATTCTTATTTAGATCCACCCCCAGTAGCTCAACTTAATTCAATTATTGGGGAGGAAGAGAATGAAGTAACTATCGGTGAGGAAAGGAATGTTCAAATAGAGGATGTACCTGTTGTGAAAGAATTTGTAGATGTATTTCCGGAAGATTTACCTGGACATCCTCCAGAACGAGAAGTAGAGTTTTCCATTGATTTGATTCCTGGATCAAGGCCTATATCGAAGACCCCTTATAGAATGGCTACTGTAGAGTTAGTCGAACTAAAGAAACAACTAGAGGAATTGAGTAATAAGGGATTTATTCGCCCTAGTGTTTCTCCATGGGGAGCCCCTGTTCTTTTTGTTAAAAAGAAAGATGGATCTATGAGGTTATGTATCGACTACAGGGAGATCAATGCTATAACGATAAAGAACAAGTATCCCCTACCTCGTATTGATGATTTATTTGACCAACTGCATGGAGCTCAATACTTTTCAAAGATTGACCTTCGATCTGGATACCATCAGTTGTGTGTGAAGAAGGAAGACATTCCGAAAACAGCATTTCGAACCAGGTACGGGCATTACGAGTTTACTGTAATGCCGTTTGGATTGACTAATGCACCCTCTGTATTCATGGATCTAATGAATAGAGTTTTCAAGGAGTATCTCGATGAATTTGTGGTGGTATTTATTGATGATATCTTGGTATACTCCAAAACCTACGAAGATCATGAAAATCACTTGCGCATTATCTTGAAGACTCTGAGGAGGCATGAATTATATGGGAAGTTTAGCAAGTGTGAATTCTGGCTTCAGGAGATTTCTTTTCTTGGCCATATTGTCTCTAAAGATGGAATCTCTGTTGATCCTTCTAAGACCAAGGCAATCCAAGAATGGCCAGCACCTACGAGTATAACTGAGGTACGTAGTTTTATTGGTTTGGCAGGTTATTATCGACGTTTCGTCCAGAATTTTGCCCGATTGGCTAACCCATTAACGAAGCTCACACGTAAAGGGGTTAAATTTGTTTGGACAAAAGAGTGTGAAGAATGTTTCGAATAACTGAAGAGAAGATTAGTCAATGCTCCTATATTGACTCTACCATCGGGGAATGATGGGTTCGTTATTTATAGTGATGCATCGAAGAAAGGACTTGGTTGTGTCCTTATGCAAAATGATAGAGTTATTGCCTATGCATCACGACAGTTGAAAATTCATGAACAAAACTATCCTACTCATGATCTCGAGTTAGCAGCAGTGATCTTTGCTTTGAAGATATGGAGGCACTACCTCTATGGTGAAAAATGTGAGATTTATACTGATCACAAGAGTTTGAAGTATATTTTCTCACAAAAAGAACTCAACATGAGGCAAAGGTGATGGCTTGAATTACTCAAGGATTATGATTGCACGATACACTACCACCTGGGGAAAGCAAACAAAGTAGCAGATGCTTTGAGCAGAAAAGACCATGGAGTTCTGAACATGATGAGAATTGAAAGGGATCCAATTTTCATGGATCTAGTGAAGATGGACATGGGAATAACCAAGGAAGGTGAAACATCAATGCTTTTTCAAATGGTTGCCAAACCATCTTTACTAGAAAGGATTAAGAGTTCTCAGAACGATGATGAAGAATTTCAGAAGAAGATTAAAGCTGTGAATGATGGGAGATTGAGAGACTTTGTGTATGAAGATGGAATTTTGAAATTCGGGAAGAGACTTTGTGTTCCCAATATACCTGATCTAAAAAGGGAATTGCTGGATGATGCTCATAGTTCCAATTTCTCTATACACCCTGGGAGCACCAAAATGTATAGAGATTTGAAGGAACATTTTTGGTGGGACAACATGAAGAGGGAGATTGCTGATTTTGTGTCAAGATGTATGGTTTGTCAACAAGTGAAAGCTGGAAGGCAACAGCCTGGAGGAGTCATGCAACCTCTTCCCATACCAGAGTGGAAATGGGACAATGTTACGATGGACTTTGTCATGGGGCTACCAAAGACTCCTAGAAGGAATGATGCAATATGGGTGATTGTTGATCGTCTTACCAAGTCAGCACATTTTCTTGCTATAAGAGAAGATCTACCCTTGGAACGTCTAGCAAGACTATATATTAATGAAGTTGTGAGACTTCATGGAGTACCCCTATCGATTGTTTCTGATCGTGACCCCCGTTTTACTTCAAGATTTTGGAAAAGTCTTCAGAAATCCCTGGATACTGAACTTCATTTGAGCACTGCTTACCACCCTCAGACAGACGGACAATCAGAACGGACTATTCAAACCTTAGAAGACATGTTGAGATCTTGCTCACTTGACTTTCAGGGTATGTGGGATCAATATTTACCTCTGGTAGAATTTTCCTATAACAATAACTTCCATTCGAGTATTCAGATGGCACCATATGAAGCGTTATACGGAAAGAGATGTCGTACACCAACCTGTTGGGATGACGTTGGTGAAAGAAAACTTGTAGGCCCAGAACTGGTGGAGGAAACGGTGGAAAAGGTGAAAGTAATCCAAAATCACATCAAAGCAGCTCAAAGTAGGCAGAAGAGTTATGCCGATAATCGAAGGAAGGATTTGGAATTTCAAGTCGGTGATCATGTTTTCCTAAAGGTATCTCCATGGAAGGGAGTCATACGTTTTGGTAAGAAAGGTAAATTGAGTCCCAGGTACATCGGACCTTTCGAAATTCTAGAACGAATTGGGGCTGTAGCTTACCGATTGGCAATGCCGCCAAGTCTCTCCAAAGTTCACGATGTGTTCCACGTATCTCTGTTGAGAAAATACATGCCTGACCCAACGCATGTACTCACCTATGAGGAATTAGAACTGGAACCCGATCTGTCTTATTGCGAAGAGCCCGTCAATATTCTTGATACGAGAGAACAAGTGCTGAGAAACCGGACGACGCGTCTGGTAAAAGTTTTGTGGAGAAATCATAAGATGGAAGAGGCAACGTGGGAACCCGAGGAACTTATGATGAAGAACCACCCGAGTCTTTTTATGCAGTAATACCCTAGAAATTGCGAGGACGCAATTATTTGAAGGAGGGGAGAATGTAACACCCCAAGCTTCTATGGTACGTTTCCCTTCGAATAATGCGATAGCGTGTGTTGTACGCAACCTCGAGTTCTAACACACACCACAACTAATTAAACTAGCCGTTGTGAATAGTAATACCTACTTTTTGAAATCATATATATTCTATATTTCAAAATGGACTTCATTTTTGGATTCGGAATATCAAAATTAGCCTAGGGTGAAATTTTGGTACATTTCGGATAACTTTCATATTTTGATGAATAGTGAAAATTACTAAATTTTAATTAAAAACAACTTTTTTAATCAAAATAATTAATAGTGATAAATTGTGATTTTGAGTGGTTTTAAAGTATATTTAGAATATATTTTTACCATTTAATATAATGTTGGTCATTGGACATAATTTTACAATTAAACCGAACATAAACAAGTGTCAATCTTTTGATAGTTATTATCTCTTAAAAACACGCTTTTTGTTTTGACAGCGGGAATTAATTTTAAATTAATTTCTGCCACTTCTGTGTTTTGAATTTAGGAAAATGGATTCCATATTTGGAATCAGGATGTTCAAATTGTGTAAATGGGTAACTTTTATTTTTAGACATTTTGAATAATTACTGCGGTAAATATTTTATTTACCATGGTTAAGGGTAAATCCGGTAAATAAGGGTTAAAAAAATAATATTATAATAATAATAAATTACCCTAAAACGTGTCTTAACCCTATTGGTTGATACATGGTCGACCATGGGCATCTTTGGGTCTATTTTGGGACCCCATGGATCCACTTGTAAGTGATAATGACACATTATATTAATAAAGTTAAAATAAAAATAAAAATGGCATAAGCTTATATCTTTTAGAAGAACAATTTTTACATAGGGTTATACATGTTGGATTTTCGATTATAAATATTAATTAGAAATCTAAAAAGATTTCCTACATAATGATATTTTATTTATAATTTTTAGACATTATATAATTTATTTTATTTATGACACAATGATGATGCAGTAATTACTAAAATAGTGAAAAATAAAAATAATTGATCTTATAAATACCCAAATAATTATAATATGAAACTTTTAATGAATTAAACTAATTTTCTATGATAATATGATATATTAGGATTGATTTAATTGACTTTGTTCGAAGTAATCAATCTGTTAGGAGTTTCACAAAAATCAACTATTGAATAGTGTCAAAATTGACATAAAAGAGTTCTTAAAACAAATATTATATTATTAATTGATATTAAATTCCTAAAAATATAAGGTTCGGCCAAGAGACTTATATTATGATAGGTTCCTCATTAATGGACCACTTGGGGGTAGCTTGGATGTATATAGTAAGTTTATTAACCATATTATATAAAAATACAAAGAGACATTGTAAAAATGAAACTAATTAACTTAGAGATAATACTTAAAGATAAGGTTAATATAAGTACCCAAACCTGTCTAAATTCTATTGGTTGAGTGGTTTTCGACCTATCCCCACCTTAACCTTTGAATAGTAAACTTTGGAGCCATTAGAAAACGAATATGAATTTATTATAAATTAATATTTCTAGCTTTTCCAAAGGTGCCCCTCACCCCTCTTATAAAAGGGCACTCCTCCTTCTCATTTCTTCACACCTATAAAGCCTTTTGGTTCGGCCAAACTCTGCCCAAATACTCTCCCAACATCCCTCACTACAACCTAGGGGCCTTAGTTTGATCAGAAAGCCAACCTAAGGAGCCCTTTTGATCAAATCAAACGGAAGAACCCGAAGAAGAGGTAATGTTTTCACCACCCCTTTTCCAAGTTCATTTCTTCTTCCACTTCTTCTTCCTTTGTTGTTACCATTCTAAGATAATGACTCCAGTATCATTTATATACTGTGATGTTATTATAAATATGGTACAACCATATTCAGTATTCTATCCACCCTTTGAATAACATGTCACCATACGTGCGTACGTACGGCTTACCGTCTCCACGTCGTGGTGTAATTGTTATTCAATATATTATTATTTGGATGGGTATAATAATGATGTGTAACTCATGTAAATAATAAATATAACATATTAATGATTCTGTATATATGATATACCATCCATTTATATATTATTTTAATATCAAAAGAATGATATTGTCGCTCGTGCGTACGTACGGACTACCGTCTCCACGAACGCGATGAGATTCATTCTCCATCGTATCCATTCAAGTATAATTATCATTCGATGATTTAAAAATGATGTTTAAGGACTGTATATCATTCTAGATATGAATAAGATACAACAACCATGGCTTATGTAACAAAACATATAAAAGAAAATGAGTAAGTTAACTCCCGAAACGACGATAATTCTAAGATATTATTAACAAATCAATGTTAAAAGATCATATATGATATCATATTAATATATACGATTCTTGTATAATTTAATAACAACTATTTCACCATTATACAGGAGGTTAACCTACCCCAACCAAGGAAAAGTACAAGGTAAGGGTTATTTCACAATCTCTTCATTATCCGAGGTTGTATATACGTAATAATCTACTGGGATCTCTTTATCATCCACATCCATGTTTTCTTAAAAATGTTTTTCTAAACATTTTTACTATTTACAAGAATATGGGTTAAAGTCATTTATACCCCTTTTTGACTTTTTATAAGAGGTTTATAAAGGAATCCTTCCGTCGTTTTCAAAACAATTTCCTTTTTAACCTTTTCGACAGAATTGAGGTAAGAATGTTTTTTTTAACTTATACGGCGGGTGCGGTTATTTTCCGCCGTTATAAAATCGTCGAAGCTTTCCATACAAGCTTATAAGAATATTTTCAAAGAAAATGTTTTATTTTATATGGATCTTAAATGATTTCAAAATAAAAGGAGATACTTCTTTAAAAATAATTTTGATTTCATCTATGTCAACATCCTTTGATGGATTTTAAGATTATTTGAAGTTGATTTATTATGATACAAAACTTCTGTATTGTATTGAAGGTTTTGTGATATGTTTGACTGTGGATGTGCTATTTTTATACCATTCATAGTTTATGGTGAAATTATTGACATTTCGTATGCTAGTTTTAATACGAATGTTTAAACCTTTTCATATGGGAATGCATTGGACTTAATAAGTGACGGGTGGAGCCCGCTATAGCTCCTCGATGCATCGGTAGGTCTCATGAGACAAACTAGTGTCTTGGCACAAGGCCTTGACAAAATCTTATTTGTAGTCTTGGCACGAGTCCTTGGCTATGTGGTTATGATAGTCTGGCATTATGCATTCCAACATTATGAAAGTGGTTATTGATTTTTGCATGTGATTATTCGATTAGTAGAATATCCATGTGAATAATTAAATGGCATTATTTCATTTTATTTATGCCATACCATGTTGAAAGTTCATATTTAAAAGGCTTTTGTTTTAGTTATACATTGCCTTAAATGTTTATTCTTTCTGCTATATTGTTATCCTTACTGGGCATTTGAGCTCACCCCTTTTCTATGTTTTATTTTTCCCAGGATGTGAAGAAGTAAGTTATGAATGACCTGCAGGGATTTTATGAGGGGATAATAGTGTGGTCTATTGAGACATTATGTTGTTGTAGTAGTTTTTCATTTTATAATGTAATGTAAAACTTATGAATATATCTGGCATTTTCCAAGTCTACTAAACCAATCGGTCTTTCGAGATTTGATCTTTCTTATGATCATGCCAATGTTATGTAATAATGCACCGACTCTAGGTAACTGGGGTCGGGGCGTTACATCTAAAAACATTTTTCTCCTTGGGAGTTTAAAACTATCCAAAATAAGAAATATAATAAGGGGTCCGAACAACTATCCTTCGTGATACCTCCCAAGGCTCTGGTCAGTAAAAGTGTTCAACTGCTTCAAAAGGTAACACACAAAACCACATGACCACCAGAACCACCTCCTAAACAATATCCTGGGGAGATACCTCTCAGTATAGAGCAATCCAAAACATAAATTAAAGAAAGACATATCCAAAATAGGAAATGTCTACAACGACACAATGAACATCGTTACAAGAAATGAGTTAAACATCAAACAAATTGGGGTACTATGCATGTATCTGTGACTCATGTTCCCATTAACTCTATTCCATGCCATCGTTCCACCATAAGACACGAACCATGGTAATAGTACACCAGCACAATAACTTCTCTTTATAGTCCTGGATCTCTACAGGCCACTCCTCAGAGGTCGTATCACCGTCAAAATTGATCTTACCCCAAGAAATGACGCGAGAGTATTCATGAAGATAATTACGGACCTAAGATAATGAAAAACATTGTGTATTATTATCATCTACAGAGGAAGGGATACGCAATATAATAAGACTCCAACATGAGCCAACACCTCAAAAGGACCAACAAGCTAGGGGGAAACCATACCCCCATGACCTAACCCTCAATAACCATGATGTTTAATTTCCTTCAGAAACATGTGATCCCCAACATCAAACTTCATTTTTCTCCTCCTACTATCATGATAGGACCTCTGAAAATCTTATTCCACCTATATCCTCTCATGAATCACTTGAATCATCTCTGTGGTATTCTACACTGGTTCCCATCTGAGAACTAATGACTCTTTGACACCATTCTAGTATAACGAAGAACAGAAAGGTAAAAAATGTAAGGATTCAAATGGTGCGATACCAATGATGGAGTGAAAATGATTTTTTTAAGAGAACTCCACCAATTTTATATGCCTTATCCAAGAACCTCTAAAATCCATGACACAAGTGCACAACATTTCTTCAAGATTCTGGATAGTCTGATCTATCTGACTTTGTCCGTTTGTGGATGAAAAGAAGTGAAAATGTATAACTGAGAACTGAAATCCTTATGGAGACCCCTCCACACCCTGGAGGTAAAATGGGGGTTATCTATTTAAAATTAATATCCTAGATACATCGTAGAGTCTCACCACCACCTCTAAATAATTCTTTGACAAAAACTCCACTAACCTCGATAACTTGATTGCCATAATATGGCCTGATTTCATCAAACAATAAACTACCACACATATAGAATAATTCCCTCCATAAGATTGAGGTAAACCAGTAACAATGTCAATATATATGTCATCTCACTTCCATTGAGGAACATATAATGGTTGGAGAAAATGATCAGGAACCCGGTACTCGACCTTCACCATCTAGCAGACCAATCATTGAGACACAAATTATGCAACTGTATGTTGTAACCCATGCCACCAAAACTGAATCCTCAAAGCTCAATTCATCATTGATATGCCAGGATGTATAGCTAATGGATAACTATGTAACTCCCTGATAACTGTCTCATGTATCTCCAAAGTAACGAAAATTCATCCCAAAAATAACACTCGGTGTTTTTCCTCCTCATACAATCCTTTAGGGTCCTCACAACAAACAAATTTGTGTCTCCAGACCTCCACCTCAACGTCCCCTAACTAGGACTCTTCCATCCATTCCATCAAATAGGACTCCACTATCATATATGAAATAATAACTCTCCCCCCAACTCCTACCATATCTAGGTGTAATGTTTAATGTTCTTCTATCAACCACCAGGAATCACCAGATTCACGCACTACATCACTACGTGACTTCTTGCCCAGCGCATTAACTACAACATTCCAATTGTAAGGTGTATAAGACACATAAATGTTGTAGTCCTATAAGTACTACATCCACTAATGTCTTTTAATGTTTAATTCATGCTTGGGAAAAACATAATTCAATCTTTTATGATCGATGAAGTACACCAAGCGCTCACTAATGAGGTAATGCCTCCACAACTTTAATAAAATGACCACTGCCTCCAACTAATGGTTATGGTTGGAATAGTTATATTCATGGGGACACAACTACCATGAACCATAAGAAACAACTGATATCTTGTTCATTATAACATATGATAAACCTAGATGCGTAGCATCATAGAAAAAACAAACTGAACTCCCTTAGCTGGAAGAAAAAAAATCAGAGCACTAAGCAAATTATACTTCAGATACTCGAAAGCTACCTTACATTAATCATACTGAATGAACACATGATCCTTCCTGGTCAAAACTATCATAGGAGATGCAATTGAAGATAAATTTTCCATGAACCTTCGATAAGCGCATGCCAAACAAAGGAAATAGCACAACTCTATCACTGTCTAGGGGGAATCCCAAGACAAATATTCTTCTATCATTGGAGGATCCAAAAATAATACATTCTAGGATAGAATATTTCTTATGAAACAAACTTATAGAGCTCAAAACTCACACACTAACAACTTCACAAACTACTACTCATGACGAAGACCTCTAAAAACTGCACACATATCCTCTAAATACTCTTACGCAGACATATAGTACACAAGTATTCCATTAATGGATATCCCCATGAACTTGTCTATGAACTCTTGAAACACATCCTTTATCAACTCCATGAGAATAACTGGAGAATTCATCACACCGAATGAAATCACAAAGAACTCATAATGCTTATAACGACAAAATAAAGTTGTCTTCAGGATACACTCATCCCTCACTCCCATCTGTTGATATCATGACCCCAATTCGATCTTCGAGAATCAACATTTTCCCTTTAGTTGATTGAAGAAATAATCAATCTGTGGAAGGGGATAGCAGTTTTTATTGTCACATTGTTTAAGAGATGATAATCAACACACAACTACAAGATAACACTAGTCATCTTTATGAACACAACTAGTGCATCACATGATGGCTCACTTGGGCGAATAAAACTACTCTCCCACAGTCCATCGAGATGTATACACAGCTCTCACAACTCGAAAGGTTCCATCATATATGTGGACATTGATATAGTAGACATGGCTGGATATAGTTCAATCTCAAACATGATCTCTTGTCTAGGGGGTAAATCTACAACCTCTTCTGGGAAGAAATCAGGGAACTATTTTATATCCGTCGGAATCACTGATGGATGAACCTCTGATGAAATCAATATCAACTAAGCCTTCAAGAAAGATAGGGAAGGAACACACATCTAATCTATCCCGGGGTCTTTCTTGCCAACAATCATTGATGGATCTCTATCAGCATCAAAGGAAACCACATATATCCATAAGAAATCCACATTAACCTATACTGAATACAACCAATCCATGATGATGATGACATAGTATAGTTGTATCTGTATACATTATAAATTAACCCAAGAGCTCTGCTTCCCCAGAACTAACTCGTTTTATTTACATAATTCAAACAAGTATAATCATCATCCAACTAGCATAGTCAATGCCAAGGGAACAGGAAGCCTCTCAACCTTGTGTCCCAAAGCATGGAAAAGGGTTGGTGATATGAAGGAGTGCATCTCCCTTCAGTAAAAAGAGCATACACCCAAGTAGAAAACAATAAAATGGTACCTTGAATGAATTTTGGCACAACTGGCACTAGAAATGCTAAAGCATGTAGCTAACCACGAGCTACTCTATGTCCACTATGTGTTCCCAACCTCACCATGGCATCTCTCACAAAGAGAAGAATAGTTATCACACTATCTAAAAAATCGAGAGGACATAACATAACTATACAATTGGTAAAGATTCTTTAATCCAGTTTAAATATTTATTATGTAAATTATATTATAATCCAGTGGATAAATAATGATATCTATATTATTGCACGTAAACAAAAATAGAAGAAAAAACCCCTAACTACATTGGTTTTTTTACTTTCAATAAATGATAATAGGGAAACATAATGGAACACGATCACCTTTCTCGCAAGGCAACATCTACATGAGGATGTAGCGACACAACCGCATAAACCAACACCCATGTAACATCTATTAGAGATATAGAGATCACATTATATGACATGGGAAGTAGAAACCGATGGAGAGGAACCAAGAATAATGACAGTAAAACATACCATATATTGGAGACATATTGACACTTCATTATTGCACCAAAACCAGGGGTGCACTTGTAGCAGGAAGACTCTCTGAAAAATGATCCAAGGATGGAAGTTTCTTCACATGACACATAGGCAAGAATAACACTGAGAATATAATTATAGGGAAAAACAAAATAATGATGAACAAGGCAGAAGGTATATCGACCTTTTGAAAATCTAAACGGAGCATCAGTTTAGATAAGATTCTAGATTTACCATTAATCACTGATTTGATCATAATTATGTGGTTTGACCATATAAAAGCACTCCGACACTTATGAATTTTAAGGTAGGACTTATGGTTTTTTAATTTTACTTAACTACATTAAAGTTAGGCTTCAAACACATTTTACCTCAATGAAAATTTATAAGGGGAAAACTATAGGAAGTTGGGAACATTGTACACCCACCGTCTTGGAAACACTATACAACTACCAATAACTGGAAACATTGTACACATACTAATAGTGAAAATGAATCACTAAAGGTTAGAAACATTATACACCTGTTGATAGTGAAAATGACTCACTGACAGCAGGAAACACTGTACACCTACCAATAGTTCAAATGAATCTTCATCAGTTGGAATCACTATTCACTTGACGATGTTGAAAATGACTCACTGACAGCTGGATACACTGTACAACTACTGATAGTGAAAATGACTCACCAATATCTGGAAACAATTTACACCTACCGACTGGGAAAATGAATCATCAAAATTATAAATGACTCACTGATACACTATTCACAAAACTAGAAACACTATTCACAATACTATAAATTTAGAAAAGTCTTTGGGATAAGTCACCTTGACATCCTAGAACACCTCAAACACCAAATTTTAGAAAAATAATGGACATTAGAGGTCTGGGCCATTACAATGTGAATCATGAAAATATAATTTACTATTAATTCATTTAATATTTGAAGAACTAAATACCTCGATTTAGGATCTTCATTTGCAGGTGAATGTTGATCATCTAAAGAGACCCTTTCAGATTATATTCAATGAACTATAATGATCCATGGATAGATTCCCTCTTGTAGTGATTCACCAATTCCCCTATGATCCACGAGAAAGACCACTCAATCGAGGGGTTCTACTGTGACAAGTCGAATGTCTTGAATTGTTCATACTTGATTTCTCATTCTTTGTCTATAATGAAATAACTCTTTCACATCCAATTCTTGAGAGAGAGAGAGAGGAGTAAGAGTTGAGAGAGAACTCATTCTACGAAAAAATATCTATTCTAAATTTGGGATCCATTAAACAATAAAAAAGTCATATATTTATATATATTAGATTTATGTTAAAATATTATTTAATAGCTTGCCATCCATTAAATAACATTAATTACATTTAATACAAATCATGCCTCATAATCATATTATTATTATTTTGTGGCACGTGACAACTTGTGCATTAAGAAATATTATTTAACTAGTTTTTTAATTAATATTTGTTATTGGAAATAGTCTTGGTCCATTCTATCATATCGTTCATTTATTGAACATATGAATACAATTTTATTCATTAATAAATATTTCATTCATATACCATATATGAAATATTTAAAAAATATTCCATAAAATATATAAATATAGTTTTATTCAGATGTTTGTGAATTGATAATTAATTAATTTATGTAATTAATATAACTTTAATAAAATTATTCCAAGAACTTCAGAATAATATTTATTCAATTAATTAAACTCATATATAATTTAATTGAGATAAAAAACAATTTGTGTGTGGCCCTCTAGTATTCTTTCTCGTTGGAATTATTCAGTCTTATCTAGGCTCTAAAATTAATATATATCAATGAGTCAAGGTACCCAAGACAATGAAATTAATGGGGAAATTTTAAAAAACACATACAAAAACTCACTATGTAATAAATTTTTTTTTTGCAATATCTCATTCATAGGGTTTTCAAATGATTTCATCAAACTATTTTATCGATATGACTTTCATTGAATATCTGAAATAAGTGCATTGTTACATAATGAACATGACATTTAGGTTATATTTTTATTCCAATAAAAGGGTTGTGATATCATCTCCCATAAATATATAAGGGTAAAATCATTCCTTAACTTATACATTAATGACATGTTAATCGTCATGCACCCAACATACCATACTTCCCATAAAAATATAGCGGGACAGTTTTTGTTAGTAAATCATAGTTCATGATTCATGACCTGAATGAATGATAATATTAAATTGTAAGGGTGATTACACATTCTCATAGATATTAATATCCAATGAAACCAAAATATATAGAATTAATTTCCGTGGGTATGTTCCCATAATTTCCCATGTTAGAGATCACCAAGTGATTAATTAATTAGAATAAGCCTCATCAACTTACATGTTCTCTCACATGATGGTCTATATACTATGTTTCTCATAATATTATGTTATCTAACCACAAAACAGTATAAATAATATTGGAATATCACTTAAAGGGTCTCATCTTAGTGGGGAATTGCTATGGAATTTTCATTTCCCAAAATACTCTAGAGTATTATTATGTTAAAGACATGCAGAATTATGAAAATTATGTAATTAGATGTTTAATTAATATTCAAGTAATAATTTACACTTGAAATCAAAGTAGAATATGTTGGTCCTAGGACACAAACTATACCAACAATCTTTTTTTCTTTTGAACTAAATTACGTAAAGTGATAAATCTACATAAAGTGTCATTTTTTATGAGAAAGAAAGTAAAACCACATAAATGTAATATAATCGTAAAAAATAAAAAAGTTTATTTATTTCCTACAAGACTAGATATTTGTGTAGGACCATATAGATCAATATTTACTAACTATAATTTTCTAACAGTACTTATCTAATTGATTGTTTTAAAATAGACTTTTGGTTGTTTCCCTTTCAGGTAGGAATAAAAAATGTAATGTTGTTATTTCATCATGTTATGAAACTATATCACATTCCCATGTTTAGAGAGATCATGTAACATTATGAAAATAAGATGATATAATTTTTTATACCAACGAATAGTATTACTCTGAACATGATTCAAACACAAAACATGTCAAACAATTAGTCTGAAAAAAATAAATAATATTAATATCTCATTCAAATTGGGATAAAATAATAAAGAAATTTCATTAAAAAATAACCAATTATCATCTTTAAATTTAAAATACATTATATCATCTCATAATTTAGATATAATACTAAAATTAATGTTTTAATCCTTTAAAATATAAAGCTTTATAAATAAAATTTGAATTAGAAATACCATCTTTACCAAAACCTTTTAATTTTCCTTTGGATTTATCTCTAGATGTAACAGTATCTCCATCACATGTATTATAAGTGGTAATAATTTATGATACTATATTATTATACCTATATTATACAATTTCTATATACCATATATTATTCTTGAGGAATCCAAGTCAATTTTCATAGAAAAATAAATTACATGAAAATTTGGGTAACCACACTACTTTAGGTCTAATCCAATTAGTAATAAAAATTTTAGGTACCTAAACTAATTTGAAATAAGTATTTTATGATACTATAGATAATTAGGAATCATAAATATCTGTTTTTTGTAAATCACAAATACTATATTGATATAAAAGAACAATATTTTTATACCGAACATGAATACCACAATTAAAAAATGAGTGAGTAGAAGTACAACAATTTATAATTTTAATGAAATGAATTTTATACATTTGAGGTAGTATCCTATCATATTCAATACGATATTTATTTTTAAAATAAAATACATCATTTTTTTATATTTTCATAAGCATGAGTAAAATCATAAAAACACTACTTAAGACTGACAAATTCATATTTTCAATTTTCATTATAATCATGAGAAAATATAAGATTATTAGTAAATTTAGAATTAAAAGCATTTCTAGTG
Source organism: Viscum album (assembly GCA_963277665.1). Lineage (NCBI taxonomy): Eukaryota > Viridiplantae > Streptophyta > Magnoliopsida > Santalales > Viscaceae > Viscum > Viscum album. The sequence goes on from OY728151.1 coordinate 477,261,233, forward strand.
TTTCATAATGACTCATTATCTTGTAAATGAACGTTAATTTTAGAAACAAGTTTCTCATGATATTACAAAAAAAATTATATAAATAATTATCTTTGAAAGCATATTTTCATAATCATTCAATTAAGTCATTTTATTAAGAAAAATTCAAATTTTTGGCATCATATTCAGCATCATATAATCTAAAGTAAAATATTGAAACTAAAACCTCATTTAGTGAATCCATGAATCCAAATTGGTAGGATTATTTTTCATTTCGATTTCATCACTAAAATACAATTTCATGGCACAATTCAAACTGGGTTTCAATGCCTTTTTTCTTTCGTTTTAATTAGTTTGGTATTTGTATTTATTATTAAATTTTGTGTAGTCAGGAATGATATTACATTTTATTATAAAATCAAAACAAGTAAAATAAAAAATTATTATCATTGTTACTTCCTTTCATATTACCCTTTTGTGTATAAATTTTAGGCTTTCTTCTAAATTAGTTCATAAATAATTTCTTTTTAATTATTTTGTGGACTCTATTCACAACCTGATACATATTTTCCTTTTCATTATCCTGTTTTTCTAAATCATAAGGGTCATTAGAATAAGTATTCACAGATTTAAATTCTACACTTTCTGTTTTTTATTGTCTCTGCCTATAATATTTTCCTTATTTCTAGTTCATACTGAAGGAGTGACCCAAATAGTTCACTAAGGGTGTATTCTTTAATGTCAATTCTTTCATCAATTAAAAAATTTCTTTATGAAATATCATTTATAGTGATTGTAGGAATAATTCAAAAATGTAGATGGTTCTATAAAGATTTTATATGGTTATTCATTCCATTCACAATGCTTTGGAATTGGTGGAATATTTGGTTTAAAATTTATTCTTTACCCATATTGGAGTCTTGATACTTCAGAAGATGCGTTGCAAGATAAGTTTGAATAAACTTCTCTGAGACATGGTGGGTGACTCATAGAGTCTTTCAAATCTCATAACCTGTCTTATATGTCGATACATGATCCAAATATATTTTTTAAGATAATAATATAATATATTAAAATATTTTTAATTTAAAATATATATAAATGCTCAGTATTGTGTTAGAGTGTATGGGTTAGATTTTGGTTGATTATACACTTTTTCTAGTATTGAAAATTGTTCAATTCTCAATTTTTTGAGCTATGCCTCCATTTTGAATAGCTATCAACCATAACCATTTACATCAAAGTATAGTGGCTTCTCAGGTATCCATGCATCATGTAAATTCATTCCTTTCATTTTAAATATATTTCCTTCAGACTATGAAATCTAGAAATAGGTTAGAAAAATAAAATATAAAAAATATAATGTATAGAAATATTGGATAACTTTCAAAATGAAGAATATTTGATTGAAGTTGTTTGGTATCGGGAAAAATAATTACTAAGAAAACTAACCATAATATGGGTAACCATTGATACTAAATGTTAGGTTATAATGAGAATAGGAAGACGGTGTATTGGGGAAATTGATCAGATTAAAAAAATTTATCAAATAGATTAATTATTTAGACTAATTGTTAAAGTTAATAAAAAGAGTTCATTTTAATTAGAAATATAGACTGAGAACATGAGATTTCTATACTGGTTCAATAAAAATAGGACCTATTCCAGTATTATACTCTCTACTCAGTGAGAGATACAGTGTGAAATACATGATTTTAAACGGGGAATCATATCCAGATTAAATAATCATTTCCTTAAATGATGAGGGATAACCATGACACATTAACTTTTGAATAGTGAGTCACAACAAAAATAAAAAATAATTTTTTATACTATGGGAGTCACAACTGAGGAAGCCATCGATTTCGAATCTGGGAGTCACAACCTGAATAATAGAATAATAAATTCTTCTATTAGTAAAATCAGAAACAAAAAAACCATGTTTATGAGAAAGAGATGATAAATACTGTTATAGACTCAAGAAACCAATACAAATTAAAAGATAAAAGAATAAATCATGGGTAATGGTTCATGAAGAATTTGGATGTCTCATAAATGAAGTAGTAGTCATAAAATTTTTCATTAATCTTGAGAGCCTATCTAGTATATGGGAACTTTAATGCGCATGACGTAAATGTTCAACATTGAGCTTTGGATCTCAAGTGGGTCATGATCATGAGGTTTGTATAAGTATTGTACTTGTAATTACATCTCATGGGATTTAAAATAAATCTATAAAGACTAAAAACCCAATCTGACATCAGGTAGGGGAATTTAAATTCAAAACATATTATTATCCAGTATAGATAAAATTAGAATCCAAATAATTATAACAATAATTTTTATAATTATAAATTAATGAATAATTCAAGAAAATTTGAAATACATATTAAATGATAATAATAAGTCAATGTCATCCTTTAAAAATAAAATATAATTTTTCTATTTAAAATCAAATATTAAATACATTCTTATTTAATGAAACAAAAAAAATATTTAAACATAAACTATGTTAAATTAACAATAAAAAAATAAGATTGAATAAATTCCATGTAATTAAACAATAAGTTCATAAAATAACAAGTACATGAATTTAACCTTAAATATAAAATATTGATTTTTCCAAATACATGATGCATATTTTATATAAAAATAATTAATAAATTTAATCAACATTTTAAACTATTGAAAATATTTTTGAAAAACATAACGAAACATATATATATATATATGACATATATCAATTTTATAAATTAATAGAACACTTAAAATAATTAAAATTAACATGGAGTTATGGATAATATCAAAAATTATTAAATACATTGAATTTTAGAAAATTCAGATTTTAAAAAAAATATATAATTTGTTCAACTTACCATATGTTCCCAATGCACTTGTGTTTAGTTTACTAACAATGTCTTGGTCAGTTGAAGTGATGATATAGTCTGTATACTAATCATATGAAATTTACAATGTGTGTTCACTTAATAAAAACATACGGTCAATATACATAACATTCAATCACCTTATATATCACACAATAACCATACTGAACAAGAATAATTATAGTGTGTAAACTAGACATTCTGTGATATCACTGTATGATTGAATTGACATTATTATGAGAAGGTGAGGAGCACATAGAATTCATGACATGTCTATATTATTGAAAAGATAACAATAAGTCTACACGGTGTTCCTTCTATGTTTCATTGTAGCAAGCAAGGCAGAGATGAAGGCCAACTATATTTGACAGTTGAAATTAGGATGACATGATACTATGTACCAAATAACATGAGATATATCTCTTATATGTTCTGAAGATATGAGACATGAAGAAGGAAAAAAGAAATCCTGTAAAAAGAGATGCAACATCTGATTCCCTATAGCATGAATTAAGAAGGTTATGGGTTGCCATGGTGGATGAAGAAGATGTTGGGGGAATGTTGGTTCACGATAGTTTATTTATCACATGAAGCAAGGAGAGTAAGGATCATAGTAACATGAAAATGTTTTCATGATACTGTGATTTTAAGATTCACGGTAACATGATAAGAAATAATGGTTGGTTATTTTAAGATTCATAGTAAGATGATAATTATGGGAATTAAAAATATATAAAACCAAATATTAAAAGTTTCCAGTAAATTTTATCCGATCATAACATAAATATTTATATCCAATGAAGCTAAAATAAATATATATAATATAGACAAAATTACATTTGATAAAATAATGCATCAATTAGAATACAATATCATGACATATGATCAAAATATAGAGAAAAATATGATCTGAAAACTATATAAAAAATGAAAATACTATTACATGTATTCATACTATTTTAAGGTGTTTGAAAACATTTTTATACTTTTATTCAGTTCATTGAAATTTATATATGTGTTTTATCTTTCCAATGATGGAAACATCATTAAATTCTATTCTATATTGAATGATATATCATTGAAATAAAAGTTATTTTGAATTGTAGAAAATCCATAATTCCATAACTATTGAATGATATTTGTGAATTTCACGCACCAATGAAATAACTAATTACGATTTCAATTTAGTTTAATTAAATGTACATAAATGTGTTGCATTTCCATTAGAACATTTTATTAAATAAAATGAGTTATTTAAATCATGTAATAATTAAATAATATAAGAAAACTATGATGTAGTTTAAACTGAAAATTATTCTTGAAACCAAAACCATACAGCAAGTTCGTGTAAAAATAATAATATGATAAATATTGATTTAGACTTCATCATAGATGAATTAAATTTATATAAACATATTATATTATATTTTTAATTTTAATTATAAAAATATGATAACTGCAACTTAATATAAAATAAAAATTCAAAAGTTTTGTAAATATAGTTTTCACTCAAAATAATAACATGGTTTTTAATTTTAGATGAAAAAATAATAATAAATAACAAAGAAAATAAAAAAACATTATTGGTTTTTAAATTTATCAACTAATTTATTATACATTTATAAACCTTATAGAATACACCATTTATCTCTAAAATTATTCTACATGGACCACTCTACAGAAATTAGCACCCCCATGAGTGCAACATGAAAACAAATATTGTATGAAATTGATCATATGGTCAAAAACAAACCTTATATATGTATAATTAGAAAACAATTTTACCTTACTATAACCAATCAAATATATTGTTCACTTTTTTTCTTTCTATACATTTTCAGTAAATTCAAAATGAATATCATCCTAAATATGTCAAAATGATTTTTTAGTATTTAGAAGGAACTAATAAACTCTATATGTCTTATAAAAAAACCTCTTTTGAATTAACATCCATTTATTATTCTAATTTTGGGAGATTCCAAAATGATTGGAAAAGTATAAGTAGGTATTTCCACCAACATGGAAAGTTCATTCTCATGTGGATTAGCAAGAAGGAAAACACAGTTTCACTTTCTATAGATGGACTTGAATTCATAGACATCGATAGTCGGTGTGGAAAATATTATAGATTAAATAAAGTATCTTATATTTAGAGATTAAATTTTACCATATCCCTATCATGTTTTATTACACTAGTGTTTTAAATATATCTAAAACTCTTATCCAATACTCTCATAATACACACATTGACCTTAGACACCATTTCTTAAGAGTTCACTTCAAAAAATGTGTTATCATATTAAAATTTCTTAGTGTGGAGTATCAAATCACTAATATATTCACTAATACACTATCCATTGATCATTTAGAATTACTTAAGGATCAATTAGGAATTGTTAACTTGTGAAATTCTTTATTGGTTATACAATTCTCTTGAGATATTTTTAGAATAATTTTTTTTAAATTATTATGTTTTTTTATATTGTTTTAAAACATGAATTTTTTATTTTATCATTTTATTTCTATATGGGATATGATCTGTTTTTATCTGCACTGATTTTATTTGAGGAGGTGTCTTATTTCATTTCTTTTTTTTTTGTAAATTTTCATAAGAGTTATCTTCTATTTTAAAAATAATTTTTTATTTTCAAAATGTTTCCTCTTATTTTCAAATTTCAAAGTCTATTTTTAGAAGTAAGTTCATTTTATAAAACAATTAGTAAATTTAAAAATATGTTTTTATTTTTTATCATATATGATAATTTTTATACTCTATAGATTTTATAAGGAATTTTTTTATCTCCATTAATGAAATATTAATTATAGGAAGAAATAATAAATGTAAAATTGACTCTCTATCCATTGTTCTTATGTTTTTTAAATAAATCCCAAGGGAAGTATGTTTTAAATGTACAATTTCACATTAAAAGTGATATATTCTTCCATCTATTTCAATGGTGAAAATTTACACTTTAATGGAATGAGCTTCTGGTTAATGGTATGCACCAATTTTATTTTAACCATTTCCCTTTTTTCCTTTTTTTTCTCTCGTCATTTTTACTTTTATTCAAATTTTTTCCTTTCATAACTCTCTAAAATTATAATTTTAAGGGTGTTTTTAATTTAATGGGTGTTTTGAAATTATATTTTGTATTCTCACTCAACATACTTATTTTTAATTTTTTTTATTATCCATTGAGTTTTTATTCAAATATTTATTCATTTTATCTATATGCTTCATATATTTATCATTTTGTTAATCACAAAGGGGGAGAAATTTTAGTTATTATTAAAGGGGGTGAAATTTATCAATACATTTATTCATATGTTGTGGTGGATTTGTTTCTATTAAACTTCAAATTGGAAGAAATATTGACCAAAATTTACTATTCATAAGGGGATTGTTTTTTTAAAAAATGTTTTATTGATGGATTTTTTTTCAATGGGTGAGTTTATAGTTTATCTTATGTGTTTTTTGTCATAATATTACCTGAATATAGATTTATATATTTTTATTTAAATTAATGAACATCCTTTTAAATTAATAAATATCTTTTTTATGTTCCTCACACTTTTTTTCATAATTAATATTTTATACTTTAAGTTCTTATGATCCTAAAAGGGGGATATCATTGTTCCTATCTCCCTTATGTTATTTTCATGACTACAAACATTAAAAAATGTTTGTTAAATTTTCATTTAATGAGTTTTATTGTTTTTATTAAATGCCAGGAAATATAATTCTTATCATTTTGAAGAACAATTGATGTCTTATTTGAGGATTATAATGTAATGAATTATACATTTCATACATAAATATTACATCGAAATAAACATATATTCAAAACAAAATATTATTATCCATTCAAAAATCATATAAGTTTTGGGTCTTTGGAAACATAGATACCTAATAAACTTTTCGATAAAAGATATAAAATATCTACCACTATGTTCTTCCAAACTGGAACCCTTGTTTGACATATCCGACATTAAATCATTCTTTATATTCTAGGAAAGGGAAATATTAGAATGGTTGAGATCAGATTCTCAATAAAAGTTAAAAAGGAGATACAAATAATCAGTTAATAATAACAAGAGAATAATTGTATGGGAACAAGAGTATAACATTTTAAAACCATAAACAATATATCATATATCATAATCAAGATCTATGTAATAGATACTGACTATTCGTAGGACATGAATCATAATGAAATCAATTAATCTGATCCCTGAGTCTATAAAATTGGAATAAGACATATGTTTTTTTCACACACATAATAATTTAAAATCATTTCCTTAGTCAAGGATCATTTATATGAATATCAGAGTGGATTGGTTTCACTCCCCAATCCACTGTATCCTTGGTCATGGTTTACTATGAATACTATACAAGTAGATATAGTTCCCTTCTAAATATGGTTTACTCTTCATTATAGTTCATATTATTTCATAAGATATCTATTATTTCTCAATGCATTGGTGGGATATATAATTGCAGGACGATTCATTACACAATAGAGACCATATATATGTGTTCAAGAAGATCATAAAACATTCAGCACTATAGAATAACATAACCCATAGAAAAGTAAGGGGTTTCAAAAAAATTTAGGATTTTATCCTAGAATAACATGTGGAAGAAAAGGTTTCATAAAAATTTCATCATAATAATCATAAACCCATCAGGAAAATATTTAGGATGGTATAATTTCATCATATCCTCATTTAGGAATAATTTATATCAAAGTATTTCATCAAAAATGAAAATTCCATTAAATTATAACTGTAATATTTTTTGAGGAATGTACCAATATTAAAAATTTGGGAAAAATATTCTTTTAAAAGAACCAAAGAAACAAGTAATGGAATCTTCAAATAATTTAGTGATAATTATTCCATGAAATTTTATTCTTGTTGTGTACACTAAAACAAATATTACTTTTAAAATATTGATCAAAATTAAAAAGTAACTCATTCAAAATAATGAAATAAATTTCATTTGAAACATTAAAAAAACAAAAAATTGGTTAAAATGATTTTAAATTTCATGGAATAATATTAAAAAATCATTAAATTTTTTAAATTAAATAAGGACATTGATGAAAATTATTCTTAACTAAAGAAGAAATAAATTTTATTTTAAAAAATATCCTTGTAATTTTAAGTATCAAAGTGGGTAAAATTGACCTCTTCACTGAAAATTAAACTATTTAATAGCGGAGAATAAAGTTAAGAGGATTATATATATATATATATCATAAATCTATTCAATGTAAATTCAAGTATAAATAATCCCTTAACACTTTGGTATGTTTTGAATTGTAATCTCCATGGAGTAATAAAATAAAATGAATCATTAAATATGATGAACATAATTCAATTATTGATATAATATTTTCAATGGTAATACATACACATCATTAGTAGGATAGATGTATAAACATGTCATTTGTCTCAAAGAAGACAATTTGATATGATAAATCCCTACCACATTGATTCAAAACATCATGAATGGGAGAAAATTATAAGTATTTTTAATTCTCAATTTTTTTATAAACAATTAATAAAATACAGTCAAGGATATTATATATACTACAGATGGGAAAAAATTGGTTAAATAAAATGAATAGAGAGAAATAATGGAAAATAAAAATTCACATTACCCGAAATATAATAATATAATAGGTATCATATGTAATCCTTAATTCCTTCATTATAACCAACAATGTGAAGTGGTGATAGAAAATGAATCACATCACTTTAAGGAGGTCGTAGTCCAAACATACACATGAGCGATATTTTCATTTCCTATATGATGGAATGGAGGTGGATAATGGTTGTTCAATCATTATAATAAAATTAAATATACTTAATATTCAAAATGTATTATATTATAGTGAATAATATATATTTATAAGTGGTAAATTTAAAAATAAAACTAAAAGTACTCGGTTAAGAGTTATTCCTCTTCATCAAGAAACCACTTTTGGATTGCACCTTAATCTATGAAAGGATGGTATTTTTCCAAGAAAATAAGCTCATTGAAATGATTATGGAATATAGGAATGTTTAATATAAGGGATTAAATTTGATATACGAACCAAATTTTTTGAATAATATAAGATAAAAGGTTCCCCAATATAAGTGAATTGAGGGGGCACTCTTAGAATTATATAATGTTTAAAATTAATAAAAATTCATTATTTGGTTAATCTCGCTCTGAATTGATATATTTAGAACATACGATTATTATAATTCTTAATAATCTAATAATATAATTTTTATAAAATTTATGTTATTTTTTATTGCTTATATATTTTTTAACCCCTATTTTCATTTTGATAGATAACATAATATCAATGTTTTTTACATATTAATGGTCAAGAATGTTAACATAAAATACAAGTGATCCATAAATGGGCCATGATTGATATTTTAAATCGTATCACATTAATTTTTATAATTATGAGGATTTAATGAATTATAACAATGTTATTAAATATTTTTTATTATAAAGTATCATTAATGTCATTTTCCGTACAATTCATTAACATTGACATTATAGTCATAAAGGTTGTCAATTAATATGAATATAAACCTTCAAAACATGTATAATATATTATATTAATATATAAAATTAATGCAACACAATAATTCACAAAAACTATAATACTTTTAATATTTAAAAATAATTTATTTATTTTTCTATTAAGTGAAGAAATATTATTTCAGTATTGAGTAAGTTTTTAAGGTTATTATTCAATCCAAAGAAAATGAAAAATAAATTAACACGAAAAGGAATTATTCATATTACAAATGAAAATTTAGAAACCATCATAGACACTTTTTATTCTTATTTAATTTGTTTGGAGATATTAATGTTAAGAGAGTGTCATTAAGAATTTATTATTTTCTTAAAATAATATAAAAGTCATACCAAAAGAAAAATAGAACCTAGTTTCCATATATTTTAAAATTTTAGGATTATCGAAAAATTAAACTCATAAAATATGAGAATGTATGTTGTTAGATTTATCTTAAGGCATCATCACAATGGTTTAACCTTGTTTTACTTATTTCACTCATATAGAGGTGGAAAATATTTACTAAGGTTGCAATACAAAATCACCAAAAATAAATGGGAACTAGTTATAAAATTATCTTATTTATTCCAACTATGAGATATAAATTTGAAGATTTAATTCATATAATTGGAAAAGAATTAATAGAAATATGTATAACATAATGAAAAATAGTTTTTAGAAAAATGTTATTTTAAGCATAAATATTAACTTATATCACAATAATTAAACAAGCTGAATAAAATGAAATTAATTAGATTATTGTATATAAAATGGAATATATTTATCTTTAATACTAAATCCATTATATAATAGGAACTTTAAATTACTTTATTTAACATAAATAATTGCTAGTATTTGAAAAATTAGTAGTTTTCTCTATTCAATAAAAATCAGTTATTTCAAGAAAAGATCAAAATTTCACCCTAACTTAATTTTAATAATATGATATAAAAAAAAGATTTTTAGAATATAAATATTATTTTTATTATTCATAAAAAAGTAAATAAAAATCACAAAAAATGTAATGAAATTCAATTTTATAGAAAATTCATTTTTAAAGAATAATATGACATAAATAGAAATGATTTCTTCTTTTCAAATAATTAATCAATAAGTTTTTTATTAAGATCATTAAAAATTTATTTAAAAATTTATTTACACAAAGTTTATACTAATAATTTCAATTAAAAATTTATAAATATATTCCTATAATATATCACAATTTTATTAAAGCATAGAGTATGATGATAAAAAAGTTATCATGCCTCTTATTCTTTTAAAATAATTTTTTGGGGAGATACATTATCCCAAAACTGTTAAATAAGTTTCTCCCTCTCAATTTTATCATGGTAAAAAAATGATAAAAAATTAATTTTTTGAAAGCCCACATATTACTTAGGGATAACAAAACATTATTTAAAATGGAGAAATGAAAAACATAATGGCTTCACAAAATAACAAATAATCTGGTTCCCATATTAAGAGAACATTTATGGGAACTTAAATTATATAAATAGAGGATAAAAGTAAAATCTATATTCTAATAAATAGTAATATATGACATGTCTATGAGAATGTTAATGACTTATAAATAATAAATTAGTGAGTGTTGAGAATTCCTTCAATTCATAAAAATGAATATAAAAGGTTGAATTGTTTATTTCAGGATCCTTTTCCTAAAGTTGTGTGATTCAATTTTTGATCAATATATTAAACACTATAAATTTAACTTACATTATTTACTTATATTTCATAAGATAATTTTCATCCATTGGTTTTGATTTGATGAATTTCTATATCATCTCATACTCCACAAAATTCATATTCATGGTGAAAATTTGAAGTTCGCAACAATTGAATTATCATTTAACAAATAATATAATATATAAAATGGTGAAATTCCATCCCTAACATCTCTTGATATTTACTATATCTAAAATGATTAGAACATGTTATTTAATATGGGTAAACCATACTTTAAACTCTAAAAATTATACCTAAAGTTTAACATAAATTATTTCATAAGAAATTTATTTTAAAACCCTTTAAAAATATGCCTGAACAAATTGAAAATCCAAAAAATTAGAATGAAGGTAACTAAATTTCCAAAATAAATTTAACATAAATCCCCAAAACAACATATATTAACTCTAGATATTACATACCAAATTTGTCAATACCATGATCATATATTTTCCTAACACATGGTAATAACCAAGATCCAAAAAAACTCAATGAAACAATACATGATTCCAAAAAATTAACTATATCATTATTCCTGTAAGAAAATCATAAAATATTTAATATGTTCTATAAATCTAAAAAACTAGGTAAACTTCACCAATTAAAACATAAAATAATTTTAATTTTAATCAATATTTAAATTTAAATTAATTAATACCATCCAATTTACTTTATCAACGTCAATAATCTCTTTAACCCAACTAGAAATTATTATTTTAGCATTAGGAACATATTAAGGTTTATATATTCCTCAACATTTTCCTTTCCAAAAATATCCCCTTACCACTATATCTCTTTGAATTGGATATCGATACAATTCAACATATTCATGAAAATAATTAAATTTAAAATACTTGTGAACAATACTTATATATTTAACTATTATTATAAGCAAAATATAATTGATAAAACAATTATTTAATTTAATTATTGGATCAGAAAACTAAAAAATCGTAATCATTAAACTTCAAAAATCTTCATAAAAGACACCCTTTATTGATCTTGGATTTAGCCCTTGGATTAGGGAATTGACTCATATAATTCCAATGTGACCCACATATTAGAAATTAATTTTTTTTGGAAATTTATTACTCTATTAAAATAATTTCCACATAAAAAACATCCTTCCATTAATTGGGGAAATTATCATGGTTTCTTCTTCCCATATTATTAACATGAATAAAATGGAACCCTATTTCCTCTATAGTCAATACCACATAATCTTTCATAAAGTTCAATCTTCCACTTATTAAATGAGTTGATAAACTCACAAATATTTATGAAGATAATTATATATCATGAATGTTGATTTTTCCAAATCAAAAGGTTTATTCTTCCTATTCCTATTTTAATTCAAATGGTCCAGAAGAAAATTATTCCATTGTCCATCAAATTTAGTATTGACATGAATAATCTTGATTCCTATTGTTTTCTAAAACCAATGACATTGGTGTGAGAAATAATTACTATAGTTACAGATCATGAAAAATAATTTGTATAATTTATAAATCATTACACCATATTTATAATCTACGAAACATTTTATTTATCATGCTCCATACTTGTTTATAAAATAATCATATCATTCATTATAGCTTAAAAGGAAATTTTATTTCTCCCAAGAATATCCCCTAAAAGCGGAAATCTGGGTGCGATGCTAGGGTACACTCACTATGGACCAGAATAATGGTTGAGATATACTCAAACAACTCTTTTGAGGTTATTATCCATAGTTGAATATGTGATAAAACTATTTACACTTGAAGTATCCAAACACAGAGGTATTTCTAGGGAAAACACAAAATCTCTACACTAGTTAATATTTTGGATTTTTTCATATACATAGAATTATCTCTATATCTATCATCAAAGATCTCTAATCCTAATATGAAAAGGTGGAATACACCATAATTTCATACCAACAATAGTGACTATTACATTTTATATAAAAATATAATATCATATTAGATGAATATTTAGTGCAAAACATTATGATCCATTCTAGAATCAGATAGGTGTATTTTCATTTGATACATGGAGACATAAACAACTTATTCATAATAGAGCTATATTTTCGTGCATTTATTCTTCACAAATTTCAACCTTAATAGATATATCGTAAATAAAATATATCTTTATATCTCAGTGAAGGGAAACAAAAGAAACGGTATTCTCTGATGCACAATAAGGGTGAAAAAGGTACACATCAATGATCATTTCTGAATAACTAATAATAAATGTATTAGAATATACAAAAAACATTTAAAATCCATAACTAGAATATCATGGATTATAATCAAGAGTCCTTGAATAAATTACTGTAGTTTTTTGGATATGAATCATAATGAAATCAATGAGCACAAGCCATTAGACCTTAACATTGGCATATAACATAAGTTTGAGGCATAAACATAGGAATAGAAAATATTTTACTTTATTCAATTCTCATTCCCAATGATATAATATTGGATTGGGTTCACTCCCTATTCCATCATATCATTATTCAATGTTCCCTCAAAAGATTATCATAGTGGACAATGTCTCTTATTAAACTGTGTTCACTACCCATTCAAATACTTATTAACTCATGAGATATCCATCAGCAACCGTTGCATTGTAGGGCTATATAATTATAGGACTAACCTCCACATAATTTATAATATATATTTATTCCATAAAATCATAAATTATTCATCATATCATTATAAAATAACCCATGTAACAAAAGAATGATTCATATACATTTCATTGATTTATTATAACATAACCCATAGAAAATAAATGATCTTTACTAAAATATCATCATCCTAATCATATAGAATCTGGAGAAATAATATGTATTATACCATTTGATCACATCTGATGTAAATAAAAAATCAAATCAAATCATTTTATCATATATGATAAATATTCTAAAAAATTAATTCAAAACATCTTGAGGAAAATATTATTTTTATTTTCAAATAAATTATTGAAATTATAAAAAATTCCAAAATATTATAGATAAAATATTATTTGAAAAGAAATGTGGTAAATTTTAAACCAATATTTAAAAAATTTAGTGGTCATGATGATGTGAATTTGTGTTCATGTCTTGTTCATTAAAACAAATATTCCTTTCACATTTTGGGAAAAAAATCAGAAGTTCCTCATTTAGAAAACCACAAGAAGATTTACTTGATTTTTTTATAAAAAGTAAAATATCAGTTTAAATGAAATTAAAAATTCTCTGGTTAATAGTAAAACCTTATTGACATTATATTAATGAATATTTAGTCATGGGAAAAAGATATTAACTAAAAAAATTCTAATTTTCTCAAAACAAAATTCCAGATTATTATAAGTTACAAAGAGAAAAAAATGTTACTATTATCTAAAAATTACGTGAATAAATAGAGGATAAAAAATTATTGGGATTTATTAAATAAGGATAGTAAAATTTCCCAAATGGAAATTTAGTCATAAAAAATATTTATTTAAATGGGATTGAAATAGAAATCTCTTACCACTTTGGTAAATTTTGAATCATATGAACCATGATGTAATAAAATCAAATAAAATATTAAATATCATGAACATTAGGATATTAATGATATAAAATGTCAATAGTTAGTACATACATGTTAAAATATAAGATAGTTTCGTAACATAACATATGTATCATCATCCAATAGCCCGAAGGTCTTTAATTTTTTTATTAAAATAAACCCCTATTAAGGGAATAATGGGAGAACCCAGACATCAAGGACTTAATGAATTACAGAACCCAAAGGTCAAAGAGATAAAAACCATAAAAAACATGGAATTTTCCCACCCTAGTATATGATCAAAATTAATCCCTCAACCTTTACATGACAGTTCAGCAAGCAAGTGTCATGTGTCAATGCACAGGCTGGATCCGAGGGCTGATGTCATAACCTCTCAAACAGCTAAATCTGGAAAGCCCTTAAAATTTGAACCACCAGATCTGAATTCTCCTATGGGGCCTATTCTATGCGGTCACATCCCACTAGACCACCATCCAACATTCTTGAAGACCAGAATGGTCTGGCCAAGAGAAGACAACCCACATCCTACCAGGACCCTAAATCTCTTGCACAAACACCCAACAATGCCTTCGATCCAAAAACCAGAAGCATCATGGGAACATAAATCCCCACATATCCTATGATACAATGAAGCCGAAATTACTTGTGAAAAAAACATCAAGAAACATCAACTAATAGACCAGGCACCAAAGCCAAAGCCAGAAGCACCCCCACCGGAACCACTAAGAATCTCTAGCCACATCCACAACAACCTGATGAGGAAGACAATCTAGGGAGGATTAAACTGATTATTCATTACCCATGACTAGAAGATCAAGTTTCACCTCGAGTAAGAGTTTATGATGAAGGGATCTGATTAGAATAGGCTATAAATGCCACTCTAGTCTGGAACTGGACCAATTGAACCACAAAAGATCCCAAACTAGATTCTAGATCAGATAACTACAGAAACAAAGAGGACCCATTGTCAAAGAAAGGGTCATAATGGAGATTATGGAAGAACACTAGCGAAGAAACCCATTTCAAAACCTCCAGAAATCCTAAAAACATCATAAAAAACAAAGTTCTCTCCCCTTAGTCCCATGCCGGCGCTGACGCCAAGCCACTCATGACCAGAGCCTTCACTCGTAGCTGTCAAGCCAAGAGCCACCTTTGAGACGTCTCTAACCACAAAGATATGAACTCTCTGTACATTGAGACATCACTACGATGACCTTTGGGCAGACTAAGAATAGCCGAAGAAGGGGAAAACGACACCAAGCCTACCGGGAATCCGTAGGATGGGAAAAATGCGGCTGGTGGAGAAAACCCTAACCCTTGAGAGAGAAGGGGCGCTGCCACTCAAAGTCTCCAACCTCAAAACCATTCCAAGCCAATTCATAATTTTTGATGTTAAACCCTTACCAAATTTAATGAAAAACCCACGAAATATTTAACTTTATATGGATTTATAAATCCAAAAAAAAAATTAATCAAAAAAATCAAAAAAAATGATTGGAAATATACACACCAGATAAGGGAAACATGTGGTGAATATATCATGTTTTATATATAAATAAAATTCAGACAATAATCCCTTACCTAAATTCTCATCTTTCTTTTGCGTTGTTTGAACCTCATTAATAATAGATATATATTTATATAAATTTTATCTATAACATTACACAAAAATATACAAACACATATAGTTTAAATATATAATATTATATCCTTTGTTAGCTATTCCTTATAAAAATAACTTTTTCTAATGATAACTGCTTTATTTTTCATTTATATTTCCATTTAGTTGACATGGTCTTTATAAATTGATCAAAAATCCATCATATAACAAATTTTAATAATTTTTTAGAATCATATCTAATAATTATATAATTATTTATTAGTATTTATATAAACTAGTAATGATAAATGAATTCTATTACTTTGTGGTCATAGTATCCTATATGTATGCATGCACGAGGTTTCCATTTTTCGATTGATGGAAGGAAAAGAAGGTAAAGAATTATTCAAATTCCAATATTCATTATCATATTATCGGTATCATTTATATTTATTAATTACTTCATTTTAACCCTCTTTGTAATGTGGTGATGGAAAACGAAGTGCATGGCTTCGTGGAGATGGTAGTCCACATGTACATACATGAGATGTTTTCTCTTCCCATAAATTGAAATGGTGGTCCATAAATGTTGTTCCCAATTTTAATTAAAATTATGTATATTGATGATATATAATTAAATATAATAGAATTGATACCATAGATTTGGAGGTGTTAAAATATTATTTAGATTTTAAAGTAATCAGTTAACAGTTATACATATTAATTGGGAAATCACTTTTTCATATAGTGTAAGTGTTGATAATAATTGTACATTAGAAAGAATAGAAGAAATATGAAGTGGGTAATTATTCTTTTAGATTATTGTAGTAGGGATTTTCTGTAATATATTTCTCAAAATGATCTTGTAAGAGTGGAGAATAGGTGACCTTTTATAATTGAGTAGATGGGAACTGATGGAATTACATAAAGTATTAAATTGAAATAAATTAATATTATACTTAAAATGTATCCAAATTTATATATTTAGTATATAGGATGAGTATAAGTATAAATTCTTTTATATATAAACCTTATACATGTAAACATGTTTCTTTAACCCTTATATCATTGTTTTATCCCCCGTTTAATCCTCTCATAAATTACCACAAAACATAAGTTTTTTACACTTTTAGGTTCAGGAATGATACCATAAATAGAAAAGTGACTAACAAATGGACCATGGTTTATATTTTAAAACATATAATATTAAATATATCAAATATAAGATTTTAATGAATTTTAATTCATTTAATAAAGTATTTTTATTATAAAATATCATTAATCATATATTTGGAACTATTCGATTATTTCAATTTTAAAGTCGCCCAGATAGCTGTGGAATTAAAATATAATCCTTTCAAACAACCAAAATGTGTTATATTTATCTATAAATTTCATGGAACATAATAATTCATGAAAATTGTATTAATCATAATATTTATGAAATAATTTATTTTATCTTTTTATTAATTGAATAAATATTATGTCGGTGTTGTATATGTATTTAAGGAATTTATTAAATCAGTAAAAATTAAACATAAATTTCTATTATAAAAAATTTAATTCATATTTCAAATTAATATGTAGAGTCAAACAGATCATATTTTCTTCTTACATAAATAGTTTTATAGATATTAATATCAAGAGACATACATTTGGTATGTATTCTTTTCTTAAAATAATATAAATTTCATATTCAATGAAAAACGGAACCAATTTTATATATTTTGGAATCATAGTTGAGTATGGAAATACTCCACCCATAAAATAAGATAATAGAAGGTCTTTTAGAATATTTAATTCCTTATAAAAAACATTAACCATATTTTTCACATTTTAACCTTACCGAGGTGAAAAGTATTTACTAAACTTACTAGTCATAGAGACTGTAACGTCCGGACCCTACTGACTACTAAACTGATAGAGAGATTGGTCAACACATGGCATCAAGACTTCCTCTCCATATACTAGAGGCTTACAACTAGTAGTGAGGTCATAACGGTGTTCTTGTAGGGAGACTATACCCTCGTCATCTGAGTAGATCAATAATATATAGTAAGAAAACAAAAAACAATTGAAAAATATGTCATAATAAATTAAAAAGTAGAAGGAGATAAATAAATGAATGAAAAAAATGTAAATGTCCAACTCTAATACCTATAGTGATTCATGGATGTCCATATGATGCTAAAATATACAAGAAGGAGGTAAAATAGAGAGTACAATTTAATTAAATGAAAATATCTGAAAGGATAACTCCACGAGAATACCAAGTATTAGTTTAGTCCTATAATCCATAGCTCCCAAGTACATAGAACAAGACAATAAATAAATCCATGGAACTGAAACCATGAAGATCTTCTCGGGTTCCCCAGTTCAATGGTTTCTCGAAAAGGGTGTTAAATATAATCCTAGTGGGCAACCACCATGGTGTCCAGATCAATCGAGTTCATACACTATAAAATTAATAGTGATCCAATGTAAGTGAGTACATGGAAATAATATTTTGATAAATATATAACACTTTATTTTGGGTTTCTAAATGGATATCTGACTAATTGTACCTCCTTTAGCCTAATCCAGATACAGAAACCAATAATTCCTATAGAATTAAAATGGAAATTGTAGGGTATCATAAATTAATCTTAAAATGTGGGTTGATTCCATGTTTATAAGTTGTCATGGAGGTCAAATATATAGTACATCATCAAAGTATTTGACACTAATTTTTAATCATAATAACAATAATTATAATAATTCACCAAAAAAAATTTAAAATGCATCTATTAATTCAGAAATTGAATCCTGAGCCTATCCAAGGCAATCCATAATGGAATTCCAAGGGTCGCTACAGGAGCCCTCATAATAATACATACCACTAAGTCCATCCTAGGTGACCCATAAAAATGTCTGTCATATCACTCATGGTATGATAAACTCTGATTCCATACCAATTATCTCAAATGGGGGACTGATTATCACTCTAGGCATGGCGTAGCCATCATTCAAATGAGGCCATCCACAATTTCTCCACTAGGGAATCAGAGTCACCCACTAGTATGATAATCTTCCCAGAGATCATATCCAATGTAATCCAAAGGATAAATCATGATATGTAATTTCATAACATGACAATGATGGATATTCCATCCATGACATCCTTATGTTGGGACACATGTTCTCTCCATGAAAAAAAGTAGTCATGGTGTAACATTTAAAATTTATAAGTTATCAATAAGGAAAAGTGTGATACATGCTAAATTAGATATCCCGAATATTTCATCCAAGGCAAAAAACAATGGGAAAAGGAAAAATACAATAGGCCTTGTGCCTAGTCATTAACACAAATCTATAAGGAAATGCACACATAACACAAAATGTTGGCATTTTACATCCTGAATAAAGAAAAAGTGACATTATTTAATTCTTAAGAACATAGGAACGAGCATAGGCATAAGACATAATGTGTAAGAAAATTGGAACAATACACAAGAAATGGAATATAATCATAAAGCATCAATAATGAATAATAAATAAGAAGCAATGATGAATAACCCATAAACCCTTAGAAATAACCAAATATCCTTAAATATAAAGTAGATGGTACGATATAAGAAATAAGTATGATAAATGATGCATAAGAATAAGGCAGTTAGTATAAGGAATAAGTAGAAATAATATTTCATTCAGTTCAAGATCCCAACTAATGGATATAAATACACATTAATTCAATTCGTTAATGTAAGTAACTTTTTAAGGTCGAAACACACCCTCAACGGTGTTCAAACAATAAAATCTTAAGGAAAATTTTCCCCAAAGGAGGAACCACACTCATAGAAGTGGAAAGTGTCAAGGCGATCAACTAATGGGTTTATTCACCACCCACAAGGGTTATACTATTCATCTTAATTGGTTCAATTTAATTTATTTGACAAAATAAAGGTATCGCTAGAAGGTTTCAAAATGCGGCGCAAAGACACACTATATATTAGGACATGAAACTTCATGAAAGACGCTAAATAGACTACCTTATAACATGGATGAACCACACTTCTGATATCCTTATTTGATCTAGTCTACTTTGAGAAAAAAACAATGAAACAAACATCTCCCTTGAAAATTGGGAAAATTATATATCACCAAAATATGACAATACATAGAAAGAGAAACTAAGAATTGATGTAAGGGGGGTCTTAACCATATTAAGACTCTTTAAACACACTATAGACACTCAAATCAGAGAACATATGAAGGATATCTCTTCATACATAGAGGAAAAGAAAAAAATCACCGAGGATAATACTTCCCATGGAGGAGGAAGAAGTAAGGTGGAAGGAAACGAAATAATAAATATGTGAAATTGTAATTTCAACCCATTAATGATTCACTCGTTTAGAAAATCCTTTCTCCAACTATGTGAAGGCTACTATTTAAGGGGAGGGGGTTTGATGGTTTGGTCTAGTATAAAAGAAATATTCTCAAAATAGTCATTAATATTTAAAATATAGACACTATAGAAAAATATTCTCGATCGAGTAGAAAAAAAGTCTCTTTTCATTATAATCATTCTTTGGGAATCATGAGTTATTTAAATGAGTAAAATTAAATGAAAATATAAAAACATAAATAACCATATTATAGAATTATATGGGGTTAAAGAAAAATTTATTATATAATTATCTCAAAATAATCATTAATATTTAAAATCCTGAATGAGGATGAGATTATCAAATAAATCATTACATCAAGTCTAGATTTCTTTATATGATCTTTTAGCCTCCTATATAATAAAAATAAGGTTGTTATAATTATATAATTTATCCATATATATACTTATAATATCATATATGTTCCGTTTAAAATATTTCAATTCTCATTAATTACTAAATATTTTTTAAAGTCATCATTTCTGAGTGTTAACAATTTTTTTTTTCAAATAAGTTTCAGTTCAGTAGTTTTGGTCCTTCAATATTTATATTGTTCAGAATATAATTAAAATATTAATAATGATATAAATATAATTTATTAGAATTATATAAATTTTTAAAATCAACCATGAATGGTGTAAATGAAAAATGTAGCCCATCAATTTTTTGAGATTCTAGTCGACATATATGCATGAGTAACGTTGTAATTTTTTAATGAGTGGAAGGATAATAAATTAAATGATATGTTTTATTTATAAAATTATGATTATGTTATTATTATAAAATATTTTAATCGGGTCTATAATTATGAGTATCCATGTGAGGTTGTGATAGAAAATAAATTACATCAGTTCCACATGTGGTAGACATCCATATACAAGAGTAATGATTATTTTTTACTATTTTATTTACAAGAATAAAAATAAAAAATATTAAGTAAAAATAATAAATTCCATTAATTTTGAATATTATTGTGATATTATTTTTACTTTTTATTACATAATTTATTGTGGTAAAACTACAAAAAATGAATGTTTTCAGTTAATATGGATGCCTATTCATTGAACGATCTCCCTTAGATCTCCCCTTAAGGACCTTTGGAATGGTATTTTAAGAAGAACCATGCATATAACTAATTTATATGGTTGTTTATAATAGAATTTGGTTGGATATTGTCTAGATATATGGATTATGGATGTTTAAGGAAGATAAAGGATGGGTTTCCTTTTATAACTAGTGGAGACACACCATGAATGTTTTTAATGGATTAAAATATTATTAAGTAATATTCAAGGAAATGTATGAAATAAAAAAACTTTTATAAATAAGGTGATAAGGTTTAAAATAAATTTATAAAAAAATAATTAAGTTGCAAAATTATGGCCACATCACTTTGTTTTTAAAATAATTTACCAACGTTTCCCTTTTTACGGAGGTTGCTATATTTTTACCATAATTAATATTCCTATAAATAAAAAAATTATTCTCCTTACTAAATTTAGAAAATTAGATTCAAAATATAGAATTTTTTTATGTTTAAATATCTTGAAATGGAATAAATTATATTAATATAAAAATATAAAAGGCAATAAAAAACATTTTTCTAGAAAATTCATTTTTATGTTTAAAATAATATTTCTACTAAGATCATGTTCAATATTGATCTAAAATGTATAAATTAAATTATTATTAATAAAAATAAATTAAATTTATTTGAAAACAAATATAAATAAAAATAGGGATTTAAAAATTCTACAAAAGAAAAGAATGTTATCTTTAAAAATTGGTATTTTTACTCTTCACCCAAAAATCAACATTTTCATAAAATTGCCAAATATTCATAAAAATATAATTTTTATATTTTTATTTCATAAAATTGAATTTCTAAAAGTGGAAAACATTAGTTATAATATCCCCACACAAAATGGATAAAAACAAATTTTGAAGAAAACATATTTTTCAAGTATAAAATGAGTTTACTAAATATTCATTAACTATTAAATATTAACTGAAAAATATATTTTCATTAACTAAAACAATTATTAATATTTTATATAATATGGATAATCATATTCATACCTCGCTGTCCAATATATAGATGATAGACATCAAATACTAAAAATAATATTTCAATAGTATATTAATGTTCTTCTAAACCCGGTCATGCATGTAACGAAAGATATCAAAGAATCTGAATTTATTCAAAGAAACACGTACAATAAAATCTGGGTTCTTTCAAAACATATATGGATATAAATGAAAAAAATTAATGTTTAATGTATAAGGGAGAGTGATAAAGAGACTAACCTCAAGATAATGAATGATATCAAAATAAACTGTAATGCATTATCAGTAAAAGAGATAAACCCCCATAGATGCATTAGAAATGAAGGTTTTTTAGTAAATCCAATCCATTATAAAAGAAAGTAGAATTAATAAATTAAAGGTAACTTTATTTTAAATTATTATAAGAAAGGAATTATAAATCACATTTCAATGTTCTTTTTATTCCCTAAAAATATTACTCTTTTCTTTGGATATAATTTCAATTGATAATACCAAAAAACTATTGAGAAAATGATATTAACTGATAATTAATAAAGAAAATTGTATTGGAATATTAAAATAAAAAATTATTTCTATTGGTGGAAATATAAGTTTGTTAGGTTTATATTAAAACATATATTCTGTTAACACCTTTGTTAAAAAGTACCTCATTTAGATAATAGAATGAATATTCATTTTAATCCATTTTTTATGAAGTAAAACATGGGTAAAAAATGATAATTAATATTTATTGAGAATAAAAATATTTATCAAATAAAATATAAAGCAATCATAAACATGGAATAAAAAGGGGTTGAAGGGAAACTTCAATATATGGGTTTTAAAATAATGTCCCTTACATGTTACTTTTTTATTCTTGATCAGTCAAGAGAAGAAAGAGAATGAATATGTAAAACAAAAAAACCATATTAAAAGAAAATATATGGGGTTTAAAAGATAATACTAATATAATTTTTTCAATGGTAGACTAAGGATATATAATCTCAAAATAAAATGATGTTGTAAGTGAATTTTCTAACCACAAGTTTTACACACATAAAATGTTATTTTATCCTCCTATATTAAAATTTTAGATTTATTATGTTTCTATAATATAACAATATATATATTTAAAATATCATATATCTTATAATTAATACATTTCAACACCCTTTCATTAAAAATATTTAATTATCATCATCATTTTGGATGGAAACTTATTCATTTTTCAAGTATGTTTCAATTCGAAAATTATTATCATTGCATAATGGTCTTGGTTTCATCATCTAAAAATATTAAAAATGATTTAAATATAAAATTTAATCATTTTATTCATGTTTATAATGATCCAATAATTATGGTAATGGATAATAAATCATATCAGTTGGTGGATATGGTAGCACACATGTCCACACGATTAATGTCGTCATTTTTTATAGGGGGTAAGGGTAAGAATATAAATAATATATTATATTTAAATAATAATAATTATGTGATAAATATCATATATATTTCATAAATCCATATTTAAAATAATCCATCCATAGTGTTAATGAAAAATGAATTACACCGCTTCATGGAGAAGTGCCATACCAATGCACGAGTGATGTTTTCAATTTTCATAGGGTTGAAAGTAGGAACAAAATTATTGTAACATATTCATAATAAAATATAATAAAATTAATAATAAAATAATAATTATGTTATTATATTTTAAATATATTTAGGTTAAATATAAGAAGAAATAAACCTTGAATGGTCCGGTAATGATTATTACCTCTTATTTAAGATAACACCTTTAGATTACACGTTAATACAACTTACGATAGTATTTTTCGAATAATATAAGTTCCATAACTAATGTAAAAAAACATAAGAAAGTTATAGGAAATTTATTGTCTGACATAGAGTACTCAAATTTTTGAATAATGGATAAAAAGAGGTTCCATTTTATAATGGACGGTAGCGACACACAAAGAATTACAAATATATTTTTAATAATATAATGTCATTTGAATTGATATTGGAACAAAATTGTCATATATTATAATATGATATGGTTATTACTAAATAAATTTAACCAATTATGCTTAATTACATCTCCTATGTTCTCTTGAAGCCTTATCCCTTTATTTTTAATTCCTTTAACCTATTTTACACAAGACCAAGGTAATAAAAAATTACTATGGTTTGTATTCATTATGACCAAAAGTTTAGTTAAAATAATTACATAATAATGATTCTCATGATTCCCAATATCAAATCCAATTTGAATTATCTATATCTAATAACTAATATAAGTTATATTTATTATAAGTTCAAAAAAATCAAAAAATTATTTTTTAGAAAAATGTTTATTTCAATCATAAAAATTATTTTCTAGAAAAGTAAAGAATAATATTGATTCGAATAAAATAAAGTGTATTGTTTTAAATTTTTTGATACATATTACTATATCAAAAAAAACACAAACTAAATGGTACCTTTTAAATTCATGAATGAAATAAAATAACTAAATATGGTTTTTATTTAAAAAAACATTATTTAAATTCCAAAAAATATTAGACATATTTTAAGAATTTAAATATTATATTTTCATGTTAATTATATTAATTATTCAATATATATATTATTTATAAATAATGTTTCATATACCATCATTTTATACTTTTATAAACATAATTTCATCATGGTGACATTTAGTTAAATCAATATTTTTAATCATTCACCTAAAAATCAATTATTTCTGAAAAATATCATAAAATCATTATATGATAATTATGATATGATTATTAAACACTTATATTAATTCATTTAAATTAAATTTATAAAAAGTTTGGTTTTTTAAACTCATTATTGAATAATGTAATGTGCATTATGCAATAGTTTATTTACGAATAAAACATTACTTAGTATAATCGAATCTCATTTGTTATAATATATATGATGTATTAGATACATATGTATGCTTAGTAGGATCATATCTGAATCCTCTCTTGAAAAATGTGAAATAAGCATACTAAATCCCAAGATATAAATAAATTAAACTAACTTGTCACCCAAACTGGTAAAGTTAATTCCAATCAACACTATGGCTAGCTCACAAAGTATCACATCGAAGTAAGCATGTCTCAAATATATATATATATATATATATATGAATATTACACTGTATCCACTTCCATCACTAATTTTTTACGTAATTTTTCAGTTGCTTATATGATGTTCTCCTCCCTCCCATAAACTATACAACACTTCTTGAAAACATATCACAAAAAATATGTATCCCATTCAGCCCACACAACCTCATCATCATTGTATCATTCATAAAGAAAAAAATGTTTGAACGCAATATATCCCTTTTAAAGTTATTATACCTAAATTTTTCATATTCAATTCAAGTACACTCGTGGTATGTTGTAGATAACTTGACTAGATACAAGTATGTGTTATACATAAAACTATTACAAGACACACATAAATGTATAGATAATACCTGATCCAAATCATCTTGTGTGATTCTATACCCTATACCTTAATCCACCACAAGCCAAATATTCCCAAAAAGAATACAACAATCAATTATAGAGTGGGGGAATGTCATTTTTCGCCAATATGTTCCCCCACCATCCCATATGTCAAAATAGACACCCGCAAAACATTTGGGTGTTAGTCTATAAAAAAATTAGTTCTGAAGCACAGGAAATAAGAAAATTCAAAAATTATATCACTCACAACCACATTATTGTAAACAAACTATAATTACACTTATCTATAAATATCTACCCACATGACACTTGGAAAACACTAAAAGGAATATATCCCAAACATCCACACCGGAATGCAAGTTCAATATTTATTTTATTTATCAATATAGAAATTACCAATAATTAATTAAATAATAAGTAATCCATATTTAACCAGTTCACATTATTAATATACAATTAATTCATCATAATCATTAATAAGCTAGAACTATTTAAATTTACTGGTCAATTCATTTATCAATTGGTAATTTCAAGTTACTCTATGGTTCATTCAAAGCTACCATATGAAATGAATCACTTTTCAAGTATATATCGAATCAACATCAAGTAGTTTCAAACCCATATCAAGGAACCATATTAAAACCATCAATGTAAAAACAATCTTTAATAATATATATAAACAAAAAATATTATATCTCAACTTATCCCATCTATCCATGTATCATCACTAACCCAATTTTTCTTAATACTTTCACCTTGTTTTCTCTATCACCAACAGTCATTATAGCCCAAGGAATTCTCATGAATAATTTTCCATATATTACTAACAATAAAATGATATCAAAAAATTAAATAAATGATCCAATTTCCTAGATAAAACATGCATCTAAATGAAAAATATTTTTCTATAAACACAAGGGAAACTAGGATCATAATATTGAGGCATTCAAGCATCCAACAAACAAGATTAGTCTAGTTCATCCCGCTAAAGTATCTTCATAAAACTATAATTATTTATTTAGTTAATTGATTAAAAGATTTATTATTCATATGTTATAAACATCAATAAACCTTTGAGAAATATATACCAATATTTAGTAACCATGTATAAACATTATTCAAGCATAACACTAATTTTTAGTCAATTTAATGAAGTATTGTGAATATGTTGTGTACATATTCCATTAATAAATTTCATCTTTTTACATTAATTTTTTTATAAATTTATAATAATATTATACCATTTTAACAATAGGAAAAAACCAAATGGAAAGTTATTTATGTCGTATAACAATAGGACACATCAGTATATCATAAAACACAAGTGATCACAATATCCCAATTTATTATAATAATTCCACATCATTTATGCTTTAGATTAATTAACCACAGGTATAATATAACTCTAGTAAATAAAAACAGAATAATTTAAAATTATATAATAATTGGAGTAAACATATCACAAAACAATACAACATCTTTCGGCAGTTAATCTACTAACTGTTTTATGTTATTATAATATTACAAAAAATTAATTATTCTATTTCATAAATAAAAATTATTATTCTTCACATATTTTCCATATAATAATCAAAATAATTTATAATTAACACTACATCCTCTTTCCCCAAAATAGTTTCCATATTATTATATTTATCAAAGAATGATATAGTCACATTACCCATATAAAGATAAATAATGATTTAACACACATGCACAAATTAAGATAAAGATGACAGATCACCTACCCAGAAGAACATCACTAAACATTACTATAAAGATATATATATATATATATATATACAGAGTTGAAGAATATCAAACCATCCAATAAAAAAAATGAAGGGATCATTTTCATTTTCAGAGGGCTTTCAAATCTTGAATGGTGTAGTCTTTATCATCTTATTTCGAGAGAAATAATGTACCATGAATATGGTAATCGTTTTACTTATAGAAAAAAAAATAGTGTATTCTTAGGGTAATTATAGATTACACAGTCGGTATATTTATTTAATTATATATTAAAATGGATATTATTTAATTTTACACACAATATCTATTTATGATTTTTAATATTTATATAGGTTTAAAGTGACTCAAATTTTGGGTTCATTGTCATCGTAATAGTATTAAATCCATATTTACAATACTGATTTTCTTTTATTTTATCAAAACATCTTTAAATATGATTTTTTAAACAGAAATGGAATTTAATATGATATAAAGTAAACATTACATAGAAATAAAACTACCCTTACATGAAAAACTAATCTTTAATATAACATGAGAATACATTTACCATTATAAAAAACCATATGACTTTTAAAAAATTCGTATCACACCATTAAAGTATATATAATTACCTTTAAGAAAGGAATTAAACCACATGCATATTTTTATGAATTCTGGGATTCCAACATTACATAATGAAGGAAACAATGTGCTTAAATTTACCGACTTTATAAGATATATATATACGATATGGGATTTCTATGATGTAGTGGAGGGGAATTTTAACTATATAAGGGTGAAAAAATTAACCTTCTCATAGAGAATAAACTATATATGTAAAGATATAATATTAAATATAATTTTACTGTGATTAAATAAACTTATCAATAATGAGGGAAATAAAATTTGAGCATCATCTCAGCATCATCAATCCTAAGTAAAACACAAAGTGAGGTGTTTGGAAATCCTAAAACTTCAACAACTTTTCAATATAATTCTTAAAAAATATTATTTTATTAATAATCCTTTAGAATAAATGGTATTTTCCTAAATTAATTTTTACCATTTTCGTATTACAAAAATCATTTATTTTGTTTAAAATAATTTATTTATAACAAAAATATATAGATTTAACATATAAATATGATTTGTTTATATAAAATATATAAAATAAATTGTAAATTTGAAATATTTTAATTAGATGATTTAGAAAATTTTATTTCCATTTACTTATTTTATGTTTGATTTCATTCTTAAGTTATTTTTTTAACAGAAAATATTTATAATTGACACACAGATAGATTCAAGAATTTAAATGTGTCTTAAAAAAGAGGCGCAACATTGAAAGTTTTTTAAATATGAAATAAGATACATTTTTAGGAGAGTGAGCATACAATCCCAATATGTAACCCCTATGAACATCCAATACATTCCACTTAACAAAAAAAGTTACCTTATAGCTATACAAAAAAACATTGTCATAATATACGTAAAAATGGACAATATATTGAGTGTAATGAAAATTGCACTAAACATCCACCATTTATATCCCAATATTTATAAAAAAATAAATTCATAATTCACGCATTAATTCGATTTACTCACTCACTCATAAAATACATTAATCCCACCATGTTAGAAGTTATGCTATTGACCTAACCTAGTGAATCATATATCCAATGAGTCCTCAGAACAACCCAAACCCACAGGATATCTACAATACCCAATAACCAAAGCCCTAATATAATTATAAAATACATGTGAAACACATTTGAAATTGAAAACCAAGTCTGAATCAATAATTTTAAGATCATATACAACATGAAAACATGACAACTCACGTTGATGTCATCTCACAATTATGCCATATTTTCTTGTTACCAAATAAATTTTCTTGAATATAAACATTTTATAAATATTAATATTAAACACACACACTCTTAGTAACTCGATACCAAATTGAAGGTAATCCCACTCCAAAAGAACCATTTAAAAAAAATTGACAATTGAACAAACATGTTGTCAGTTCAACACAAAATATTTATTCTATTTTTTTCTTTGAAAAAAGTAAATTCCACACTATGTTTTATATAAATAATTTAACACAAATGAACTCAAGAATTTAACATTTAAAATATTATTATTTATTTTTATTAATATAAATGTATATAGAGTAAAATCCACCAACCTCAAACATCTTCATCAAGATGAAACCACACATTTCCCTTATATATCGGAGCTCCTACAACACTATTTTAATGGTTCAAAAAGAGTGATATAAAATCACACTCAAAATAAGATATTCAAGAATTAGATCAAAAGAATAATATTTATCCAAAATAAAAATAATGGGATAATATTTTAGAATGATACTGATAAACCTCAACTATGATTCATAGGTCAAATGCCCCATAATCTAAGCAGAAAGTGCTCTAGATTTAAGAGGATCCCCAATACCTCCCCTGTAAACATTAGGGTTTGATATCCCCATAAATAAGGATTAAAATTATATTTTTAGGGGGTATAAATTTAATATCTAATTTTTTGGAATTTTTAAAATCCATACAAGTTTGGGATGTAGTTCACAAATACTTTGAGTATTACTATTCATAATCCAAGATACAAGATTTATCGAAATGGTTTACCAAATCATGAACCAACCATGTAATGAGACACTAGATGAAAATTAACTAGTTACATATGGATATAGAATACTTTTCACATATAGTGGACCTTTCATTATAACACAATTTCATAGTGCGTGATTACTTAGGGATTTTTTATGGTTTCTCATAACCTCACACCAACAATGAAGCCTTTTAAAACCCTTCAAAATAATTTAAAACCCAATAGAACATCCCAAAACAAACACCAATCTGTTAAAATGTTAAATATTGACTAAAAAATTATTAATACATCAAACCGAGTATGTTACATTATACATATCATTTGGATTATTGTCATTAAAAAGCTAGAGTTTGGAGTTTTCTTGGAAAATGGTGAGTCATTTATTGAGTATAATCTTGTCCTAATATTAATTATCTTTAAAAAATCAACCATGTACAAATAATATATTTTCCAAATATAATGTTTAGACTCACATGATCTTGTATCACCTATATAATATATAAAGTATTGTATGAACAAATACTTCATTTTTATTAAGGGTAATGTAATCCAAACAAATAATATAAAATTGGTTATGGACATACTCTTATTTATATTATAAGTTAACATTTTCATCCAATTTTATAGATCTTATATTTCATGTTTTAAATTAATTAAAATCACAAATTCACTAAATAATCACTAATGGGTTAACATTTAGAGGAGAAAACATTCTTGTATTTCTGACCCTGGAAATTACCCAACCTTGGAAATGCCCACAAGAATATGTTGTCTCCCACTTTAGAAAATTATAAATGATAAAAAAACATCATAATAATATTTATATATTATTTTCTAAATCCTATTTCATTTATATATCAACTTAATAATTTTAGTCTTACACAAGACTCACTTCGATAAGATATATCTCGACAACATTTATCTAGGAATGTAGAGATCAACACATGTAAACATACAATACAAGAAAAAATACATGTAAATAATTTCTTTATGAAAATAGTTATATTAAACCTTATCTAAATGGAAAATGGTTTTCCTAAGACCCATATATGTTCATTACGCATGATGTAAGCTTGTATTCCTATGTTTGAATTGATCGATCAAAAAACCATACATTTGGGGATAATATACCATACACATAGTTAATTTACTTCCCAAGGATTATCGAATTAGTAATGAAAACAATGAATAAAATCTAGGGTCATTGACAATGATGATGAAAATAGGTACACTATACAACATAAAATCATAAAAAATAAATTATTTTTCTAAATATTTTATAGAATTCGTCACCTAAATTGGAATAAATTATATTTAATATAGGAGTGGAAAAAAAATAACCAAAATTGTATAATTATTTCAATTAATAAAAAGAAATTTGATGAAAAAATATAAGGAAATTTAATCCCACTTCCCTATAGATATACATAACATTTGAAAAATGACAAATCCTCATGGTTGTTTGACCTACAAATTTTAGAAATGTAAGGTATATAACCCCACACTATACCAATTTTCAATTTTTTGGTTTACCCCCAAAATTTTTTGTTCATTAACATTTATATCTTCCCAATAGATGGATGGTCAGTCCACTTTGATTGATGATAGGTTTAGGGTTACTATTTCTAGACAAAGAAAGAACCAAAAATTGACCCAAAAAACACATGATGAAATTTTCTTCCTTTTTCATCCAACAAATTCTCCCCACCATTTGAATTTTAAATAATTGTAACCCATTCATGGATTAATAGAAAATATTATTTAACTTTTCCAAAATGTCTAGAATGAGAGTCACCAGAAATAAAACTGTGAATTTATCCATGTTTATGAAACATGAATACAAGTTAAGGATTACATACATTAATAGGTATTGATCATTTCGTTTATAGAAAATCTGGTCGTAATTCTTTCACATATTGTCATCTACTAAAAAATTAATCATAAAATGTAATTCCTTTTTAAATTATCCATTGCGGAAACTAGACATTAGAAATATTTAATAAATCACTTGAAATAATCAACTAATTCTATAAGATAAGGGTCATCTAGATATATTTGGATGATATGGTTCATCTATTACATAAAGATAACTTATTTATTCCTAAAAAAGTTCATGAACTTGAATTCATAATAACTATAGATAATTTAAAATTCCAAATTTGGAATATCTTCATTTTTGAACTTGAGTTTGTTATATCCAAATTATAGGCCAATATGTGATCTTTCAGTGTATGTTTTCATTACTCAAACACACTGGGGGACTTCATTAGAGGCCTCCAGTCTAAAAAAAACTATATTAGAAGTTCGCATAAATGTGTTTGTCTAATTAGCCAGGTTCCCGAATAGAAAGTTGGACCTAGTATTCTAATTTTTTCAACTGAAAAATTATTTCATGTAGTTTAGTTAATGTAATTGTATAATAAGGGAGTAAACTATGACTCATTCTTAAAATTAAGTACATAAAAATGAAAAAAATCATTTAGGTGGTAGTCTAACTTTTTTATGTGGAATGATTCTTGGTATTGATATACCATAAGGTGAAGATATCTTCTTCTGATTTCACAAGAAATAGCGAATTCTAATGACTCAAGGTAATAATAAATTGTTTTATCCTATTTCTAGGAAGGATATTCCTATATAAAATTTTTCTATCATTCCCAATTTAAATGAAGAACAACTCCATCGGGATATGTGATAGCGACTCCATGGTATTGAAATCAGTATGACCTATAAATACACCGAAATTATATTAAGGAAACCCATATCCAATATTATAATCTCCCACAATATTTGGCTTATTTCAATAGTAATTAGACATGGTGAACACTTAAATTTCTTAATTTCCTATTTCCCAAGAGGTCCTCTAATTCTTATCACATGATGCTTGGTTTCTACATGAAATCACTATTTCACCTTCAATATATAATTTACATTCCAAAATAATCAAAATAAATTAAATTATGAAAATATATTAACAATATCATTCTAAGGAAATAGAAACACGAAATTATAATCCCTATTATGTCATTATACAGTTTATATGAATTATTTCAAAAGAAAAAAACATTTCTAGAGAACCAAAAACAAAATATATAATTAATGATAATAAGAGTTTCTTGTTTTTTAATTTTATTTCATGTAATTAATTTTTTATAAAACTATAATAATATTCAATATAAACCATAAAATGGAAAATAAATTTATACATGATATTCTTAATAAAATACCACTTTAAAGACAACAAAATTTTTAATAAAATCAAAATTTCTTGTTATATTATTGAATTACGGAACAAAATTCTATACAAAACATTTCCTTAACAAAATAATAAAGAATATAAAGTTAAATAATTATTCATTAATAATCACAAATTATTTCATATTAGTGGAAGAGTTAATAAAATTAGTTTCAACACTTGATTAATAAACCATATCAATACAATGACTATTTATATAATGTTTTCAAAATCATAAGAACACCAAATTATTTTTATCATTGAGTAAAAAATCTATATGATAGAAACACTTCTTCCATATACAAATATATTATTCTCATTGATTAATAATGTTTTTTAAATGTCACCAAAAATCATGTATGATCCATTATTCAAATAATTACATAACAAAAGTAAAAATTTCATAGCTTTTTTCATGAACTCATGACTGGTAAAATAATAGTCATTACAGTCTCGAAAACACATTTAACATTATGATTGGCAATCCTAATTAACAAAATAAAAAACATTACTTTCCATGTAACTAAAATTTTCATAAATAATTATGTACATATTTGTTAATAAAAACAGAAAGATATTATTTTAGAATATATTAAATTCAATCCATATAATAATAACTTTAAATAATTACATTCTTATTTCCTATTTCAAGTAATTATAAACAAAACATTAAAAACATGATATTTTAGTTAACACATGGAATGTCATAAAAATATTAAAACATAAGGTTGAAAAAATATAATTTATCTCTTTTATAGTCCATTTATTCTATTGAAATGTCATAAATAATTGTGAAAGTGGAAAAATAATCATATAATAAATAATTTAATTAATCATCATGCAATTTTTAACATAATATTTTAATAACATGGATTCCATTTTTCATTTAATAATTTACCCCTAGTATGAGTTGTAATTTTTTTATCAAATAACTCAACACATTATTCATGATCCTTTAAGAAATAAATCTGACAAAAAATAAAAAATCATTATGATCAAAACAAAACTAATGTAAAAAATTTATAATCACATATTAATGTACTAAAGAATATATAAAAACACTATGATAAAATATCATGGTTTTTATTGGAAACTATGTCTTAGAAACATGTAATCTCATCCAAAAAAGAAATGAATATAGAAAACGTGAATATCATATAAAAAATTGAATTATCACAATTGAGAAAATATAATATGAATGATAGAATCAAAGTGATAAGTCACATAAATTTTTTTTTGAAACCCACCTGTTATTGGTTAAACCCATTAAAATGATGTAAAAACACACTAAGATGAGTTAAAAACATTTTATACCAAGAGATATCTTATATAATGATATTTGATATAAATAAGTCTTCTATTTTTTTATTTCTTATACATTCATGTCTCAAAATATCATATCTCAACACCCACTAATT
This sequence comes from Viscum album, assembly GCA_963277665.1. Classification (NCBI taxonomy): domain Eukaryota; kingdom Viridiplantae; phylum Streptophyta; class Magnoliopsida; order Santalales; family Viscaceae; genus Viscum; species Viscum album. The sequence continues at coordinate 477,296,548 of OY728151.1, forward strand.
GACTGATTAATCAAACAAAATTAATAATATTGGTAACATCGTAGACCAACTCTCTAACTCAAATAAAATTGGAATTGCACCAACATTATCTACAAACAACTGACACCAATATTTGATATTAAAATCTAGGAATTTAAATAAATTTTAAGGTATGATTTACCCATATATAAAATATAATCTATTATGGATGAACTCCATGAAAATATAAATATGATGTATGTGTAAAATTAGAAAATAGTCTATATAATAATATAACCAGTACACAATAAAAAAATTGTTGACAACCTCCCCAAGTAATACAACAACACTGCACAAGTCAATAGAAATAAAAGGTTCCATTTATGTCACACTAATAAGATCCACAAAATTACTTCCACTAAGATAATAACTTAATTAACAAAAAACATAGAATATATATTCCTCACTAGTGAAGTTAGAGTTCATCGTCATACCTAAATCATTTATATGAACATCTTCTTATGAACCAAGATGCATATGCATGATATGGTTTAAATACCATTAATAAAAATCTCATTATTTACCATATATTCCAATTAAACAAAAAAGAGGTTTCAAAGTTATAAACTAATCATGGAGATGCATAATTAATATAAAAATATAAATAAGGTGCACATAAATAAACTCACACTAAACATCCAATCTTTTTGTCCAATAATTTCCTTAAAAAAACCCAGAAAAAAATATCAAACAACATATTCATCAAATCATTCATCCATTTTATTCACCAACACCCCCTACATGACCCCACCAATAGAGAGAATAACCAGTCAAACAATTCCTCAGAATTACCCAAATTTATGAGAAGAACCCCCCTAGAACTAAATAATCACATTATAGTACAATAAATAAGCCCCACATTCTTCACCTATATCCCATTCCAAAAAAACATTATAATGACCAAATTTACCATGAAGAAAAACCAACTCAAACTAATACAATATCATGAGTATTCTATATTTTTTTAAATTTTTTAAAAAGAATATAAAAAAATTATCACACTAAATATAAACAATTAATTTTTATACCATGCCAAAAATTGAATTTTAAACAAAATAAATAATTATTCATTTCATCAAATTTATTGTGGGAATCACCAAAAACCAAAATTCAAAAACAATTTTTCACAAAGAAAATACTTTACAATAATTTTTTCTAGCTATCTAACATATATAAACACATGAATTATAATTTTAGAATGAAAAATATTCTAGTACATGTAATAATTTTAGAGAGGATAATAAAAATACCTCAATAAAGGTTTCTATAAAGAAACAAAACAGTTCCCCCATTGAATTGAGATCTTACAATACTCATATGATGGCTTAAGAAATTAACAATAAAGCACAACCTAGAAATAATATACAAGTTTCAAAATTATCATCTATTAAGAGAATATCAAAAATTATCTAGGGAACCCATAGGGATCAAGATTTCTATAAATGAGGACAAAAATAAATGGTTCGGTGATCATTTAAAATTCTTATTTTAGGACATTCTAATATTTTGAATTTTTTATGCATGTTTTGGGAAACCATAAACCACAAAATTTGTTGTTACAATTTGTATCCTTGGTTTCATTGATTAGAAATATGGTTTTTCTAAACATGTTTCATCCATATGAACATAAAATACCTAAAAACATTAATCATATTTAATTATTTCATAGTTTACCCAAAACATGCCCAAATCACAAAACAAAAAAGAGGCCCCCATTTCTCTATAAAATATTTCTTACGAATTTTTTATGGTTTCATCTAACCATGTTCAAATAATTAAAACAATAATTAAAATTAAAAACTAATGATATTACACTATAACTTCTTAAAACCAACCATAACAACTTTATAGTGAAAGAAAACACCGAAAAGAATAAAAATACTTAAAACCAGTCGAGTTAAAACGAAAAACTCTTATAATGAATTTATTACAACCACTTATCTAAATTAAGTAATATGTTTCTGGAATATTCATTTCTCATAATATTAGAAATAAATAAATACATTTAAATTGTGTGTACTTTATATCATTGTGCTAGCTAATCAGATTCCTTGTAATTTTCTTATTTATTCAAAATCATGAATTTTTGCATTCACATTTCCTTTGGATTATTATGGAATGTGGACATCACTTTCTAGATGATTACTATATATGAGTTATTATTTTAGCATCTCATGGTTGTATGAAGCCTTTATTTTTTCTTCTTATAGACAAATTTTTATGTTTCTCTTATTCTTCTTATGATGTTCATAAATATTGAACCAAGATTTTCTTCATCAAAATTCAAATAGGTCGGATCTCTATAGATATTGAAAAAAAATCCCATGACCTTTAAAGAATGTGTTCATTAGTTCTTCTATAAAAATGATGAAATGATTCAGTAAATGATTAAAAATAATGAAAATAAAAATAACCATAATTCTTTAATGACAGCATATCCCAAAGTAAGAAAAATACCATGATATTTGATGTCACTTTTTATAGCTAAGGAAATGGAAGAAGGTAATTATTTATTCCGGCTGATTCTTAACCTAATATTAAATAAATATTGATCAATAATTATGTATAGTAATGATAAAACCCATTCTCATGCCCTCAGGGAAGGGAAAAATAATATTAATGGTTTTTTTACTTATCATGCAAAGATTTTAATAGCTTGACCTTGATATTATGTCAACCCAAATAAAATTACAACTTAAAAAAAATCATGTTACACAATCAAAATCATTTGGAAACTAAAATAATCTAACTATTTTTATTATTGAAGAATTATTTCTCTTTTTTTAAAAACTAAACTATGTATTTGTAACACTGTTCCAAAAAAGAGAGAATGACATATATTTTTTTTAATAAATTTCCAAAAAATTATTTGATACTTTTTAAAAGAATTTAAAAACTAATGTAACATCCAAAAAAATTATTAATTTTCTTCTTAATTAATTTAATTTCATTTATTACTTCTGTTACACACAACACTGATTTTTAACAAACCGTGATAAAAAATTAATATTATTATTTAAACATGTCCATTATTAACTAGCCATTAAACTTGTTAGTATGAATAAAAATTAATTTTTAAGAAAAATTATGTATAATTGTTTTCAATAATAAACATATATTTTTAAAATATTTATTATTTTATATTTAAACTTTTATATTTTTCAAAAAACTATTCTTCTAAAAATGATTTTCATTGCATTTTCTAAAAAAATTATTAAATTAGTTTTTACAATTTTAGAAAATTCATTTAAATAAATAGAAATTATTTTTTAAAACATAATTTAATAATTAACTTCTGTTTAATTTTTACAAATGATCAAAAAAATTATTTTTCTAATGAACTGTAAAAAAATGGGTTTTATATAGAACTGTCATTTCATTTATTGAATGTATAGGTCCAATTTTGTTTTAATTTTTTTGAAAACTGCAATTAGTTAATTTATATTATAATTAACCCAATTTTAGTCATTGGAATCAATTTATTTTTTTATATTTTCGTAAAAATATTATAATTATGAATGTTTTTTCATTGGAAAATCATTTTTCTTCGCACCTATGGGTATAATATTAAATTAAATTATTCCACCTTTTGGAATTTAATTTATTAAAATGAGAAATTTATTTTTAATAATAATAATTAATATTATATAATATGGTAAACTTAGGTTTTGGTCATAATGAATAATAATTACAATAAATATTAATATCTGCCATTATGGTAAAAATGAGATTTTGTTTGCCTGTGTTAAAATTTAATTTTCATCACTCATATGATTTTTATTTGACTAATTGGAATTAATATTTAGAATAATAATGTACATGTTTTCTAATAATTACCACATTAAACTTATTCCAAATAAATAAATCACCTAGGAAAATATATAAAAAACAAGTTACCATACGGAAACCTAAAATGGTAAAATTAAGTAAACATAAATGATACGAAATAACATGTTTATAAATTATTCATTTAGGTTTTTATTGACCATATATACCCAAAAATATATTATCTCTCATTTTTTGAGTTATTTGGTGTAACATACTAATATTTTAAAATGGAATTACTATATTCGATAACGTACAATACACAACACCAATCTTAAATGAACAACTAAATCATATAGTTGAAATGTGACCTTTATAAAATTTTCATTAAATGGGTAGGAATGAATATTATTAACTTCATTACGAAATATAAAATGGTCATAATCATTAATAATGTATTAATCAATTCTTATAAAACTAAGCTCTTATTTTAGTATTGTAATTTTATTCATCAAGTACACTTTCTTGAAGAATGATTTTTATTACGTTGGTGTGAAGAAATATAATTAATTTATGGAATTTTAGAATTTTTAATTAATAAAATAAATATAATTTTTTAAATCATAATTTCAAAATCATCCTCTTATAAAATTGTTTTACTTTTCTGAAAATATTGATTTAAATTAATAGTGAAAAATACATATTTTTATTAATAAATAAATTTTTTCAGTATTTTCAAGGTAGAATTATGTTTTGTAATAGTTTATTTTAATCTAAATTAGTCAAATCTTATTTAAAATATTGTAATTATGGTTTTTTAAATGGATATTATACTTGAATTTAGTACAAAACATTTTATATTTAAAAATTAACATTTTTCTAAAGAAAAACTATTTTCACTATGTTTAATATGTTCAATTTAAAATTAAATAACAAAGAATAATATTTTCTGATTATTAAAAATATATGAAATATTTTTAATTATTATATAAAAATATATCAATACATAACCCATTTATTTTATTGAATATGAGTTACATACATGGTAATTTTTGTTACTACAATAAACTGTAAATCGGGTAATTAGGGTAAAAATAATATAACAAAGATTATAAAATTAACCCTTCAAATAATCCAATTTTTTTATGAGAAATATTAGACTCTAATAATTCAAATTTTAAATATATATACTTTTTTCCATTTGTAGGTGATTATGAAATTTATTATTTTTATTTAACAAAAAGTCAACGATGTCGCATTCATAATAATTTAACAACTGTAGCATTTTTAATATGGTTATATCAAAATTATGTCTTAGAATATACATTTTTATTTATATGATAACTTATTTATATTCATAATTGTAATTTATTTTTAATTTTTATTGAAGTAATTGTTACCTTAAATGATCTCACAACACTAATGTTGTAATTATTTTATTAGTGGAATGAAATCAAAAAAATGACATTAAAAATACTAAGATAAATATATTTTGGGATAATTATTTTCATGAAATAATTTAATATATGAGATTATAATATTAATAATATAATATATGATTCTTTAATGTTTTCTTGTTTTATTGATTTTTTTAATGTTAAAGTAATGAGTTTTCCTTAAAATTAACTTTATGTATATTTTATAGTAAATAATATTTTATAAAATGATATAAATTGATTAGAAACATAAATTATGTAATGTCATGGGGATAATGTTTCAAATATAAAACACTATCCATTTTGGGTTCTTTATCATTTTATAGAAACTATTTTAACCCTCAAAGTGAAAACGTCCAGGTTACCATGTTACAGTAAAAGAAGATCATTAAATGTTAAAATAAAGAGAAAAGGGTTTATCAATGACCTAAACTTGTAAAAATAAATAATGGGATAAATAATATTTTATCCATATCACCCTAGGTTCTAATTTTAGTTATCTAATGGACACTAGTCCATGACAATTACTTATTAATCATTTAAATCAAAAATAGTCAAAAAAATGTCACTCTCTTTGTATTAAATATATTTTATGTGTACATATATGAAAAAAATCAAGATATGAATGAAAAAATTTCCTTTAAAATATTAATAAAATTATTTTACTTTTATAAATTATTTTTTAATTTATACAAATTATATAATTTCCTTAAACTTATGTGAAATTTAAATTCAATATTTTTTTAATTAACAAAATCAAAGAAAAACAATTATTTTTAAAAAGATAACTTTGATATAATTTTATTTATTGGTTGTTTGTGAGGAATTTTATAGATATATTTGGAATATTAGAGATATTCTAAAGAATTATATTTTAATTGTTCAATTTGTTCTAAAGTATTTGAAGTCAAATTAATTGAATAGAGTAAAAATTCATATTAATGATAATTTATCAAAATAATATTTTATTAAATCATTTATAAGTAATGAAATTTTTTTATTTGGATATTTTTATGCAATGTAGTTTAAAATATCTTAAATGGTCCATCTATGAGTCTTTTTTTCATTTATAGTAAAATTATTAAGCCTTAATAATCATAATAATGGATACCATGGTTAAGGTAAAAAAATAATTAAAAAAGCGGTAAATTAAAAATTAAGGTTTAAAATAACACAAAAAACTATTTAAATTTTATATATTGAGGATATTTGTAACACCCCGACCCCAGGTACCCAGATTCCGTGCATTATTAAATAACATTGTCATGATCACAAAAGATCACGTCTCGAAATACCGATTAGTTTAGTAGCTGTGAATCACTAGATACATTCATAAAGATTACATTAAATCATAAAATGAAAAACTACAACAACATCTTGTCTCCATAGACCACACTCATATCCCCTCATACTATCCCTACAGGTCATTCATAAAATACTTCTTCACATCCTGGTAAAAATAAAACATAGAAAGGAGTGAGCTCAGATTCCCAGTAAAGATAACAACATAGCAGAATATTTCATAAAAAAGAATAAACATTTAAGGCAATGTATAACTAAAACAAAAGCCTTTTAAACTTGAAATTCAGCATAAAATGGAAGAAATAAAATAAAATAATTCCATTTACTTATTCACATGGATATTCTACTAATTGAAAAATAATATGCATTATCAATAACCACTTTCATAATGATGGAATGCATAATGTCGGACCATCATAACCACATAGTCCAGGCCTTGTGCCAATACTACAAATAAGATTTTTTCAAATCCTTGTACCAAGACCCTAGTTTGTCTTATGAGACATACCGATGAATTGAAGAGCTATAGTGGGCTCCACCCGTCACTTATTAAGTCCAATGCATTCCTCATATGAACAGGTTTAAATATAACATAAACATTTGTATTAAAACTAGCATATGAAATGTCAATACTTTAACCATACACCATGAATGGTATTCGAATAGCACATCCATAGTCAAACATATCACAAAACCTTAAATACAATATATAAGTTTTGTATCATAATAAATCAACGCCAAATAAACTTTAAACCCATCAAAGTATGTTGACATAAAAGAAATCAAAACCTTTTTTTAGAAATAGCCCTTTCTATTTTGAAATCATTTAAGAGTCACATAATTAAAAAGAAAAAATTTACTGTGAAAATATTCTTATAATCTTGTAAGGGAAGCTTCAACGATTTTATAACGGCGGAAAATAGCCTCACACACCGTATAAGTTAAAAAGACATTCTTATCTTAATTCTGTCGAAAATGTTAAAAACTGACCTTGTTTGGAAATTGACGGAATGATTCCATTATAAAATTCTTATAAAAATTCAACCAAGGGTATAAATGAATTTTACCCATAGTCAGTAAAATCGTAATAATGAATTGAAACAATTTTTTAAGAAACATGGATGTGGATGATAAAGAGGTCCTAGAATATAATTACGTATAAACAACCTCGGATAATGAAGAGAATGTGAAATAAACCATTACCTTGTACTTTTATTTTGTAGAGGGTAGGTTAACCTCCTGTATAATGGTAAAATAATTTTTATTGAATAATAAAAAAATTATATACATTAATATTATATCATATAAGATCTTTTAACATTTCTTTGTTAATGATATCTTAGTATTATCGTCGTTTCAGGTGTTCACATACCCATTTTCTTTTATATGTTTTTTTAAATAAGTTGTTCTTGTTATCCATAGGTTGTATCGTATTCATATACAGAATTATATCAAGTCTGTAAACATTATTTTTAATCATCAAAAGAAAATTAGTCTTGAATTGATACGATGGGGAATGAATCTCATCGCGTTCGAGGAGATAGTAGTCTGTACGTACGCACGAGCGAAAAAATAATTATTTTGAAATTAAATAATATATAATTGGATGGTATATCATATATACAGAATCATTATAATTTTATATTTATTATTTAATTCAATTACACATCATTATCATACCCATCCAAATAATAATGTATTGAATAACAATTACACCACAACGTTGAGACGGTAGGCCGTACGTATACACGTATGGTGACATGTCATTCAAAGAATGAATAGAATACTGAATATGGATGTGCCATATTTTTAATAAAATCACAGTATATAGAATATACAGTAGTTATTATTTTAGAATGGAAATAAAAAAGACAGAAGAAGTGGATGAAGAAAGGAACTTGAAAGAAGGTGTTGAAATCATTACCTCTTCTTTGGGTTATTCAATTTTATTTGATGAAAAGGGATTTTTATGTTGGCCTTATAATCAAACAAAGGCCTCTAGGTAGAAGTGAGGGATGTTGAGAGATTATTTGGGCAGGGGTTGGCCAAGCCAAAAGGCTATGATGGTATGAATTTGAGGGAAGGGGGAGTGCCCTTTTATAAGAGGGGTGAGGGGCACCTTAGGAAAAACTTAAAATATTATTTTATAATAAATTCATATTCGGTTTATAATGGCTCAAAAGTGACTTATTTAGATTCTAAGGTGTGGATGGGTCGAAATACATTCAACTAATATATTTTAGATAGGTTTGGGTCACTATATTGACATTATTATTTATATTTAACTCTTAGTTAAATAGTTTAACATTTACCATGTATCTTTGTATTTTTATATTATATTGTTAATAAACATACTATAACAAGCCAAGAAAACCCCAAGTGGTTCATTATTAATATATATATATATATCCTTATCTAAGTCATTTGTCTTAACCTTAGTTTTTTAGGAATAGTATATCAATTGATAATATAATATTTTTCCAAAAAAAACTATTTTATGTCAATGTTGACACTATTTAATAATTGATTTTGGTTAAAGATCTAACAACATTATTAATTCTAACTAAATTAATTTACTAAATATTAACATGTCATATTAACATATAAAATTATTGTAATTCATAAAAAGTCTCAAAATACATTTATTTGGAAATTTATAATATCAATTATTTTAATATTTCATTAATTAGGTAATTACTACATCATCATTATGTCATAAACAACATAACTTATTTAATTTCTTAAAACTATAAAAAAAATATAATTATGTAGGAAATATTTTTATCTTTCTAATGAATATTTTTAATCAAATTAATCTTATGTATAACCTAATATTTAAAATGCTTTATTTATTAAACATTGATTTTAACTCTTTTAACTCTTCTTTGAGCTAAATAATAATAAATGTCCCAATATAATACATGTGGAAAAAAGAGGTTCATATTTTATTTATAAGGTTTTTTTGGTCTATTTATACTTAGCCAATAGAATTATGACATGTGTTATGGTAATAATAATTTCATTTTTACCCTTAATTACACTATTTACTTTTAAGCGTGGTAAATAAAAGTAAAAAGTTTTCATTCACCATAAATTATTTTATCTTCTTGAACGATATTTTACTCCTTGATATTAACATTTTCTCTTGGAGTTTCTAAATTCTACTCATAGAAGTGGTAAAATTATGTTTTATATGAATTTTCAAATTCTCCTACGAGTTGGGTAAAAGACGGTGAAAAGTTCAATAAAAAAAATTTATATCTAAAATTATTATAAACTGACTCCAATGAATTAGATTAAACTTTTATAGGTATTATGTATCTATTTTGACCTAAATTAAATTTAAATAAAATAAATAATTATTTAAATAAAAATTTGGTTTTAAACTATAACTTAGTGTTTTTCACTATTCATCAAAAATTGAATGTTTTCAGAAAAATATAAAAAATTAACCCTAAGATAATTTCGATATTAAAAATCCAAAAATGAAGTCCATTTTGAAAGATAAAATTTATAAAATTAAAAAAGTGGGTATTACTATTCATAACGGCTAGTTTGATTTGATGTGATGTGTGTTGGAACTCGAAGTTGCGTAAAACACACGATACTGTATTATTAAAAGAGAAGCGTACTATGGATGCTTGGGGTGTTACATTATCCCCTCCTTCAAATAATTTCATCATCAAAAATTCTATAATATTACTATGTAAAAATACTCGGGTGGTTCATTATCATAATTTCCTCTCATATCAAGAATCCTGACGGGATCTTCACAATAAGACAGATCGGGTTACAATTCTACTTCCTCCTAGGTGAGTACATGCATTGGTTCAGGCATGTATTTTCCCAATAGTGATACATGGAACACATCGTGAACTTGGGAGAGATTTGTAGGACTTTTCAAACTTTAAAATATAGCCCCAATTCGTTCTATAATTTCTAAAGGTCCTATGTACCTCGGACTCAAATTACCTTTCTTACCAAAACATATAACTCCCTCCCATTGAGATACCTTCAAGAAAACATGATCTCCTACCTAAAATTCCATATCCTTCCTTCAGTTATTGGAATATCTCTTCTGGCTACTTTGATCTGCATTGATGTGGTTTTGGATTACCTTCACACTTCCATTTTTTATTCCACCAGTTCTAGGCATACAAGTTTTCGTTCACAAAGGTCATCTCAACAGGTTGGTGTGCGACATCTCTTTCTGTATAATGCTTCATATAGTGCCATATGAATAAATTGATGGAAGATATTATTATAGGAAATTTCTACCAGAGGTAAATATTGATCCCACATACCCTGAAAGTCATGTGAGGAAGATCTCAACATGTCTTCAAAGGTCTGAATAGTCCATTATGATTGTCCATCTGCTTGAGGGTGGTAGGCAGAGCTCAAAAGAAGTTCAGTATCCAAGGCCTTCTCAAAACTCTTCCGGAATCTTGATGTAAAATGAGGATCATGATCAGAAACAATTGATAGGCGTACTCCATGAAGTCTCACAACATCCTTAATATATAGTATTGCTAGACGTTCAAGTGGTAGATCTTCCCATATAGAAAGAAAATGTGATGACTTGGTAAGACTATCAACAATGACCCATATTTCATCATTTCTTCTTGGAGTCTTTAGTATCCCCATGAAAAAGTCCATCGTAATATTATCCCATTTCCAATCAGGTATGTGAAGAGGTTGCATGACTCCTCCAGGCTGTTGGCTTCTGGCTTTCACTTGTTGACAAACCATACATCTTAACACAAAATCAGAAATATCCCACTTCATATTGTCCCTCCTAAAATTTTTCTTCAAATATATATACATTTTTGTGCTCCCAGGGTGTATATAGAAATTGGAACTATGAGCATCATCTAAAAATTTCCTTTTTAAATAACGTATATCAAGAACACAAAGTCTCTCCCAAATTACAAAATGCCTTCTTCATACACAAAGTCACTCAATCTCCCATCTTTCATAGCTTTAATATTTTTTTTGAGATTCTTCATCATTGGTCTGAGAACTCTTAATCCTTTCTAGTAAATATTTTTTGGAAACCATTTAAAAAAGTATTGATGTTTCACCTTTCATGGTTATTCCCATATCCAGGTTTACTAGATCCATGAAAATTGGATATCTTTCAACTCTCGTTTTGTTTAAAACTCCATGATCCTTTCTGCTCAAAGAATCTTCCACCTTATTTTCCTTGCCTGGGTTGTAGTGTATAGTGAAATCATAATCCTTGAGTAGTTTAAGACATCGCCTTTGCCTCATGTTGAGTTCTTTTTGTGAGAAAATATACTACAAACTCTTGTGATCGGTATATATCTCACATTTTTCACCATAGATATAATGTATCCATATCTTTAAAGCAATGATTACAGCAGGAAACTCATTAACATGAGTAGGATAGTTTTGGTCATGAATTTTCAGCTGTCAAGATGCATAGGCAATAACCCTATAATTTTTCATAAGGACACAACCAAGTCCTTTCTTTGAAGCATCAATATAAATAAAAAACACATCATTCCATGATGGTAGAGTCAATATGGGAGCATTGACTAATGTTCTTTTCATTTAATCAAAACATTCTTCACACTCTTCTGTCCAAATAAATGTAACCCTGTTATGTGTGAGCTTCATTAATGGGTTATCCAATCGGGAAATATTCTGGATGAAATTTCCATAATAACCTGCTAAACCAATAAAACTGTGTACCTCAGTTAAACTCATTCATGATGGTCATTCATGGATTTCTCTTGTCTTAGAAGGATCAAAATGGATTCCATCCTTAGAGACAATATGGCCAAGAAACGAAATCTCATGATGCCAGAATTCACACTTTCTAAACTTCCCATATAATTCATGTCTTCTTAGAGTCTTCATGATAATGCACAAGTGATTTTCATGATCTTCGTAGATTTTGGAATATATCAATATATCATCAATAAATAACACTAAAAATTCATAAATATATTCCTTGAAAAGTTTGTTCATTAGATCCATGAAAAGAGAGGGTGCATTAGTCAACCCAAAAGGCATTACTGTAAACTCGTAATGCACGTACCTTGTTTGAAATGATGTCTTCAGAATATGTTCCTTCTTCACACACAACTGATGGTATGCAGATCAAATGAAAATATTTAAAAACTATTGAGCACCATGCAGTTGGTCAAATAAATCATCAATGCTAGGTAGAGAAAACTTGTTCTTTATTGTTATAGCATTGATCTCCCTGTTGTCGATACATAACATCATAGATCTGTCTTTCTTATTAACAAAAAGGATAGGGAATCCCCACGGATAAACACTAGGGTGAATAAATCCCTTATTAATCAATTCTTGAAGTTGCATCATTAGCTCCACTAATTCCTCAATGTCCATTCTATAAGGGGTCTTCGATATGGGCCTTGAACTAGGAATTAAATCAATGGGAAACTCAATTTCTCATTTTGGAGGATGTCCAGGTAAATCCTCTAGAAAAACATCAATGTATTCTTTCACAATAGTTACATCCTCTATTTGAACATTCCTTTCCTCTCCCACTGTCATTTCATTCTCCTCCTCCTAAATAATCTAATTTAGTTGAGCTACTGGGGGTGGATCTAGATAAGAATTAGGTGGTGACGATTTTTCTATAAAGGTAAGGTGTTCTTTATCATCATCATCAAAAATTGAAACCTCCTTCTTCTTACAATAAATATTTTTATCATGGTCCTAAAGCCAATCCATACCAAGGATTATATCAAATTAAATCATGGTTATGACAATGAAATCAACAGATAAAGAACATTTATGTTCTCTAATAGGGACTGATTCACAAAACATTGTTGCAAGGATAATTCCCTTATGATTTTTGACTGGAAACTCCCTTGTTAAATCAAATTAGAATTATCTGATTTTCATGGAAAAATAAGAAGATATTGAACAATTTGATGATCAAAAATCAAATAAATCATATACTAAACATGAGGAAACCATGAAATTACATGCCACCACATCTTTCAGAGCTTTTACCTCGGTAGTAGTGATAACATAAGCTTGAACTTGATCACTTGGAATTTTCTGAGGTAAGTTCCCCTAATGTTTAGGACATTAATTTTCATAATGTCCTATATCCCTGCAATTGTATACATGAACATCGATAGCTTCTTTCTTCCCCTTTCAATCACGAGCTTGGTGGCCTTTTTCCCCACACTTGTAACCGACTCCCATTCCCTTCAAACAAATACCAGGGTGTTTCTTCCCACATTTACTGTAGGATAGATATACAACATTTCCCTTCTTCCCCTTATTTCTATTCCCAGAGTGATCAGCATATCTCTTCTTCTCTTGATTTTCTTTAAAGTCATAAGACTTAGAGAATAACTTTTCAGTCTTAATAGCACATGAGACAATATCTTCGTACGACGAGATGGATTGTGAGACTAATTCTCAACGGAGAAATGGTTTTAACCAATAAAATAAATGATCAATCTTACTCCTTGTGGTACATATATAATCTTCCGTATCCCTCACTAACCTTGTAATGTTGGCTCATTCTTTGGGACATTCTCATCCTCCTTTGGTCCCAGACTCAGAAATTTCCTTCCCATATCTACTCGATGGTCACGAGGAAATTATTTTTCTAAGAAAATATCTTTAAGATCCCTCCATTCCATATCTGATACTTCATCATCTTCCTTCATGTTTTGAATCAATGACCACCATTGATCACCATCTCTAGTGAGGTGGTAAGCTTCCATGATAACTTTTTCCCTTTCACTACTCCCCAAGGCATGGAATATTTTCTATAAATAATTTATCCATTGCTCAGCTACTAGTGGATTTGTACCCCCATTGAATGTTGGTGGTTATTGCCACATGAACCGATCTAACATTGATCTGCCACGCTGTGGATCTGGGTGCACCATATGGGTATGTTTATTATTCATAACCTGAGTGAGTTGTCCTAGTTTGGTGATTAGCTGATCAGAACTAGTTTCATCACCAGCTCTACTATAATTATCTTGAGTAAGAGGGAAATACCTACATGGAGTGTGTGTATTGATATAGTTTTTATTTCTTCCACTAGGCACCATTTCTAAACAATGGCATACAGTAGATATGTTTATGAATTATAGTACATAAATACAAACTTGTAAAACACTTAATATGAATTGAACAGTTTATGGATATATTCCATATTCAAAAAATTGTTTTCTTTGAGGAAGTATATACTCATAAACGCTTCAGAATGGGTTGTAAAGAAAATGAGAATTATCCTAATCACATGCACCGGGAGTTTCATAACTAAAAGTGTAGCAAGGCCCGTTGTGGTGCACCAGTTCCCATTTAAGTCTACCTCAAAGTAGTTTTTTCAAGTTTTTTCCCTAGGTACATCTGTGCCAGAGCCTCCTCTCCCTTCTCATATCCAGACAAAGATGTATTGCTCGGAAAACTCAAAAAATATATATAATACCAAGATTCTAGGTAGATATTCTATACTAATCCTCAAAGTCCATCTTAGGTCTATGTGCTCTAATTAGAGTTTATCTAAATCAAGATTCCAAGGTTTGTAAAAAAAAATCCTCTGATACCAACTATAATGCCTAGACCAAAGTTACCCAGAGTCGGTACATTATTACAAAATATTGGAATGATCAGAAAAGATCAAGTCTCGAAAGGCCGATTAGTTGAATAGCCTTGGAATCACTTGATACATTCATAATGTTTACATTATATCATAAAATGTAAAACTAAAACAACATCTTGTCTCCATAGGCCAAACTCATATCCCCTCACACTATCCCTGTAGGTCATTCATAAAATACTTCTTCACATCCTGGGAAAAATATAACATAGAAAGAGGTGAGTTCAGATGCCCAGTAAAGATAACAATATATAAGAAACTTTAATAAATAAGCATAAACATTTAAGGGAATGTATAACTAAAACAAAAGCATTTTAAACATGAAATTACTCATAATATGGAAGAAATAAAATGAAATAATTCAATTTACATATTCATATGGACATTCTATTAATATAATAATCTAATACAATATCAATAACCACTTTTATAATGATGGAATGCATAATTCCAGACTATCATAACCACATAGTCAAGGAATTGTGCCAAGACTACAAATAATATTTTGTCAAGGACTTTTTCCAAGACACTAGTTTGTCTCACGAGACCTACAGATGCATCAAGGAGCTATAGCGGGCTACATCCGTCACTTATTAAGTCCAATTTATTCTTCATATGAACAGGTTTAAACATAACATAAACATTTGTATTACAACTAGAATACGAAATTTCAATGCTTTAACCATAAACCATGAATGATATAAGAATAAAACATCCATAGTCAAACATATCACAAAACCTTCAATACAATATGGAAGTTTTTTATCATTATAAATCAACTTCAAATAAACATAAAACCCATCAAAGGATGTTGACATAGATGAAATCAAAACCTTTTTTTGAGAAATATATCTTTCTATTTTGAAATCATTTAAGAGTCACATAATTATAAAAGAAAACATTTACATTGAAAATATTCTTATAAACTTGTAAGGGAAGCTTCAACAATTTTATAATTGCAGAAAATAGCCGCACATACCGTATAAGTTAAAAAATACATTCTTACCTTAATTATGTCGAAAAGGTTAAAAAAAGAACATTGTTTGGAAAATGAAGGAAAGATTCCATTATAAACATCTTATAAAAAGTCAAACAAGGGTATAAATTACTTTAACCCATAGTCTGCAAAAATATTAAGAATGATTTGAAGTACATTTTTAAGAAACATGGATGTGGATGATAAAGATGTCCCAGTATATAATTACGTATAAATATCCTCAGATAATGAAGAGATTGTGAAATAAACCCTTACCTTGTACTTTTCCTTGGTCGAGGGTAGTTCAACCTCCTGAATAATGGTGAAATAATTGTTACTGAATTATACAATAATTTTATACATTAATATGATATCATATATTATGTTTTAACATTTCTTTTTTAAAAATATCTTAGTATTATCGTCGTTTCGGGTGATCACTTACCTATTTTCTTTTAAATGTTTTGTTACTTAAGTATTGCTTGTTATCCATAGGTTGTATCTTATTTATATCCAGAATGATATCAAGTCCTTAAAAATTATTTTTAATCATCAAAAAAATTATTCTTGAATTGATACGATGGGGAATGAATCTCATCGCGTTCATGGAGACGGTAGTCCGTACGTACGCACGAGCGACAATATCATTCTCGTGATATTAAAATAATATATATTGGATGGTATATCAAATATACAGAATAATTATAATGTTATATTTATTATTTACTTCTATTACACATCATTATCATACCCATCCAAATAATAATTTATTGAATAACAATTACACCACGACGTTGAGACGGTAGGCCGTACGTACGCACATATGGTGACATGTCATTCAAAGGATGAGTAGAATACTGAATATGGATGTACAATATTTTTAATAAAATCAATGTATATAGAAGATACTGGAGTTATTATTTTAGAATGGAAATAACAAATAAAGAAGAAGTGGAAGAAGAAAGGAACATGAAAGAGGGTGGTGAAATCAATACCCCTTCTTCGGGTTCTTCCTTTTGATTTGATCAAAAGGGATATTTAGGTTGGCTTTATGATAAAAATATGGCATCTAGGTTAAAGTGAGGGAAGTTGAGAGAATATTTGGGTAGGGTTTTTCTGAGCCAAAAGTCTTTGAAGGTATAATTTGAGGGAAGGGGGAGTGCCCTATTATAAGAGGTGTGAGGGGAACCTTAGGGAAAACATAAAATATTGTTTTATAATAAATTCATATTCGTTTTATAATTGGTCCAAAGTTATTTATTTAGATTATAAGGTTGTTATGGGTCTAAATCCATTCAACCAATAGATTTTAGATAGTTTTGGGTCACTATATTAACCTTATACTTTATATTTAACTCTTAGTTAAATAGTTTTACATTTACCATGTCTCTTTGTATTTTTATATTATATGGTTAATAAATATACTATAACAAGCCAAGAGAACCCCTAGTGGACCATTGTTAATATATATAACCTTATCTAAGTCATTTTTCCGAACATTAGTTTTTCAGGAATAGAATATCTATTAATAATATAATACTTGTTTTAAAAAATATTTTACTTCAATTTTGACACTACTTAATAATTAAATTTTTTTAAAGTTCTAACATCTTTATTAATTAAAAATAAATTCATTTAATCAATCCTAACATGTCATATTAACCTAAAAAATAATTTTATTTCATTAAAAGTCTCAAATTACATTTATTTGGATATTTATAATATCAATTATATTAATATTTTGTTTATTAGGTAATTACTGCATCATCATTGTGTCATAAACAACACAAATTATTTAATGTATAAAAAATATTAATAAAATACCATTATTTAGGAAATATTTTTAATGAATATTTATAATAAAATTTATCTTATGTATAACCCTATATTAAAAATGTTTTAGTTATTAAACATTGACTTTAACTCTTTTAACTCTTCTTTGAATTAAATAATAATAAATGTCCTAATCTAATCCAAGTGGAGAAAAGAGGTTCATATTTTATTCCTAAACTTGTTTCTTGTCTAATTATACATAGCAAATAGAATTAAGACATGTTTTAGGGTAATAATAATATCATTTTTACCCTTAATGACCCTATTTACTTTTAACCGTGGTAAATAAAAGTAAAAAGTTACTATCACCAAAAATTATTTTTTTCTTATTGAACCACATTTTATTTCTTGATATTAACCATGTCTCTCATATGTTCTAAATTCCACTCACATAATAGTTAAAATTATGTTTTATGTGAATTTAAAAATTCTCCAAGGTGATGGGTAAAAGGCGGCGAAAAGATCAATAAAATATTTATATATCTAAAAATATTATAAACTGAATCCATTGAATTAAATTGAAATAATATAAATATTATGTATCTATTTTGACCTAAAATAAATTTAAATAATAAAAATAATTATTTAAATAAAAATTAGGTTTTAAACTATAACTCGGTGTTTGTCACTATTCATCAAAAATTGAAAGTTTTCAGAAAAATACAAAAAATTCACCGTAAGCTAATTTCGATATTCCAAATCAAAAAATGAAGTCCATTTTGAAAGATAAAATTTATAAAATTTCAAAAATTGGGTATTACTATTCATAACGGCTAGTTTGATTGGTTGTGATGTGTGTTAGAAATTGAAGTTGCGTACAACACACGCTACTGTATTATTCCAAAAAAAGTGTACTGTGGAAGGTTGGGGTGTTACAATATTAGAACCATATACTATATTATATTATAATACCTTCCCTTTTTAATGAATTTTTAATGATGAATTAATTTATTATAATTTAATATTTTGAGAAATTCCTAAATTGTACATCACATCAATTATAAAAAGGAACCTCCTCCCTCACTTCATCACACCACATAAAGCCATTTGGTTTCGAAAAATCCCACCCCAATCCTTTCTTATAATCCAACACCCTAATTTTTATGTATTTATTAGGCATAATACCATCCTTTATAGACTTATGGTGTTTAGAAAGGGGGATTTCCAAAGAAGATGTATTGTTTTTATTTGAATGTTTGGTTTTGTTTCCACTTCCTCATCCCTCAATCCTTATTCTAACATTATAAAATAGTAACTCCTATATCAAAATTGAAATTATATGTTATTATGTCAATGTAATGACCTATATCCATCTCTAATTCCATTAAATGGTAAAGAAATCCATTGTTCCTATTTTTGGATGACTACTACCTCGCAAATCGATGAAATTCATATTACATCCTCATATCTCAAGAAGGGTTATAATGACATTATTAATGTTTATATATTATATTAATGAAATATTTATCATTTTTAAAATTTTAGTTCTGACTTACATTCTTACAATTCCTTGTATTAAAAAATGATAACGTTGTATGTGCATACGTGTGAACTATCACCTCAATGAACCGATGAAATTCGTTTCTCATTACCACATCACATGGATAATATATATAAGTATATTTAAAGAACATATATTTCATATATTATATTATGATAATTATGTAATGTTAAAATTATATTTTTCTTTTTTTAATAATTATCATTGAAAATTGAATATGTTAATAATGCGTACATATGGCTTACCTTCTCTATGATTTTAACGTAGTTCATTTTTCATAACCATATTTAATGGATTGATTTAAAAGTATAATTTATGTATAAAAATAATTATTATGTCATTAATATTATTATTTATATTATGTATTGATGACCACATTAACCATTTTCCACTTATCGAATACATTTTGGACATAGGTACCGAATATCTTTAAAATATCTATTGTAAACCAAAATGATTCATTAATTGTATATAAAATAGAAATGAGTGATATAAATGGAATTATAAAATTTAAAATTTTTATAAATCAAAAATATATTAACATATTTTTATTATTTATGATGATAAAGAAATAATGTGATGAGTCGGACTCAAGGTATGAGACACCTTAAATAAAAAATCTTCATTTTAAATTTCTTAACGATTTATTTTATATACCTTCCTCTTTCATTCCAATGATTTTAAAATAATTTTTATTGATTAATTTATATATACATTACTATTTTAAGAATATAATTTCGAAAATTCTCTCAAATTTTTTTAAAAGGTTATTTTTTAAATATTTTTTATATGGGAATTCTATAACTCAATTTATTTTTATTGAGTTAAACATCTACTCTATTGATTGCATCATGCTATGATTATGGCTAATATGAATTTTTAGTATCTTCTTTGTAATTATAAATATTTTATTTCAATTTATATCTAATAAAAATAATTTATTATTTTTACTAATGCTCACATCAATGATATTATATTTTTATGGGATTTCTTTTTAAAATCCACTTTTAAAGCTCTTCTTCCATCACTTTTTAACAAAGAAAAAAGGAATGTTTTTTAACAGATATAGAATGAGTGGTTTTTCTTAATTTCAGGAACCTTTTTTTATTTATTATTTATATTATATGGTTCCATGGTTATTTTTAAATAAAATGGATTCTTTATGATGTGTACATTTTTTTGATTTTAATAATCATTTTTAAAAAAATATTATTTTGAAATCCAAAATTTACTTGTTAATGACTTTAAAATAGTTTTCCAATTATTTAATGATGAAAAAGTTCAAAAATTAAAAAAAATTATGAAATGGAACATTATAATTATACATGAGAAATGGTTGTGCTAAGATAGCACCGAGTGAGACCACTATAACTTATACGATTGGATGCCACAGATTATGCCAAGTGATGCCATTATATCTTAAATGATGGTTAAACCCAAATAGAGCTCCAATTAATTGGGTAACATACCTTTTATTTCAAGGAATGAAGTAGGTAGTTACTGAAAGGTTTCTCTCATGGATTTAACTGGGCTCTGATTATGTCTTACGCAGGTTTATAACAGGTTATGAATATTGTTCCCTATGTTTCCAAAATGGAATTAATTTTCTTACTATGGTTTTTAATTATTTTATTTGATAAAGAAATTTTTTCATGTGAAAATGAATTATTTAAATAAATCAAAAAAAATTAGATAAATTTAAATATTACGTGGGATTTCATGTTTTTCATAGGGAAAATTCATATCTTTATATATGTCCCATGTTGATAGTTTCTTCTCATACCATGTTTAAAAACATATTTTATAAGTTTTAAGGGAGATTAATGTAATGGTTTAATTCATGGAGATAATTATGATTATTTATCATGAAATAAAAACATTTTTTATAATGAGAGGATCATATTCAATGGAAAAAAATGGATATATTATAAAAGTCTCAAATATTAATATATTGGTTTAAATTGTTTAATATTTTTTCAAATCTATAAATATATAAACTGAAATGATGTTTGGGAATGAGATAATGTGATTTTTAGTCTTAAGTCACTAAAATATGAAATGGTTAAGATCATCTCTTTATAATTGGAATCAGAACCATGTTTATAAGTCTTTGAAGATTATTATGTTTATTTTATACATGTGGATTTTATCATGGGATTACATGTTTATGGTTGATTATAATTTCATGGTCTTAAATGCCTATCTTTCAGATATAAAGTGATTAATTTTGAGGAAATTGTGAGTTATTAATTTTTGAGATGTAAAATGAAAGGTATGATATAACCATTGATGTTAAATCATTATCCTTAAGGATGAATTTATTAATGTTTTTTGGAATATATTCACTATTTTGGGAACACTATATGATAATTATTAATATAATACAATGGTATTTTATTTATCAAATAATGGTTAAATTATGTTTTTAAATAATTTCTAATTAATGGTGACTTAATTTATTTATGTAAATAGTTAGCATATCTTAGATATTTCTTTTAATTTAAGGAATTACATTTTTGGTATGAGACATTAAGTATAATTAATGTTTTTTAGAGATAAATGATTAAATTTATCTTATAAGACTATGTGAAAAAATGTATCTTAATATTTTGTTTCAATCTTAGTCTGTACTAATTAATAGAATTTTAAGGGTTGTTATTTATAATATCATTTAAGTTGTACTTTTTGTATTACTGTAGAATTTTTTTGATTGAAGTAGTGTTTCATCATAAAAGAGTGTATTATTTTTGAAAAAAATTTCTTATCTTATAATAACCATTTTTGAATAATTCATAAACATAAAAAGAATATATTGTTTTTTATTTTTTTTACTTTTTAAATGGTGAAAGTTTTTTTTGATACTTTAGTCAAGAAAATTTCATCTGAATACTCATCATTTGCATCAAAAGAAAATATTTTGGTAGAAATTGATTAATAGAATTGATTTATTGTTTTAAAGTTAATATATTTCATTATGTTCATATATTATGATATAATGTAATTCCTTATCTTTATGAAAATTTATTTTTAAGTAAAACAATAGTTGTTTAAATTTCTTTTTGAGAAATTAATGACTTTTAAACCTATCAAAGATTTACAATTTTGTGGTGGTTAACATTATCATGAACTAGATATATATCTATCTGTATTATTGCATGGAATTTAAATTTTCTATTCCATGTCATTTTTTCCTACATAGAATCATATTTATGTTTCATTCTATATGTCCTTCACACTTTTGTTCACTTCTTTTAAAGAGGATGTTTTATTAACCATTTTTCTGATGTGCGTTATCAGCAAAAATATTTTGAATACACAACAATTATTTAAGGAGAATGATTTCAAAATATTGTGAATAAATTTTCCAAAATGGACTATAATGTTACATCCAATTATTTTAAAAGGAAAGACTATGTTCAATAGTATACAAGATATGCAACACTGAGCATAAATGAATTACAGAATCTTATTGTTTAAAATTGACCATTATAACCTGCTCATTAAACTATAGATATCTAATTTTATTAATAGAATTTTGAAATATAAAATGGTCCTCATTATTAATGATATATCATTTAAATCTTATAAAATTAATCACTTAACTTTAGTAATTTTATTTTTCTCTTCAAATATAATTTCTTTGATAATGATTTTTGTTTCTTTTGTGATAAGAAAATATAATTAATTTTAGGAACATTTATAAATTTTATTTAATTAAATATATTTTATTCTTGAATTCATCATATCAAAATTATCATAAAGTAAAATTTTTATAATTAAAAAAATGATTTTTCAACGAATAGTGAAAAATAACGATTTTAATTATAATATTTATTTTTATGTATTAGAAGATAAAATTAATATTTGGATAATTTTTAATTTTTAGTTAATGGAATTTTATTTAAAATATTACAATTATGGTTATTAAAATGGATTTCATATTTTAATTGAGTATAAGAACATTTTATATTTAAAAAGAGAATTTTTAAAAGAATTTTTTTTCTCATTGTGTTTTATCATTTTATTTTTAAATTAAATAATGAAACTCCTGTGTTTAGAAATTAAAAAAATGGATTCCATATTTCGAATCAGGAAGACCTAATTTAGTGGATATAACCTTTTTAATTTTAGTCAATACGAATTGTAAACATGGTAATTTTGTTACCATTATAAAAGATAATTTGTGAAATTAATTGGAAAAAAATATGATAAAGACTGGAAAATTATCCTTGAACTTACTATAATTTTATTAGATGAGTAATATTCGTACATTATCATTCATGGTTTTAATATATGACCTTTTTCATCCAATTTTATGTGATTATGACATTTATAATTTTTATTTACAGAATGGTCAAAGATGCTACATTCATGATTTTAACAACTATAATATTTCTAATACGTGGTAATCCAAAAATATATTTGAAAAGAATTATTTATTGGAATGATAAATTATATATCTCAATCATGGAAATTTATTTTTAATATTTAGGAAATAAATATTTACTTTAAATGTTTAAACAACACGGATGTAGTTATCATTTTATTAATCGAATAAAATAAAATAAATGATATTAAAAATATTAAATAAATATTTTTTTAGTTAATTTGTATCATCCAATAGTATTATATATTATATTTTATTAATATTTATATATTATAAAATTAGTTTAGAAATTATATTTTCATGATAGTTAATTTAAATCAATGTAGTAAATTGTCCTTCAAATTTATGAATATTTTATAATTAATAATATTTTATTAAATGATATAAAATTTTGAAAAATATAACATAATAAAAAAATTATGATAGAGCATAAAATATCAACCATTATCTATTTATGGATCCTTTTTCATTTTATAGTAACCATATTAACTCTCAAAGATTAAAAAACCATGTTGTCATGTTATGAGATATCAAAGATAAATAATGTTTTAAACAAAAAAAGACCAGGTTTTGACCATGACCTTGTCATGTCAAAATAAATTATTGTATGAATAATATTAGAATATTATCACCTTATGTTCTCATTTTAGTTATTTAATTGTCACTAGTACATAAAAATGAATAATATATTATTTTAATAAAATATAGTTATTAAATTTAACTCCCTTTATATTTAATATATTTTATTTGTCCACATGTGGAAGAAAATCACGATATAAAATAATATATTTTTCAATTATTATAATAATGAAAATGAATTAATTATATAAATTTATTTTTAAAATTTAGATATCATATAATTACCTTAAATTCTTCTGAAATGTTAATGAAATATTTATTTAATTTACAGAAAAATAACAGATATGATTTTAAAAATGTTACGTTTGATATTATTTTAATACATTAACATTTAAAGAAAATTATAGATATATATGATATTTTAAAGATATTTTAAATCACTCTATTTTAATTTATTTATTGTTTGGATGTATTTGATGTCAAATTAAATAGATTATTTCAAAATTGTCATTAATGATAGTTTATCAAAATAATATTTATTAAAAATATTTAAAAATAATAAAATACTTATAAAATATCAATTGAATATAATATATTTTAAAAACAGAAATGGACCATTAATGAGTCATTTTTTCAATTATTGTAACATATTGGCACTTTATAATTAAAATAATGGTTACTCTAGTTTTGGTAAAAAAATAAGTAATGAGGGGGTTAATAAAAATGATAAGGTATAAAATAACACATGAAGGTGTATAAATTCAATTTTATGATGATTATTAAAACCCTACACTATATTATATTCTATCAACTTTCAATTTAGATGAATATTTAATGATAAATGAATTTATTATAATTTAATATTTTGAGAAATTCCAAAAGTGCCCCTTAACTCAATTAAAAAATAGAACATCCTATCTCACCTCTTAACATCACTTTGAACCATTTTTTTATGACATACCCTACCTAATTCTTGAATACCTATTCACATTATAGAGTAATTGTATCAATATAATACCATCCTTAGTAGTCTTATGGTGTCAAGTAAAATGGAATTTCTAATGAAGAGGTATAGTTTTTATTACCGTTTTTAATTTTATTTTATCTTCCTCATCTCTAAACCCAATTAAACCATGATTAAATAATAATTAACTAAATTATTCTCCACATACTATGATTTTATTATTTTATTGTAATGATGAATATCCATCTCCACTTCCATCAAATGGGAAAAGAACTCATCATTTGGGAACCGATGTAATTATTTTTGCAACCTCATTACTCAAGACTGGTTATAATGATGAAATTAATAATTATATTGATATTAATTAAATTTTTTTAATTTTTAAAAAATAATTTATCACTAACATTCTTACCAATCTATGTACTGAAAAATGATAAAGTCGTCAGTTTGTGTGTAAACTATCACCTCCACAAAGCGATGTGATTCATTTTTCATCATCACATCATATGTATAATATATATAAGTATATTTAATAATTTTTATATAATATATGATATTATGATCATAATTTAATTCTAAAATTATATTTACCTTCTTTCTATAATGATAATTGAAAAATGAATACATTACTAATGAATACATACGACCTGACATGTCCACGATTGTAAAATAGTTCATTTTCCATTACCATATTTAATAGAGTAATTTAAAATTATAATTTCTCATTGAAAATATTAATAATTCCATTAATATTATTCCACATATAATTTAATGGAGACCTATTCTTCCATATCTGACTTAGCGAAGCCATTTTGGACATACGTACTGAATATCGTCAAAAATTTTGACATGAACCAAAACGAATATGTAGTTGTATATAAAATATAAGTGAGTTATATAAAGTTAATTATAAATTTTAAAAAGGTTATAAATCAAGTATAACTAAAAATTAAGCTTATAATTTCAAAAGATAATGAATGTTTGTGATTATTCATACCCATGGAAAGGGACACATTAATTAATAAGTCATCATTTTAAATATTTTAACAATTTATTTTCAAAATATTTTTCTTTTTGGTACTTGTGATAAAAATGATTTTTTACTAAATTATTTATATGAAAATGAATATTTTTAAAATATTATTTTTTAATGGATCACAAATGTTATCAAAAAGTTATTTTTTAAGATTTGTGTTAGGGAATTCTTAACTCAATTTACATTCTTTGAGTTAAACTTCTACAATATGATTAAATCATGGAGTGATTATAGGTGAAAGAATTTTTGTTATATTATTTTTTATTTCCATTTTTTTCATGTGTATTTACGCCTTTTACTAAAAATATTTTATTTTGTTAAATTCTGATTTCAGTGATACGATATTTGTAAGGGTATTTATTTTTAATTACCCTCTATTTAAGTTCCCCTTTCAACTCTTTTTACCAAGCCAAACAAAATGTTTTTTAACTTATACTAAATATGTGTAGTTTATCAATTTCATGAAACTTTAATGATTTAATGTTTCTTTTATATGTTTCCATGTTTTTTCTAAGAAAATTTTTTATGCATGATTTGCGCATTTTTTATTTTAAATGTTACTTTTAAAATAAAAGTGTATTTTGATATCTGAAAAATGATTTGTATACAACATTAAAACTATTTAAAAAATGTTTCTTGATGAAAAATTTCAAAAAAAAATCCAGTTAGGGTAATTTAGAAATATACATGAGAAATGGGTGTTCCCAAATGGAGTCAGGTGACCTCGGTACAACTTATATGATGCAGTGGCCCAATTAACACCGAGTGAGCCCTTTATTGCTTAAATGATGGGTGTTTCCAGATATCACTACACGGAATTGGGTAATATACCTTTTTATTTCATGTAAATAAATACAGATTTACCAAAACATTTCTCCTATGGATTTAACTCGACTTTAGTTATTTCTGTCATGGGTTTAAAACAGGTTGTGAATGACATGATCCTTATCTACCAAAAGGTTTTAATTTTCATGTTATGGGTTATAATGAAATTATTTTAGATAAATGTGTCATTTTTTCATGTGAAAATTATTTTTTTAGAATCTAAAATAAATTTTAGATAACGGTAAATATTACATGGATTTTCATTTTATTCACAGGATTAATGTTTTTTTTATTTATGTCCCTTACTGAACTTTAGTGCTCATCTGGATTTTTAAAATATATTTCATACAGTTTAAATGAGATTAAGGAATAATATGAGGCCATGATAAAAAAATTTAATATTATATATGAATATAAAACATGTTCTATTTTTAAAGTGTTTCATTTGAAGTTACAAATTCATACTGTGTAGTAGTTTCTACTAGTAATGTATGGGTTTACATTATAAGATTTTAACATAATTCTCTAAATATATAATCCTAAAATATCATTTGGAATAAAATAAATTTCATTATAGATTAATTATACTATAGTATGAAATGTATATGTACATTAACTTATTTTTTGTTTGATATTAAGTTCCCATTATTGAATTGATTTGGGTATTTACTAAAAAGTCACCCCTCCTCAATTATAAATGGGAACATCCTCCATTCACTAAATCAGACATTTTAAGCCATTTGGATCAAAAAACCCTAAAACAATATCTCTAAAACATAATTAGAAATGTTCTATAGCTTTAGTTATTCTCAAAATACCAATCCTAGACTTTATAATAAGAGATCCAGAGGACATTTTTCAAAGTAATTACATTTAGTGAAGCAAAACTCTGAAATTTTTTAGTTATTAAATTACAGCATTCATCCACATAATAATAATTTTTAGATAATATTTATATTTTTTATCATATAATTATATTTTTTATATTTATTTCATAACAAATGTCTATTTACTCTTCCATCAAATCAGAAACAAAGCCATCGATCATGTGTACAATGGACTGCAGCCTCTCATACAAATATAATTCATTTACATCACTACGTCTCATAAAATTGAATAATGAAGGGAAAGATTCTATATATTATATTTATTACATAATTATAAATCCATAATTACAGTATCACATATACCTTCTTAATTTTTATTCTATGGGAATGTGATATGGGCACTCATGTGTATGATGAACTACCACCTTAGGAAGCGATACGATTCATTTTTAACGTACTCTTTACATGTATGGTAATAAAGATAAATTAATGATTATATGTTATATATATGAAATAATATTTTCTCTATAAATGTGAAATCTTATTTTCCTTTTTTATTCCTTCTTTAATGAAAATGGAAACAATATTCCTGCTTACATGTGGCATACCATTTCCAGGAATGTATAATTCATTTTCAAACTCTAACATATATATATTAGGATAAACACATAAATTGTGAATATATATAATATTTATATCATTATTAAAAATCATTATATTATTAGAAAATGATCAATGTAATCGGAATGAAAATACTAAACCAAAACCTAAATAAAAAATGATGTTGTTATTACCTGAAATGTGATTTTAACAAGGATTTGTTCATAAACATGTAACCAGAGGTCATAGGTAAATCATAAATGGTATAATATATGTGATTATGGTTATTTAATCGGTTTATTATAATCCTATATATATATATATTATACATGAGTTTTGAATGACTATGAAGGAGGTAAAGACATAACACAAAGGATTTCCTTCTCACTTTTATCTTTTTGAGGCACATACCATATTCACCACTTATTTTTTGGGTTGTGTATATACTTACCATGAATATATATTATGATTATTGTTATAACTTTTCTCTGTATTTAAATATAAATTTAATTTAATTACATTCATGGGGCTTACGATTCAAAATATCTCAAATTGGTAATGGTTTTTTTCTAATCTCATTATTTATCAAAATTGATTATGTCTATGTTTTTTATGAAGAAATGTTATTATATATATATAAACACATTAATTATATTTTAAAAAATTTATTTCATGAAAAATGATTAAATTTAATTTTTCTCCCTTCAAATACTCTGGATTACAAATGAATGTTTTTATGGAAAACTGACTTCATTTATTTCTCGAGTCGTATACCATTTTTTCTTCCATATCCATATTTTCCAAAAATATATATATATATAAATTATTATTATTATCCAATGAGTTTTAATTTTATTTTTACCATTTAACTATTTTTTTAAAGAAATACATCTTTTTCTTCATTTTACAAACGAGGTGCTTTTGAATTTTTACAAAAAATGTGAAAGGAATCATTATTTTTTGAATGTGAAACACGAACTATATTTTCCTCCATTATGAAAAATAAATGATTGAAATCATCACATATAAGTATTAAAGTTTATTTTTATAGAAAATTTTTCATTCATATTTGGGGAAATCTCATATAATAAATAAGTGATTTCTAAGTGGAAATTATATTTTCCTCAAGAGATGTTCCAAGTTATATTTTCAAATCATTTTATATATATTTAAAAATAATTTCCTGTTACTTATGATTTAATAGGTTTATGAACTAATTATACCATCCTTATTCTTTCTCTGAATAGTTTATATTTATGAGAAAAAAAATTTTATGAGGCCCATTACATTTCATGGGCGATTCTATGGTAAAATGATGAAATTTTACTAAAACCAATTTATTTTTATGGATTATGATATGATTAATATTTTATGATTTGGTGGAACAAAAATATATGTATTCTGTGACTGGGGTAACCATTATCTCCCTCATATGCATTGGTTAATGTTTTTTATATCATAATATAATAATGGTAAAAAAGATGATGTTCTTGAACCCCTATTGGAAATAGGATGATGTGCATTATCTACTATAGGAATCATGTGATGATGTCTCACACAGTTGTACCTAGGTTTAATAACTCTGAAAAATACATACTAACCTACATACAATCATCTCATGGTGCATGATAATTACCCTTGATGCACACCTGTTATGAAACTACTGGGGGAAATTCTCTCAAAATTTAAAAACTCTTTGTGAAATATTATAAATTATTTTAATTTATGGTCATGAAAGACCTAGGATAATCCAAAAGGTTCATATAATTAAAAGAAGGTGTCCTGATTTAGGAATCATATAAATTATTTTTCATTTCTATATAGTTTTACTATTACGATTATTGCTTCTCAAACTAGGATTTGTGGTTTTATTCAAAGTATAGAACCTTATGTAACTATATTAATATTGAGTTTGATAAAAAATTAAATTATTGCCTTCCTAGTAATCCTAATGTTCTGGGATCTAGAATAAAACATTTCATTTCTATTCTAAGGAACATTTTTCAAGCTATGAATCGTGTTGATGTACCATATAGAAAATGAAGAAAATAACATTTTATTGATTTATTCATGAAGTAATGAACAACTTATTTTGGTGTTTCCAGTAATACTCTAGTTTTTGAAAAATGTATCACTTCCATTTAAATGATGTTTTTCATTATATAGTGTTCATTGAAATGAAAATTTATTTTTGTTGTCTATAATTTGTAACGATAAGTAGATAAATGGTTGAATCTTATGAAGAATATGTGTCAAAGAGATACCATTTACTCCATATAATTGTATTCGTGTATGTCAATGACCTCAAAAAATACATACTCAAGTGATTCAATACTATAAATCACTTTTTTCCAAAAGATATTTTATTTTTTTAGTTTTATAGTTTTATTCTATAAATAATACATATAAAAACAATATATATATAGAGTGGAAACTTATAATCAATAACCATATTTTCGAATCATAAACTCATAAAATAAAATTGGTTTTCGTTTCATGACTATTATTCTTGAATTTCAACATGACATCTCCTTCCCTATACTCATCCTTAATCCTTGTGAAAAAAAAATTAAAGTTGTATAATGAGTAGAAAAAAAACTCATTAAGGGACATAAAAAGAGGAAATATATTACTCTAGTGAAAAAAATGAAATCCCATTAAAACCCATTTCATAAAACATACCTTTATACCCCTAAAAGTGTAAACATATATTTAAAAAATGTTCTTTATTTTAGCTTTTTAAAAATAAAACAATTTCATTGAAAAACCATTATCAAGTATATAAAAATTGAGTAGGTATCTTGGGATATCATTTTACATATCAATCTTAAAAATGGATTTACTAATATGGTCAAACTCTATCTCTGGAGAACACAATTCCTTGGAGGTTATACTATAACAAACCACCCTTGGTTTATCACAGAACCACCCACCATTTGTTACTAACATAACCACTCATCTATGGTTTATCAAAGAACCTCTAGTAATTTTTTATTATCATATCAAACCATCCATGGTTTACAATGTAACCAAATTTCATCAAAAAAGTAATAATAACTATATCGTGGTCATAAAACAGGAATGCTTGCATCAAAAAAACATTCCATGGGAAAAATAACTTAATTAAAAAGACAACTTCACATATATAAAATAGATTATTTTATTGAAAATAACTTTTTAATATTATTAAGGATTATTCAAATAATATAGTATTCATGAAGGAAGAAAAAATACGATCATTCTGTATATGATAAAACCCATTTCTTCTATATTTTATGTCAGAAAAGCCAGAAAGTACATCTTATGGAAAATGTCAAATAATATTCCTTCAAAACCATTTATTAAAAACTATAACATGGGTAAAAAGTAATTTATAAAATAATATATTAATAATAAAAACCTCCTTTAAATAATTTTATAAAATAATAAATTCATTATATATGAAAACAATTGTTTTAAGGTAAGCCATAAATGATGATTTTTAAAATAAAGCCCTTTCAATTTTGTCTGACTAGTCACACACATTATTTATCTACCTAAATAATTAATTAAATTCAATTTTTTAAATTCTTATGAACCTTTTACTACATTAATATTACTTTTATATCAGTTTTCCCATTTAATATAAAACTGACTAATCACAATTTCACATCAGATGAATTTTCTATATCTGATACTTTAGTCAAAAATGACTACGGTCAGTTGAGTATGGTCAAAGAGATCAGAACTTCACCTTATTAAGAATAATAATAATTAAATAAATTCTATTTTTGAACTTCAATTATACTTTTTATTCCAAATAGTAAATATGTTTCTGAAAAATTAACTATGTTAAAATCATGAATATATTTGGTCGTACATACGCAAGAGTATAGTTTCCATTTCTCAATAATCATTATATAAAGAAGGTAAATATTAATTTATTAATAAATAATGATCATAATATAATATATATCAATTTATTTATTTAAATATACTTATATATATCATCCATGATATTTCATTATGAAAAAACAAACAACATTGCTTCGTGGAGGTGGTAGTCCACACATACTCACGACCGACATTATAATTTTCCTATTCACGGAAAGGTAAAAACTAAAAAGATATATTATTTTTTATACTGGTAAATATATAATTTTTATAATATATGAACATTAATTTTAAAACTATTACATATCTTGATTGATGGTTCTAGAAAGAAAATTAGATTAGTTCTCCAGGCGGTAGTACATCGTACACAAGAATGAGGATTTCATTTCCCATTTGATGGATGTGAAGATGGATATATATTTTGAAATTAACATACAACAAAT
Organism: Viscum album; assembly: GCA_963277665.1. Taxonomy (NCBI): domain Eukaryota; kingdom Viridiplantae; phylum Streptophyta; class Magnoliopsida; order Santalales; family Viscaceae; genus Viscum; species Viscum album. Next base: position 477,329,542 of record OY728151.1, read on the forward strand.
TTTTATTAGAAGTATATTATTTATATTATATAATCTATTTTTAATAAGATTTTTGGGGTTCATAAGAAGAAAAAAATATAAAATATGCAGATAAAAACTGTACGAACTCTTTGGAAACCCTCCATTACATAATGAATTCAGAAATATATGATAGGTATTATACCCAAAAATACAAGTAAAATTATATTAGCATTTATAGGAAGGTATTTGGGTTTGTATCAGAAGAACCAAATGGATTTTTATGTGTAAATAAAAGATTATAAGACGTGCATCTTTATAAGAGAGGGATGGCGTACTCATATCATTTCTGAAAATATTAAATTAATAAAAATTAATTTTTAATTAAAAATGGGACCAAAGTGAGTTATTTAAAATATATAATTATTATGAGTATAAATCCATTCATAGAATAAATTTTTTTGAATGATTAGACTATAGTTTTACCCTTATCACTACATTTTAACCCCTATTTAACTCATTTAACTCTTGTTATGATGACATGGATATTTAATATTTGTGTTTCAAAATAGATAATATAAAAAACAAAATACCCATAAATGGATGGTTTTTTATAAATTAAATCTTATCACAATGACTTTGACTAACATAATATTTTTAGTAATTTAACATCATTTAATAAACTAATATTTACTATAGCCGGAAGGTTCGAGAGACAGGCGAAAGCCTGCTGACAACAAATTATTATAACAAAAAGTAAAGAGTACAAAGCAACTCAAAAACAAGTATTCATACAATGACGAGTATGTAAAACACCATCCCTATCACTGTAGAAAAAATCGTCATAATAGGGGGGTAAGGTAAAGGACCAACTAGAGCCAGCTTCCATAATGGCCCTTTTAGAAAGAGCATCAGCAACTTGGTTTGCTTCCCGATAGACATGGGAGACATCCAAGCATAGTTGTTCAACAAGATTAAGGCAAGAAATCCATGAATACATCATTCTCTAGGGAAAATTCCGGGATCTATCTTTCAAAATCTTTACAGCAACAGAGGATTCCGACTCTAGCCAAACTCTATGCCAACCATAATGGACTGCATACCTAATTGCTTTAATCATCGCCCAAAGTTCTACCTCAATTGCAAGATAATATCCAATGTAATGGAAGAAGGAGCCTTTAACGAAGCCCCGATGAGTTCTATATACCCCTCCACGACCAGTAGGACCTAGTCCACCAGAGGCCGCCCCATCAACATTCACCTTCAGCCATTCAAAGATAGGTGGAATCCATCGGATAAACATGACCATTCGGGGCTTCTGTTCCCTACCATGAACACCAAGAGCTCATAATCATTACTATAAATTACACATAATGTCATCTTTTAGAACTATTCAATACATTGAAATTGATAATATTAAGAAAACATAAAAAATTATAAAAAAATATATTATTATACCCATAAAATTTTATATTAATATAAAAAATTATTTTATCAGATTATTTGTCTCAAATTATATTTACTTTAATATTATTAACATCATTTATTAGATTTTTACATTAACTGAATAATTACTGATTCAATATTGTGAATGAATTTAAGCTAATTATTTCTTCACTGAAAAGTAAAAATAAATTACCATAATGAAAATAATTATTTTATAATTGATGAAAATATTTATAGTCAAACATATGCTTTGGATAACACAATATTAAAATATTATACGTATTTAAATCATGATTGTGACATGTTTGTCATTTATTTAAAAACATACTATGATGGTTATAATCTTATCCATGTGACCCAAAAAGGTTATAAATTCTAAAATTTCATGATTATGATCGAAAAATACCCATAAAAATTTGTTAGGAATGTTCGTGGTAATTTAGTAGTTACTACAATCTTATTTTAAACTTAATTACCCGGTTTACCCTTTAATGTGGTGAAAAACAACTTTGATGTTTACTGTTCATTTTGTCAAAAAATAAAATGGAATTATTTACTAAATTTGGACCCAATAATTCAATATTTTTAAATCCATTTTTCAAATTTAATTAAAAATATAAGTTTCTGAGTTTAATCTAAAATTAAACTGATAATATGCAATGAAAAAATGTCCTTTTAAAATATTTAATGTTTTTATAGTAAATTCACCTATAAAATCCATTTAAAAATAAAAATTGTATTATTTTACATGAAGAATGGATAAATAAAAATGTAAACATAATCCATAACATATTTTAGCCATTTAAATAATTTAATATAAAATGTAGTTCTCAATAAAATGCAGTATTTTTCATTATTTAATAAAAAATCAATATTTTCAGAAAATCATAAAGAATTCAAATAAAGATAATTTTTGTATGATAAATTTAAAAATAAAATAATTTTTTTAAATTATTATTTAATAATATTATAATTAAACATTTAAATAAAGTTATTTAAATATTGAGTTAAATAAAAATATTTCCTTTCTATTTTAAAAATTACATAATATATTTATAATGAATATAACTACATAATTGAGGAATACAGATAAATATTTAAATTATTTATTCTATCATCACCTAGTATTTAACATACCCCCCACCAATTAATATATTACATCCAAATAATACTAATTCCCTGGTTAAGAAATTGTAGATATCTTCCCCTCGTAGTATTTTCAGATTCTAATGTTTCTACTTAAACCATATAGTTTCTCCATAATACCTTAACATGCTGAATTACTTTTCCCTACAATATTTTCCTTCCTTTTTCAAGAATATTAACACGATTTTCTTAATAATAAATTTATCTGCCAACTGAACTACCTATGGGTTCAAAACATTAGATGAATCAGACACATATTTAGTGAAAATCAAAACATGAAATACATTGTGTCTCCAAGGTAAACTCATAAGAAATGACACTCAGTAAGAATCTCATCCAACATAGTCCTTTATTTAATATGGTCTAATGAACTGTGGAGATAACATTCCATTCTTACTAAAAAACATGACACTTTTAAATGGATATATTTTATGAAAAAGTTGATCACTGACCATGAATGAAAATCCTTTCTTCATATTATCTACATAACTTTTCTTCCTTTTCTGAGTTGTACTCCTTTGTTTCTAAATTGCATTCACCTTCTAAGAAACTTCCTCCTAAAAATTTTGGTCACATAAATATCTTTTTATCTTAATTCATAAAAAAATGTTTGGGTTCAACACCACATTCCATATAACGACTCAAACGATTCCACCTAAATACAAGAATAAAAAATTATAAGAAAAAAAAGAGTGATGTTCATCCCAAGTCCCCAAGTTGTCAGTTGAACTAGAATGAAGTATTTATTATATTTCCTCAATTGATCATTCATAATGTAAATTAGAATGAGGATTAAATCCTCTTCTAAAGATTAATTTATTTCCCAATGAATTCAGATGGTCTTTCCCAAAATTATATGTTAAACTGTGATCATGTTCAGATACAATAGACATAGGAACTGCATATAACCTGACTATCTTCTTAAGATATATTTGATATTATGATATAAAGATATATTATCTTACAAGGGAAGGTAATGAGTATATTCAATAAGTTGATCTACAATAAATAAATTTTCATTATTACCTTAGGAATTCTTTGGTATTCCTACCTGGAAATCGATGGATATATTTTCCCATTTCCACTCTAGAAATAGATAATTCCAATGCATTCCCTTTTTTAATTTCTATTCTATATTAACCAATTGACAAGACACTCATATGATTTTAATTTCAAAAATATATCTTTTCATTCCACACAACCATTGATTCCCCCAAAGGTCTATTTATATATTACCATCTAAGTATGAAAGGTAAATGGGGAACTATAGCTTCATTTAACAATTATTTATTCAACATGGTATAATAAAGCATGTGTAATCTCATTCAATATCTCAATAAACCATATTTTTTAACATTTAATTGGGAAAATATATGCTTCTTAACGAACTTCACATTTTTCAACAAAACATTATCCTATTTCTGAGTATTCTTATTTTATTTTATCAAAGATCATAGTATTGAAACATGAAATAAAATATATAAAAACATTTTATCTACAAAATATAGAAAAAAATTTATAATATCATTAACCAAATGTTTATGTTCAAACTGTAATATGTGTAATATAGTATTATTTTTCTGAAACAAATCATTAGCCACTTTGTTATATTTTCATAGATGGTAGTGGATCATGCAAGCATACTCTTTAATCAGTTCTATTCATCTTCCATGCAAGATTTTCAACTATTTATGAGTTTCCATATTTGAAAAAAATTAAGATTATTATATATTTCACACCATAAATTATATAAATGATTCCTTTAAATTTTCAAATAAAAAATCAACAAAACTAATTCTTAATTATGAGTAGGTTATTTTTTTCTCATGTGGTGTTAATTTATATGAAGCATAAGCAATTAGCATGTCATTTTTTCCTAATGAAACAACCTTGTCCTTTCCAACAAGGATCATTATAGAATAAAAAGTCTTTATTTAATAAGGGAAAAACTCAATCATTTTCCAATATTATTTTTATTTTTTAAAAAAAATTATCAAATTCTTTTTTCAGGAGAAATATAACTCACATAGAAGTTAACAAACATAGTGGGTTAGTAAACCAAGAATAGTTATCAATGAACTATCCGTATTGATCCACCAATCTAAGAAAACTATGAATCATTAGGAAATTTTCTAGTCCGGTAAATTCCTTAAAAAAAATATTTTAGTGGGGTCCACTATAATTCCATCTTTAGAAACAATATTACCAAGTAAGAAAATATTTTGTAACTAAAATTCACATATAATAAATTTTACTCATAGTTAATTTTACTTTTAGGGTTTTAAAAAAATTTAACTGTCTTTCTCTTCCTCCTGACATTAAGAATATACTAGTATATCAACATTAAAATAAAACAAAAACCTATCCAAGAAATCATGGAAAAGTCTATACTTTAGATCCATAAATATAGCTGGGGATTTGGAAAACCCATATGGAATAACCGAAAACTCATCGTTACTATATCTAGTCTAAAAATTAGTATTCTGAATATCTACATCCCTCACCTTAAACTGATAAATATAAAGTGTAATATTTTGACATTATGAAGCCACCTATTTCCTTAAATATATTTTCCATTTCATTGATCCACCCTTCGGCTAACACTTGATATGAGGATCCACTAAAATTTTGAGGATATTATCCTATAAAATACTCAACAATTATCATGTTCATCTAATGTAGATATAGCTAACCTCAAGTACAGATTAACCAACCATTTATAACTTATGTTAACTATTAAATTACAAAAAAAATAGTTCTAACCCAATTCAAACCATTATAGTTTTTTTCATTTGAAATAATATCATCTTCTCAGTGTCATCAACTTCATCTCCCTTATTTACTCAATAGAAAACCATTCTGAAAAAACATAGTATATATAAAAAATGGTAATCCTTAAATTCTATGTTTATTCAACTTAACCCCATTGAATAAACTTTTAAGGTTATTCTATTAATTTTATCATATCCCAAAAAATTCTAAACAATTCTTTAATACCAACTATAAGGACCTAGCCTTAAAAATACATATTCTATTAGTTTTAAACTAGAAATTACTTTTCTTTCTAAAATATATTTTAGGATTAGAGTTCCAAATGGATATTTCATAACTTATACATATCAACCCCATATATATATATTGTGTAAACTTATAATTATTATATATTTTCTACATCATAAACTCTTAAATCAAAATATGTTTACTTTTAAAGAATCTTATTCCCAAATTTCAACATTACTTCTCCTTGCTTCTTACTCACCCATAAACCATGTCAATAACATTATACAAATTTAGTATGAGCATAAAATTCTTAGAAAGGTACATAAAAAGATGAAATATGTTATTCCAATTAAAAATAAGAAATCCCAGCAAAACCCATTTCTTAAATCAAACTTTTCCTACATAAGTGGAATCAACATTTCTTTTCAAAAATTTCATTTTCATATTATTTTTAAAATTAGAAATATTCCTATAAAAAACTTTAGAAAGAAAATAAAGGTTATGTATTTTTCATGGGGCATCAATTTTACATGTAACTCTAATAAATTGAATAAATTATAAGGTCATATTCCATCTCTATATAACTGAATTCATTGGATATTAGAACATAAATTCATATCCTTGTTTTATCCTTAAACCACACATTATTAGTTAATAAAAAACCACACATCCTTTTTTACCATGAAACCAGAAATCATTGGCTATTAATGTCACCACACATCTATAGTGTATCATAGAACTATCCTTCATAAAAGACAATTCTTTTAAATCATATCATAATCCTTAAACAAGAATTCTTTCATCAAAAAAACATTCCTTAATAAAAATAACTTATTTGAAAAGATAACTCAGGGCATAAAAAGTAATTAATTTTTTAAAAATAACAACTTATGATTTTAAATTAAGATTCTAATAAAATATTAGTCTTAAAGGCTATAAATTCAACTGAGGTCATATATGTTAAAGACATTCATTCCGTATTCTTATCGGAAAAGACACAAAGTATATCATTTTGAAAATAATAAAAATAATCCTTTCATGTATTTATGTAAAAAGTAAAAATGGGTTAATATTAGTTTAAAAATTTAAATAAGAGTAAAAAACATTATTTAAATCATTTTTATAAAATAATAAATTGATTATGAAATAAAAATAATGTTATAAAGGAAATTTTAAAAGATTATTTTTAAAAGAAAGTATTTTACATATGTACAACTTGTCATGTGTGTTTATTATAATCCTAATTACTAAACATAGTTAAATTATTTAATTTTCTAAGAAAATTTTTCATGTTAATTAATCCATTTAATCACTTCTTCCATTGTCATTTACAAATACTTACTCAACGTAGTTTATATCCGATGTTTTTTTGATATTCGGTACTGAAGTCCAAAATGACTACAGCCTGTTTACTAAGGTCAATGAGGTCATAATTACATCATATAAAGAATAATAATCATGATATAATTTTTAATTTTTATATTATAGTAATACTTTTATCTCTACCCACGCAATATGTTTCTGAATAATTAACTACGTTACAATCATGGTGAATGTAGGTCATACGTACGAATAAGTAACATATCAATTTTTAAATAATCAATATGAAATAAAGGTAAATTTTATTTTATCAATTTATAATTATCATAATAATATATTTATATAATATTAAATCTTTAAATATACTTATATGTTTTATCCATGATACTTTTTAATGAAAAAACCCACATTGCTTCATGGAGATGGTTGTCCACACATACATAAGAATGGCGTTTTCAATTTTGAGTGGATGAAAATTTTCAAATGTAAATAATATATTATATTTTTATTAAGATAATGTTTTTTTAATAAATATAATATATAAACATTAATTTTATCATTATAAATTTTTTGGATAGATGGTTATATAAATTGAATTACATCAGTTCATTTGGCGGTCGTCTTCCAAACCCATGAATGATGATTTTGTTCTCACTTGATGGAAGAGGATATGAATATAGGTTTTGAAAATAACATAAAAACACCTTATTATATAACAAATAATTTTTATATTATTTTATCAAGGTTTAATTAGGATTAAGGTATGTGGAAGAAGAAGAAAAATTAAACATGGCGATAAAAACTACAGCCATTATTTGGAAAACGCCCTTCACATAATAACTTAATACATCCAAGATAGTTATTATTACAAAAAATTCCTATATAATTATATAAGTGATTTTATAAAAGTATTTGGGTAGTTATTGGATTATCTGATTGTGTTTTCATATTTAAATAAAAAGGGAGAGGAGGTGACCCTTTATAAAAGAGGGGAGGGACACTCTTGGTATTTCTCAAAATATAAATTTATATAGACTAATTTAAAATTCCAAATTTATCTAAAGTGATTTATTTACAATATAAGATGATTGTGTGTCTAAATCACATCATAAAATAAATTAATGATGTTTTTACTATATATTATACTCATAGAATTTAGTTTTCACCCCTTTAAATCTAACTATGATAATATAGATTTGTACAATTTTGCGGTCAATCTAGTTATTATAAAATCCCAAAATACCAATATGTAGAAAAAAATTTATATTTTAATCCTTATCATATTCAATTTTATTAATTTATTATTTTTATGAATTTTATATCATTTAATACAATATTATTTACTAATAAATATATATAACATAATTTTTTAAAACTTTTCAATAATATGACATTAATTATATAAATAAAATATAACAAATTATAAAAAATTATATTAATACATCCTTAAAATGTCATGGTTGTCTAAAAAATTATTTTAAAACATTATTTATATCATATTTAAATTTTAAAAAAATGATATCATTTATTTGATTTTTCTATTAATTGAATAATTATAACATCAACTTGTGTAGAAATTTAATAAAATTATTTATTCAATAAAAATTAAATATAAATTTCAATGATGAAAAAAACCTATTATATTTCGAAATATTATTAATAATCTAAAATACCTTCTCTATTACACTATATTATAAATATTGTACTTATTATAAACAAGTGTGTGACATGTTTTACATTTCTTTAAAAAAGTATACTATAAAAGGCATAATATCATCCCAGTGGCCTCAAAAGGTTACAAATTCGACCCTTGGATAGTTATTTTCAAAAACAATCCATACATTAACATTTATGTAAGTTTTTGGTTCATATAGTAGTACTTATATTTCTATTTTTAACCTAAATTATATGATTAACATTTTACAAAAGAGAAAACTATTTATAAGCGTATTATTTATATTGACCCAAAAAATAAAAGAGACATGTTTTCTAAATTTCATCCCTGTGATTCAAAATAAGGGATCAATTTTTAAAAATTAGTAACAAATAACTTTCGGTATTTAATATTTCATTAAACAAGAGAAAACCCAACATAATACTTATTTTTCTTAAAACCCCCCTTTTAAAATATAAAATTTTAGTATACTATATTCAAGTATTAAATACATTTTAAAAAAATAATTAGATTTTTTTAAATAAAAATAAATATATTAAAATTTTAAAATAATCCAAAACATATTTTTATTTTTAAAATACTTCAAAATAAAATAATATTTCCAATAAAAATAAATATTTTTCAATATTTATTGAAGAATCCATATTTTCATTAATTTTTAAAAATTCCATCTTAGGATAATTTTTTCATAATGAATTTAAAAAATTAAATTCATTTTTGGAAATTAAAATTATATAATTCCCAAATTTTAATTTAAAAAAAAATCTTAAAAAAATAGTTTAATAAAAATACTTTATTTTTTTATTTTTAGAATTACATAATATGTTTATAATGAATATAACTTCGTAATTCAGGAATAATATAAATTTTTCAATTATTTATTTTATCATTAACTGTGTTTTTACAGTGATTTTAAGAACATATTTTTCAATAATTATGTAGCCCATATTATTTTTATGAAAATGGATAATGGATTTTTTGAGTTAAAGTATAAGGATAATGAATGTTTTGTTACCTAGGATGGAAATTTTTCAAGAAAATAATTGTATGATTTGGGTACTATCATCCAACAATATAGTAAGGATTACTAATTCTTAAAAAATTTTAAACTAATTCTTCAAATTCCATTGTCCAAAATGGACATCAATATATATGATGAAATAAATTTTCCTGTTATCAATTATGAAATGGATATTGGAGTTACTGATCAATCTTATGGTTTGGAGAAGAAAATAAATATCATGTTTAATGGAAACATTAAAACCCTTGTAATTAATAATATGATATTTATTTTTTTCTTGAAGTATGGAATGAAACATAGAGGAAATTGTGTTAATGTGACTACTAATTTTTTTTCTGTGGAAAGGAATTTCACCAAGTGGTGGAATGAAGAAGTGATAATAATAAGTTAGATAATGATTTGAATAGAGGGAAATCTCTAAAGATGACACCACCCACACTTATATGCTATAGATACATGGTGTTTGAGAAATATATTGATCAATTCTCTATTCCAAGTGATAATCAAGATAATATGACACAAAAACCTCTAAAGGAAAAAGAGAATGGGAAATTGTATGATATAATGTAATTTGAATTAAATAATGATAATTATATATGAATTATACTATACTATAGAGTAGGGAACATCATGTTATAGTTTTTATGAATTATCCTTATGAAAATAATATTTTCTATCCTTTAGAGAAATTAAATGGGATTCATGGCATTTATTATCACCCCCCACATGGTTTTTAGAATAATGAAATCCCAATTGATATTTTATTGGTGAAATGATAAACACAGGCATCTAATGGAAATGTTTTTGTATAGGATAATTGATTATTCAAGTAATAAATAATGAATAATGTTTTTAAAGCATGTATGTATCTATGTAAGATTTACTGAAGAGATGTGGTTACCATCATGGGTTTATGTGTTTAAGGATGATCATATGTTCAAAGTCTGAGATACCACTTTTGAGGTTTTATGTAACGGTAGTATTGTATGATTAAGGATATTTTGGGATACATTTATGGAAATACACCCATTTGGTTGTGTATATGTTTCAGTGAAAAGGTTATTTGAGGAGATATTCCGATAATTGTTTTAGACATAACATTAATGTTATTTGAAACCATTAGGGTTTATATTATCATTGATATTGAGGTAATTATGGGTTATTACAATTTGGGAACATTAAGGGTATTATATAAAAATTTATTTTGAAAGAGATAACCCACATTTCAAGTGACATCATGTCACATTTTACAAGTACATGGGTCTTGAACCCATAATCAAAGGACGATAAGGGTATTTATCTACCATTGTTCTGCGAGGAAGACTATTTTTTTGGGACAACAAGAAGAGAGATATTATTAATTATGTATCATAGATCATGGTGTGACAGTGAGTTATGCTTTAGATATAAAATTATAACAGAATTCTATAAACATTATCTATACAAGAATTGTAATGGGAAAAATCACTATGTATTTTTTCATCAAACTCCCTATAATATCTAAATGAAATAATCTTATATGAGTTATAGTTATCACCTTTTGTATTCAACACACTTAATTGATATCATAGAAGATATATCTCTAGATCATCATATCTCTAAATATATTAATGATGTTGTAAGGTTTCATGGAGTGAAACATTCTATTAAGTTTGGTTGGGATCAAAGGATTTACTCAACATTTTGGTGAATTCTTCAACAGGATATAGATAGGTAGTTGAGTTTCATCACAATGTATCATCATTAGACAAATGTTTCTTCTAAGAGAGAAATTTTAATCCTATAGTATATAATGATATCTTTTTCTATTGATTTAAAATATGGATTGGATCCACACCATCCTCTAGTTTAGTTTTATAAAATAAAAACCGTCACTTAAGCTTTTAAATAGATACTTATGAAGACATATATGGAAATAAGTGTATAAATTCAATTTAATTTGATAAATTATGATAAATAAAGTTATTAGTACATGATATATTTAAATAAATAGAAAATAAGGTTATATTAATTCAATAACACATAAGGGTGGCACAAAGTCAGTAGAAATTATAACTTCATATTCATCCGTGTGATCTAGAATTTCATGTTGGTGAAAAGGTGTTTCTATAAATATCTCCACGGAATAAGGTAATTATCTTTAAAATGTTGGGGGGAAATGATACCTTATTATATAAGTCCATTCAAAATTCATTATCATGTAAGTAGGATTGATTAATTATTGGTGCTTCCACCAAACCACTCTCAAGTCCATGACATGTTCCATGAATCTCTCCTAAGTACAAAAATAAACATATACATGTAAAAAATTCTTAGATTGTAACACTACATTATGATATTACTATCAAAGATAACCAAATATATATATATTTATATATATATTATGTATCATATAAATATATTTCTATGAAAAATCCACTCACTTGGTCAATGTTTTTTGGAAAAAACACTTATTTGATGAAGCTACATGGAAACCTAATGCAATGTTGAGGTAGTGGAATCACCATTTTTGGTATTAAAGTGACGAATTGTTTTATAGAAGAAATATTTTTAAGGGGTTTATAATTTAACAACAATATATTTTATGAAATTATTTCTAACTAAATTTAATTTCTTCAATAGATAGAATTTAACAAAACACAGAGTTTTAACGAACCACGATATATTATTAATGTTATAATTAAAACATGACCATTATACCCCAGCCATTAAACATGGTTGCAGGAGTTGTAATAAACAAAATTTTAAAATTAATTTAAAAAATTTCATATAAGTAAAAAATATTGATAAAATAGTTCTTAATTTTTTTGTAAAGCCTTTATATACTTCAAAAATACATTTATTCTAAAAATGATTTTCATTTCTCTTTCAAAAAAAGTAATAAAATTAATTTATAAAAATTTTATGAAATATATTTTAAAAATTAATCCCCATTTTTAACTATCCTCTCAAAATTACCTTAGAGTTATTTTTTGGGGAATGTTTCGAATAGATTAATTTTTTGATGAATAGTTAAATTGCTGGTTTTTAATGAAAATAGCCTTTTTTTAAATAATTTTAATGATAAATATTTCATTAAAATGGTTTTAAATGTAAAAAAGTTTCAATTATATAATATTTAATATAAATTTAGTCACTGTAATAAATTTCTATGTAATTTTAATATAAAATCATTTCAAACATTTTACTATTTTTTAATTTAAAAATTGTTTTCTCACATCTGCAACTTTAATCTTAAATTAAATTATGGGGATAATGTAATATTAATTTAATACAATTTTTAAAATATTTTTTACAATAATATTTAATTTTATATAACGATTTTTATTAAATTTATTTCTAATGAATAATAAATACAATAAAAATTAATTATCCCACATGAGCTTAAGATGGGGTTTTATGTTCCTCTGTGAGATTATATTTTATTCACTCATAGGATTTTTATTTAACCAATTTTATTTATTATTTACCACAATAGGGACCAAATTACTTAATAAGTTTCATTTTTTATTTATAAGTGGTAAATCAGCTAAGAAAATTCAATACTTCTAGTGTCATGTTTAAAATAGGTTTATTTTTTGATGGAGGTCAAGCTCAAGCATATATTTCAACCAATCCATTATTTATCATATTTTTAGGAACTTTTTTTGAGAGTTAATTCCAATTATTGAATACTTTGGGGTATTTTCAAAAATTACATTCCTCCAAAATTATTTATGGGAACTTCCTCCCCTCACATTGTCATACCTATTTATCCTATGGTATCTAAAAAACCCTAAAATTATATATCTAATAAATACATATATACCATCTATGTATTTTTATATTCACAAGACACAAACATTAGGGTCGTTAATAAGAGTTCAAAATGAGGTTTTTCTTTGTGGAGGTAATTGTCTTCACTATAGTCTTTCATTTTTTCTTCTTATTCTAAAATCATTATTCACATCCTAATAATTAAAATATAATAACACCATTATATGAAATATCCTTATATTTTATTATGTTTATGGAATAACCCATATCCATATCCTCTTTCATCAAATTGGAAATATAAAATGCATTCATGTGTATGACTGATTATCACCTCGTGAACCGATGTAATTCATTATTCATCACATCCTCTCAGAAAATGAAATAATGATCGAAATTAATTATGTATATATAAGTAATATTAATTACATAATTTCAAATCCATAATTATAATATCACATATACTTTATTTTCATTCTATGGGAATATAACAAAGTCATTCGTGTGTACGGGGACTATCATCTCAGAAAGTGATGAAATTTGTTTTTCCATTACACTTTTCAACGTGTATGACATGAAAAATATTTTCCTCCATCATGAAAAATAAATTATTTAATTCTCACCTTAACTATTTTCATGGATATAATAAAATAAATTATTTTATTTAATATTTTAGAATAATTTATATTGAAAATAATTTATTTCAATGATGAATAGATATTTTCCATAAGAGATGTTCCACGTGATATTTCAAAATTAGTCTCTATCAAAGATGAAGTCCTTCGATGTTACATAAGATTTAATAGGGATACAATAAATTCATACCATATTTATTCTTTCTCTAAGTGGTTTATATTAAGTATGACCAGATGTTTGTGAGATACGTTCATTGTCCATGGGTTATGTAATGATGAAATGATCAAATGTTTTTAAAACCCATTTATTTTAATTTATTATGATATGATTTATGATTTATGATTTTATAAAAAAATTAATATTATATGAATTTTGAGACCTATATATCCCTAAAATTAATTGTGTAATGATTGATATCTTCTGAGATAATAGTGGGAAAAAATCCCATATGCTTGATCCTCTAAAGAAAATAGGCTGGTGTGTATGATCATTTATGGAAAAAAAGTGATTATGCCTAATTTTTTATAAAATAGGAAAATGTGATTATACTTGATCCATTATGAAATTAGAAACATGTTATAATTCCTAATCCATTATTTTTTTCTATTAGATGTTAACGTTGAAATAAGAAATGGTTTTTATACATATTTTAGTGCCACAGTTATATGAGATGCACTTGTGGTTCATGGTTTATTTATAATGATTTCCCAGTTTTATAGTTCATGTAGTTTGAAATGATAATGTTTTATTCCATGGATCTGGATTAATATCCCTTATAGATTGGGTATGAACATTGTAATATATATTTAAAATTTATACCCTTTTGTTTATCTTAAGCTTTCTTGTGATCATCAATTGAAATCTTCCATGTTTACCATTACTGAGAATATGAGCTAATTGTCTCTTTTGTTTCATTTCCCTAAGATATGAAGAAATGTTTTTGTAGGAAATATATATGAAGACTATTAAAAGGGAAGATCCTCATGGGAGATTGTAGGGATATTTCATGAAATAAGAAGAATGTGTATTTGTGAAAGGTATTGAATATTCTTCATTTATGATTTAAAATTTATGTATCAAAATCTCGAGTCACTATAAATTATGAACTAGAAAAAAAAATATATGTATACTGATGTGAAATAAATTTACACACCATGAATGAAAATGAAACCAAAAATTAGTCTAGACATAAATAGTATAATAACTCTAAGTAAATAACAAGGTAAATATCCCATCAGATAATAAAACAAAATAAATATGGTGATGTTTCAAACACTCATCTAGATAAACTAATATTTTAATTCAAAAACCACATGTATCTCTACTCCAACTAATAAGGTACCAATGATCATCAATTACATAATGAATGTTATTGCCAAAAATTAGAATAAGTGAAATTGAATGTCCACCGTAATCTATTTACAAGGTGTGAGATCCATAATTGTGAATCCAACATGGATGATCTATAATCTTATATGTAATAATATATTGTATGTATGTAGAAGTTTCTATAGTCATTAAATATAAAAAACTCTAATTTTAACAAAAAAACCAAAGCATAACATATGTTTGAAGTAGTATAAATCACAAATCAATAATGATAGTATATAATACCAACATCAATAGAATTATCCTAACTAACCTAAGTATATTCTTGGAACCCAAAATATATTACCTTTCCAAAACTAGAACCCAATATTCCACATGATTTCTCTATATTCTCATTATCTATATATGGCCACTATATATATATATATACATATATATATATATATATATATCTTAGTTTGTGAGTAAAAATGTATATAAACACGCCTAAAAGACATTTATCCTTCTTAAGAGGAATCTCTTGAAACTTGTGTATGTATCCACCCAAAATTTATATGCAACACCATTAAATTCCAGATAGTAAATTTTGTTCCATAACAGATACTACTCACAACACTGGGATTAAATGAACCGTGTTGTGTTATTAAATAATTGTTATTTAGAAATTATTGTTATAACCTAGTTAGTAAAATTAGCCTTATGAATAAGAATAACAATATTATTAAAAAATCTATGATTTTTTAATATAATAAAAAAATGAATATTTTATAATAAAAATTCCCTGAATTTCAGTAATTCCATTTTTTACTTCAAAAATACGTTTTCGTCAAAAATGATTTCAATTTATTTTTGTGAAAAAATATTATAAATAATTTTGGGAAATTTTAGAAATTGTATTTTCTAAAATTTAAATATTTTGTGAAATAATTATATATAAATTTATTATGAGTAATTTTTTATATTTTTTGGAATATGTTGATTTTTCAGTGAATAGTTAAAATACCAATTTTTTGTAAAACTGCCATTTCTTTTTAAAGAATTAAGAAATTTAAAAGTACCATAATTTGTTAAAATTATTTAAAATGAAAAATAATTATTTTTTTAATTAATACATCATTCAATTAATTACATTTCATTCATGTTCATTCTGTAATTTAATATAAGTTTGTTGTGAGGCCTCAAAATGAATTCTTCTGAAAACGTTTTTAAAGTGCATTGTGTTTATATATTTTGATTAATCAAAATAACCCCAAATGGGGAATTTATAAAATAAAATTTATAAATTATATATCTATAAATACTCATTTTAATTCATTAAATTTTTATTATTCTTCATTGATATAATAAAATATTATCTATTACCTGAAAAATGAATTTATCGAGAAACCGTCTTTCAACACATTTTAGAGGTTTATTTATAAATTTAATTCTAAAAATTCTATGTCATAAATTTGATAAAATGGATTCCATTTTACTAATCAGTATAATATATATTATTTAAAAACATGAGATTAATGTTTGTCATAGATAATTGTATTAACAAAAAACCAATTTTTGTGGGTAAAACTTAAAGTGGTAAAAGTGACTAACATAAGAAGTAAATGGAATATCATGTTAAAAACATGTTTCTATATGAAATATGTAGTATTTAATTGAACATATATCCCCTAAAATAATTTATTTATTAATTTTATAGGAACTTTTCTTAATAAGGACTTCCCAGTATTTAATAGTTTTTTTTGTAATTACCAAAATGCCACTCCTCCTAAATTATAAAAAGGAGCAACCTTCCCTCACTTAATCACACCTATCAATCCATTTGTATCCAAAAAAATAGAATAAAATATCCAAAATATCATTATCTACAGTTTATATACTATTTTTATCCCAAAACATCAACATTTGGGTCCTTATTAAGAGATCTAATGAAGTTTCTACTAATTGAAGGTAATCATCTTCACAGACCTCCTTCATTTCTAGTTATTAATTTTAAACATTCAATTATGTCATAAAAATTACAATTTAATAACACGTGCACATTACATAAACATATATGTTACCATGTTTATGTAAAAATATTTATCAATATCCTCTTCCATCACATGGGAAACAAAATCATCATTCATTTGTATGCAGACTACCACCTCACAAACCATAGTGATTCATTTTACACCATCTCCTCCAATCTATTTTAATGATAATATATTTATTTTTTATATATTGTATCCAAAAAATATAAATTATTCTTGAAATTTAACATATTATATATCATCATAGCTTACCATCTATAAAAAAACGATAACATCGCTCGTTTGTACGACAGACTGTAACTTCACAAAGTGATGTGATTAATTTTTTATTACCATATTATATGAATATTTTACATAAGTATATTGAAATAAATTATATTATATTTATTATATAATAATAATTATGTAAATATAAAATAAAACTTAATTTATTTTCATTATGATCACTAAAAAAGTGGAAACATTACACATACATACATATGACCTAATGTCTCCATGATTACAACAAAATTCATTTTTTATAACCATATTTCGTGGTTTATTTTTTATGAATAATTGATTTAAAAAATAAACAATTATTTAATTATTATTATTCTATATATTCTGTAATAATAACCCCTTTTACCATGGTCAACACCCTGATGCCATTTTGAAATATTGAACCAATCATCCTCAACACACGTTACATTGACATAAATGGATAAATAATTTAATTTTACATTAAAATAAATTATGTAAAAAATTTAACTACAAGTTATTAAACCTATAAAATTTTAATCATAAATATAATAATTTTTATAACTTTATTATATCCGAGGGAAATAATATTTTGGAAAAATTTGGGATCCGCGTTATGGGTTTCATCCCATAACATCTTTCTATGATACACATGTTAATTTTTTAATGTGGTTAATTTTTAATTGTTTATATACTCCCCATTTATATATTATACCATTAATCCTCAATACATCATGATATTTTATGTTACTATTCATTTACTTCACTCATGGGAGTTGTGATTCAAATCTTCTAAAGTAGTAAAGGTTTATGTCTCAGGCTCGTTATAATCATGATTTTTTTGAGTGAATATTTATTATAAGAAATTATTTTATCATTGCATAATAAAACAACATTAATTTTATTCTTCTGTAGTTAGTAATGAAATTTTCAATTAATAGATACCTTTTTCTCTCTTCAGAACTTAAAACGATTGACAAAATGTTTTCAATAAAATATAACTTTATTTCTCTCTTCGGTCAAACAAGATTTTTCATCCATAATAATTTTTTCTAAAAATACAATCAAATTTTTTTTAAAAATTATCAAAATAATTTATTAAATATATCTTTACCCATGTTTTAATTTTTATAAATGGTTTGAATGGAATATTCCTGTTGATTTCTGAGTGAGGAAATTTTTATACTTTTTAAAACAGTGTGAATAGAATATTTTTTATGGCGTGTATGGAATTTTCCATCGTAAAAAGAATTTCTATTATTTTAAGCATAAATAATAATATTCCATAGTTATTTTTCAATAAAAAAAATAATCAATAATATTTGGTAATGTTTTATAGTTTAGTGATTTGCTTTCAATGCAAATTGGTTATTTTACTCCAATAATCCATATACACTATTTAATACATATTCTTCAACGAATACATCCTTTTATATTAATTATTGCTTCAAAATTTTGTAAATATGTCTCTAAAATATATACCTAGATTATTTCCCATTACAATGGTGGGTTAATTTGTTTCTTATTATCATCTATCAAATTCAATCATTATAATATTTCCTTTGTTAATAACATGATACATGATTATGTAAATCATTTATTTATATAGGAAATTACTATATTTATTCCTTCGGTTTATTTCCTTTTTGGTGCACATAATCCTGAACATATTATGATGGGTGTTCCCAGATAGTGCTCCAATACATTTGAGAAATTCACAATCTTATCTCAAACCATTACAAATTACATGGAAGAATTATAATTTTATTAAAAATAATAGGAAATTTTACCATAGATATCTTTTATTGAATCATACAGTCTCATATGAAAGGATACACATATCATTTATAAGATATTTCTTCTAGGTTCACAAATTTATCCTTTTGTATGTTCATGAATTATCATAATTTTTATTTTATATTTTTAGTTAATAGTGGGAAAAATGAAAAGGCATGATAATAAAAAATAGGATGTGAAATATAAGGATTTCACCTATTAGATTCCTATCCTGATGGGAATGATAGTTTGACATATTCTGACCATTCAAAATGAGAAATCACATATTAGGATTTATAGTTGGAATAAAGTTGAATTTCCAAACATGTCAAAGAATGATTAGATGGCGTCTCATGGAAGTTTAAGTATTGAAGATAATAAATTAAGAAAGATCTAATTTCATACATGTCAAAAATAATGGAAGAGAAACCACGGAAAATTATTTAACGTAATTGGGACATTCTTTATGTGAGGGAATGAATCCCTCAAAGAAGAAAATTATAGATTAAAATTGAAGATTTATGTTAACAATAAATAGGTAAATAGTGTTCAACCTAATCCACTGTTAATGATTAAATGTTCATATATGTGGGGTTCTTGGTCATTATCATGGTATATTAATAATCCCAGGATTAATTATGAAAGACCTATTTTAAAAAAAATTAATGTGTAATATGGGTTTAGGATTTGGAATTTTAGAATCACGTTTTTGAAGTGTTTTTATTAATTTTTTTAGGATTAAAAGAATACTTAAAGATTAATGAATCAATATGTATTAGTGTTTCTTTACATGTTTTCAAGAATATGTTAAATCGTACTAATAAAAAAATATGTGATTTAATATAAATGTGATATATTATAGAAAAAACGTGATTAAATAAAAGATAACATTCTATAGGTACTTTTTTGAGAGGAAATTATTGTCAATTAACATTTTTTGATCTTATAAGAAAAAATAAGAAGTTTGGAAAAATTAAATGGTTAAAAATTGATTTGAGGATAAATTTTACATTTAAGATGTTAATAATATTTTTGATAATGTTATAGGTATTATATAAATACGGTTTAACTAAAAGGGAAAACTACAAGTCAGGAGATAACCAACCATATCCAGCAAGGTCGTGGGGCTTGAATCCACTACGGAAGTGTGATAATGGTGTAACACCAACTACTTCCCTATGTGATGTACTGGTTTGTATGACATTATTTTTACTAAATAAATTTGATAAATATTTATTTTGTTATGCGAATGATATTAGGTGATCAATGTTTTTTTAATTTCAAGGATTTTGATGTGGTTAATGATATTTTTTATATTTTTTTATTTCGTGGAGATATATATTACCTTTATGTTTAACATTACTTAATATTTTGGAAAAATTATATTATGTTTTTTCAACATGTGTGTTTACAGGTATTAGAGAACCATTATTGTCTAAAACGTCTATAATTTTGAGTTTATTGATGTTATATAGATATACGGTTATTAATTTGAGGAATTATCTTTGTAAAATATGTGGTTTTATTGTCGAATTTTTTTAATCAATATATTTATATTCATTTTGGGTATTATATGTCATTGTGATATCATTTTAGTTTTAAAACATATATGAGGGATATCTTTTAAATTGTATGAATTTTATGATCTCTTAATAGTTAATTTTAGTTCTTTAGGCATAACAAACATCATATTTGTTATTTGTTCTGTACACTATGAGGTGATGTGGAAAGTTGTCAAAGAAAAACCAAAGAATTAAATTATTTTTTTAAAATTAATATATATAAAATTAATATTTTTTATGTTCACTATCTTAATATTTAAATAAAACCTCAACATTTGGAAATTTATCTTTAATTAAAAATGGAATTAATTGTTGGAATTGTCTCTTCTATCATTAAGAAAAGTGTATTACATTATCTCATAAATGCATATTATTTTCAAAGAATTGTTTTTTAATTCCATCCTAATGTTCTCCTACATGGAAACATAGTTATGCGATGATATTTGTTTTTACCTTTCCCTCGTTTTAATATGATCTTTTATTAACCATTTTTACGATGTGGGATTTCAACAAATGCATTTGTGTTTGTCAAACCCTTGATTATTGAGGAAAAGTTAAAATTTCATGGTTGAAATTTATTTAAGGGGGTATAATGTAATAGACAAATATTTTTATATAACATTATGATATATATCATATACCACAAACACCACTTATATTAAATGAACCATGATATATTATGAAATTATTGTTATTTAAATCTGGATATTATAACCTTGCCATTAATATTTTCTATATGAATATAAATATCCATATTTATAAAAATATCACTAAAGTTTATATAATATAAAGTAATTTATTATTTCATAATAGTAATCACCCAAATTTTTTATGTTCATTTTAAGCTTCAAAAATATGTTTTCTTCAAAAATGTTATTTTTATATTTTTTTTAGTAAATATTATAATTCGTATTTCAAAATTTTATAAATTTTATTTTGATAAAATAAAAATCATTTTTAAAATTTTCTTATAAAAATTTAAATTGGTTTAAATTTTGGGAAGTTTTTTGGAAAATATTTATTTCTCACTAGATAGTGAAAAAATACATATTTTTTGTAAAACAATCATTTATTTTAAATAAATTAAGAAAAGTTAATGAAAAAAAAATATTTTAATTTAATTTAAAAGATACATAATTATAGTTTATTTGTTATTTCATTCATTAATTTACATTTAAATCAACATCATACTATATTTTACAATAAGTTAATTTTAGGCTTGAAAAGTATTTTTTAAAAAAAATTAAAGTACATAATTTTACCCATTTTATTCAATTAAAATACACGTAATTAAGAATTATTTAAATTAAATTTTTATATCACATATCTATAAATATTAATTTAAACTCACTTAATTATGAATAATGGTAATAGTTTTAATATATTATCATTTATTAATTACAAATTGCATTTCTCGAAAAGCTTTTTTTTGAAATGTTTTCACGGTGTTTTTAAAATTGAATTTTACCAATTTTATTTTTTATAATTTATAAAATGGATTAAATATTTTAAATCACCATAATTAGTATTAGGTAATATATTCATTTTTATTTTGGTATTAATTAATAATAGAACTATAATAAGAACTAGTCACCATGGTGAAACAATACATTGTAAAAGTGAGTAACCCTGGAAGTAAATGGAATA
This sequence comes from Viscum album, assembly GCA_963277665.1. Classification (NCBI taxonomy): domain Eukaryota; kingdom Viridiplantae; phylum Streptophyta; class Magnoliopsida; order Santalales; family Viscaceae; genus Viscum; species Viscum album. The sequence goes on from OY728151.1 coordinate 477,352,078, forward strand.
AATTTTTTGAAACAAATTTAATTTTTAATATTGGAGTTTTTTTACCAATCATGGAACCAATAAAATATATTATTTATCAATTTTTATGTAACGTGTCTTTAGAGTGACTTCCCATTATTTAGTAGTTTTCAATACTTACAATAATTTCACTTCCCCTCAATTATAAAAGAGAATGCCACCCCTCAATTATTTAGACATCCCAATAGATTTGGATCAAAAAAACATTGTAAAATATCTCTTAAACATCCAAAAATACATTATAGATCTCCCGGTATATGAAGAAGACTGACTATAGTATCATTAATAAGAGATCCAAATGAAATTCATCTAAGTAATAAAAATTGTCTACACCAAGCTCCTTCTTTTTACTTATTCTTATTCAAAATTAAATTACATAATAAAAAATAATATAAATAAAATAATTAATTTCTGTATATAGATATTTCATTATGTTTATGTCATAATGTTAATCCATCTCCTCTTCCATCAAATATGAAATCAAACCATTATTCATGTTTATTGTAAACTACCACCTCGAAAACTGGTGTAATTATTTTTCCATCATCACCTCTCATGGTTTTTGTGATGATGAATTTAATATATATATCATTTTAATTAAATATTAATCATTATTTTAATTTAACATATCATATACCTTTTTACCATACCATACATTGAAGAATGATAAAATCGTTCATTTGTACAACAGAGTACCACCTTGTGAAGCGATGTGATTCATTTTTTATTACCGAATCACATATATACAATATGTATCAGTATTAAAGGAAATAATATGATATCTATGATTTAGTTATATTTATATAAATATAAAATAACAACTATCATATTTCTATTATGATAGTTGAATAATTGAAACGTTACACATGCGTACGTAAAACCTACCATCCCCATGATTGTAACATAATAAATTTTTTATAACCATGTTTATAGATGGATTTAATATTAAATTTGATTTGTATGAATGATAATTATTTAATTATTATTATCATATATTTTATGGAATAATTAATCCTTTTACAATATTTAGCACACTAACACCATTTAAAAATCATGAACCAAACGTCCTCAAAACACCCGACATGGAAAAAACGGGGTAAATAACAAAATATATCATTAATATAAATAAATTAACTTTGTTATGTATATTAGATTAAAAATATTAATCTTTCTTCATAAAAAATGATTTATGTTCATTTTATGGGAGACAAAATATATACAGGACAATCGTTGGACTCATGGTAAGGGATTCATTGTAAAACATCCATCATTGAGACATATATTCTTTTATGCACAAAATTTGTTTTAAATGGTGTATAAATTGATCCTTTAAATCTTATATCATGATATTTCAGAAATAAAAATATTTCAATTTGAATTTTATCTACTTAAATCAGGGGTTTTATGATTCAAAAGATACCTAAGCGGTAAAGGATTATGTATCAATCAAAGTTTTATCGAGATTGTTTATGTTGTAATTTCTATTGCAATAGATTATTTGTTCATTTTTTGATAAAAAACCATTATTTTTATTATACAGTAGTTATTCATGAAATTTTAATGTAACCGTTTCATTTTCCTCCATTCCTTATATAAAATGATTAAGAATTGTTTTTGAAGAAAATATGACATTATTTCTCTCTTCAAAAAAATGATTTTTCTTTATTATCATAATTTTGTAAGCTTATTTAAAAAAAATTAAACACACTATAATTAATTATTAAATTATTTTATACATATTTATTAATTTTTAAAAAATGGTTAGAACGAAATCTTCTTCTTGTTTTATGAATGAGGTAGTTTTTAACCTTTTTTCAACAATATAAATGGAATGTTTTTTTGTATATCATGTCTGTAATTACCCTCCATCATGAAAAAATAATTATTTTATGATTTAATTATAATTTTTCAAAGTAATTTAAAAATAAAATTGTTTTTATTCTATTTTTAAAAAAATTATATTTTAAAAAATTCCTTTAAAATTGAAATGGTCATTTTTCTCAAAATATTAAATGTATTATTTTAAAGAAATTTTCATCAATGATAAAATCCAATGATGTTATGGATATTTATAAATTATTTATATTTTTCTGTCACATATATACCTATCATATTCTTCCTTACTTTGATATGTTAATAAATACATTATGTTCATCCCTTAAATTCCTTCATTGTAAAATTTCATTGGTTTAAGACATAAGACAAGATTATATAACCCATTTATTTCCATAGGTAATTCTTATGATTATAAATTATGATTGATTCCATTTTGATGGAAAAATATTAATGAACAAGTTATAATGGGTGTTCCAAGATTTTTTTCCAATGTATTTGGTAAAGTTTTAGTTTCATGAGATGTTATGTATGGGATTATGGAGTAAACCTAATCCATTATGAGACATTTTATGACATGATATATTTCTACGGAAGCAAGAATTGACTCAATTTTATGTCATGTAATATATTCCAACCACATTACCAATATTTCCAGGATATTATGATGTCGTGTTCTTTTTTTTATTCTCTCGTGTGATCATTCTTGAGACATAGAATTTATAAAATCATGTTATCCTTAATACTCACAAGTTATGCTTCCTTGTCATGTTTATTCCTTTACATGGTTTTTAAGCTAACCCATTTTTTCTATATATTCCCCAGGCTATCTCATGTAGTTTTAGGAACACTAAATTATTTTTGATCTCACTATGGAAAATAAAATGAAGAATTATTTTTTTAGTCTTGCTTTGATGTATTATAAACTGATTATTTCAAATAACACTAAGAATCATGATATTTTTGTTATAATTAATAAATGTTTAACTAAAAAATCTTATAATAATATGTGTAATAAGTATGAGTTTTTATATTTGGTATTGGAGAAGGGAATTTCTATTCTTTGAGATTATGACTAAAATTTTTTTGTTTTAACCCCTAGGATATGTACATGTATAAGTATAAGTATATCAAAATATCCACTAATTATAATGAAATATAGAGTGAGTGGGTTTGAAGAAAATGAATCTCTATCTGGATACCAATATTGTAGAGACCCATAGCTTGACATATATGGAAATTACATTACTTTTGCGGAATAATTAATACATAGCAAAAACAGACACACAAGGATCGTAATAGTTTAGTGTCTTTGGAATCTTTGAATGTAATCTTCTAAACATGGTGAAAGATCTTCAACATCTCCCATAAGATCTTCCCCTTTTTGTTTTCATACCTAAAACCTTTCTTTAAATCCTAAGGAAAAAAAATCATATAAAGGGTGAGCTCAAATGCTCAGTAAGGGTAAAAAAAGAAATATCAATCACATCAAATACATAAGAACATAACTTTTGGAAATCTTAACCTGCAAAAGAGATCATAATTTCATAACATGGGATAAATCATAGTAGTGAAATGTAATCCCAATAATCATAACTTAAAACATGAAACTTTGTGGCATACACACATAATCATAGAGAATCATTTCTTATTATTCAATACTCGTTGCCAATACTATCTTAGTGGACAAAGTCCATTTCTGAACCGAGTTCACTCCTCGTTTCAGTCCTGTTTCACTGAACTGGTTTAACCTGCCGTTCCAGCCATGTCTATCTCATGAGATATAAAATCTTTACCCAATGTATTGGAGGGAGATATAGGTCCCACCCATCTCATAATGATACCATTATTATGTGTGCCACAAAATCATAAATGATACATCATTGCATAACCCATGTAATAAAAATGGGATTCTTAAACAACATGACATCATAAAACAATTCATATAAGATAAAGGAATTCATAAAAATAATTCCATCATAACATAATCAAATAAATGTAATAATAGAGATAGAAACAGAACCCTATATTATCTTATATGGAAAATAATTTTGATAAAACACTTGAACTCCATTCTTGAGGAAAATATCCTTTCTACTTCAAAAACATTTTTCCTTTCTTAACATGTCATACAATTTTAAACTAAAAGAAGTTGATTAAAAATAAACTTAAAAACTTGTAAAAGAATCTTCTTTGAAATAATTTTTTAAAAATCCATTCATTCCGTATATGTTAAAAAAAATTCTTCTCGTACCTTTTTCAGAAAAGTCAAAAAGTAACTCGTATGAAAAACGAAAAAATATTCCTTTCAAATCTTTTACTAAAAACTCACCGAAGGGTAAAATTGGATTTAAACAATTGTAGGTGGATAGAAATAATATTACATATTGAGGAAACATGGATGTGGATGATAAAATACACCCCAGTAAATACCAAAGTATAAAAAATATCGGATAAAATGAGATTGTGATATTTTCCCTTACCTTAGGTCTGATTTGCTTCGTAAGTGTCTGAACCTCCTCTTCTTTGAAGAACCTCTTTGAGATCTCCTCTTAGGGAACTAAAATTGATCTTTGAAGAAGACCAGGACCTGTAATATGTTTCTAGGGAAGTGGAGAGAAGATATTGGTAGGGGTTGGCCGAGCTTGAAGGCTCAAAGTGGTGTGAGGAAGAGAGGTAGGATGTGCCCTTTTATAAGGGAGGAGAGGGGCACCTTTGGAATAACTAAAAATATTATTTTATTATAAAGTAAAATTAGGTTTTTAATAGCTAAAAATTGATATATTTCTAAGATAAGGTGGGTATGGTTGAAATCCTCTCATCCAATTGAATTTAGTCAAGTTTAGGTATCAAGTTTAACCTTATCATTTATATTTAACTTTAAGTTAGATAATTTAACTTTTACCGTGTCTTCTTGTTTTCTTACACTATAAGGTTAATAAACTTACTATATCAAGCCAAAAGAACCCCAAGTTGTTTATTATTAATATATATAACCTTATATAAGTCATTAGTCTGAAACATAGATTTTTAGGAATAAAATAACAATTAATAATATAATATTTGTTTTAAAAACTATTTTATGTCAATTTTGACACTATTTAGTAATTGATTTTTTAAAAAATCATAACAGAATTATTAGTTCAAACACAGTTAATTAAATCAATAATAACATGTCATATTCACCTATAAAATTAGTTTAATTCATAAAAAGTCTCAAATTACATTTATTTGGGTATTTATAACATCAATTATGTCAATAATTCATTAATAAGATAATTACTGCATCATCGTTGTGTCATAAATAAATTAACTTATTTAATGTCTAAAAATTAAAAATAAAATACAATTATGTAGGAAAGTTTTTTATCTTTCTAATTAATATTTATAGTCGAATTTATCTTATGTATAACCCCATATTGAAAATGATTTACTTATTAAACTATGATTTTAACTATTTTAACCCTTCTTTAAATAAATTAATAATAAATGTCCTAATCTAATCCAAGTGGGCCTAAATGGTCATATTTTATTCCTAAGGTTGTTTTTGGTCGAATTACACTTATCCAATAGAATTAGGACATGTGTTAGGGTAATAATAATATAATTTGTACCCTTAATTACCCTATTTACTTTTAACCGTGGTAAATAAAAGTAAAAAGTTACTATTCACAAAAAATTATTTTCATCTTATTGAACCACATTTTATTCCTTTATAGTAACCGTGTCTCTTGGATTTTTGAAATTCTACTCACAGAAGCGGTAAAATTAAGTTTTATGAAAAATTCAGTTTTTTTAACTACCACTTAGTGGTTTCACTATTCATCAAAAAAATGAAAGTTTCCAGAAAAATACAAAAAATTAGGCCTAAGATATATTTGATATTATGAATTCAAAAATGATGTTTATTTTAAAAAATTCAATACATATCAGTTACATTAACTAATTTAAAAATTAATTCTCGTCGTCAAAACAAATAGCATGTTTTTAAAAGATAATAACTATCAAAAGATTGACACTTGTTTATGTCTTGTTTAAATTTGAAATTACATCCAATGAAAAAAATTCTATTAAATTGTAAAAATATATTCTAAATATAATTTAAAACCACTCAAATTAATAATTTATCACTATTAATTATTTCGATTAAAAAAAAGTTTTTTTAAATTAAAATTTATTAATTTTCACTATTCATCAGAATATGAAAGTTATCCGAAAAGTACCAAAATTTCACCCTAAGCTAATTTCGATATTCCGAATCCAAAAATGAAGTCCATTTTGAAAAATAAAATTTACAAAATTTCAAAAATTGGTTATTACTATTCATAACGGCTAGTTTTAATAATATTTTAATAGTATATCATTTTTTAGTGAAACTCGGTATTGTGTACGACGCAAGCTATTGAGGAAGGTCGTGATTGCATGTAATTTAAGGCAAGTCAGGGATTCGTGTTGTGAAAGATCCTTTTGTTTTAGCATACAACACAAGACATTAATGAAATTAAAAAAAAAAATATTTTTTTCATAAAATCTCAGGGTGTGACATTCTACCCCCTTAAAATGAATTTCGCCCTAGAAATTCGTCGGTGTTATAAATGGTTTACTACTCGAAAGTTTCTTTAATAGAAACCCACATTGTAAAATGGAATACCAAAACTTGGCTTTAAAAATTAATGTATGAAACGTAACGGTTACCCAAATTAACTCATCACTGGGTTTCTAAGTAGGAGAACATAGGTGAAAATATGGATATGGAAGAAAAATCTAACCATCAAGTTCTGATGGAGAGTGGTAGAGAACATGACTATGAAAATCCAACAATCACAAAGCCATAAATTTTTGATGATCTAAGGTACCATCTAATTCATCGGATATAAGGGCACTAGGACAACATTTTTGGTTTTTAAGATCATTTCCCTAAAGTTGAAGAATTTGAATTTGAATAAATACTTACTTTATAATCTCACTGTTGTTCGTGCCTTGAAAAATTTCCACTTCATCTCTTAAAGAAATGATATTAAATTTTTATTCGTGAAGTGTTAGGAGATCATGTGATAGAATGACGGGTCATTCCATCTGTCTCAAACAAAAGGTTAGCAAAAGTTATTAAATATACATAAGTCGATATATAGTGAGATTAATCATATATGGTTCCTAAAATGGACTTATAGTCATATATCATACTGCTTAATATAATAAAACTAGTTTCTACTAAACAGGGACTTCCTGTAGTCCAATGGTAGGTGATAAAGGCCAGTCGCACTTCGGTTGTGGGTTCGATTCCCACAGCCTTGTCCGACACGATGGGATGTCGCTCGTCCTGCAGGTTGTCCTTTTTCTAAAACTACATTACTATAACATCCCATCAATAATATTGAAAAAAGTTCTATCCTTAAACAATACTAAATTATGTCGAACATAATTATTTCCAATCTTTAGGCTTATCCAAAATACTGATGTCCAATCTCATGTTACCAATGATTTCATATAACAAGCATGTTAATACCATCGTTGATCCCCATATATCATGAGATATGTCTTGTTGGTCACATTCCAAACATTCGAAGGACATAATCATGTATTCTCTTGAAAAATGAATACCCATTGAATCATAGTGAAAACATGAGTGCTGTAAAAAGTTAACTCTTTTCACATACCAAAACCTCAAACCATGATATAACTATTTCCTTATATCAGTCATGAGCTCATGAATACTGTCAAACATTTTATTTTCTCCTTATCCCTTCATTATGCGCATATCATATTTTTTCCAAAAATATCTCAATCACTTTCCATGGTTACCGGTACCATAAAATTATTGAAAACCACAATAGACCAATACATAAATATTCTAATATTCCACGATACTATATACAACATTATTTTGTAATCCCATTACATAAACACTTAATCACTCCACCACATCATTTTCATATTCAACATCACCAATATTGATCACATGTGACTTCCCTTTGTCCTTTGCCTTAAGTGGTTGCTCATATCGATCATCACTAACCCTTGGATTAGGGCATTTATTAGCATAATGCCCCATTTCCTTGCACTTGAAGCATTGAAGTGTTGGTGGGGTGTTCTCTGCAGTCTTTTCATTATTCACATCATTAGAAACCCTTTTTCCATTACTTCGACGCTCAGCTGCTCGATGACCTTTTCTTCCACACTTAATGAATTTTCTAGTCCCTTTAAGACAATCTCCACGATGCTTCTTTCCACACTTTGAGCATAAGGAAACATTCATCTTCTTTTCACCATTATTCTAAGATTTCTCCTTGAACTCCATCTTTCATTTCTTGCCAAAACTATGAGATGGATAAGTAACACCAACTTTCATTTCTACCTTGATAGCACAACGCATAATTTCTTCATAGCTACTAAAGTCTCTTATAGCTAATGCCCTTCGAAGATTTGGTTTTAAGCCACTGAAGAATCGATCAACTTTACTTTCAGGTTAGATGATAAGGCCAGATGCATACCTTGCAAGCCTTGTAAAATTAGCTTTGTATACACCAATAGATTCATCATCCTTTTTCTTTAGTTCAAGAAACTCCTTCTCCATCTTTTTTCGAAGAATACGAGGGAAGTACTTATTGAAAAATAAGTTCATGAACTCGTCCCATTCCATGGACTCAATTTCATCTCTTGGCCTCATATTCTTGATAAGATTCCACCATTGATCAGATTCTCCTTCCAAACGATATACTGTTAAGATGACTTTATCATGTTCTGAACATTGAAGAACAGAAAATATCTTTTCAGTGGTACTGATCCATTTTTCAGCAACAAGTGGATCAGAAGGCCAACTGAAAGAAGGTGGACGTTGCCTCATGAAGGACTCAATAGAATATTGTTCCCTTATCTTCTCATTTGGAAGTCCAGAATGATTCATAGCTTGTGTACATATAGAAATAATATTTTTCACTCCATCTCCCATAACATTTGTTTTTTCATGAGGAAAATCATTGCATTTTCCATTTCATTGATCAAAATGGTTCCTTCGGGTTCTAGCCATCGTCTAAAACCCGAAAAGAATAGTGTGAGTGGAAAAAATCATGATAGGGAAAAAACATAATAAAGGGGGAGTACCTTCAATATCTAACATCTTAGGTTTAATTCTAAGATCATTACCGTAATTATAAGACTATAACTTATACTTATACTTAACCTTAGGGACATCCCTAGACATACCTTATAAATATCTCTAGGGATCTCACTAAATTTCTCGCATCCTAGTTTCTAAAGGTTGACTAAACCTTTCCACTGATACCAACTGTAGAGACCCGTAGCTTGACGTACATGTACATTACATTACTTTTGTGGAATACTTAATACATTGCAAAAACAGACACACAAGGACCGTAATAGTTTAGTGTCTTTGGAAACTTGGAATGTAGTCTTCTAATCATGCTGAAAGATCTTCAACATCTCCCATAAGATCTTCCCCTTTTTGTTTTCTTTCCTAAAACCTTTCTTTAAATCCTGCGGAAAATAAAACATATAAAGGGTGAGAAAAAATGCTTAGTAAGGGTAAACAAAATAAATATCAATCACATCATGTACATAAGAACATAACTTTTGGAAATCTTAACCTGCAAAAGAGATCATAATTTCATATCATGGGATAAATCATAGTAGTGAAATGTAATACCAATAATCATAACTTAAGATATGAAACTTTTTGGAATACACACATAATCATAGAGAATCATTTCTTATTAGTCAAGACTCATTTCTAAGACTATATTACTGGACAAAGTCTATTTCTGAACTGAGTTCACTCCTCGTTTCAGTCCTGCTTCACTGAACCGGTTTAACCTTCCGTTCTAGCCATGTCTATTTCATGAGATATAAAATCTATACCCAATGCATTGGAGGGAGATATAGGTCCCACCCATCTCATAATGATACCATTCTTATGTGTTCCACAAAATCATAAATCATACATCATTGCATAACCCATGTAATAAAAATGGGATAATTAAACAACATGACATCATAAAACAATTCATATAAGATAAAGGAATTCATAAAAATAATTCCATCACAACATAATAAAATCAATGTAATAATAGGTATAGAAACAGAACCCTATATTGTCTTAGATGGAAAATAATTTTGATAATACACTTGAACTCCATTCTTGAGGAAAATATCCTTTCTACTTCAAAAACATTTTTCCTTTCTTAACATGTCATACAATTTTAACCTAAAAGAAGTTGATTAAAAATAAACTTGAAAACTTGTAAAGGAAGCTTCTTGGAAATAATGTTTTAAAAATCCATTCATTCCGTATAAGTTAAAAAAACATTCTTCTCATACTTTTTTCGGAAAAGTCAAAAAGTACCTCGTACGAAAAACGACAAAAGATTCCTTTCATATCTTTTACTAAAAACTCACCGAGGGGTAAAATTGGATTTAAACAATTGTAGGTGAATGGAAATAATATTACATATTAAGGAAACATGTATGTGGATGATAAAATACACCCCATTAAATACCAAAGTATAAACAATCTTGGATAAAATGAGATTGTGATATTTTCCCTTACCTTAGGTCCGATTTGCTTCGTAAGTGTCAGAACCTCCTCTTCTTTGAAGCGCCTCTTTGAGATCTCCTCTTAGGGCACTAAAATTGGTCATTGAAGAATACCAGGACCTCTAGGATGTTTCTAGGGAAGTGGAGAGGATATATTGGCAGGGTTTGGCCGAGCTTGAAGGCTCAATGTGGTGTGATGAAGAGAGGGAGGAGGTGCCCTTTTATAAGGGAGGAGAGGGGCACCTTTGGAATAACTAAAAATATTATTTTATTATAAAGTCAAATTCGGTTTTTAATAGCTCCAAATTGATATATTTAGAAGATAAGGTGGGTATGGATCGAAATCCTCTCATCCAATAGAATTTATACAAGTTTAGGTATCAATTTTAACCTTATCATTTAGATTTAACTTTAAGTTAGATAATTTAACTTTTACCCTGTCTTCTTGTTTTCTTACACTATAAGGTTAATAAACTTACTACATCAAGACAAAAGAACCCCAAGTTGTTTATTATTAATATATATAACCTTATCTAAGTAATTTGGCCGAACCTTATATTTTTAGGAATAAAATAATAATTAATAATATAATATTTGTTTTAACAAATATTTTATGTCAATTTTGACACTATTTAGTAATTGATTTTTGTGAAAATCATAAAAGAATATTTAGTTAGAAAAATGTTAATTACATCCATACTAACATGTCATATTAACCTATAAAATTATTATAATTCATAAAAAGTCTCAAATTACATTTATTTAGGTATATATAACATCAATTATATCAATATTTCATTAATAAGATAATTATTGTATCATCGTTGTGTCATAAATAAATTAAATTATTTAATGTCTAAAAATTACAAATAAAATACAATTATGTATGAAATTTTTTTATCTTTCTAATGAATATTTATAGTCGAATTTATCTAATGTATATCTCTATATTAAAAATGATTTACTTATTAAACTTTGATTTTAACTATTTTAACCCTTCTTTAAATAAATTAATAATAAATCTCATAATCTAATCCAAGTGGGCCTAAATGGTCATATGTTATTCCTAAGGTTGTTTTTGGTCGAATTACACTTATCCAATAGAATTAGGACATGTGTTAGGGTAATAATAATATCATTTTTACCCTTAATTATCCTATTTACTTTTAATCGTGGTAAATAAAAATAAAAAATTACTATTCACCAAAAATTATTTTCATCTCATTGAACCACATTTTAGTCCATGACATTAACCGTGTGTCTCGGATTTTTGAAATTCTACTCACAGAAGTGGTAAAATTATGTTTTATGAAAAATTCAGTTTTTTTAACTACCACTTAGTGGTTTCACTATTCATCAAAAAATGAAAGTTTCCAGAAAAATTCCAAAAATTAGGCCTAAGCTATATTTGATATTATGAATACAAAAATGATGTTTATTTTACCAAAATTGAGACATATCAGTTACATTAACTAATTTAAAAATTAATACCCGTCGTCAAAACAAATAGCGTGTTTTTAAAAGATAATAACTATCAAAAGATTGACACTTGTTTATGTCTGGTTTAAATGTGAAATTACATCCAATGAACAACATTGTATTAAATTGTAAAAATATATTCTAAATATACTTTAAAACCACTCAAATTAATAATTTATCACTGTTGATTATTTCAATTAAAAAAGTTGTTTTTAATTAAAATTTAATAATTTTTACTATTCATTAGAATATGAAAGTTATTCAAAAAGTACCAAAATTTCACCCTAAGCTAATTTCGATATTACGAATCCAAAAATGAAGTCCATTTTGAAAAATAAAATTTACAAAATTTCAAAAAGTGATTATTGCTATTCATAACGGCTAGTTTTAATAATATTTTAATAGCATATCGTTGTTTAGTGAAACTCGGTATTGCGTACGACGCAAGCTATTGAGGAAGGTCGTGATTGCGTGTAATGTAAGGCAAGTCAGGGATGCGTGTCGTGCAAACTCTTTTTGGTGTAGCGTACAACACAAGACATTAATTAAATTAAAAAGAATATATATTTTTTATAAAATCTCGGGGTGTTACAAATATTGTTGGTGGATCTAGAACAACTATAAATATAGTTAAAGACCTATAAAAGGGTGCCTTGATCTAGACTATATCGTCTCCTAGTGAAAAAATATTGGCCTTTTTCACACATGTTTTGACACTCTTGGGTGATATGTTTTGAAAATAAAAAAACCAATTTCCAACCATTATAAAGGAATTTAAATAAAATTTGGATAGGGACCCTAATAGTAATTGTTACCATGTATATCCTAGATTGAAAAATAAATACTCATAATTCATGATATACATACCATTAATATCTTATAACTTTTAGGAAAATTAGTTTTCACATTGGTGTGTTAATTCATTGTCATCTTGTTTCTTTTATTATTTTTAGTTAATGGTGGGAAATAGGAGAAATAATTCTAACAACCAATGTGATTGGAATTGTAATAATATCCATTATGATATGGATAACTAACTACAAATTGTATTTGGAAATCATGTGATCATGCCAAATGAGCTATATTAAATTACCATTAATAATTGTTGTATTATTGAATTTCCAAATATATTAAATAAGTAAACTATGGTGTCTCATAGAATTTCAAGTGTTAAAGATAATTATGAAAAGAATATAAAATTTTATATAATTCAAAAATGTGGGAAGATGAGCCATATAAATTGACTTAAATGAATTTTAATATTCTTTATTTGTGGGAAAGGTCCGCACAAATAAATTAACTTCTAAAGAAAAATGAAGATTCTAATTAACAAGAAATAAAAAAAATAAAGTTCAGCCTATAGAAAAACTAACCATGAAATTATTTTTTGTTTGAACATGGTCATTATCAAATTCAATTCCCTAATCCAAGGATTAATTCCTATGGGACTATTTTATGGAATTCATGGAAGTGGAATGGTTAAATTGTTCATGTAGAATTCTATAATCATGTTTTTATTATTTTTTACTAATATAATTGTAACGCCCCGACCCTAGTTACCCAAATTCGGTGCATTATTAAATAATATTGGAATGATGACTGAAGATCAAGTCTCGAAAGACCTATTAGTTTAGTAGCCTTGGAAGTACTAAATAAATTCATAAGGTTTACATTACAACATAAAATGTAAATATACAACAACATTGTTTCCATATACAACATTGAGATTCCATAGACTATCCCTACATGTCAGTCATAATATTTTTCTTCGCATCCTGGAAAAAATAAAACATAGAAAGGGGTGAGCTCAAACGCTCAGTAAGGGTAAGAAATATAGTGTAAGAAAATATAAATATTAAGCATAGTGAATAAGTGAAACATCATGCCTTTACTAATAATAAACATGAATACTTTTATGGAAGGAATATAAGATGAGTAAATAATTCCATAATAAAACCTGATCATGGGTATTCTACTAGTCAAATGGTCACATGGACAATCAATATTATTTTCATAATGAGGGACTGTATAATGTCGGACATTCTTAAACATTTTTTCAAGGCCTTGGCCAAGACATCTAAAAATTATTAAGGCCTCGGCCAAAACCATATATCAAATTGGGAAAGGCCTTGGACAATTCCAAGTCTAGTTGTCTCATGATACCTAATCATGCATCGAGGAGATATAGAAGGCTCCACCCGTCACTTACTAAGTCCAATACATTTATCATATGAAATGTTTGATATATAAAATAATCATTCGTATTAAAACTAGAATATGAAATTTTGATACATTAACCATAAACCGTGAATCGTATAAAAATACCACAACCATAGTCAAACATATAACAAAACCTTCAATAAAATATGGAAGTTTTGTATCATAATAAATCAACATCATATAAACATAAAATTTATAAAAGGATGTTGACATAGAAGAAATCAAAACCTTTTTATAGAAATATCTCTTTCTATTTTGAAATCATTTAAAATTCACATAATTATAAATAAAACTATTTATTTTGAAAATATTATTATAATATTGTAAGGTAATCATTGACAATTTTATAATGGTGGAAAATAGCTTCACCCGTCGTATAAGTTAAAAAAGACATTTTTACCTTAATCGTGTGGAAAATGTTATAAAGTACCTTGTTTGGAAAATGGCGGAAAGATTCCTTTCAAAATCATATAAGGTCAAATAAGGGTATAAATGAATTTAACCCACACTCTAGTAAATAGTAAATATAATTTGAAATACATTTTTAAGAAACATGGATGTGGTTGATAAAGAGGTCCCAGTATATACTTAAGTAAAAACAACCTCAAATAATAAAGAGATTGTGAAATTAGCCCTTAACTTGTAATTTTTCTTGGTTGAGTGTACATTAACCTCTTTTATAATGGTGAAATAATTGTTATTAAATTATACAAGAATAATATACATTAATATGATATCATATATGATCTTTTAACATTATTTTGTTAATAATATCTTAGTATTATCGTTATTTCGAGTGTTAACGGATTCGTTTTCCATTATATTCATTGTTATGTGAGTCATGTTTGTTATGGATGGGGTGTATCTTATTCATATATATAATGATATAAAGTCTTTAAACATTATTTGTAATCATCAAATGAAAATTAGTTTTGAATGGATACGATGGGGAACGAATCTCATCAGGTTCGTGGAGACGGTAATCCATACGTACGCACGAGCGACAATATCTTTCAATTGATATTAAAATAATATATAATTTGATGTTATATCATATGTACAGATTAATTATTTTTTATATTTATTATTTACATAAATTACACATCATTATTATAACCATCCAAATAATAATGTATTGAATAACAATTGCACAATGACGTGGAGACGGTAAGCCATATGTATGCACGTATAGTGACATGTCATTCAAATGATGAATAGAATAATGAATACAGTTGTACCATATTTATAATAACATCACAGTATATATAATATACTGGAATTATAATTTTATAATAAAAACAACAAAGAAATAGGATGTGGAAGAATAAAGGAACTTGAAAGAAGTGATGAAATATTTACCTCTTCTTCGGGTTGTTCCTTTTGATTTTATCAAAAGGGAACTATAGGATGGCTTTATGACTAAATTAAGGCCTCTTTAATGAAGGGAGAATAATTAATAGGGTATTTGGGCAGGGTTTTGCTGAACCAAATGAGTTTTAAGGTGTTAATTAGAGAGACGGGTGGAGTTCCCTTTTATAAGAGGAGTGAGGGGCACCTTAGAAAAAACAAGAAATATTATTTTATAATAAAATAATTTTAGGTTTCTAATGGATAAAAAATTTATTATTTGAAGGATAAGGTGGATATGGGTTGCAAACCACTCATCAAAAAGGTTTTATACAGGTTTTGGTCACTATAATAACCTTATCTTTTAGATTTAACTCTTAGTTAAATAGATTGACATTTACTATGTCTCTTTGTATTTTTATATTATATGGTCAATAAACCTAATATATACTCTCATGAGAACCCCAAGTGGTTAAATAATGATACACCTATAATTATATAAGACTTTTGGCCAAACCATTTATTTTTAGGGATAGAATATCAATTAATAATTTAATATTTGTTTTAAAAACTCTTTTTTGTCAATTTTGACACTATTTGGTATTTTATTTTTCCTAAATTTATTACAGCATTATTAATTCGAAAAAAATTCATCTAACTAACCCTAATATGACATATTAACCTTTAAAATTTTTGTAATTCATAAAAAGTCTTAAATTAAATTTATTTGGATATTTATAATATCAATTATTTTAATATTTCATTAATTAGGTAATTACAGCATCATCATTGTGTCATAAATAAATTAAATTATTTAATGTCTAAAAAATATAAATAAAATACCATTATATAGGAATTATTTTTATATTTCTAATGAATATTCATAGTTGAATTTATCTTATGTGTAACCCTATATTAAATATTGTTTAGTTATTAAACATTGAATTTAACACATTTAACTCTTCTTTGAATTAAATAACTATAAATGTCCTAATCTAAT
Source organism: Viscum album (assembly GCA_963277665.1). Classification (NCBI taxonomy): domain Eukaryota; kingdom Viridiplantae; phylum Streptophyta; class Magnoliopsida; order Santalales; family Viscaceae; genus Viscum; species Viscum album. The sequence goes on from OY728151.1 coordinate 477,368,525, forward strand.
CCAGGTGGACCAAAGAGGTTCATATTATATTCCTAAAGTTGTTTTCGTTCGAATAATTATTATATAATAGAATTATGACATGTGTTAGGGTAATAATAATATCATTTTTACCCTTAATTGCCCTATTTACTTTTAACCGTGGTAAATAAAAGTTAAAAAGTTACTATTCACCAAAAATATTTTTATCTTATTGAACTACATTTTACTCCTTGATATTAACCATTACTCTCATATTTTCAAAATTCAAATCACAGAAGCCGTAAAATTATGTTTTATGTACATTTTCAAATACTCCAAGAAGGGGGGGTAAAGGACGGTAAAAAGATCAATAAAATTTTTATATATCTAAAATTTTTATAAACTGATTCCAATTAATGAAATTAAACTTATATACGTATTATGCGTCTATTATGACCTAAAATAAATTAAAATAAAATAAATATTTATTTAAATAAATAGTCGGTTTCATACAATAACTCAGTGTTTTCACTATTCATTAAAAATTGAAAGTTTTCATAAAAAAACCATAAATTCACCCTAAGATAATTTTGAGATTCCAAATTAAAAAAAGATTTCTATTTTACCAATTTAAAAACATAGAAGTTTCAATAATTAATTTAAAATTAATTCCTGTTGTAAAACCCAAAAAGCGCATTTTTAAGAAATAATAATTATCAAAAGATTGACACTTGTTTATGTCAAATTCCAATGTGAAATTACTAATATTGACCATAATTGGATTAAATGGTAAAAATATAATCTAATTATACTTACAAGCCATTAAAATTTATAATTCAACACTTTAAATTATATTGATTAAAAAAGTTGTTTTCAGTTAAAATATAGTATTTTTCACTATTCATCCAAATTTGAAAGTTATCAGAAAAACACCAAAAATTTATTAAAACTAAATTCTCATGTCCCTATTCTAATGAAGAAGTTTATTTTTTCAAATTCAATATATAAAATTTTCAAATATTGTATTTAAAATGGTACTCCACTGAAAGGAGTTAAAATATCATTTTTTGAAAAATACTTCTTCCATCTCAAAAAAATGAATTTGTTCTTACATTATCTCTATGAAACTCATAATATAGATTCTAAAATTATAAGTATTATATAATGTTCAAAATTCAGTTAATATTATTCATAACCGCTTTTGAGCAGCTAGTTTGGTAATTCGTGGTGCGCTTGTACTCAGTGTTGCATATAGTGCAATTTATTGAATTACTTTGAAGAAAAAGCATAATATGAAACCATGGGGTGTTACATTATTACCTCCTTCAATAAATTGGGTCCTCTCAATTTTAAATTGTTCTTTGAAAATAAAAGTTTGAAAATAGAAAATACCTTTGTGGAAAACCCCACATAAGAAATTGGGTTAATAAAATTTAGTCTTAATAAGTGGAAAAGGGGAATGAAAAAGTCACCACCAAATTATGATCTCAATTAAGAGATCATTGGTGGAAATTATAGACACATAATTGGAGGAAGAAATAAAATACTTATAGGGACTGATTGAGGTCATCAGTCATAAACAAATGTAGAATTGAGGGCCTCAAATTCATCAATATATGATCATTTAAAATATCATCGGTTCAAAAAAACATAAAGTATTAGGATAACACATTTTTAGTTTTAACATCCCTTACCAAATGTTTAAGAATTAATTTCTTCATAGAATAATAATAAAAATATATTCTTGAAGAGTAGAGTTCTATCCTTTAACTAATTTATACCGCAAACTCATCTTTCACTCTAAAAGATAATAGAACTTAAAAAGTTATTTTTTCTATTCTATTCGTATAGGGTTCCATAAAAATGAATTTATAATTCATTTAACCGACCTTTTAAAAACTACATTATTCAATCTAGGACATCATGTGGGCCAGTGGTAGGTGATACACCCTTGTCGACCTTCGGTTGTCAGTTTAAGTCTCGCGGCCATGACAGACGCGATGGGTTACCGCCCGACCTCCAGGATGTCCTTTTTATGGAAATCCAAAAATAATCTCATACTAGAATTATCCAAAGTACTGTTGTCCTAACTCACAGTCCAACATTTATAAGTAAGGTAAACATAATGAAGATCATTTATTCCACGTAAGGACATGTGAACACCTTCCTCATGTATTCTTTTAAAACACTGCAACATCGTAAATTTCCATAAAACCTTATTTATTACATTCATACTCCATTATTACTTATAGAATACTGGATATACTCCTTCTATCCAAAAAAATTGTAAACTGCAACAACGATGGATTATACATATCATTAATCATTTCCAAGTTATTCAATAATATCCAATATAATTTATCCAAATCAATCCCATATTATTACAAAAATCATTACCCAGGTATCAGAACCATATTATGGTTTATCTTTCCCTCAACCATATATTTTCAAAAAATTTAATTGGCTATAGAGTAACTTTTCTTGGTTCTACACAATCTCAAGTCCTTAATGAAATAGTACTGTAGTACAATCCTTATATACTCTATAATTCTTATAACATGTAGATCAGTAATACAATACTCAAATGACACAATAAATTAATGACAACGTACGAAATAAAATCACTCCTCTTAATCTTCGGTAGTTTCATAACATTATCACTATCCAATAGTATCATTTGGGGTATACTCTGATGATTTGGACATTGATTCGTGTAGTGTCCCAACTCCTTGCTGATGAAGCATTGTACATTTGAAACTTTTTTCTTACCCTTGAAATCACGTACATGGTGTCCTTTTTCTCCACACATATAACAAACTCTATTTCCCTTCATACATTTGACAAGGTGATTCTATACACAGTTATCACATATGGGAAAATCCTTATTTTCCCTCTTCCCTTTATCCATCTTTCTCTCTTCCATCCTTTTCTTATCTTGCTTCCCTTCAAATCCATAGGACACAGAGAATTCATTACTTATCTTATTAAAAAATGATACAATTTCTTCATATGTTGAGAATACATGGGAGAATATTTCACTTATAAATGTTGGCTCAATACTATGAAAGATATGATCTTTCTTACTCTTGGTGTCATATGTATTGTTGCAGTTCAGATTCCTTCTACTAGGCGCAATTTCTATACAATGGCATATAGTAGGACACTTTATGAATGGCAATGAATAATTCCAAACTTGTAAAATACCAAACGTAAATTGAACTGTTTATCGAAATAATCAATAATCATAAAGATATTTTCTTTGAGGAGGTATATACTCGTAAATCCATCATAATGATTTTTAAAGAAAATGATAATTATCATAAGCATATCCCCAGGGAGTATCGTAACTAAGAGTGTAGCAAGGCCCGTTGTCGTACACCAGTTCTCATTCGAGTCTTGCTCAAAGCGGTGTTTTCAGGTATTACCCCTAGGTACATCTATACCAGAGCCACCTCTACCTACTCGTATCCAGACAGGGATGTATTGCTTGGAAAACTCACAGAATCTCTACAATATTAAAATTCTAGGAAGTTCTTCTATACTAATCCTAAAAGTCTATCTTAGGGCTACGTCTTCTAATAAGAGTTTATCTAAATCTAGTTTTAATGTTTGTACTAAAATTTCTCTGATACTAACTGTAACGCCCCGACCCTAGTTTCCTATAGTTGGTGCATTATTAGATAACAGTAGCATGATCACAAAAGATCAATTCTCGAAATACCGATTAGTTTAGTAGACTTTGAAGTACTAGATACATTCATAAGGTTTACATTACATCAAAAAATGGAAAACTACAACAACATTGTTTCAATAGACAACACTGAGATCCCATAGACTATCCTAGCAGTTCATTCATAATATACTTCTTCGCATCCTGGGAAAAATAAAACATAGAAATGGGTGAGCTCAAATGCTTAGTAAGGGTAAGCAGTACAGTGGAATATAAGATAAATATTAAGCATGGAGAATAACTGAAACCTCAGGCCTTTACCAAAAATAAACATGAATACTTTTATGGAAGGAATATGAGCTGAGTAAAATAATGCCATAATAAAACATAATCATGGGTATTTTACTAGTCAAATGGCCACATGAACCATCAATATTATTTTCATAATGAGGGAATGTATAATGTTGTACATTCTGAAACATTTTGTCAAGGCCTCGACCAAGACGTCTAAAAATGATTAAGGGCTCGGCCAAAACAATATTTCAAATTGGGAAAGGACTTGGCCAATTCCAAATCTAATTATCTCATGAGTCTTATAGATGAAACTACGAGCTATAGCGGGCTTCACCCGTCACTTACTAAGTCCAATACATTCCTCATATGAAATTTTGAAATATAACATAAACATTCGTATTAAGAATAGCATATGAAATGTCAATAATCTAACCATAAACCATGAATGGTATAAAAATAGCACATCCATAGTCAAACATTTCAGAAAACCATCAACAAAATATCAATGTTTTGTATCATAATAAATCAACATCAAATAAACTTCAAATCCATCAAAGGATGATGACATAGACAAAATCAAAACCTTTTTCTGAGAAATATATCATTCTATTTTGAAATCATTTAAGAGTCACATAATTATAAAGAAAACATTTATTTTTAAAATATTCTTATAATCTTGTAAGGGAATCTTCTATGATGTTATAACAGTGGAAAATAGACGCACCCGCCATATAAGTTAATAAAACATTTTTACCTTAATTTTGAGGAAAAGGATATAAAGTACCTTGTTTGGAAAATGGCGTAAATATTCCTTTAAAAATAATATAATGTCATATAAGGGTATATATAACTTAAACCCATTTTTTAGTAAATAGTAAAAATGTTTTGAAATATATTTTTAAGAAATATGGATGTGGATGATAAAGTGGTCCCAGTAGATACTTACGTAAAAACAACCATGGATAATAAAGAGATTGTGAAATTAACCCTTACCTTGTAATTTTCTGTGGTCGAGTGTAGGGTAAACTCATGTATAATGGTGAAATAATTGTTATTAAATTATTCAAGAATCATATACATTAATATGATATCATATATGATCTTTTAACGTTACTTTTTTAATAATATCTTAGTATTATCATTGTTTCAGGTGTTAATGGATTTTTTTTCCTTTATATTATTTGTTATGTGAGTCATATTTGTTATGAATGGGATATACCCTATTCATATCCAGATTGATTTCAAGTCTTTAGAAATTTTTTATAATCATCAAATGAAAATTAGTCTTGAATGGATACGATGGGGAACGAATCTCATCGCGTTCATGGAGACCGTAATTCGTATGTACGCACAAGCAACAATATCATTATTTTTATATTTAAATAATATATAATTGGATGTTATATCATATTTAAAGATTCATTATCATGTTATATTTATTATTTACATCAATTACACATCATTATTATACCCATCCAAATAATAATGTATTGAATAATAATTATACGACGACGTGCATACGGTAAGTCGTACGTATGAACGTATGGTGACATGACATTTAAAGGATGGATAGATTAATGAATATGGATGTAACATATTTATAGTAACATAACAGTATATTGAAGATACTGGATATATTATTTTAGAATGGAAACAAAAAAGAAAGAGGAAGTGGAAGAATAAAAGAACTTGAAAGAGGCGATGAAATATTTACCTCTTCTTTGGGTTCTTCCTTTTGATTTGATCAAAAGGGCTCCTTAGGTTGGATTTCTTAGTAAGTTAAGGCCTCTAGGATTTAGGGAGGACATTTGAAAGCTTATTTTGGCAGGTTTTGGCCAAGAAAAATGGCTTTTAAGGTGTGAATTAGAGAGAAGGGGGAGTGCCCTTTTATAAGAGGAGTGAGGGCACTTTAGGAAAAGCGAGAAATATTATTTTATAATAAAATAATTATTGGTTTCTAATGGATCAAAAGAGAATTTTTTAAATTATATGGTGGGGATGGGCCGAAAACCACTCAACAAAGAGGTTTTAGAAAGGTTTTGGTCACTGTATTAACCTTATCTTTTAGATTTAACTCTTAGTTAAATAATTTGACATTTACCATCTCTCTTTGTATTTTTATATTCTATGGTTAATACACTTACTATATACTTCCAAGTGAACCCCAAGTGGTTCATTAATGATACACCTATCATTATATATTTATTTTTGACGATCTTTATATTTTGAGGAATGGAATATTAATTAATAATATAATATTATTTTGTTAAAAACTCTTTTATGTCAATTTTAAAACTATTTGGTATTTTGTTTTTTCTAAATTTATAACAGCAATTTTACTTCAAACAAAATTAATCTAACCAACCCTAACATGTCCTATTAACCTATAAAATTAATATAATTCATAAAAAGTCTCAAATTATATTTATTTGGATATTTATAATATCAATTATTTTAATATTTTAATAATTAGGTAATTACTGCATCATCATTGTGTCATACATTAATTAAATTATTTAATGTATAAAAATATAAATAAAATATGATTATGTAGGAAATATTTTTAGCTTTATAATTAATATTTATAGTCTAATTTATCATATGTGTAACCCTATATTAAAAATTGATTAGTTATTAAACATTGAATTTAACACTTTTAACTCTTCTTTGAATTAAATACTAATAAATGTCCTAATCTAATCCAAGTGGAACAAAAAGATTCATATTTTATTCTCAAGGTTTTTTTTGGTATAATTATATTTATCCAATAGTATTAGAACATGTGTTAGGGTAATAATAATATCATTTTTACCCTTAATTAGCCTATTTACTTTTAACCCTAGTAACTAAAAGTAAAAAGTTACTATTCAAAAAAAATATTTTTATCTTATTGAACCACATTTTACTTATTGATATTAAACATGTCTCTCGAATTATTTAAATTCAACTCACAAATGCGGTAAAATTATGTTTTATTTAAATTTGCAAATACTCCTAAGAGGTGGGTAAAAGACGATAAAAAGTTTAATAAAATTTATATATATATATATATATAATTATTATAAACAGATTCCAATGAATTACATTGAAATTATATAGGTATTATGTATCTATTTTGACCTAAACTAAATTTAAATAAAATAAATAATTATTTAAATAAAAAGTCGGTTTTAAACAATTACTAAGTGTTTTTCACTATTCATTAAAAATTGAAGGTTTTCAGAAAAATACCTAAACTTCACCCTATTATAATTTTGATATTCCAAATTCAAAAATGAATTCTATTTTACTAATTTCAAAACATAGATTTTTAATTAATTAATTTAAAATTAATTCCCGTTGTCAAAATCCAAAAGAGTATTTTTAAGAAATAGTAACTATCAAAATATTGACACTTGTTTATGTCCAATTTCAAAATGAAATTACGTACAATGACCATCATAGTATTAAATGGTAATAATATAATCCAATTATACTTCCAAACCATTAAAATGTATAATTAGATACTATAAATTATTTTGATTAAAAAAGTTGTTTTAAGCTAAAATATAGTATTTTTCACTATTCACCAAAATATGAAAGTTATCAAAAAAACACCAAAAATTTAATAAAACTAAATTATTATGTCCCGATTCTAAATAAGAAGTTTATTTAGTAAAATTGAATATATAAAAGTTTTAAATATTTGATTTAAAAATGGTTCCCCATTAAAAGGTGGTAAAATAGCATTTATTGAAAAATACTTCATTCATCTAAAAAAATGAATTTCTTCTTACATTATGTATAAGAAACTCATAATATAGATTATAAAATTATAAGGATTATATAAGGTTCAAAATTCAATTAATACTATTCATAACCGCTTTTGAACGGCTATTTTGATAAGTTGTGGTGCGCTTGGACTCAGTGTTGCGTGTAGTGCAATTTATTGAATTACTTTGATGAAATAATGTACTATGAAATATTGGGTTGTTACATTCATCCCTCCTTCAATAAATTGCATCCTATCAATTAGAAATTGTTCTTTGAAAATAAATGGTTGAAAATAGAAAATACCATTGTGGGAAAACCCACATCGGAAATTGGGTTAATAAAATTTAGTCTTAATAAGAGGAAAAGGGGAATGAAAAAGTCACAACCAAATTAGGATCTCAATTAGGAGAAAATTGGTGGAAATTAGAGACACATAATTGGAGTAAAAATGTAAATATTTATAGGGAGTGATTGAGTTCATCAGTCACAAATAATTCTATAATTGAGGGCCTCAAAGCCATCAATCTATGATGATTTAAAATTTCATCGGTTCAACAAAACATAAGGTATTTGGATAACATATTTTTAGTTTTAAGATCACTTAAGTAAAGTTTAAGAATTAATTTCATCATAGAATAAGAGAAGAAAAAAATATACTTGACATGTAGAGTTCCATCCTTTAACTAATTTCATCCACAAACTCATCTTTCACTCTAAAAGATAATAGAACCTAAAAATATATTTTATTTATCATATTTATATAGGGTTCTAAAAATGAATATATAATTAATCTATCATACCATTGAAAAAAACTACATTATTCAATCCAGGACATCTCATGGGCTAGTGGTAGGTGATACACCCTTGTCGCACTTTTGTTACGGGTTCAAGTCTCACGACCTTGCCGGATGCGATTGGTTGCCGCCCAACCTCCAGGTAGTCCTTTTTATGTAAATCCAACAATAATATCAAACTTGAATTATCCAAAGTACTTCTGTCCAAACACACAGTCCAAAATTTATAAGGAAGGTAAATACAATGAAGATCCTTTCTTCCATGTAATAACATGTGAACACCTTCATCATGTATTCTTTTGAAATACTGAAACATCCTAAATTACCATAAAACCTTATTGATTATGTTAATGCTCCCTTTTTCCTTATAGAATACTGGATATGATACTTCTATCCAAAAAAGTTGTAAACTCCAACAATGATGGAATATATAAATCATTAATCAGTTTCAAGGTATTCAAGAATATAAACTATAATTTATCATAATCAATCATGTATTATTCCAAAAATCACTACCTAGGTATCAAAACCATATTATGGTTTATCTTTCTCTCAACCATATATTTTCCAAAAAATTAACCTACTATTGAGTAAATTTTCTTAGTTCCACACAATATGAGGTCCTTAATGAAATAGTACTGCAGTACAATCCTTATATACTCTATAATTCATATAACATGTACATCATTAATACAATACTCAACTGACAAAATAATTTAATAACAACGTTAGAAATATAATCATTCATCGTCATCTTCGGTAGTTTCATAACTTTATTATTATCCAATAGTAGAATTTTGGGTATACTCTGATTATTTGGACATTGATTCACGTAGTTTCCCAACTCCTTGCAGATGAATCATTGTATATTTGAAACTTTTTTCTTACCCTTTCAATCACGTACTTGGTGTCCTTTTTTATCCACACTTATAACAAACTCAAATTCTCTTCAAGAATTTTCCAAGGTGATTATTTCCATAGTTATCACATATCATAAAACCCTTATTTTCCCTCTTCCCCTTATCCTTCTATCTCTCTTCCAACCTTTTCTTATCTTCCTTCCCTTCAAATTCGTAGGAATCAAATAATTCTTTACTTATATTATTAACACATGATAATATTTCTTCATATGTTGAGAATACATGGGAGACTATTTCCCTTCTAAATGTTGGCTTAATACTGTGAAATATATGATCCTTCTTACTCTTTGGGTCATACATATTTCTGGAGTTCACATTCCTTCTATTGGGAGACATTTCATACAATGGCATATACTAGATCAGTTTATGAATTTCAATGAATAATTCCAAACTTGTAAAATACCTAATGTAAATTGAACTGTTTATGGAAATAATCCATAATCATAAAAATATTTTATTTGAGTAGATATATACTCGTAAATCCTTCATAATTATTTGTAAATAAAATGAGAATTATCCTAAACATATCCCCCTGGAGTGTTGTAACCAAGAGTGCAGCAAGGCCCATTGTCGTGCACCAGTTCGCATTCGAGTCCAGCTTAAAGCGGTGTTTTCGGGATTACCCCTAGGTACATATATGTGAGAGCTGCCTCTACCAGCTTTTATCAAGATAGGGATGTATTACATGAAAAACTCATAAAATCTATGAAATAATAAAATTCTAGGAAGTTCTTCTATACTAATCCTCAAAGTATATCTTAGGTATATGTGCCCTAATCAGATTATATCTAAATCTAGTTTCCAAGGATTGTTCTAAACTTCCTCTGATACAAACTGTAATGACCCGAGACTAGTTACCCAGAGTCGGTGCATTATTACATAAAATTGGCATGATCACAAATGATTAAGTCACGAATGAACAATTAGTTTAGTAGCCTTGGAAGTACTATATATATTCATAAGGTTTACATTACGTCATAAAATGGAAAACTACAACATCATTGTTTCCATAGACAACACTGAGATCCCATATATTATCACTACAGGTCAGTCATAATATACTTCTTTGCATCCTGGGAAAAATAGAACATAGAAAGGGGTGATCTCAAATGCTAAGTAAGTGTAAGAAATATAGCAGAAGATTACATAAATATTAATCATGGTGAATAATTGAATCCTCATGACGTTAGCAATAATAAACATGAATAATTTTGTAGAAGGAATATGAGATGAGTAAATAATGTCACAATAAAACATAATTATGGGTATTCTTCTAATCTAATGACCACATGATCCATTAATATTATTTTCATAATAAGGGAATGTATAATTCCGTAAATTCTTAATCATTTTGTCAAAGCCTCAACCAAGACGTCTAAAAATAATTAAGGCCTCGGTCAAAACCATATATCAAATTGGGAAAGGCCTCGAACAATTCAACGTCTAGTTGTCTCATGAGACTTACAGATGCATCAAGGAGCTATAGTGGGCTCCACTCATCACTTACTAAGTCTAATACATTCCTCATATTAAATGGTTGAAATATAAAGCAAACATTAGTATTAAAATTAGCATTTGAAATGTGAATACTTTAACAATAAACAATGAATTGTATAAAAATATAACATCCATAGTCAATCATATCACAAAACCTTCAATACAATATGGAAGTTTTGTATCATAATAAATCAACATCAAATAAACTTAAAATCCATCAAATAATGTTGACATAGACGAAATCAAAACCTTTTTTAGAAAAATATCTCTTTCTATTTTGAAATACATTAAGACTCACATAATTATAAAGAAAACATTTATTTTAAAAATATTCTTATAATCTTGTAAGGGAAGCTTTGACGATGTTATAACTTCATAAAATAGCTGCATCTTCCGTATAAGTTAAAAAAGACATTTTTACCTTAATTTTGTGGAAAAGGTTATAAAGTACCTTGTTTGGAAAACTGTGGAAAGATTCTTTTCAAAATCATATAAGGTAAAATAAGGGTATAAAATACTTTAATACATTGTCTAGTAAATATAAAAAATGTTTTGAAATAAATTTTTAGGAAACATGGATGTGGATGATAAACACCTCCCAGTAGATACCTATGTAAAAAGAACCTCAGATAATAAAGGGATTGTGAAATTAACCCTTACCTTGTACTTTTCCTTGGTCGAGGGTAGGTTAATCTCCTATATAATGGTGAAATAAATGTTATTTAATTATATAAGAATCATATACATTAATAGGATATCATATATGATCTTTTAACATTACTTTGTTAATAATATCTTAGTATTATCGTTGTTTTGGGTGTTAACGGATTCATTTTACTTTATATTCTTTGTTATGTGAGTCATATTTTTTATGGATGTGATGTATCTTATTAATATCCAGAATTATATCAAGTATTTAAAAATTATTTTTAATCATGAAATGAAAATTAGTCTTGAATGGATATGATGGGGAACGAATCTCATCGCGTCCGTGGAGACTGTAATCTGTACGTACGCACGAGCGACAATATCATTCTTTTGATATTAAAATAATATATAATTGGATGTTATATGATATTTAGAGAATAATTATCATGTTATATTTATTATTTACATGAATTACACATCATAATTATAACCATCCAAAAAATATTGTATTGTATAACAATTACACCACGACGTGGAGATGGTAAGCCGTACGTATGCACGTATAGTGACATGTCATTAAAAGGATGGATAGAATAATTAATATGGTTGTTACATATTTATAATAAAATAAAAGTATATATAAGATACTATAGTTATTATTTTAGAATGTAAATAGCAAAGAAAGAGGAAGTGGAAGAAGAAATGAACTTGAAAGAGATGATGAAATATTTACCGCTTCTTCGGGTTCTTCCTTTTTATTTGATCAAAAGGGCTCCTTAGGTAGGATTTTGGACTAAAGGAAGGACTCTAGGATAGAGGTAGGATAGTTGAGAGGGTTTTTGGGTAGGGGTTTCCTGAGCCAAATGTCTCTGAAGGTGTGAATTATAGAGAAAGGGGGAGTACCCTTTTATAAGAGGAGTGAGGGGCACATTAGGAAAAGCTTAAAATATTATTTTATAATAAAATAATTTTCTTTTTATAATGGCTCCAAAGTGTATTATTTAAAGACTAAGGTGGGGATGAGTCAAAATACACTCTACCAGTTGGTTTTAGAAATGTTTTGGTCGCTATATTAACCTTATCTTTGAGATTTAACTCTTAGTTAAATAGTTTGACATTTACCATGTCTCTATGTATTTTTATATTATATGGTTAATAAACATACTATATACTTAAAAGATAACCCCAATTGGTTCATTAACAATAAAACTATCATTATATAAGTTTTTTGGCCTAACCGTATTTTTTTAGGAATATAATATCAATTAATAATATAATATTTTTTTTAAAAACTCTTTTATGTCAATTTTGACATTATTTAGTATTTTGTTTTTTTCTAAATTCATAACAGCATTATTACTTCGAAAAAAATTCATCTAACCAACCCTAATATGTAATAATAACCTATATAATTCTTTTAATTCATAAAAAGTCTCAAATTACATTTATTTGGATATTTATAATATCACTTATTTTAATATTTAATTAATTAGGTAATTAATGCATCATCATTGTGACATAAATAAATTAAATTATTTAATGTCTAAAAAATATAAATCAAATAAAATTATGTATGAAATATTCTTATATTTCTAATGAATATTTATAGTCGAGTGTATCTTATGTGTAACCCTATATTAAAAAAAATTTAGTTATTAAACGTGGAATTTAACACTTTTAACTCTTCTTTGAATTAAATAATAATAAATGTTCTAATCGAATCCAAGTGGTCCAAAAAGGTTAATATTTTATTCCTAATGTTTTTTTTGTTGAATTATACTTATCCAATAGAATTACGAAATGTATTAGGGTAATAATAATATCATTTTACCCTTAATTACCCTATTTATATTTAACCGTGGTAAATAAAAGTAAAAAGTTACTATTCACCAAAAATTATTTTTATCATATTGAACTACATTTTACTCCTTGATATTAATAGTGTCCCTCATATTTTCAAAATTAAACTCATAGAAGTGGTAAAATTAAGTTTTATTTAAATTTGCAAATACTCTTAGGAAGTGGGTAAAAGACGGAAAAAAGTGACATAAAATTTTTATATATCTAAAATTATTATAAACTGATTCCAATGATTTAAATTGAACTTATATAGGTATTATTTATCTATTTTGACCTAAAATAAATTGAAATGAAATAAATAATTATTTAAATAAAAAGTCGTTTTTAAAAAATAAGTAAGTGTTTTTCACTATTCATTAAAAATTAAATGTTTTCAGAAAAACAAATTCACCGTAAGATAATTTTGATATTCCAAATTCAAAAATGAATTCTATTTTACCAATTTCAAAATATAGAAGTTGCATTAATTAATTTAAAATAAATTCACGTTGTCAAAACCCAATAGCGTATTTTTATGAAATAATAACTATCAAAAGATTAACAGTTGTTTATGTCCAATTTCAAAGTGAAATTACTTACAATAACCATCATTGGATTAAATGGTAAAAATATAATCTAATTATACTTCAAAACCATGAAAATTTATAATTCAACAGTATAAATTATTTTGATTAAAAAAGTTGTTTTAAGTTAAAATATAGTATATTTCACTATTCATCCAAATATAAATGTTATCATAAAAACACCAAAAATTTATTGAAACTAAATTCTTATGTCACAATTCTAAAGAAGAAGTTTATTTTTTCAAATTTAATATATAAATGTTTCAAATATTGGTTTTAAAAAAGGATCTCCATTAAAAGGTGGTAAAATTTCATTTTTGGAAAAATACTTCTTTCATCTGAAAAAACGAATTTGTTCTTACATTATGTCTAAGAAACTAATAATATAGATTCAAAAATTCTAAGTATTATATAAAGTTCTAAATTCAGTTAATATTATTCATAACTTCTTTTGAACAGTTAGTTTGGTAAGTCATGGTGCGCTTGAACTCAGTGTTGCATGTAGTGAAAGTAATTGAATTATATTGAAGAAATAACTTACTATGAAATCTTGGGGTGTTACAATAATTATGGTAATAAAAATAATGAAACTTATTATTATTTACCTTTATAATTTATTCATTATGGATTTCAATGAAGAGGATAAATGGTATTATTAACCAGAAATATAATTTAATGGTAAGGTGATATTATAAGGAAAATCACATGAATTATTAAAATATAATATTAGATACATACTTGATGATGAGGTACTTATTGTATATTTTGATTATTTAATCTTGTGGGGAAAATCTGTAGTTTGAAATTTAGTGGTTAAAAACTGATTTGTTGATTAATTTTATTTTTATTATCTTCATCGTATTTATTGAATTATTATAGAAATTATATAAATATAGTATTAGAAAAAGTACACACTGCATGTCTGGTGATAACCCATCGCAACCAGTAAGGTCGTGAGGCTTGAACCTGCAAACGAAGGGTGAAAAGGGTGTCGGGCCTACCAATTTTTAAAACCCAATATTCTAAAATAATAATATTGTATTTGGTATCATATATAATATGAAACATCGAGCTTAGGCACCCCCAAAAATATATTTCTTCGAATTTAATCTCTTCGATAGCTTGTATAACACTCTAGCCTTAGTCTAAAAGAATTAAATATAGAATACCACTACAACATAGCCTTGAAATTTTTGTTTGTGAACATTAATAGATATATTGTGAAAATTATTTTATTCTATGTATTAGAAAAAAATAATCATTTCAAAGGAAAAATCTGTTTTCTGAAAAACAATATTTTTTGTAAAAAATGGTTGATTCATGCTTTGCGCGCAAAATTTAAAAATAAATTTTACGACATTTATAAAATTTATTTTATAAGTTAAATTAATTATTGAATTAATCCTATCAATATTATCTTAGGGTAAATTTTTATACATTTTCAGAAATATTATATTTGTTAATAAAATTTAAAAAATGCTAAATTTTAATTGAAAACTGTCATTTTGGATTAAATAATTTATAAAGATGAATTATATTTTAAATTGTTTTTAAATTAAAATTATTTAAATTTTAAATCTATTAAAGAATTTAGTTCATTGGAATCATTTTAATATTGAATTTTGATATATAATTATTATAAAAATTTGAATATTATCTCTCAGAATACACGCTTTCTCGTCGCGTTTGTGGGATTAATTTTAAGGTAAAATTTACCAATTCTATTAATGGAATTTGGAAAAATTTATTCTATATTGTTAATAAGAATAATATATTTTTTATAATTATTTTATCTAATTTTTTACCATAATTAATAGTAAGTACTGTAAATATTATTTACCACAGTTAAGGTAAAATTGGTTTACTATGGGGTTAAAATAAAATGATAAGGGTTAAAAATGATCCATAACCTATATACATACTATTATATTGACATATTTTGACCCTATCCTGAATAATTTTATATTATATTCTATTTTTTACCCTCTAAACATGTTAAAAATGAGGGTACCACATTTTCCTATCAAGAATTCCATGTTTTCCACCGACATCACTTATAAAAGGTCATCCCATGTCCTTAAATCTTATCCCACTCACACCCTTTTAGTTTGGCTAATTCCATCCCAAATAAATTCCAAGATACCATAAAATAATCCTAAAATCCTTTTTTTTGGAATAAATCTTAAATAAGACGGAATTTGGTGAAAACATAAGGATATTACCCGAACAAGAGGCAGTGTTATTAAACTTGTGTTTTATTATATTTCTTCCTCCAAATTCTTAAATTATTAATAAAAACTAATAATATATTATTCATATTATCTTCACTTTACTTATATTTTATATGTTAATATACTGTTCTAAAAACACACCACATCCATCAAATGGGTTACAAAATCATTATTCTTGCGTACGGCGGACTACCACCTCTCAAACCGATGTTTTTAATTTTTTCTTTATTGCCACTCAAGGTTGGGAATGAAGATGGATATAAATCACATATATTATATTTATAACAAAATTATATCTCTAGAGTCATAATATTATATAAATATTTTTAATTTCCTTTCCATATGATATACGATAACATCACTCATTTATACGATACACTACCTCCCCACGAAGCGATACAATTCATTTTTCAATAACAATCTACATAGATGGTAATAAGGACATGTTTTTTGATTATATATGATATAATTAATATAATTATGATATCAATACCATATCTATAATTCTAAAAAGATAATATATCATTTTCTTTCTTAAAATTTTACTCGCTTAAAGATGATAACATCGTTCATGTATGTGCGAACTACAACCTTCACGAAGCAATGTGATTATATTTTCATAACCAAACCACATGGATGATATATATAAGTATATTTAAAGAAAAAAAAGTATTAATGATATTATGATCATTATGTAATAAAAAATATTACTTTCATCTTTATGATAATGATCATTGACAAATTGAAACGTTACTCGTGCATACATATGACCTACCATATCTGATATGTATCTCAGGTTCAATGAGATATTCAATACAATGTATTCACTTGGTAAAGTTGTTCCAGCAAAGGAACAAATTATGAGAATCTTGAGATGCCTACCAGTCCGATGGAGGGGAACTTCTGTTTCAATCAGAGAATCTTGTGATATTGGTAAACTGTCGGTCAAGGAACTTATTGGTAAGTTAATGATGTATGAGGAATAACTTAAGGTAAACAAAGAAGAAGATGAACCAAAAAGGAAGTCAGTGGCTTTCAAGACTACTACTTAAATGAATAAAGATAAGGAGAAGCTTCATGTAAGTGATAGCTCAAGCTGTGATGAAAGTGAAAGTGCATCTGACAGTGATGCAGAAATGTCTCACATAGCCAGAAGATTTAACAAGTTTTATTGGAAGAATTTTTTTTTCAGAAAATCAAATTACAAATGAAAGCATGATAATAATGGACACTGGAAAAAGGATTGGAATAAATATGACAAATCTCATGTAGTTGTCTACTATGAATGAAAAAGAAAAGTACATATAAAAGTCGACTGTCCAAAGCTGAAATACAAGAAGAAATATGAGTATAAGGATAATAATTATAAGAAATCCATGAAGCCTACATGGAGTGCTTCTGAGGATAGCTCCAGTGAATCTGAAGCTTCTGAGACTGAAAACATAAATAAGGAAAACATGTGTTTTATGAAAAACACTTTTGAGGTAACATCTGAAACTCCTGCATTAAATTATTATTATTCTGGAGATGATTCTGATTATGAAAATATGTCAAAATATGAACTGTTTGAATACTGTGATATGTTGGAGGAAACTTGTAATGAGCTGAAAGACAAATACAAAGGTTTAAAGAAACAGTATTCTTTAACTATTAAACATAAATATGATCTTTACATAGAAATGGAAAAGAATGCTCGGTTTCTTAAAGAAAACACTGAACTGAAATTGTCAAATGAGAAACTTAGAAAAGACTTATAGAAATTCAAAAATAGAAAAGATACTCTTAATCAACTGCTAGGTAAGCAGATTGCACCTAGATATACTACTGGTATAGGATACCAACCTGGACAAAGACAGATTACCAAGAATAGATTTATTCCTAAATCTGGTCAGAATACTGCAAGTTCTAGTTCTGGACATTTGTATGCTTCAACTAGTTATTCACTTAGTTATAAATCTAATAGAGTTTATCTTTAAAAATATTTTTATTCTGTGAATTATATGAGACCCATAAGACAAATGTGGGTACCGAAGTCTTTGATTTCTAACCTGTCTGGACCCAAGAAGATTTGGGTACCAAAATCATTTTCTATTTAAATCCGTTTTGTAGGAAACCTGCTTGAAGAGTTCCCACAAGAAGACATGGTATCTGGACAGTGGATGTTCAAGACATATGTCTGGGGATTACTCGTGTTTCAAAAGTGTAATAAAGGTTGATGGAGGACATGTCACCTTTGGTGATAATTCTAAAGGAAAGATCATTGGCCTAGGCCAAATTGGTTACACTGACTCAGTATTAATTTCTAAAGTTTTATTTGTTGATGGACTGAAATATAATCTGTTAAGTATTTCTCAATTATGTGATGATGGTTTTAATGTCAAATTTAAAAATGATTCTTGTAATGTTTTTAATTCTATAAACGTTTTAGTTTTTTTCTTCTCTAAGAAATGAAAATGTTAATGTTGTTGATTTAAATTCTTTAGCTAAGAAAAATGTTACATGTCTAACTGCTATTCATAAAGAGTCCTAGTTATGGAATAGAAGATTAGGACACTGTAGTTTACACTCACTTAGAAAACTTACTAGGAAGAATTTAGTTAGAGATCTACCTAAACTTGAGTTTCCAAATGACAAAGTTTGTAATCCCTGTCAAAAGGGAAAAGCAACATTAGGTTTCTTTTAAATCAAAGAACGAATTTTCAACTTCTCAACCTCTTGAGTTGGTTCACATGGATTTGTTTAGACCATCTAGATTTTATATCTTAAATGGGAAGCACTATTTCTATGTCCTAGTAGATGACTTTTCTAGATATACTTGGGTATACTTCTTAGCTCATAAAAGTGAAGCTTGTTCTTACTTTGTCAAATACTCCAAATCTGTAGAAAATATTAGTGGACATAAGATTAAAACCCTAAGAAGTGATCATGGCCGTGAGTTTGAGAATCATGAGTTTGATTCCTATTGCTCACACAATGGCTATAGTCATAACTTTTCTGCTCCTAGGACACCTCAGCAGAATGGTGTAGTAGAAAGAAGAAATAGAACACTGCAAGAAATTGCTAGAACTATGCTTAATGAATATGACCTGCCTATTTACTTTTGGGATGAAGCTGTCAATACAGCTTGTTATATCATCAATAGAGTCTTGATCAGACCTGTTCTTAAGAAGACCCCTTATGAGTTCTGGAATAATAGAAAACTTAAAGTTAATTACTTTAGAGTTTTTGGATGTAAAGTTTTTATTCTTAATACAATGGATAATCTTGATAAGTTTGCTTCTAAAAGTGATGAAGGAATTTTTCTTGGTTATTCTTTAACTATAAAAGCCTATAGAGTCTTTAATAAGAGAACCAAATGTGTGGAAGAATCTGTTCACATCAAGTTTGATGAAACTGATCCACATGAGCCTAAAACCTCTCTTGAAATTCTTGAAGAAGATTTATCTATTCTGGACCTTAATGAAAAATCCAATAAACCTACTATAGAGACAACCAGTTATGGACTTATTCCAGAATCTGTTCCTAATGAACCCAAACCTAGAGAAGAACCTGAAATTTCTAGTCCTACCTTTACTAGATTAACCAGAATTCTAAAGAATCATCCTTTAGATGTTTTTTTAGGAAATATTGATAGAGGGACACAGACTACAGCTTCTATTAGAAATGAGTTTGAACATCAAGCCTTATTGTCACATCTTGAACCTAAAAACATTGATGATTCTATTAATGATGAATTTTGGGTAATTTCTATGCAAGAAGAACTCAATCAATTTGAAAGAAATAAAGTTTGGAACCTTGTTGAAAGACCTAAGGACACTTTCATAATAGGCACTAAATGGGTGTTTTGAAATAAAGTAGATGAATCTAGAAACATAGTTAGAAATAATGCTAGGCTAGTTGCACAAGGCTATATTCAAGAAGAAGGTATAGACTATGAGGAAAATTTTTCTCCAGTAGCCAGATTAGAAGCTATTATGATTTTACTTGCTTATGCTACACATCTAAATTTTAAACTATATCAAATTGATGTCAAGAGTGAATTCTTGAATGGGTATATTGCTGAGGATGTTTTTGTTGAACAACCACCTGGATTTTCGAACCCTCATTTTCCAAATCATATTTTCAAATTATCAAAAGCTTTATATGGTTTAAAGTAAGCTCCAAGAGCATGGTATGATAGATTAAGTACTTTTCTAATTTCTAAAGGTTTTACAAAATTAATAGCTGATCCAACACTGTTTATAAAACTAATTTCTAAAGATGTTTTAGCTGTAAAAACTTGTGTAGATGATATTATTTTTGGATCTTCAAAAACTACATTATGTACTAATTTTTCTAAAATGATGCAAAATGAATTTGAAATGAGTTTAATGGGTGAACATAAATTCTTTATTGGATTTCAAATCTTTCAAAATGATAATGGAATTATTTTAACTCAAAGTAAATATACTAGAGATCTTTTAAAATGTTTTGGATTGGATAGCACAAAAAGTAGTGACACTCCCATGAGTACCACCTGTATGATGGATCTTGATGAAAATGGTAAATCTGTTGATCAAACCACTTATAGAGGAATGATTGGAAGTCTACTCTACCTGACTGCTAGTCGTCCTGATATTATGTTTAGTGTGTGTATGTGTTCTTGTTTTCAAGAAAATCCTAAAGAGTCACATTTAAATGATGTAAAGAGAATTTTCAAATACCTCAAGCAAACTCCCAATTTAGGACTATTCTATCCCAAAGGACAATCATATGAATTAGTTAGTTATTCTGATGCTGATTTTTCTAGATGTAAGTTAGATTGAAAAAGCACATATGGAACGTGTCACCTTTTAGGCAATTCACTAGTATCATGGTGTAGTAAGAAACAAAATTCTGTTGCATTATCTACTGCAAAAGCGGAATACATAGCTGCTGGCAGTTGTTGTGCACAAATTTTGTGGATGAAACACACATTACTAGACTATGGATATCAATTTAGACATGTCCCAATAAATTGTGACAACACAAGTGCTATTAACATTTCTAATAATCTTGTTTCTCATTCTAGGACAAAACATATTGATGTAAGACATCACTTTTTGAGGGATCATTATCAAAAATGTGATATCACTTTTGAATTCATTGGTACTGAATATCAACTTGCTGATATATTTACTAAACCAATAAATTTTGAGAGATTAGACTACATCATACATGATCTTGGTATGATTAATCATAAGTGAATATCTTATTGATCATAATTTTTAATACTATACTGTATTTTACTTTACGGTTTCATAGTCACTATTTCTAAGTTACTGTTTTATGTTCACGGTCTAACCGTCATGACTTTATGCTCACGGTCTATCAACTTACTGTCTCTCTATGACTGCACAGAATGCTCACTGTCTCACCGTGATGACTATCAACTATCTCACCGTGATGCCTAGTTTTCATCACACTGTAACGCCTGCTCGCGGTCACACCGTGAATGTTTTTTTTCTTATTTTAACCTGTATCACGTAATTTTTTATTTCACCTCTATTTGATTTCCTGCGTTTTTGTTTTTATGATGTTTGACATTCCCAAATGATAAAACTTAAGGGTTTCATTAGATTCATTACCTGAACTCTCTCCTGAACCTTCTCTTCCCTCTCTCCCGAACCTTTAGTGGATGACAAGGATGAAGAGTCCATCTTCACCCTCGTCTAAGAAGCGCCGCACTAAGAAACAAAAGAGGATACCGAGGATAGCTCCCGAAGGACCTCTAAACCCAAATTTGGTAAGCTGTATAGTTGTACCTGAAAAAGAGGTTAGTGCAGAGTGGTTTCTGTCTAGAAGATCTTTAGTTTTGAAAGTTTTAAGAGATCAAGGATGGCTTGGATGGTTCACTGGACAGAATAGACCGATCTACCCGAGATTGGTATCTCAATTTTATCAGTATGTAAAGTTTTCTTTTGAGTTTGGAGAAATCTTTATGGTGACAAGCTGGATAAATGGTCAAAAGTGGTCTTTCTCTTCGAGTTTGTGGGATGTATGCCTAGGGGTTCCCCATGAAGGAGTTTGTGAGGATTACCAGAGGGACCCTCCTCCAACAACCGACATCTTTGACCTAGAGACTACTTTGGAACACCTGACTGGAAATGGCACCAAGATAAGGGCCATAGCTGCTGAATTAGATGAAAATACTAGACTTCTGTTCAAGTTTGTTCAAAATTTGATTAGTCCAAGAAAAGGAGATTTTGTTGTGATGAAGTATCAGGATGTGTTCCTGATTCATCTGTTGAAGAATGGCCATAAGATCAACCTATGCAAGTATGTTATCAATCATATCTGTGAACTGATCAAAGTCACTTCCAAATCCACCTCCCTGTTTTACTCAAGAATGATTTAGGCTATGTTAGTTGCCAAAGGGATGGTTGGACCGAATGAAGAAAAGTTATAGGACCTTGATTTCTGCCTATCCATGCCTATCATCAGAAGAATTAAGATTAGCCGGAACCCCTGGAAGAAGCAGTGGTTTGAGGATAATGATCAAGTGTATGAAAAGTTTAATCTTGTTGACTATCCAATAAGGCCTAAAAATATATCTGATCCTGGTTTGGAACCAGATGAATTGGTGGAGTATTCAGAAGAAGAAGAAGAAGTGAAAGTAACTACTGAAGTTTCTCCAAGAGAAGAAGCTGGAAGGCCTCAAATGGAAAAAGCTCTAGTTGAAAAAGAAATGACTATTGTCCCTACTATTATCCCTGATGAAATACCTCAAGAAGAGGAAGTTGGTGCTAGTTTGAGAGAATAAGAAGCTCCTACTTCCAGTGCGGATGTAAATCCATAAGCTCATCCTAAAGCTGCAAGGAAGTTGGTTTTTCCTGATTCAGAACAGCAAGCAACCTTTGAGGCAGATCTTGTTGAAGAGGATCTTTCTGTTGAAAAAGAATCATGTCTGGAAGTTCAACTAGTGGAACAGTTGGTTCCTGAGATAATTCCCTCTACTGAAGAGAGGATGGAAATTTCCTTCCAGTTGTCAAGGAAAGAATTTGATGAAGAGATCAGGGATGATCCTGTGGATCTTTTCTATGTTCCTGAGCCTCAAGAATCTGAAAGGGAAGCACAATTTGAGGGGGAGGAACCCCAAAATCATGAGATTACAGAAGCTGGATCTGCTGAAGCTTCTCAACCTGTTGTCTCATACTCTGTGCACACCCATTTTGTTTTCCCAAGCTTTTATGATGTGAATGAGTCAGAGAAAGTGTCTACAACTGTAATGGATCTTTCTTCTCTGTTTCAACTGAAGTTTGTAGCTCATCTAGAACTAGAACCAGAGCCCCATCCTCATTTCGAATCAGAATCTGAGTCTGAATATGACTCTGAACCTCAACCAAAATCTGAACCACTACCTTTACCTTCACCCTTACCCGAGCATCACTCCTTTGTGAACAAAGAGGATCTGAAAGTTTTTGGAGAAACATTTTTTGCTGATGTTGAGAAAATTCTCTCCACTCAACCTCGTCTAGTAACTCAGTTAAGTCAATAAGATGCATCAATTCTCTTGGAAAATATTATCTTTCATATTAAACCAAGGTTGATCCGAGAAATTCAATAATTCAGAGTAGAGAATAAGCTTATGAGCGCTGATGTTTCAAATCTGAAAAATATGATAACAAGTTTGTAGAATGAGTTATCCTTGAGATCAGAACCTACTTCTGTTTCTTCTCCTACACCTGTTTCTGCCTCTCTTGAGCCATCTGATTCCCTCCTTGCTAGGGAAATTGTGTCTGAAGTTCATCCATAACTCCTTCCTTTTGATGAAAATATTGGAAAAAGACACACCAAGATTCTAGAACGCATGAGAGAGCTTGTGGAAACTCTGAATAATCTTAAAGATGAATACACTGGATACCTGCAAAAAGTTCTAAAATAGCTCAAAGTTCTAACCAAAGCTGTCAAGGATTCACATGCTTCTGGTCAGACTTCCACATCTTCTTTGGATGATTCTATGTTGAGATCGATAATCATCGAAGAAATTCAGAGTGCCTTCAGTGACTTGGATCTTTCTTCTTTGACATAAGTGGTTAAAAGCAAAGATAGTGCATTGGACTTGGTTAGGATTCATTCTAAGATAGCCAATGATGCTCAACAAGAGATATCAAAGAAAATAGATCTTTATCTCTCCCGGATTTTCTCTAAAAGTGATATGACAGATCACATTAGATATCTTGTGGAAAATTTGAGAATCCCTCCAGTGACTCAAGCTTTTAAAACTCAAGTTCAGAAACTTACAGAGTTAACCAAATTGTAGGACAAGTTTATGGAAAATATTTATGATTTTGAAAAGGCTATGAAATATAGTGGTGAAATCATTACTGATCTCATCAATCTTTTGAAGCCATATCTTCATGTACATAGTACTGCTATAGTTCCTCGAGTTGCTGCACCCCTTAGACCTTCTCTACCTGCCTTAGCCTCAACTGCCATGTCAGGCAGCCAAGCTCTTTCATACATATGGCCAGTCATTCTTGACCAACCTACGCCTAGATCTTCTTATACTCCCACTTTGGCTCCATCTGTTTTTGAAGTTCTACCCTTACCCTCTTTATCTACTGCATCTATTCCATCTTCTACTTCAGCACCAGTTCCTGTTGCTGATAAAGGCAAGGAAAAGATGGATCCCTGAAGAGTCTCGAGACTGTTTTCTTTTTTATGGGATGTCATTTCTTGTTTACTATTTGTCTTTCTCCTATATGTTGTATTTTGAACCCTTTATTTAATGAAAACTATCGTAGTTTCATTTTCTCTACTTTTTGATAATCCCAAAAGGGGGAGAAATCTCTACAAGTATCAATGGGGGAGAAAAGCTACAAGTGTCAGTTCTAAAATGTTTTTTTGTTATGCAAGGATCTTTAGTGTTACATTTCATTTATATTCTTCTTATATCTGATTTGTGATCATCAAAAAGGGGGATATTGTCGGACTCCTCATGTGTTAATCATGTTTTAATGATCAAAAATCATTTTATTGTTAATTAATCTCAATCTTCATTACACATCTTGCTAATTCTCTTCAATATCAATAATAACTACTCATCATGGTTTAATGATAACAAATCTTATGGATGTTAATTACTCTCTTTATTACTTACAAGTCTTATGCATGATCAAAAATCTCTCATATATTATCAAGCCTTTGTGTTTATGATTCAAGTTCTCTTACTCTCTAACGATTAATCTCAATACCTATTCTGCATATTCTGTCTAAGTCCAAATACAGATATTTGTCTAAGTATGGACTCACCGTGAAGGAATCACTGTGACCCCGACACCGTGACCCAGACACGGTGACCCAGACACCATGACCCAGACACCGTGACCCAGACACCATGACCCAGACACCGTGAAGGACTCACCGTGACCCAGACACCATGACAGACTCACCGTGACCCAAACACCGTGAAGGACAAACTGTGATCCAGACACCGTGACAAGCTCATACCGTGAAGCTCATACCGTGAACCTCGTACTGTGAAGCTCATACCGTGAACCTCATACCATGAAGAAGACACCATTTACATAATCACTGTGACACTGTTCCTTAACTTTTTGTCAATATTATTTAAATAATACTAATAGTCATATTTGTTATTTTTAATGCAATTAATGTTATTTAATGATTGTTTTTGGCATGTTAGGAAATTGTATCTCATACCTATGAAAAGGGAATCATTCCTACTGCCAGAACTAGTGGAATATAAGGAAGATTAAGATAAAGTACATGATATAGCAGCAAAGCCGTGTGCAAGTGTGAATATACAACGAGAAGAACATACATACATAGAGAGCACTACAAGAAGAACAATCCTGATCAAGAAAGAGACTTCCAGACCTTAAAAGAATTCTCATGAATGCAATCCAACAACACTGAAGAACACATGATGAATCAAGAGATCTTTTTCATATCTGTAAAAGACAAGCTAAATACGACACTCTGTTTTTCAACAGAAAAACCAGAGAAGGACTCAGAAGCATTTCTGCTGAATCCAACGAGTCCAGAACTTCATTGATAATCACTAGAGCTTTCTAAACTCTTATCTCCTCCCTCTAAGTGATTTATTTATTAACTTTCGAGCAGTGTGGTGTACTCTATATTTCTTATACACACACTGTCTCCTGCACTTAACTGGAGGATATCAAAATCCTCAAACCAAAATTGTTTACTCTTGTTTACCCACGTCAACTGTGGAAGAGGTCATTGTGTGGCTTGTACTTTGTTTTTTTTTTACTAAGAACAGTGGTAGAGGTCCTTGCGTGGCCTGGAAAGTTTTGTAAACTATTGTTAACCCTGATCTAGGGTGTGGATCAAATTTATATAAATTTGAGAGGACTAAGTCTCGGCTTGAGACTGAACCTCTTATTATATCCATTGTGCATCTTTAGTTTAAGTTTATAGTATATTAAAAAAAAAATTATTCCACTGCTATTACTTTTAAATACAGAACTATTTTAAATCTACTTTGATAGTTTAATTAGCAAGTGTTTACACTTGTTGTAAATCAGTAGTTTAGTTTCAAAAGTTAGTTTAATCTTGTGGTTAAATTAACTAAGACCTAATAAATCTTTGAGAAGCTAAGTAAAAATTTATAATCTATATAAATTCACTAAATTTTAACTTTTTTTATAAATTGGGGGTTTTTAAATAGAGAATATTTTAACAGAAATTTTAATTGGAACTCAATTCACCCCCCTCTTAAGTATCCACTCCGACCAACAGTTACTAAGCCCCATAGACACTTTCCCTCTCAATCATTCATGTTGAATCAAGTGAAGTGTTTTTTTAATATATCATGATTAAGTGTGTAATTAATAGTTGAGTTTTCATAGTTGGTATCAAATGATAGGTTTAGTAATTTTGTTATTAGGATTAGGAAACCTTAGTGAAAGCCTTTGGAAAAAGACTAAGTATTCTAAAAACATCCCTAAATTTTACTGAGTATTGAGTAAATGGATTATCAAGAAAATACATCACCATATAGATATGAGCATGTAGTGGCAGCTCGGGCACAGATGTACCTAGGAGTGAAAACTCTGACAAAGAGTTTCGGGCTAGACTCAGTGTATCCTGGTACACAACAACGAGCCTTGATGAACTCTTGGTTACGACACTCCTAGGAGATATTCTTTGGTAAATTTTAAAATATTATTACTAAACATTAGTAAGGGAATAAAAAGGATTCCCCTCAGAATATAAGTAATGAAATAGATCATGGATAACCATTATTGAAACTTAGGGCATCAAAAGTTTGGATAAACTATTTATATACTAGTTTATCCATTTATGTCCAATTGTTTTTTACATTCTTTTAGAAAAGAATTTAAACCACCTAATTGTATTTTAATTTTCTTAGTTAAAGCATGGAAAGAGGAATATCATGAACAACTCTTCTCTCTCTCCCTGATGAAAAAATTGGAATGATTATCCAGAAGTCATGTGCAGATGACTTTGAAGCTTTTTAAATTATCCAGGTTACATGAAAATAACATTATGAGGCATCCAAGACCTCTAGCATTGCACAATTATTTCAAGTATCAAGTAACATATATTGGATAGTCTTATCCTCTCACCTTTCTTATCATGCCAAGAGTGGGATCTACCATCAAGGTCTTTTCAAAATTTTCACATTATTTCAAAATTATGATGCACTAAATGATTTTCTTGATGCCAATGAAGAGGGAGACCTCTGAGCATCCTATATGTTTCAAATTATATATTTCTATATTTTGGGATATACAAAATATAATTTAACAAAAGCATATTTTTCAACATTTTAAGATGAATTTATACTACTTTTTTATAAAAAAACATGTTCCAGATGATGTCTCAAAACTATATATAGGAAATAGATTTTTTATGACACATCGAGGATTCAATCAATATAATCTAAGATGGATGAGGTGTTTTTGGGAAATGGAAGCAGATGATTTTGAAAAATCCATGAGGTACCACTGTGACACATGTACACTTTCTACCTAAATGAATTTCTAATTGGAAATAATGAATAAATCATTGAATAGATGAATGAAAAGTACCCTGACCTATTTCCCTTATAGTTTTTAAAAGGAAATTTTGAGTTAAAAATTTCTTAAGGGTGGATGATTGTAACCACCCAAACATTTATCAATGAAAATTCCTCTTTATCTAATTAAATGGATTATTTATCTAAGATTTTTTTATAACATATGCACTTGTTTGGATTTATGTTTTTGAAGAAATGGGTATTATAATCATGTCATAAAGGATAATAGATGGGTGTATCATACAAGTGTCCATGAAAGAAAGGAATTAAAACATACATGGAAATTGATAATTAAAAATGGAAATATTTCAGGGTAAGTGATTCCAAACATAAGTGACAATATGTAAGAAGATTATTTTATTAATTTTAGCATTAAAACATTTTAGTGTGCTTTTAAGGAAAATACTAAAGAGAATTTAAAATAGAAAATAGCATAATATTTTATTTAAAAAAGAATAATTGCACCAATAAGGTTTTTGTAATAAAATTACTCATTTAATAAAAACAATTATGTCTTAAAATAGATGATATAGTTCACTCGAAATTTGATAAGAATTGGCGAAGTTCCCTTAAAACGGGTTTTCTTTTCGGGAATTATTAAGGAGGGAACCACTTAAAAACATGTATATCCCTGAAAGAGAATAATGAATGGATCTTGATGCATGATTTTGGATCATGTAAATAGAATTTATAATATTTACTTAAAAAAGAAAATATTACTTAATTAGGGTAAAAATAAATATAGAGCTACCTAAAGGAAAAATGGAGGTTCAAGTAGAATCCCTTACCTTAAGTATGAAGGTGTTCTTCCATTGATCTTAATGTACTGGATAACCAAATTAAATTAATTAATTAATATTTACAGAACCTATTAGTTATGTAATTTATTTATTTTATCCTTCTTATGTTTATTCATGCCCTTTTGTTGGGTTAAGAGTTTCAATTTTCTTATTTGTTTCATTGGTTTTCATGATTTGTTAACTTATATACATGTAAAGATAAACATGTAAGATGAGAATGGTTTTCTAGAATTGAAGTTGTATGTTATTAGTTAACATATATAAGATTAAATGGTTATAAAATTCATTTGTTAATTTGGAGTGAAGATGAATCATAATATAAAACTTCAATGATAACCTTTTTGGTTAATTGGTAGTTTTTTACCACATCAAACACATTTTGATTTATAAGTTAATGTCATGTTTAAAAAAGATTCCCAAAACTTAAATTAGACATAATACATATTTTATATTATGGTTCAACCATAAAAATGGTTTCATTATTAGAATTCAAATGGTAAAAGAAATTGAAAACCTGTCATCCTTGAATGTGATAAATTAACACATCTCGGATGATGTTTTCATATCTTGTATAAAAGGAGGGGAAAGGAGATATGATGATGAATTATTACATTATCATAACAAAATTACAATACATGTAAGGTACTAGAGTTATCAGAACATTTGGATGAAATGAGGTGAGTAAATAAAAATAAATTAATGTAAATTTAAATAAAATAAAATTAATGAAAAGAGGAATTTTCCTCTTGAATATAGCTTCCTTGAGAACCTATTTAAGGTAGATAATCTTGTATTTCGTAGAGACCAAGGGCTATTGTATGTGAAAGAGGGGATTAGGGAGATATTTTATTAGAATTTGTACTAGGCACAAGGCTTGGGAAGAGTTAATATAAGAGGGGTTGAGGGTGGTTTTTATAGTGGAGGAGAGGAGGGTTTTCTCAATATTTTATTCATTATTTAATTATTTTTCTCAAGATAAGAAATAGTAGTGATTATTGTGAACACAAATATTAATATGTGCATTTGAGTATGAAAAAAAGGTTCTTACATTATCCATGACTCAAAAAATAATGTATTTAACATAAAATGTATATATACAACAAATTACAGTATTTTACTAATCACAAAAAAATCAAGTATTTCTGGAAAATCCAAAAAATTCACCCCAACCATTTTTCGACATGTATAATTCAAAAATTAATTCAATTTTATGTAAATAATTTTATAAATATGTGAAATTTAATTTTTAATTAAAATAATAATTTACTTGAAAAATACAAATTTTAAAAATAAAACTTCTTTTCAAACACTTTGAAAAATTAATTAAGGTCTCTTAAAATTTTCATAAGTCATCAAAATAATTATTTATGAATAAATCATATGAAAATAAATTTTCTTTTAAATTAATAAATTAATAATAAAATTGAAATTAAATATACATGACTCACAAAAATACCAACACTATAATTATATCATATTGTCACTTATAAGATGGATAAATTTTATTTACACTTTCATTAGTAAGGTTAATTATTCACTTGGGTGATTTACTATTCATAAGGTTCGTATTACTATTCATAACAGTTAGTTGCTATTCACCAAAAAATTATGTTTGCCTTATCGGACTCCAAACATCTTATTGGTTGCAACTATTTATGTCATATTTTCAAAATTCAAATCACATAAGTGAAAATATTTTGTTTAAACGTCACATATCACTTAGCAGTTCATTGTGTTATGATTTCATGTGATTATAATATATGAAAATAAGAAGGGAATTTCCATTGATTAAGCTTTAGGTCGTTACATTCTTCCTCCCTTATGAGATTTCTCCCTAAAAATTTTGTTTTACATTTTATGTCGTAAACAGGTGTGGGTACTTTTCCTTCATTTCCTCCTCCAGTTCCCTTATTTCCTCTTCGTACTTGTGTTTCTTCCATAGAACATAGACTAGGTGAGTAGTCTTGTTGCATAAAACATTATCTATATGTTCCAAGATCTTCATCGGTGGGTCCTCGTAAGAATGATCATTCTCCAACTATACGACCTCTGAAGACAATAAATTTGAAGGATTTGGTTTGTGATTCATTAAAAGGGATACATGGAAGACATCATGTACTTTAGACATGGTAGGTGGAAGTGCTAGTAAATAGGCCAAAACTCCAACACGATCAAAAATCTTGAAGGAGTTGATAAACCAAGGACATATCTTTCCTTCCTTCCCAAATCTCATGATCGTATTCCATGGACATATGCATAGGAATGACATGTATCCAACATTAAACTCAAGGTTTCATCACTGATTGTCTAAATATATCTTTTGTCTAATTTGGGCTTGCTTGATGTGATGATGATTGGTTTTCAAATTCTCCACCATTTTTTCAACCATTTAAAGTCCTAGCATCTTACACTCACCTGCTTCATCCCAAAATGCAGTGTTCTGCACCTTTTCCCATAAAGGGATTCATATGGTACCATTTGGATGCTAGAGTGGAAACTGTTGTTATAGAAGAATTCAACCAGTGGAAGATGTTGGTACCACCCTCCTTTGAAGTCAATAGAACATGATCTCAACATGTCTTATAGTGTTAGAATATTTTGATTAGATTTTCCATCAGTTTGAGGATGATAGTCTGTACTGAAGTTCAGTTTAGTTCTTAGAGCATGTTGTAGAATTTTCTAGAACTTCAAGGTGAATCTTGGATCTCGATCAGATACAATATGTAGTGGTAATCCATTCATCCTTACCACCTCTTTGATAATATCCATGAAATTTTATCCAATGAGAAGTACTCTTTAATTGTGATAAAGTGATTTGTCTTTGTAAGATGGTTTACAATGACCCTCATAGAATTGTTTCCTATGGATTTCCTTGGAAGTCTAGTGACAAAGTCAATGGTTATTTTCTAAAGTTTCCATGTTGGTATAGGTAGTGATTGTATCATCCCCTTAGACTTTTATCTTTCAGACTTTACTTGTTGACATACCAGGCACATTGATGTATATTCAGCAATCTCCTTCTTCATATTGTCCCACCAAAAGTTCTCTCAAATATCTCATACATCATTTTTCTCCCTTGGTGAATAAAAAAGTTGAGTTATGTGCATCATTAAAAATCTACTTCTTTATCTCTAGATAGGATGGTACACATAATCGTGACCCAAATCTTACAACTCCTTCTTCATCAATATTGAACTAAGAGGATTTATCATTTCTAATAGCTTCTGCCCTTTTCAGAATTTCCACATATTTTCTTTAAGAATCCTTTATTTTCTCAAAGTGGGATGGTTGAGTAATCATTTGAGAAAGGATTGATGATATTCCTACCTTAATGATTTCTATTTCCATCCTCTAAAAATCTAATAAGATTATATCCTTTTAAATTCTCATCATTGATAATGATTCAGGATCCTTTCTACTTAGAGCATCTTCCACCTTATTCTTCTTACCGGGATGGTAGTGGATTGAGAAGTCATAATCCTTAATAAGATCTAACCGTATTTGATGGCGCATATTAAGATATTTTTTTCTGAATATATATTTGACACTCTTATGATTAGTATATATCTCACACTTTTCCCCAAAGAGATAATGCCGCTATATTTTCAATGGAAAGATCACAGCCGCTAACTCCAGATCATGCGTGGGATAGTTTTTCTCATGGATCTTCATCTTCCTTAAGGTGTAGTCTATCGATTTATAATTTTTCATTAACACATATCCTAATCCCTTCTTTTAATAATCACTATACACCACAAAGAGTTCTTCACTTTTTGGGAGTGTGAGTACTGGTGTAGTGATAATACTCTTTTTGCTCTCCATAAATATTTCCTCAAATTCTTGAGTCTGTAAAAACACCACCCCTTCCATGTCAAATTGTTCATTGGGTTTTACAATTGTGATAAATTCTTTACAAATCATTTATAATACCCAACTACACCCAGAAATTTTCGTATCTTCGTTACAGATGTTGGCATGGGCCACTCTTTAATTTTATTTCTCTTAAAAGGGTCCCTAGATATCCCTTTTCTAGTGATAACATGCCCCAAAAATGATACTTCCTCAATCCAAAACCTATATTTACTATACTTTTCATAAATTGTATCCCTTCACAAAGTCATCAATAGAGTATTCAAATTCTCCTCATGTTCCTCCTTTATCTTAGAGTATATCATAATATCATCGATAAAGACTACCACAAATTTTTTGAGGTAATATATAAAGTCTATATTAATTAAATACATGAATAATTATAGAGAATTAGTGAGTATGAAGGGCATAACTATGAAATAATAGTTCACATACCACATTTGAAAGGCATTTTTGGTAATATCTTCATTCCTCACCTTTAATTGGTGATATCCCAACCGAAGGTCCACCTTAGTGAAATAATCGGCCCCATATAGATGATCGAACAAGTCATCTATACGAGGTTGGGGATACTTGTTTTTTATTATGATTTTATTGAGCTCAATATAATCAATGTAGTGGCGCATTTATCCATCCTTTTTCTTGATGAAGAGGATGAGTTCACCCCATCATGAAGCACTTCGGTATATAAAACCCTTCTTCAAAATTATCATGTAACTGCTTCTTCAGCACTTCTATCTCTATGGTGGGCATTCTATAAGGTGTATTTGATATATATAGGGATTTAGGAATAAGATCAATTTATAACCCAGCCTCTCAATTAAGATAAATACCAGAAAATTCTTTAGGGAATACATTAGTGTAATCCCTCACTATGGGAATATCTTCGAGAAGTATTATCTTGTTTGTTTCAATCATTTTAGCTAAACATGATTTCTCATAAGGTCGTAATATCTACACATGAGACAATGATTCCAAAGTAGATTCATCTTCCTCATTACACTTCTAAATAATTGGAGGGTGCTTCGGGATGTGAAGAGTGATCTCCCTTTCCCAACAGTTGATGTTGAATTTGTATAAAGATATCCAATCCATTCCCAATATAACATAGAACTCTACTAAAAAAGTATAACAAGATTTTATAGGAGTTTCGGTCCATAAAAATTAACTGGGTAGGAGTTATGTAATTTAGATGCAATAATTACCCCATTTTTTATTCTCACAGATAACTCAATCTCCAAATTTTGAGGTGGTGTTTGAATAGTTATAATAAACTTCCAAGATATAAAAGAATGAAAAGAACCAAAATCAAATAGTAAGTTCACTATTCTTGAATGAATAACTATCATACCTATCACCATATCATTTTTTAGACCAACCTCAATAGTAGTTATAGCATAATCCCTTCCTTGTTTCCATGGAGGTTGTGGTTGATTTCCTCCAACAAACCTTGGTTTAGGGAAATGTTTCATATAATATCCATGCTCCTTGTAGTTTAAACAGTACACTATAGTCTGAGTGTTTATCTGAACCTTTATTTCTTCTTCCACGTTAGTGGGGTTCTTCATATCCTTCCAGTAGCTCATAGAAAGATGTCCCATTCTTTCACATTTTAAGCAATTCTCGGTTCCCTTTAGATAATCCCCAGGATTCTTCTGCCCACAATTTTGGCATGTGGGATGTTCATTCTTCTTTCCATCATGTGATTTATTTGCTAAACCATCCATATTAGACTCAATTTTACCCTTTTTGTCACCAAGCTCGTAAGATCATTGAGAGTCTCTAATATCCATTTCAACCTTGAGGTCACAATGGAAAATCTCCTCATAACTTTCGAAGCCACAAATAACCAACGCTTTCTGTATACTTAGCTTTAGTATGCTAAATAAGTAGTCCACCTTGCTTTCGGTGTTCAGGACAAATTCATAGACGTATTTTGAAAACCTTGTGAAGTATTCTTCATATTCACTAATGGACTTATCTTCCTTTCACTTAAGTCTACAGAACTATATTTCCATATTGAGACATTTATTGAAAAATATTTTCTTTAATTCATCTCAATCTATATAATAAATTTCCTCTTGGGACTTCATATTCTTGATTAGTGTCCACCACTGATCAGCTTCCCCATCAAAATGATAGACCTCTAGTATGACTTTCTCTTCTTCTGAGCACTGTAGGATAGAGAATATATTTTTAATGGACTTAATCCACTATTCCATGAGGACGAGATCATAATATCCACTAAACATGGGAGGAATTTTACATGTGAAGGATTCAGTAGAAACTTTCTCTTTCCTTGGAGGAGGAGGTCATTAAACATGATTCAAGTTATTATTAATAACTTGATCTAGTTGAGAAATTACTGTCATGAAGTTTTGAGCACTCATTCCCATTATATATGGCATATAATTAGGGAAATATTCGCATTCCCTCTCAAATTGATTATCGTAATTTGTTCTTCTATTTCCCTAAATTAACTAAGAAAAAGAATGTACAATTAGGGGGCTTGAATACTTAGCTAATAAGAATAAATGAAACTTTGAACATAAAAGGATAAACTTGTAAATTAGAATTATATCCTAACTTGTGATTCCCTAGGTTTAAATATCGGTAATCCTTGATCCATTTCTTAACTTATATTCTTATGGTATCTTTTTTATTCCCTTAATAATGGTTTATAATAAGATTATGAATTTACCAATGTATATCTCTCAAGAGTGTCAAACCAAAAGTAAATCAAGTCCCATTTTCATACACCAGTTTCCTTTCGAGTTTAGCTCAAAGAAATGTTTTCGGGTTTTACCCCTAGATACATCTGTCCTGAAGCCACATCCACTTGTTCATTTCCAGATAGGGATATATTTTCTTAATAAACCACTTACTCTATACTTACTAGAATTTAGGGATGTTTTCTTATACTTAGTATCATTATTAAGGTTTTTACTAAATATCTCTATTCCTAATCTCCAAAATAACTAATACTCTGATACCAACTATACAAACCCTATCCTTTTACACATATCATTAAATGATTTTAATCATAGTAAAGAATCATATTACAAGACAAGGATTGTAAAGTTTAGTGTCTTAAAATACTTGGTACATAAAACTTAAAACATGGGACTAAATTTATTCTTCATTAATATATCCAAACTCCAATTGTGATTATACATCTTCATAGGATAACCTAGGGATAACATGAACAAATTTATGAGCTAAAATCCTAGTAAGGTAATAAACATAATAATAAATCTTTAGAAGATTTGTTAGAAGTAATGACATAATGATATAAAAAGGCATAGAACATATGGAATCGTAACATATAAAAATGGGATCATATAAACATGGATTCATAGTAATGTGATAGAAACATAAAACATGACTTTATCATGATTCGAGGCTCATTTCACATAGAGTATCACAAGTCAAGGTTAACCACCAAGACCGTTGCACATAGTAGCATGAGTCAAGGATAACTGTCAATGCCATTGCACATAATGTCTCATGAGACTCAAATTTACCCAATGCATTGGAGTGATATATGGTTTCACCCATAACAAAATTTTCATGAATATTCTTTCCACATATATAATCATACATAATCAATCATACTTAAACATAAGGGTACCCATGGAAAGAAATGGGTATCATAATCGTGTCATAAAAAATAATAGATGGGTGTATCATACAAGTGTCTATGAGAGAAAAGAATTAAAACATATGTGTACATTGATAAGGTAAAATAGTAATATATCATGGAAAGTGATTCCAAACAGAATTGAAAATATGTAAGAAGAGTATTTAAGTAATTTTAGCATTAAAGCATTTTAGTGCGGTTTTAAGGAAAATACTAAAGAGAATTTAAAATATAAAAGGGAATAATATTTTATATAAAATAATAAGTGAACAAATAAGGTTTTCATAATAAAAATATTGATTTTATAAAAAAATTTATTCTTTAAAATAGATGATATAGTGAACTTGAAATTGAGTAAGAATTTGGGAAGTTCCCTTAAAATGGGTTTTCTTATCGGGAAGTACTGGGGAGGGAACAACTTAAAACATGTATATCCCCAAAAGATAATAATGAATGGATCTTGATAAATGAGTTTGGAGAATTTACACATCATTTATTATATGTACATAAAAGAGAATAGATAACTTAATTTGGGTAAAAAGAAAGATAGAGCAACCCGATGAAATAATGGGGGTTCGGGTAGAATCCATTTATTTAAGTTTGAAGGTGTTCTTAAATTAATCTTAATGTCCTAGATAACCAAACTAAATTCAATAATTAATATTTTCAGAACCTATTATTTATTTAATTAATTTATTATAACTTTATTAAGTTCATTCATGACATTTTTTATGGGTTAAAAGGCTAAATTTCAATGTTTGTTTCATTGGTTTTCATGATTTGTTTACTTATATACATGTAAGGATAAACATGTAATATGAGAACGGTTGTTTAGAATAGAAGTTATATGTTACTAGTGAACATAAAAAAAATATTACATGGTTATAAAATTCATTTTATTATTTTGGGTGAAGATGAATCATTATATAAAACTTTAATGATAACAGTTTTGGTTAATTGGCGGTTTTTTTATCACAACGAACGCATTTTTCTTTATAAATTAATATCATGTGTACAAAGGATTACAGAGCCTCAAATTAGAAATAATAAATATATTATAGTATGTTTAAACCATAAAATGGTTTCATAAACATAATTGAATGTGGTAAAATAAATTGAAAACCCGTCATCCTTGAATGTGATAAATTAACACATCTTAGATGGTATTTTCATATCAAGTATAAAAGGAGGGGAAAAGAGAGACGGTGATGAATTATTACATTTTCATAACAAAATTATATTACATGTAAGGTATTGGAGTTATAATAAAATTTGGATGAAAGGAGGTTAGGAAAGAAAAATAAAATAATGGAACTTGAAATAAATGAAAAAGAGAAATTTAACTCTTGAATATATCTTCCTTGAGAACCTCTTTAAGGGAGAGGATTTGTTCTTTTGATGGGACAAAGGGATGATGGATGTGGGATAGGGGATTATGAAAATATTTGATCATATTTTGGATTAGTCAGAAGGCTTTAGAGGAGTGAAGTGAAGATGGGGTGAGGGTGGTTTTAAAAGTGGAGGAGAGGAGGGTTTTCTCAATATTTTATTCATTATTTTATGATTTTTCTCAAGACAAGAAATAGTTAGGATTATTATGACAAAAAATAGTAATATGTGCATGTGTTTTTGAATCCATGGTTATTAAATCATCCATGACTCAATAAATATTTTATTTAACATATAATGTATATATACAGCAAATTACCGTATTTTACGATTCACCAAAAATTAAAGTATTTCGGAAAAAATCCAAAAAATTCACCCTAACAATTTTTTAACATGTATAATTCAAGAATGAAGTCCATTTTATGAAAATAATTTTGTGAATATGTGAAATTTAATTTTTAATTAAAATCATAATTTACTTGAAAAATAAAAATTTTAAATTTAAAACTACTTTTTTAACAATTTGAAAAAATAATTAAGGTCTCCTAAAATTATCATAAGTCATAAATATACTTATTTAAAAATAAAGATTATGAAAATAAATTTTATTTTAAATTAATAAATTAATCATAAATTTTTAATTAAATATACATGACTCACAAGAATGCCAACACTGTAACTATATCATATTTTCACTTATAAGATGGATAAATTTTATTTACACTTTCATTGGTAAGATTACTTATTCACATGAGAAATTTAATATTCATAAGGTTCATATTAATATTCATAAGGGTAACATTACTATTCATAATGGTCAATTACAATTCACCAGAAAATTAAGTTTGTCTTATCGGACTTTAAAAAACTAACTGATCGTAGCTGTGTATGTCAGATTTTCGAAACTCAAACCACAAAAGTGGAAATATTATTTTTAAAGATCACATAGCACATATTATTTTATTGTGTTTTGATTTCATGTGATTATACTATATGATAATAAGAAGGGAATTTCCATTGATTAAACTTTGATTCGTTACAATTCTGGAACCCCATGGGTATTTGGAGTAGCAGTCTATATCCCACAACTCCGTGATCACATTTAATACATACATACATACATACATACATACATATATATATATATATTGGGGGATATAGAGATAGTGTGACACCCTATTGGTATTTGGAGCAGCAGTCTTTATCCCACAACTCAGTTACAAATATCACAATACATGGTTCCATATTTCAAATCATTGATCGATTATTACCATGAATCATTATTTAACCCATTTCGTAAATTAATAATTTCAATAATATTGTAACACCCCATGGGACACTATCAAATTCATAATCCATTAATTGATCAATTTTAATATCTCATTTTTCATTAATTTCATAATCGTATTATTCACTAATTTCATAATCACATGCTAGAACAACTAATTAATTCATTTAATTAAAATGAAATTTCACAACATAGAAATTTAAATTGCACAATTTTGTAAATGAAATTAAAATCAAGACTATGTAAATTTACAATTAGACCACCTACCTCAAGATCACTGTTAATGTTCACCAATCCAAAAATCCACAAATTGAAGAAAAAAGATCAAGATCACAATGAT
Source organism: Viscum album (assembly GCA_963277665.1). Taxonomy (NCBI): domain Eukaryota; kingdom Viridiplantae; phylum Streptophyta; class Magnoliopsida; order Santalales; family Viscaceae; genus Viscum; species Viscum album. Next base: position 477,408,089 of record OY728151.1, read on the forward strand.
GTGGAATATTTAAGATCAAAACCTAATATCAAGATTGAAAGGATTTTGATACATTAAAAATATTTATATGAACCATCACCAATAGAAGAAAACTTATCTCTCTTCATCATTAAATAGATATGGGATTGAGATAAAACTAAACAAAGAAGAAATCACATACTTCAGAGGATATGATCCTTCAATAGGATCTTTGATTTGTCAAGAAAAGGGTTTGAGGAGCCTGGGAATCCTCTTTGGGACCTCTAAAAATGTTGGAAAATATATTAGGCCAAAGTAGGATATTGGGGTTAATAACTAAGGGTTTTAAGAAATTTAATTAAATTTTTGTTGGATTAAAAACATGTGTTCATAGTTTCCTCAGCTGAGGAACGTAGTTTTCCAAACCATGTTCCTTAATCGTGTGCCTCTCCTAAGGGGTGAAAAGTTTTTGCTAAGTGGGAACATGGTTTGACAAACCGTACTCCAACTATGAAAATCCCATATGCCTCATCTTCCACATTTTTGGGGGGGTGGCCACATGTTTTGGACAAATAGTAAGCCAACCATATTCCACCTCCTACCTCACCAAAATAGGGTGTGCAGTTTCCTAGGTCAAACCACATGGTTTTTCTTAACCATGCACCAACCGTTCACAACCCCTTTGGATTCTAAAATTATCTAATTTCACCCAAAACATTACCAAAGTAAAACCCGACCAAGATATAACCGAAAAAAAGTAAAATACTACCTAAATACAAGCATGATACATCACTATAATGTTCAGGATCTTACATCAACACCTTCCTCTAGTTGAGTTTTCTTACAATAATAAATTTCAATCAAGAATTTAGATGGATCCTTATAAATACCTATATAGAAAGAAGTGTAGAACTCCAACATAATGAGATGAATTTGGATAAATAAATATATTGTGAATTGACCAAGATAGAGAAATTGCATAGAAGGCTAGAGCCATTCAGTAACACATAAGGGAAACGTAAAATTGGTAGAAAAGTTATGTTGATAATCACTGGCGTGGTATCGAATTTGAAGTTGGTGATAAAGTGTTTTTAATAATTTTTCCATAGAATAAGGTAATGATATTTAGAAAGAAGGGAAAACTATTCCCTAGTTACATATGTCACTTATATATTATTGATCATATCGAGACCATAGCTTATTGTTTTTCGATTCCACCAAACCTATCTCTAGTTCAAGATGTTTTCCATATATCTCTTTTATTCAAGTGCATACATGATCCATCACATGTACTAAATTCAGAGTTTTTACCACTAGATCATGATTTTTCTTATATGAAATAACCAATGGATATTTTGGATCATATAAATTTCTTTGAAACTAGACCATTCACCCGGTAAAAATTTTGTGGTGACACCACTAATTTGAAGAAGTTGTGTGGGAAGCTTAGGATATAATGAGGCAGAAGTATCCTCATTTATTTATATTAGAGTGAAGAATTTTGATGTAAAAATCATTTTAATGGGGTAAAATGTAACACCCCTATAATTTTATGAATTTTTCTGAATAAAAATAATTTCTTCGATATCTTGTGTTACAAGAAACACCAAGTTTTAATGAACCATGACAAACTATAAATATAATTATTTAAACATGGTCATTATTATCAAGTCGTTATACCTGGTAGAATGAATATGAATAAAAAAATAAAAAATTAAGTATAATTGTTTTATATAAAGATATTTTATCGATAATAAAGTACTTAATTTTTAGTAAAGTCATTATATGCTTCGAAAAATACTTTTTCCCACAAAAAAATGATTTGTATTGATTTTTATAGAAAAATAATAAAGATAATTTTTTGAATATTTTTTAAAATTTATTTGAAAAAATTAATTTAATTTTTGGAATCAACATTTCAAAATTACCTTAGGAATATTTTTTGGTATTTATCTTATAATATTAATTTTTCAATGAATAGTGAAAATTACTGGTTTTGTTAAAAACTTCCTTTTCATTTAAAGAATTTATAATGATCCATTTTGTATTAAAATGTTTTTAAAAATTAAAATTATAAATATTACATTATAATTACTAAAATATATTTCATTTTAATTAGTTTCAAATTAAATTTTGATATAATTTTTTTAATGTTTGAAATTGTTCTTTGTGGAAAATTTCTTTTTTATCATGTATACGAGTTTAATTTCAAATTAAAATTTTATATTTCTATAAATGGAACTTGGATAAATTGATTCAATTCATTAATAATAATAAAAAAATTATATAATAAGTTCAACTTAATTTTTTCACAGTTAATAGTAAAAATAGTAAAAATGAATTATTGCGATTAGGTTAAAACCGGTTTACCGGGGGTTAAACTAAAAATAAAAGTGATAAAATGAACTAGAAAATAATAAAACACCCATTTTCTACAAATATTTAGAATATTTAACTTATAATTTTATATATATACTCATTTTAGAGCCCTTCGGCATGTAAACATTATGGGTACACTTGATTCTTTTCAAAACATCCATGTTTGTCCTCCCCCACACTTATAAAAGGCCACACCTATCCTCTCCTCTTCACACTTCCAAAAAGATTTGGTTTATACAATACCTATCAAAATATATTCCTTTATTCCATCTCAACATTCTAGAGTCTTTACTTGGATTATAAATCCCTCCTAAGAAATATTAAAGTATAAACATAAAGAGGTTCTCCAAAGAGGACATAAAATTCATAAACAAATATTTTATTTCTTATTACACCTATATAAAATATTATTAAAATATTTTAATATAATAACACCATTATATCCCATATAATTATATTTTATTATGTTAATTTTATGTTCTACATATATTTCCTCTTCAATCAAAATGTAAATGAAACTATCAACTGTGTGTATGGTGGATTACCGCATCGCATACCGATGTTATTCTTTTTCCATCACCACCTCTAAAAGATGGATATAATGCAAGATTTAATGTATATATATTATTTTTATGATATTATTATACTTCTTGAATTATAATATCACATATACATTCTTAATTTTTATTTCATTATAATATGATAACATCGCTCAGGTGTACGGAGGATTATCACCTCATGAAGCAATGTGATTCATTTTTCACTTACACTTCACATGGAATTAAATAAGGGTAAATTTAATGAATATATGTGATATATATGTCATAAAATTTATTCAATGGTTGTAATATATTATTTACCTTTTTTTATTTCATCCTTCGAGAAAATATAAACAGCATTCATGCGTACTTACAACTTATCATCTCCATGAATAGTGTAATTCATTTTCTATATATAAACATAATAGATTAATATAAATACTTAAATAATAAATATATATTATATTTATATCATATTTAAAATTCTGTATAATTTCTAATAATGATAAAAATAAAAGGACCAAAGATACCATACCAAAACCTACATGAAAAATGAAGCAGTTATTAAATGAAATGTGCATCTAACAATGAATTATTAATAAAATGGTAATAAAAGGACATAAGTAAATCACATATGGTATGAAAAATATTATTATAGTTGTATAAAATATTTATAATAAACCTATATTTATTATATAGGAGGTTTGAACACGTATGATGGAATTCAAGACTTTAGGTATGGGATTTTCATCCCACTTTTATTTTTGTGGGACACATGCCATATTCACCACTAATTTCTATTGTGTGGTGTATATACTACTGATGAATATATTTTATGATTCCTATAATAAAATTATGGGATCTAAATATTCATATAATATTTTTCCTTCATGGGGATTATGATTCAAAACATAAGAAAATGGTAAAAGTATTATGTTACGATCCAATTGTTTATAACGATTGTTTATGATTAAGTTTCCAATTATGAAATATTATAACCTATAACTCAATAAACTCATAAATTTTATTATCCTATGGTTATTTTATTAAAATATTTTTCCCATTAATTTTACTCCCTTTATTTACTCATGATTTTAAAATAATGTTTTTAAGAAAAATTGATGTTATTTCTTTGTTCATTAAAAAATCCTTTTTCTTATATATAAATGTCTTCTAAAAATGTTTTAAAGAAATTTTTTGCTATTATAAAATTATTTTTTAAATTAATTTTTATCCATGTTGTAATTTTTGTATCATTTCTTTTTTAAGGAATCTTCTTGTAATTTTTTAGACAAGATACTTTTGGATTTTTACCAAAAATGTGAAAGGAAACTCTGTTTTAATGTAAAAAACATGAATGGAATTTTTCTATATCATGAACACTCAATTATTTGAATATTAAGTTAAAATTATCCAATTTTACTTTCAAATATAAAATTTCTTTATAATTTCATACATTTTTAGATTTTAAATAAGTGATTTGAAAATGGAAAAGATGTTTTCCTTATGAAATGTTCCAAGTGATCTTTCAAAATCATTTTATATCTAAGATGACATCCCTTTATATTAAATATGATTTACTCGGGATATGATCTGATTATAACATCCTTTTTTTCAAGATTTTTTATGTCTATGATGTCAAGATGTTCATGAAAGTAGTTCCTTTTTAATGGTTTATGGTATGATGAAATGATAAAATGTTTATGAAACCCATTTCTTATCATAGGTTATGATATGATGGATGTTTTATGATCTTTTGAAACAAAAAATTATGTTTTATGTGATAGTTAGGACCTATATATCCCTTCAATTCATTGTAAAATGATTAATATAATATGATCTCAAAGGGTACATGGGAGTTTATCCCAAGCCTAAAGGAGGGTACCATAGAGATTATCCCAATCCCGAAGTAGGCATATGTGCGGTTAGACTAAGCATAAAATTTTATTAATGTCTAGGTGGATATACATCAAAAAATATTTTATATTCTTATGTGGATGACAAGAAATTGTATCCTCTTCCATTGTTATTATATCATGGTTTATTTTCTTTGATTCCTTTATAATTCATTTCTTATAAACTCCCAATATTTATTCCATGAATCAATTTTATGATCTATGATATGTAGGGTATAGTTTTTAAAATGTTATTATCATGTTCTCATGCCATTTTTCTCATGTTATATTTATATCTCCCTTATTTAACCATACTAATCATCTTAAATCACCCTCTTTTATTTTTACTATCTCCATGTTATGAAGAAATATATTATATATAATATTTCTAATAAGGGATCTAGTTTTGAAGAACTTTGAGGGAGATGATGTAGTGCTATTTTGGACCAATTATTTATGTTTTCAAGTTTCTAAAGGTACTAAACCTTAATGAATTATTTATGGATTTTTATGTTATATAAAAAATATTCAACTATTAAAATATAATATTTATGTATGAGAAGTTTGTTTCCTTACATTATTTCTGTGGTTTTTTATGATAGTTTTTATTTCTTATGTCCTACTTATGTAATGATGATGATGGTTGGGGTCCTATATCACCCTCAAATTAATTTCTTTAAGTTTATATCACATTATCTGTCTAAGCATGGATATAATGAGTTTATTAAAATAGGCATGGTAATAATGAGTTTTCTCACATTTTTAAACATGGACATAATAAGTTTGTTCACATAGGCCTGAGAATAATGATTTTTCTCTTAATATTTTCCTATTATTATGGTTTTCTATATATCTATGTTTTCTTCATGTTATTTCACCTTTTAAGTTTCTTTTATTTTCATGCTATGTTATTTTCCATACTTATGCCTATTTTATAAGATATTCATGGTTTTATGTTATTATATGCATTATTCTAGGATTTATTATCTATTATTTGTTATTAATAACATTATTACATATATTTATAATATCCACATACTAATATTATGAAAAATTATAGTTTTTTATTGTTATCTTTTTGTTTACCCTGACAGACCATTTGACCTCACCCCTTTCTTATGTTTCCATTTACCTGGGTTATGAAGAAAAGTAATATGTATACTATGTCTATAAGTGTGTCTTGTATTGATAATTTGTGGGATATAATCAATACCTATTATAAATTAATTAGTTTCTTATATAGTATAAAAAAAATTCATTAGTTAAAAAATAAATAGGTTTTTTTAGTTATTGTTTGGTCCTAATTATCTAAAACTCAAAACCTAAAAGATCATGTGAATTTATTGTAATAAAATATTTACTTTAAAGTCATTTAACTGATATGGTAACATTCATAGGGTGCCACAAAAACCCATGTAAGGTATATTTTTCCTATAGGGAGGTCATAATCATCCTTGAATCGATATATGATCATGGGATAATTTGATATATGAAAAGAGATTTTCCCCATCCTAGTAGTTGATATAATCTCGATATTCTGAGAGAAAATCAATGACTCATAATGAATCAAATTTGACCAATGTGAGAATAAAAATATTTGATAAAATTATCTTTCCAAAAATTTCAATCGAATAAGAATTATAAAATTGGGAAGAAATTAGCGCACCACTAACTTTTTTCACTGATGATTCAATATGAAATCATTTGGATGGTGAATTATTTATTTTATAAAAATTTATAGATATGAAGGAATGGTTATAACTAAAATCAAAAAAAATATTTCTATTTCTAGAGTGGATGATAAGTTTAAATTTTAGCATTTAATTTTCATTATCCACTTTGATATTAGTGATTTCATAATATTTCCCATTATTCATTATCTTTAGATATTGCTGACATTAATTTTCTCTCATTAATCCTTCAGTTGGTGATTTTTTTTATAATTACAAAAAACAATAGAATTTAAAAATTTATGTGTTGGTGGTTCATTATGTTAAAATCTCTTCACCTTTAATACATTGATTAGCCTCTTCATATCTTATTGGAACTCATGTACTTGATGGGATTATTTTCTTCACATGAAACATTTTTCAATTCCTTTGATGAAATTTATTGGGTGATTCTTATTATATTTTCAACATGTAGAAAGTTGAATCTTCATTACTACATGATCTTTATCTTTGGGTCTTCAAAAAACACCATTTTCATTTTGTTTTCTCTGAATACTTGATTATAATGATAGACTCTAATTTTCATTTTAACCTTTATAGAACATTGAACAATTTATTTATTTCTACCTAACTCCCTTATAGTTAATTCTTTTTATAGACGTGGTTTTAATTCAATATAGAAGAGATTGAGTTTTATTTCAATATCATTGATAAAATTAAAGGAATAATTTGTATGAATTGTAAATTTTTACTTTTATGAACCAATGGATTCATCCTCTTTTTTTCAACATAACAATTTTCATGTGAATTTTTCATGGGAATTTTTTTTGAAAAATATTTTATTAAACACCTAGAATTTTATGGATTCAATTTATTCATTTTTTCTTGTGTTGTTAATGATATTACACTAATTATTCACTAAAAATCCCAAATTATAAATTATTAACAAACATTAAATAACAAAAAATATCTTTTCTATTTTGTTGATAAATTACTTAGTAGTGGGTCAGAAGACTCACTAAAGTAGGATAGTGTTGTCAAATGAAGGGATTGTTACTGGGTTGTAGTTTCTTTGGTGTATTTTGGAGTTCAAAATGGTTATTATTATTATTCATATAATGATGTATCTATTTAAGAATATCCATGTGTTTTTTATAACATATCCCATATCTTTATTTCATTGGTAGAATGATAACATTTCCCATCGTGCTCATTATTTAATCGATTTCTCTTAGTTCTATCCATTTACTAAAACCAAAAAGTTTATTGTAAGTATTATACAATAATATCAATATTAAATAATCATATTATAATTATAATCAATCATAATATTCCATAATGAATGAAACCTTCTAATGACACTTTAGGTTCAACCTAGGTTGCTTTAGGTTTTATCCACTTATTCGTTATGACCTAATCCTTGAAATTAATAAAACCTCAAATTAATATCAAATGTGATAGCCCAACCATAATATTCATACATATTACATCATTATACTTGATTTCCCCTAAGAAATAAAAATAAATAACACCCTAAAAACAAAAGGTTCAGTGTCTTTAGAAAATATATACATAGACATCTTATTTTACACACAATGTATATTCCTTACAAAAATGAATCACACTTTAATCCTTAAAAGGAATATAATATGTAATATTATTCTTCATTACTTGGTAAATGGAAAAAATAAGAAAAGTTTGAGAACAAGTTCTCAATAAGGTGTAAAACATAAGATATATCAATTGAATCAGAGTACGTAATCAAAAAGGAGGTCAAAAGGGAGTAAGCATAAAATGAACATATTGGTATGAGATCATAATAATTAAATAATATCCAAAGGAATAGGAACCACAAAACATAATAATAATCATAACATAAATTTTTAGCATAAACATAAGAATGTGTAATATACATAATAATATAAAATCATAACATAGGTCAAGGCTCTCTACTAAGATAATCATCACATGGTGGAAAAACATATCCCATAGTATAGTGGACTAGAATAAACTCCCCTGTCCCATAACATAATATCTAATGAGTTATAATATTTAACCAATGTAATGGAGGTATATATAATTCTCATCCCACCCATCACATAATGATAATATAAACATATGTGTTCCAAATGAAAACAATCCATCAAATCATAGAAATATTAATCTATGAAAATAAAACAGGTTACATAAAAATTTTTACAAGAAATAAAGAATAATAATTCATATGAAGAATGAGTTGGATTCCAAGAATTAATATCCCTTAAGAAATCATAATAAATATTAAATTTGTAAAAAAATAATTGTATCGACATTAAAGAAAAATTCTTTATTGGAAGATAAGAAAATGTGTAAAAAAATGGTAGATATATTCTTTGAATTTTAACATTATTGCTTCAAAACAAAGTGATTATGATTAAAATAATTTAAAAAATAAGGATAAATGAAATAAAAAAATTCAATATTTATTTAACGCTTATACATCAGATGGTAACTTCATAAACAAGATAAAATAAAACTATAAGACAAAGCGACCAAGCGGAAAACGTAAAGGAAGAGAAATAAAATGATTATATTCAAACCTTTTAAATAAGTCAAAACCATTGTAAATATACCTTAATAAATTATATAATTTTAGTTAAGGATGTAAAATATCTCAATAAACATCATTAAGAACATGGATATGGAATATAAAGGTTCTAAACATTAAGAGAGATGAAGAAACTTCACCTTACCTTTACCCCCAAATTCATCCAACATGATCTAAATACCTATATAATAAACATAGCCTTATTAATAACATGTTTAATAACATTATAAAAATTCAATATATTTTACATTAATCATAAAATTCTATTTATTACATTGTATTATTTAGTTGTAGTTTATTTTCAACATTTTATTTGAGTAGTTTTGATTATTTTATAATTTTTTGGTATAAAAATTTTGATTATCATTATTTGTTATTTAGTTCATAATTAATATATTATTAAGGGTATTGTAATAATATTATTTTAATTATTTATATGTTCTCATATTCATTTTATGGAATATAAAGTTACGGTATGCAAGAATGGAATTTACAACATGCACATTTAGAGTAACTTTATTAATAACAGTGAGTTACTTTATAACGATCATTCACTTGGGTTACACCATTTAAGAACCATAATAATGACATAAATTACATATTAATATCATTTATTATCCTTATTTATGTTTTTATACTTATCCATGATTTAAATAATAAAGTTAGTATAACATCATTCATTTAGGTGGTTGAACCAATCTAAACAAAAACATATTATACAAATGAATGTGCATAGATATATGGTTATGTTATAGTAATATATTTTTTATAGATGTATAATTATGATAATATCATATAATTATATTTTCATATTGGGTTTTAGGATACTGGAATTTATAATATAAATGAAATAGATAAAAAGGAACTTGTTACTCTGATGGAATCGATCCTTCTCATACCATATTCCTTCATAATATAGGATTTAAGAAACCTTATTGTAACTAGAATCCAGTTTATGAAAGATAAGACTTTAGGGGATATTATTTAAATACTAATTAAATAGGAAAAAATAGGATATAAGTAGTTTAATATGAGTATATTAAGTTTCCTTTATAGATGATTTTGAGTGGAATATTTACAATTTCTCATTCTTTAATGGTTAATGAAGGTCATTTAAATATGAAAAGAATAACATAAGTGTAAAAACCAATAAATATATATATTAAATAATTATTACCATGATTTTTAGTTTTTTATAAGTTCATAAATTAATTTTATCCCTATATTATATTTTTCCATTTATATTATTTATAGAAGTAATTCATTATTCACTCTGGTAACGTATTTTTTCCTCAAAAAAGTAAAATTGACCCTATTAACTAATTTATTCCTACTAATTCCAAATATGAAATCCATTTTATCAAATTATATTTTTAAATATTTTTGTTTTATATTATAAATATAAAATTTATAATACTTTAAAAAAACATTTTTTCTCAAATAATAACAATTTTTTTATAATGAATGATTATATTTTAATTTATTATCATGAATTAATTATTTAATGGGTATTAGATATGAATTATTAATGTTAAATATATGATTTGTAATAAATTATTTATTTATAAATAATTATTACATAACCATTATATCATTTTCATTATATGTAACAATCATATGTCCAAGAGATATATCTCCAATGGTCATATGTCCAATAGATATATTTCAAATAGTCACATTGCCCTTTTCCATTTCTATATATAAACTTACATACTTATATAAAATAAAATCATCTAATTCATTCATTTATATCTTAAAATTTCTTTTATATTTCTCATATTCTTCCTTCTTTTCATTGTTATAATTTGTGATAGGATCTTCAAGGAAATCTACAAGGATAAATATTTCAAGCTCATTGTATTTTTATTTACTTATGGTTTTATTCCCAATTTTAATAGTCATGTTTTATATTGATTTCTCATAATTTATTATTTTTTATCTTGTATATTAATATTTAATATTGATAAAATATGTGGTTTTTTCTTCTATAATTTGTTACCTGTGAAACAACTATTTTGTGTATTTAATAAATATAAATGTGGGGTGCAACAATGTAAAAATTTTATTTTTTTCTATGTATATTCACTAGAAATTGTTTCAATTCTACTTAAATATATTATATTTATATAATTTATAAATATATTATATGATATATAGACTAAGAGTCATCATAATTTATTTTTTATGAGGATTTGGGGTTATCAAGCATACAAATGATGTTTGGAATTTTAAAAACACGGATCTAAATTTAAAAAAGTGTATGTGTTTTTGTTATCCCAAGTAAAATAAAAGATTTTATTTCATAAATCCTACTAAAAATCATGTGTTTCTGTCCTAAACTAGAATTTTACTTAAAGAGGAATATATAGATCAAGGTATTAGTGGGAGGGTAATTAAACTTGTAAAAGTTAAAAATCAATATAAAGCAATGAATGCTTATATGGAAAGTGAATTGGTTCTATAACAAGTTATAGAAGTAGAATCTAATTAGGTTACATAAGAACCTCAAAGGTCTAATACGATTCATTAGTATCCTGAGAGATGTGGATTTCGTATGGAGAATGATGATGATTTAGTGTTCATAGATGATGAACCCACTGCCTATAGATAAGTAATTGGGCTTGTTGATTATAAGAATTGGTTAGAATCCATGAGATCTATGATATAATCTATGTACACTATATATGTATGGAACTTGGGGGGATCCACCTTAAAGGATGATACCTGTAATGACCTATACTAGTTCATGTTAATGGAGTAGGATAAAATGTGGGTTTAAATGGATTTAAAACTGATAGATGTTTTAATTTTTGGATTCTCTTTGATAATTTTAATTTATAAACGTGTATTAATTTACTAATATAATTTTTATATAGTAGTCTCTTGGGTGATGGAGGCCTTAACTAGGGGTGTTTTTTTATTTTCAATATTTTAATTTTAAACCCCTTATGGGATTTTTTGAATTTATCCAGCTACAATGAGGAGGAGGTCTACCCCTTTTCCGCCTCTTAATCCACTTTTTTGGCCCTTTATCCATAGAGATTAGTGTAATTTTTCTTCATTTTTTATGGTGATTTACTATCAGTTATCATCTTCTTTTAATTCCACTTATCTTTTTCATTGATTTCTATGATTCAGAGTTAGGTTTTTTATGATGATTCCAACAGAGAATGGTAAAATAAATCTTGGATAATGGGTATTACATGTGTCTTGGATAGTTCCATGTTTTTTTTATTTATATAAGTCACTAGACTAAATTTTATTTATTTTAATTCAAAATATAAATTAAATTATCCTTATTTTGGTTGTTTATTGATGGTGTATTTCACTGGTAGTGTACTTATGAGAATTCTAGGGGTGATCCATTATATTTTTCTTGAAGTTTGGGTGATAGTACATCACCTAGGGAGTTGTAATTTGATTATTACTAAAAAATTAATATAGATAAATTGTGTTAGGTTATATTAGTTTATAAATTATTATTTTAATGATACTAAATAATTTTCATTATTATTTTGATTATTTTTAGGTTTTTATGATATTACACTATTTTTTATGAAAAAATTATAAGTGTTAGATCAACCATGCATTTCACTGGATCGACCGCATGTGTATTGCATCAATGCATGAATATCATAGAGAAATGTTTCTATGCTTTAAATCTAATACATGTTACTAGTGATCAATAGTGAGGAGTAATATCATCCACAAAACGATATATAATCTACCATTGCAATAAAATGAGCTACCATACAATACATTCATAAAATTTCTAAGTTATAATGTTACTACATGAATTAAATCAATCGAACACATGAAGAAAATCAATTTATCTAAGCTATCAAATAATCGTGGATGAAAATTTGGTGAATTATTAGAGTGAACACATGATTAATTCAACTAACTAGATGAAGGAAAACCTAAACATATAGCAATAACAAAAGGATATGTCATGATAGTGACTGACCACAACATCATAAAAAACCTATTATAAGTCATAGCTACCTTTTGATCGATTTTGAGTGTTGATCTGCTATTCCTAAGTATCCTAAAGCTATATTTTGGAATTTAATAAAGGATTCAAAGTAGTTGAGATGTTTTAGTATGATGATATCCATTATGATTATTTATCAATGGATATATGGAGAATTGTATTATACATATAAAATGAAGCCTCACATAAGAAAAGTGGTGAACTAACTACTGTCCAATTGAATTTACTTTTCATATTCAATGATGCTCTATATTTATACATGGTAGTAAAAACCAAGAGGAATCTTGGTTTACTATGAATATTTCTCCTGATCTCACTATATGATCATACAAGGATAATAGAACCCTGTTTATCAACCGAATTTAATCAGAGATAGAGTTTTATTGAATTTTTCTTTACTCTTCACTCTCTATATTTTTCTTTATTATTGAGAGGTATTTTTACATTACTATAAATCTATTTTTCAATAACAATACTATATAAGTAAGAGTGATTGGATACTCTTTTATTATATATCTTTCCTTTTGTTTCCAATGAATAATTATGGAATAGGATTGGTCAAGTATAGACTTATAGTGTGTAATTGTATGCTTATATCCCAATCTTGATTGTGGGTCAGTCTACCCAATCTAGGTTGTGAATAATTTTATTAGTTTTAATAAAATTAATTGGAATTGTATTGTTTTCAAATGTATAGGATTAAGTTATATATTATAACTAACCACTTGTTTTAATTTTTTTGTGTGTTTTTATTCTTTAATTTCGCTTCTTTATTTTTCACTAAGTATTTTCAAAGTGGGTTTGCAAAGTAAAAGTTTTATAGTTAGTGTTTATAAATGATATATATATATATATATATATATTATTTTGTGTTAGTGGAATACCTTAAAAAACTAAAACAATTTCATTTATATTATTTTCGTATTGATTTTTCATTTGATAAATTATTTTAAATTATCAAATTATATATATATATATATATATTATATTTGTTAACTTAGATGTATTTAAATTAGAGGAATTTTAATTTAAATCATCAACATATAGTTTTTTTCATTAGAAACTCAATTCACCCTCCCCATCTTAATTATTATATTGGGACCAACATTTAGTATCAAATTAAGTTTTTCTCTCAAACACTCTCTATGTTTACATATTTTATATCTTTATTTACTTTTGACCTTGATCAAATCGAAAGAGAAAGATCTTAATTTATATTTATTTAATATTTTTTATTAATGGATTCTTATATACATAAATGAAATTCTACCAATAAACCTACCATATTTAATGATAGAAAATGCTCAATTAAAAAACAAATGAAAAATTTATCTTGAAATCATGGGACTTGATAATTCGGGAACCATATAGGATAAATATGAAAAACCAAAATGACTAGGAAAGATTGGAGTGATATAACTAAATAAATGTATTAATCTAATTATAAATCAATGAATACCTAATTCTTTACATTAGGAGAATATGAGTTTATTCATATATTTATATGTGATGTTGCTTATAAAATATGGGATACCCTAGTTTTTTCTCATGAAGGTGAATCAAATGGAAAATATATGAACTTAAATATATATAATACTGAGTATGAATATTTAAATTTGAAACATGATGAAACCATTTCTAAAATTTAATAATGGTTAAATGAGATCATTAATACAATGATTTTACTTGGAAGATCTATGGATGATAAGAAGCATCTGCTAATAATTTTGAAAAGTTTAACTAATAAATGTATAAGCATAGTTATTTCTATCAGATAATAATGTGACATTAGTAATTTGAAATTCAAGGAACTAATTGGAAAACACATGATGTATGAATAGATTAATGAAGAAAATGAGAATATTGAATCAAAAAATAAATCGATATCATTCAAGATATATGTTTAAAATTTGAATAAAGTAATAAATGATGATTAAAGTGGAATTTAATCTAACTCTAAAAGTGATGAGGATATGGATCACATATATAGAAGATTTAAAATATGACACAAGATGAATAATGTTTTTTGAAGATCAAATTTTGAAGGAAAATATAATAAAAGAAGAAATTAGAAGAAATATAACACATATAGAGAAGTAACATGATATGAATATAAAATAAAAGGTCAAATTAAATTTTAATTAATAATTATAATGTATAAAAAAATAATTCTGAAAAATAAAAAAATTCCAACTAATGTGATGAATTCCTCCTAGAATTCTTTATAGGACATATCGAGTAATTCAGACTATTTTGGGAATGATGCAATTAAAAAATTTAATCTATGCTTCATGGGCACTAAATATGAGGTACACATTACTTCTACATATTTTAATTATTATATTTTGGATGATTATAAAATTTAAAATAAATAAATACTAGAGTACTACTCTATTATTTATGAAACTATGAATGGACATAATGAAAAATACAAAAAACTAAAGAAGATGCATGATTTGTGTGTTACTAATAAAAGTGATCTTCTTGTTGAAAAGTAAAATAATTAAAAAAATTAAAAGAAAACATGGTATTGAAGTTAGAAAATAAATAGATAAGAAAAGATTTTTGGAAATTTACTAAAGGAACTGATATCTTGGATGTGATATTGGGTGATCAAAAAACACTTAAACATAGAACTAGTATAGAACATTAGTCTAGAGAGTAAAGGAAATTTTATAAAAACTATTTTATTCCTAGTTCAAAAAATATGACCTTAATTTCCAAGGATGGATAAACTTCTTATTCTGCAAACAATTTTTATTCTTATAAACTTAAAAATACTCACTTATCTAAATATTTCAATTCTACCATTAGTAATATAGTAAAACAAATGTGGATACTTCAATAATTATTTTCTAACCTTTCCAAACCTAAGAATGTTTGGGTACCAAAATAATTTATTGGTTAAATTTATAGGAAACATACTTGAAGATATATAGTGAGAGTTTATGGTATCGAGATTTTGAATTTTCTAGATATATGACTAGATATTACTTAAGTTTAAATAATTCAGTAAAAGTTGATGGTGCACATGTTACATTCAGTGATAATGATAAAGTGAAAATAATTAGACTTGGACAAATTGGTACCTATGAAACTTGTTGGACTCCACATGTGTTAATCATGTTTTAATGATCACAAATACTATACATTCTGTAAACCCTGTTAATCCTATGTAATATGTCTCAAATCATGTGTATAGATGATTAATTTATTTATGTATTAAATAATTATTGTAATCTATATTTAATTTATTTTATAATGAATTTATTTTGTGAATGATTAATTATAATTCATTCTTTGGATATCACTATTGAAGTCTTCATACAGATATTTAGATAAGTCCCAAACACCGTGACCAGACATCGTGACCCAAACACTGTAACCAGACACCATGAATCACATACTTTGATCCAGACACTGTGACCCAAACATCATGACCCAGACATTGTGACCCAGACACCATGACCCAGACACTATGACCCAGACACCGTGACCTAGACACTGTGACCCAGACACCATGACCAGACACCATGAATCAGATATCGTGACCAGACACCATGATCCTAACACCACATCTGTGTTACTGATTACTGATCTCTATACAACTATTCTATCATAAATTCCTCACCACTCAAAGAAATGAAGGAGACACCATTTCATGGAGACACCGCTCCAATGTGATACTATTTTTAGATAGGTTGTGACATCGTTATTTAATCTATTTTGTTCTTTCTCAATTTAATTTCTAACAGTCATATTTGAGTATTTTAAATGAACTGACATAATTAATGTTTCTTTATAGACATGTCACCTGATAGTATGAGTTACGAGGTGTAGAATGCATGCATCTTGTCAACTCCAACATATGTACTCCATGAATAAAAATAACAACATGTCCAGAAATGAAAGGATATAAAGAGAAACAAGTGTGTGCACGATAATGAAGAAGCACGAGCATTATTGAAATAAGAACTGACACATACAACTCTACACTTATTAAGAACACACGAATCATACTCGAATCCTGGATTCGAGAACATTTTCACACTATCAAATCCACAAAGAACACAAGACAAATCTAGCTGACTTGTGATACTTTGTTTTCTGCAACATGACTCAATTCCTTCATCTGATTTATCCTAGAATTCCAGAGCTATATAGACTAACACTCAGAGCACTTAAAAACTTATCTCATCATCTTTTCCCTGTTGTGTAATGTTTTTAGCTTTTGATAAGTGTGTGTGTGTGTGTGTGTGTCTGTATAAAAACACACATTGTATTTTTTATTAAACTAAAGGATACAATATATCCTTCTTCATACATATTTTTACACTTGTGTATTTCCAAGAATAAGTGTGGAAGAGGTCCCTGTGTGACTTGAAAGTTCATACCCACGAAGAACTGTGGAAGAAGTCATGTGTCTTGGAATGTACTATGTAATATTGTTTACCCTGATATAGGGTGTGGATCAAGTTTATTAATATAATCTTCTTGGTGGAAGATGATCACCAAGTGGATTGGATTAGGTCTCAACTTGAGACTAAACCGCTTATTTTATATCTGTTGTGTTGTTTAATTTATTTTTCTCTATTTTACTGTATAATTCAGAAATCACTAAATTTACTTTGATAGTTAATCTTAGCAAGAAGTTATAATTGTTTTTCCTAATTAGAATAGCTTCAAAAGTAATGTTAATAACTGATATTATGATTACTGATAATTAATCAATCTTCTGAGAAGTTATTTAAATATTCAAACTTTTATAACCATATTACTTTGATTAACCGGCTGTATTCGAATGTAGATGAATTTTTATTTTCTTCTAAGTGGTGGGAAAATGCATGAATGTTCCTTATTAAGGTTAATTTTAATACTTCCAAATTTTTTATCCCATTGGTCTTTTGATTTTTCAATTTGATAAATATATTGAAGAACTTAATAGGAATGAAAATCCAAAGATACCGAATTCCATAGAATTGGTTGGAGAGTATAGATTGTTGATAAAGTTCATTCAATGTATTATTTTACTAAGGAAATGTGACTTTAGTATTATAAGGCACTAATATATATTTTTTATTTATCTGTTGAAAAATTGTGTGAAGAAATTTTTTCTTATATTCTTGAAGAGTTATAAGGAAGAAGTGTTTAATAACTCTATTGGGTTTAACTCCATTCCTTATCCTAAGTTGACATCTTTTTCCCTTGAGTCAAATTAATTGTTTCTAAGTGGGAGTAATAGTCTATCTCTTCGGTTTTTATGTTATTAAATTATAATATCTATAAAAATTATGAGATTTAACTATAACACATGTATAAATTAATGGGTAGCTAAAAGTGAGAAGATGTATAAAACGTACAATCCTTGAGGCCAAAGAAAAAAAATTAACCCAAGTTGAGAACCTGATGAATTTTTGAACTATATTTTTGAGGATTAATGTTTTTTATAAGATTAATTTTTAGATAGAATAATTGTAAAGGATTTCTAGTCCTGAATTAGTCTATAATAATTTTCTTCCTAATCCAGTAGAAGTTTCTTCACCTGCACCAGTTTTAGTAACTAATTATGGAGTTTTTTCCTATGGACTTACTGAGACTTCTAACTCTATACCTTTAGTAAAAGAAGAATTTTATTTTTATACAGAAGAAACTATGTAATCTATGATAGACCCTAAGGAAACAACATTTTCTGAATCAAATAATGGTAACACTAATGAGGATTTTATCTCTTTAGTTTAATAAAAGAAGGATAGAGGAGAAGAGGATGGGTCTTATGAGAAATTTATTTTTTTATTAGATAAAAGTGATAAAGTATCTACTCAAGTGAATGAGAGAGGGGGAGAACCCATATTTGATACTCTAATTTCTAAGGGGGATAAGTCCCCTTGATCTTATCTTCTAGGAATTGATTTAATTGGATCTGATGAGGATGAATATCATATTTATAGAGGCAGTGCACTTGAGCATGGTGGATCTTCTATACTAATTATACCTATAGTTATTGAAGGATAACCGGTGTATTGGATTTATTTGTATCATGGGATTGAGGTTCCTTCTCCTAGGTCTAGTAGAATTGATAATAATGATGTTTTGTGTAAATGCTTATGAGGATATTTGAAACGATTTTAATGGAATGTGTTGGGATTAGATCCCATTTTTTTATTTAAATTTTGAAAAATGTCTTTTAGATAGGGATTTTATTTTATAATGGGGTTTTGAACTATAAATTATTTAAAAAGAGGTTTTCAAAGATGATACTTCTAAAATTATAAAACTTACATGGCATTCAGATTCTAGTTTATTTTATAGGCCCAATTGGTACTTTTAAATGGGTTTCTTGTTTCTTATGATGACCTTTTGTTTCCCCTTATAATTATTGCACCTTTTTAGGATTTTTTTTTTATATTAAAATCATCATATGATGTGAATTAGGGTTATTATATTCAAGGTAAACATAAGTGATAGAGATTTATTATTGTACCTTATTTATTTATCTTGTTTTGTTTATTTTCTTACTTCCTCTTTTATAAATACATCATGACCTACATGGATAACTAATAAAAGTTATGGATGTATGTTTTTCTAGTCCATTGTGCACAACCTGGATAGTTAACTAGGAGAGTTATTACCTCTTAGTTTTTGGTATTTTGTAGGTCCACGATACTCTCTAATGGATATATCTGATGCAACATCTTGTTAGAAAACCCATACAAGACCAGTGTATCTAAGAACCATGTATAATATCATCTAGTTAGATCTTAGAGAATATCACATGAAACTAATATTTGATAGATAGTTTTAAAAATTAGATTATTATCTTCATTATATTCCATTATTATTGTATAATTAATGGAACTATTTATATTATTGTTTATTTTCTGTATTATTTCATGATATTGTTTTTCCTTTACAGTGTGCTTCTATCCCATGTGGGTGGATGTTATTTTAAAAGTTATTTTAAAATAGGTTTGGAAAGATATTTTTAATTAAAAAAGATTTTTATTTTATTTCATGGAAGGTTTTATAATAAATTTTAAATGTTTTTTATAAGGATTCCTTTTTAAAAAAATGTTTTGATTTCAAAATGAGAAAAACGTTTGGTTTCATATAATTAGCATTTTGATTTGTTTTGGACATGGATTATTACTTTAAAAATCATATTTTCATTATTATATTTCATACTAGCATTCATGGCATTATTATATAAATGAATTGCATAAAATAAGTGGGTGGTGACTTACTAAGTACAACTATATGTATATTATAAGGTATTGGTTTCATCTCTAAATTATATTTATTATCTTGGAAAACCGATGGTTAGTTGGGTGTGGTGAGTAACATTTGGTTTCATGGAGATATTCTCTTATTATGGTTTGGGTTTTGTTTTATATTTTGGTTATTTTTCTATTTTTATTCCTTTTTGTCTTTATATTTTATCATTTACTATATACTATTCATCCTTCTTTTTATGAGATGAGTCATATTTTTACTTATTCATTCCGTGCTTATTTTTTATTACTATTAAAGGGTGAAATTATTCCCAAGGTGATTTTCTGTGACTCCTAAGAACTAGTTACCAGTTTGTGGGGAATGGGAACACCCTTCCAGCTAGTGGCGAACCAGGACAAGTGTCGGTTCAATTTGTACCCTATGAAGTTTCATTATAAATGGTATCAAAGCCTAGGTTACTATTAGGGACAAGGTTTTGGAGTGATATCATTTTAATTGGGTAAGACAATATAATTGAGAATAGTATTTTTCAAACTCAATAGATGGGTGAGGGGAGAGCCTCACAAGCACTTTCTCACCCCTAGCCTTGAGTTATAATGGGTTTTTAGGATTTGGATTCCATTATAATTCTTCTCAAGATTTTAAATTGTGTTATATTTATCCTCATTTTCATAAAATGATTTTCATTGAGAATTTTTTATAATTTTTTTTGAAACAAAAAATATTTAGAGATATGAGGTTGGATTATATGGCTTGAAAAACCATGCTGCAACCAGGTGCATGATTTTGAAAATATTATAGGAATTATTTATTCATTGGAACATAGCCTGTCAAACCATGTGTCCTACTCAAGTAAAGTTCTACATTCATTTTTATACCATTATTTATACCTCATGATTATTATATCACCTTGGGTGATTTGGAAAAGGAAAAATAATCCAAGAAGGTCTTTTTATATGTTTTTATATTTTGATAAGTTTTTATTGAAATTTTTTATGTGACTTATTCATGTGTTTGTTGTGAAATTTATTTGGTTTCTATGAAAATAGAGATTTTATTAACATATATATTTTTTAAAAACTATTTTTTGTGTATTGTTTGAAAATATTTTTATCAATTCTTATGGTGAGTTTAATAAAATGGGTGATTTTATTATGGTGTCTGGGAAAATGTTTTGAAAGTGAAGTGGATTTTTACATAAATGTTTTAAGTAAGCACAATAAATTTAGAAATTGTTTCAAGTGGTGTAAAATTTTGAAATAATTTGGTACAGTTTTCATAAATTGATGGAATATTTTTTCAAGTTTGGGGTGTTTTCAAAAGAGGTAACTTTTTTCAAATGTGTTCCATGTAAATATGGGATTTCAAATTTCTTATTCGGTGTTAATGGTTTCAAATATTTATTGATTTTATAATTTCTGTCTTTTGTGTGTGTTTTGTGTGGTTTACCTAATTTTATTTGTCACTTGGTTGATAATGGAGATACATTAGTTTAAATTAGAGGGCTAAATTAATTTATTTCATGTTTTATGTTATTTAAGGAATGACTCATAGAATGTTCAAGTGGGAAAGTGGGAATCTTATCATTTAGTATTATCTATGAGATGAATCCTATCATCATTTAGAATAGATCCCTTTAGTTTTAGACTCAACCCAAACTTTAAATTGAGTGGTGGACTTGGAAAATTCCTTACTCTTAAACCATATCCCAAATTGCTTTAATTGGTACATACATTAATTACATATAGATCAAGGTTCCATTGAGGTGGTGGGCTTACTAGGAAGGATCAATAGAAACCTAATTCTTTTTAATAATTTTTAATCTTCATGGGTGACAGTGGTCAAAGGATTATTTTAAGGACTATGTCAAGGGTGGTAAGGGTTGTTGGTTCATTATCAGTTGTGTGAGGGTGTTTCATGGGTATTTTTCAGGAAAATATTTGATAATTGGTTATATCCTAAGGGTGTAAATGTGGGGAAATATCTTGAGTTCATGATCCTACATCCAAGTGAGTTAATGGTAAAGGAATTATTGATAATTTCTTAGATTCGGTGGTTTCCTTCCCTAATACAATTATAAATGACTCTAGGAAATATTTTATATTTAGATGTGTTCTTCTCCATGACATCAGATCAGTTAAGCTTGGTTTTGGCATGATGTCCCTTAAATATACGGTTAAGAAGTTTATGTGGGTGGAATATGGTCGGTCTATCAAATCAGGATGGGTAATTCCTTGATTCCACTAAGTGAGAATGAATGTAGCCTATCTAGGGTGGGGTAAAAATGGGATGAGAAAAATTTGGAAGTGTGGGAGGTTCAGACTTATAAGGGATCTATTTTCCATCATAGTAATAAGATACAACTCATGTGTTTCCAAAATGGGTTATATGTAACTTTAATCCCTTTTTACTTGAATTATTCTAGGACCAACCTCCATTGTAGCTTCTTAAACCATCTTTAAAGGGGACATAATATGATTATTTAGAAGATTTATTAGGTTTTATCTAGTTTAGTGATGATTTATGATATTATGTTCTTATTTTGGTGGGCTTTAATATGATCAATTCATCTGAGGTAGTTCTTTTCAAATGTTACTTGTGAGTGTTTATTTAGATTTTTATAGGATGTTAGTTATGGGTAGTTATGCTCATGTGTGGTTGGTATAGTTTTGTTCCTTAAAAATTAGGTATATAATGATACCTAAATTTTAATGTTTGTACATGGGAAATACCTTGGGTTCTTAATGGGTGACTAGGAATTGTGATTCACCAATTTATATCATGCACTATATATTTTTTGGATTCACTTAATTTGGGTTCACCATTGAGTGGGTGTTCCATGTTGAAGGTCCCATATTGCACATTTTTTATTATATTTTGAACTGAGGTTAGACTCATTTCACTTTTGTTTATGTTTTTTATGGTTATTATGGTTGTTTGTTTTATATTAAATTTGTTTTAGTGGATTATTTATTATTTTTATGGAATAATTTTTATAGATGACCAACTATTTCTATGTAACAACATGAGATTTCACTATACAATTTTTCCTCTCAATAAACATTATGTTTGATAAATTATTTTATGTACACCACCAAACGAAAAAAAACCATGACCTAATAGATAAATACTATTAAAAACTATAAGAACAATAAAACCTCTAGTAAATAAGAATATATTATTCAACTAAAAACTCTTACATTTAGAGGATAAATAATAAAGGTGATTTAATTGTTCTCGATCAAATATTTTTTAAAAGTACTGTATATTTTATCCAAATAAACTAAATCATTTAATTTTAAATTATAACATATAATATTTCAATATGTAATATCATATATTAGAATTATCTAAAATGGAAATTAGTATGAAATAGTAATAAGGACACCAAATGTGTAAAAAGGTCAATTTTTTAATTAAAATAATTCTTTATATTTTTCACTTTATTTTAAAAAATAAATCTTAAAATGTTATAATATTAATTTGATAAAATAAAATTCATTTTTTAAATCCTCATATCAAAATTTACTTAGTATAATTTTTTAATATTTTTCTGAGATAAGAGATTTTTAGATGAGTAGTGAAAAATATCATCTCTACCAAAAGAATGAATTATATTAAAGAACTATATTTTTTATGTATTTAATAAATAAAGTTATTAATTTTAAATATATTATTTTAAATTTGTAAAACCTATGTCTTACCAAATAAAACAAAAGAAATGTTTTAATTATAATAAAATTTATTTTTAATATTTTCGTTTAATTATTTGTTTGAATGATAAAAATTGGTTTTAAATTTATTAGAAGGATACATAACTTTTTTTTTAATAAATTAATTTATGTTCATGAAAATTGATAATTATTAATATTATGTCTTACACATATGTTTTAAGCTTGGAAACACATATTTTACTAAAAACTATTTTATACGATATATGTGTTTATTTTTAAATTAATATTTCACACCATTAGAAATTATATTTGATAGAATGATTTGAATATTTTACATCATAATGTTAAAATTAATTTTAATTTTTAATTTTAATTTTTTTCACTAAAATTAATTACTAAGGCTAAAAAATTAATTACCCTCGTAAAAGTAAAAAATGGTTAAAATTTATTTACTAAGAGGAAATAACCTAAACATGTTAAAAACATTTTTTCAAATGGATGTTTGAGGTGTTTCTAGGCCAAAAAACACATAAATTCATTCTTTTTCTATTTTTTATCCTTTTAACCTTGAATAATAACATTACATTATTGAAAATGTAAAGGGTGTTTCCTCTTCTTCACATATAAAAGGAGATCCTTACACCACTTTATGTTAAAATTTTACCTTTCAATTTCATTATAAAAATCTACCATTTTTATATCCTAAAACCATATCCCACTTACTTAAGCCTCTATTCACCATTATTTAGCTCAAGGCATCCATTTCCAAGGATAATTCAAAGATAAAACTCAATCTCTCGATGTGTGTATTATCCCTTTCTTAATCATTTATTCTTAATTATCCTCTTACCAGCATTTTAAAACCAACATAATTTAATTAAATTGGAATAATTAATATACTATGATATTATTATATTAAATAAACAACTCATATTTATTCATTTTTATCTGCTAAGGAAAAAAATAACATTAATCGTGTGTATGTGCGGACTACCACTTCCATGAATTGACATCATCAGTTTTTCATAATCGCCTATCATAGCTAGTTATAATTATAGAATTAATTAACAAATATGGTATATAAAATATATTTATTATCATTAAATATAAAATTAATATTTACATTCATTCCCTCAAATTCATTGAAAAATGAAAACATCATGCGTGTGTTTATGAGGACTATCGCCTCCATAAAAGTGATGTGTTTATTTTCATCATCTAGTATTTTATTTTTTATCCAAATATTTTTAAATATAATTAAACACATTAATAATATATAATTAATTTCATTATACTTCTTCAATAATAAAATTATAACAAAATCACACCATAATTATGCTTATCCATTAATTATAGCATATTTATTTTTTTTCGGTTTAACCACTTACATGAACATTGATATAAATTTCTATCATGGGTACATAAAAAACATAATTAATGATGATATTAGAAAATAATAACTAAATAAGTATTTTTTTAATGTTCTATAAATATAATATAGAAAATTTAGAAGTGATCTTATCAATAAATTTTTGTAGTAAATTTAACCGCCAAAAATGAACATTTTAAGTTACATTTTATAATTTGAGTCCATTTTTGAATCCAATGAAAATATATGAATTTTTCAATAATTGAGTAATAAAGGATATAAAAATATTTCAATATGGAGATTATTAATCAAATTTTAAACTCCTTTGAACATTTTCAATATACAGAAAGAGTTATGTAAAAATTGACCAAAAAAATCCGAGTAAATGTCATAAGAAAAAACTATATAATAAATGAATAAGATATGGTAAAAGATAAAATGTGGAATATTAATGATAAATGAAGAATTTTATTTAAAAAGTTTTTAAAATAATTCATTTTATTATCCATGAAGATAAGTGCATGTTCAGAATGAATCAGGAATAAGGTATGGGTTTCTTGTCTCAATTATCACTCTTTGAGACATATTTCTTATTATAGGCCATGTTTTATTTGTAATGGTGTATCTACTGAACCTTTGATGTTTTTTATCATCATTATCTCATATTTTAAAATATTATATTTAAAATTTCTTATTCTTTCTATCAAGGGTTTTTTAATCGAAAAAATACAAAAGTTGTAATGGTTTGTTTTCTCAAATTCCTTTCATTAAGACATGTTTATATTATATAGAAAATTTTTATTATATGGTGTATATATTGCTTATTTATTTATTACACCCGGAATTATATTTCATTCATAGTATTATATGTTTAATTTCAAGATATATATCATTCAAGGGAATTTGGATTTAGATATTACTTGATCCATAACAGTTTTCTTGACTAAAATTATTTCTCCTTAGGTTATAAATTATCTACTTGATTAGAATCTTCTAAGACCCATTTATACTTAAAATTAATTTCCTCAATGGTAATTTATATTTTAATTATTCAAATTTATGAAATACCTTCTCAAAAAAATTATCTTTCAGAAAAATTATCATTATTTCTAATGGATATTTTCCTCCATGTTCATATTTGATATATAACCATAATTATTATTACATATAATTCCCTCTCTGAGTACCCAATTTTGTATTCATTTGATTAAAGGGTGTTCTCAAAGATTCCATACATCGATTGGTTGGGGAAATTATTAACTTAACTGTATACTATTTATTTATATGATGTAAATTTAATATGATCTATTATCTTGATTGAATGGTCTTTACCTGTAAAGTTACATAATATATTTGGGTGCTTATTTATTTTTCATGGGTATATCATGTTATGATTACTAATGGAATTATGAATGTTTTTCTTATGTGATTCTGATATGAAATCCATTTTCCTTTTAAGGGTTCTTTATGATATGTTATTGATTTAATTTATGTGGAACACATATGTATGGATGAAGATGGGTGGGGTCTTATATCTCCCTCTATCGAAATTGTTTATGTTTATATCTCATGTGATAGTCAGGCAAGGACATAATGAGTTTATTTATATAGGCATGGGGATAATGATTTTTGTCATAGAGGATATCATATGTTTAAAGTTGTGAAATATTTATTAGTTTTTTCCCATGTTATACCATACTTTTATTCTTATCATTCTTTCTAAGTGAGTCTGTTATGGATTATAATTGTTGGAATATGTTTTCACACTCTTTTCATTCATATATTTCAATGTATCGAGCCTTATTCTATGAATTGTGACTATTAATATATGATTTTTGGGGTATTATTGCCTTACGTAATTTGATTATACCCATATTCTCATCTTTTTATCACTTGGGATTTTTTTTATCACTTATCATTACCCATACAGATCATTTGATATAATTTCATGTAACATAAATGACCCATAATTACATGATCTATGACCAAGGTTGCAATTTCTTACATTCTCATGATCATTCAGGTTTAGATTTTCAAATAATTAAGAAAACCCATTACATTAAATAGGGAACAATGACACACAATGTCCATTTTTTCACAAAAATATGATTCATAAGTTTACACTCACATTTTATTCATGACACACTTGCTTCATTAAAGGAAAATTCACTTTATTTGAATCTATACTTCTTAATATTTCATACTCATCTTTAAGAACTTTGAAAAATGTTTGAAAATATGGGATGAGAAAAAAAATATCAATAAGATATGTAAAAATAAATGAATCTCTTTAGTCCAGAGAAAAATAAGAAAACTCTTTCAAATGTTTACCATTTTAACAATAAAAATTTGAAAGCATAAATAAAATATGTACACATGATAAAATAAACTTTTGATCAAAGAAAACTAGTGAAACCTATTATAATCATAGAAAACCCATTAAGGAGATAAGAGGGATATGATACCTCATAAAAACTTTCCTTGAAAAAAAAACCATTCACTTTAAAAGTTGGCAAACTTTTCTTTCCTCATGAATTCAAAATATTTCTATAAAAACTTTTAAAATGGAATTGGTATCTTGGAGCATCATATTCATAACCTGTGTTCATTCATGTTTAAACCATGTCAGAATAAATAAATTCCAATTAATTACATAAGAGTAACCTACCTATTTACCTCCATTATTTTTTTCCTTCAAAAACTATTCATTATCTAATACATTTGTGAGCTATATCAGGATCACACATCGTCATGATCTATATTAGGATCACATTACATTGTATATAATGATAAATTACCATATCATGAAGAAAAAATTATAATATTACACTGTTTCATCATAAAACCCTTAATATGCTCATTTTAACCCATAGGGAACATACTTTCCATTTTCACATAAAAATAGGGAGGAATATCCATTTCTTTCAAAAAAACTATAAAATGAAAAATTCCCAAAAATAATGGGAATTTAATTTACTTTGTAAAACTATGAGAAATTTAATATTAATATTTTTAAAAAATAAAGGATATCATTGAGGTAAATTCCTCTCAATACATATATGTTAAAAAAATTTCACTTTTGTGAAAACGTCAAAATGAACAATGTAGTGAACTTTAAAAATATTTCTTTTAAACATTTATAAATAAAGTAAAAATTAGTTGAAAATAAAATTTATAGTTATTTTAAGTATAAATAATAACATTATATAAACATTTAAAATAACATAAACATGGAGGATAAATATTCAAAATGAATACTTTAAAACAAGGTTTTAAAGAAAAATGTCTTCCAACTTTAGTAACTTTTGAATCAAAACAAAACTAAAGGAGAAAACTTGAAAAATATTTTTAAATAAATTTAATTTTAGTAAACTAAATATAAAATACATCTATATAATAGTATATACACCATAAAAAATAAAACATGTGGTGAAAATGACATTAGTTTCAAAGGTAGTAATTTTAGATGATAAATCTGATACGTTAAATATCATCTAATATCATACATTCTTTATCTCTGTAATAATAAAAGTTTATTAGTTATTTAATTGATTAAAAATATTTTTTATGTTAATATCATTATCATTATCCATTTTATTACATTTACGGCCATGTTTTATTTAGTTACTTAATAAGATAACTTTACATCGGGTGTTTTGAGGACACTCAGTTCATAATCCCAAAACAACTATGGTGAATTGATTGTGGTCAAAGGGTTAATTGTTCTATCATACCCATAATATTAATCATTAAATAATTTTAATTTTTTTACATTAAATATAATTTTATAACTAACCATTAAAGGTGTACATGAAAAATAAAATGTGTCATATCATGGAGGTTGTTGTCTGCACATACACATGAGAGAAGTTTCACCTTTTCTACTTGGTGGAAAGGAAAAACGTTATTTAACATTTTAGTTTTATATAGTATTAATGATGTTATATATTTCATATGTATTAATTATATCCATCCTCATTACTATCCATTTAATACGATAATGTAAAATTAATCGCATCGCTTTGTGAAGGTGGTAGTCCACACGCACACACGTACAACATTATCATTTTCTAATGGATGGAAGGGTGATAAGGAATGTAATAAATTATATTTAAATAAGAATAATTATATCAAAAATATCATTTATATTCATTTAATCCATAATTTTAACCACCTATATGAAGAGGTGAGTAAATATAATATACATCACTATGTGGAGATGATAGTCAATACCTACACGCGACTGATGATTTCATTTTATATTGGATGGAAAATAAGATGAAAATGGGTTGTAAATTTATCATGATAACATTTAAGTATATATAGTATAATTATATTGTCATATCATCTTGTTTAAATAATATTGTGTGGAGTTAGAAGAAGAAATAAACATGAAATCACTTTTTTAGGAGTTATACCTATTCTTTTAGGAAACCTACTTTGGATTACACTTTAAGCCTTTTAGTTTTGGTATTTTGGTGAGAATAGGACCTGAAGGATTTATGTAAATTGTGAATTATTTTGAAAATATTTAGTTCTATTGGGTTTAGGTTGGTTTTAGTCTTTTTAATATAAATATATTCCTTTATAGTTAATTTAATTTAGTTTATCTCTACTTGAATTAGTGAATACATGTTTTTTTGGATCACTTATGTTTAGGTATTCTTGGGATAGTTTAGTTTATTTCGGTTCTATTTGATTCATTTTGATTTAATTCAATATTATTCAGCTATATTTGATTTGGTTTTATTCCTTTAGGTGTTATTCAGTTATATCTAAGTCAAGTAATGTCAAATAAATTTGGTTCAAATATATTTGATTTAGCTAGGTTTGATTCAATTATGTTTAGTTCAGTTTTATGTGGTTTGGGATAATATTAAATCTCCACTACTCTACCAAAAAATTAAAAATTTAATGAAATATAGAGTAAATAATAGAAATTGAAAGTCCAAAAGAAAAATTATAAACGAATATCATATTTTCTTCCTCTCATGGTATGACATTGTAATATGGCCCAAAGTGTGAAGTTATTTCTTAGAATCAATGTTTTTTTTTATTTTTTCCTAACTATTCCTAAAAAATTAATAATATAAAATAAGTTATTAATTAAAAACATGAATATTATCATTTAAAAACTTAAAATGTTATTAATACCATAAATTTGGTACTCATCCAATGAGTAGTCATTTCTTCATAATGTTCTACCAGATAATCAACTATCACATGTGTGGCCTCTGAATCTGTGTGAACTCTAGTATACCAACCAATATAAAACTCATTCTTTCAGTCTCTCTACATCTCACCTAATTCCATGAGTCGTGCTGGCCTTGCACCCTCACCATCAGAAAATTTAAAACAAATCTGGCACCAAAATATTAATTTATATATGTGTGTGTAATAATAAAACATTAAAACCAACAGATTTTTTAACCCATATTTTTTTCCAAGATTAATCCTTTACTTCATTGGTAAAGTGTCTCTATGAGACTGGACTAATAGGAATTATGTCAGGGAATTTGGTAAGTGTCTCCAAAAAAACTCATACATTCTCGCCCTATTTTTTTGATTGGTTGTCTTCGTTGTACTCCACAATCAATTATGTGCAGTTGTTCCAAACTACACGCATGTGTGTACTACCATTCCAAATATTAGTAGATATATCAATTATAGAAGAAAAAAATTATATCAATACATATTATAATGAAAATAAATTATGGTAAAAAAATTAGGGTTCTATAAATATACATGTTCCATTCTGATCAATGGGAACTGATAAATCTGATAGAACTAAAGGAACATCACCCTGTATAGATAGAGTAGTCCCCATTGTATGATACATAGTCTCATAATGTGTTGGAGTAGGATTTGAAGAAGAATAAATGTAGATTCTCGAAGAGAAGAATGTATAAGGAAAAGAAGATGGCATGGATGGCTGGCCAAAATCATGATATGGATGAGGAGTTAAAATCATCATATGATATAGGAAATATGGGTGAGAAGGCCCAGATCTAAATTCTGGTGAAAACATTGGTGGATTAAATATACCATCTGTTCTTAAGGACACTATGGGATCATAATGTGATAGGGTCTAATCAGGTACGCCGACTGGAGTTCCTGGCTCTAGTACCACCCCACTTGTACCGCCAGCCTGAGTACTGGGACAACTAGTCTACTAAGAGAATAAATGGAACCTAAGTGGTGGATCCTTCATAAAATTTTAAATAAATCACATCAAATTATATGTTATTTATATATATATATATGAAATAAAATACTCACAAGAAGCACTAATAGAGGAATGTCCATCTCAGTCATTAGGTGATTGTTGTTTGTCATCCTTTTTCACCATATCTCCTCAATAGGTTTCATTCCCTATATTTGAAAATAAATATGGAATTAATTATAAATTTATAAGTAATTTGTAAATAAAAAATATTAGATAATATTTAACTAAGTAATACCACTTTTCAAACCAAATACAGGATACGTAGTGACTTAATAAAAAAATTAAATTTATTAGGAAGTATATCAAAATAGAATACATGTCATAGAATAAACAATATGTTAAAATTCACATGTTTAGGATATATCTGATATAATTTTCTTCTATTTTCAATTTAATACAATTCAATTTTTATTTTGGTCATTTTTTCATTTTTATTTCTCTTATGTTACTTAGTTCATTTTTTCTCAATTGATTAGGTTATTTGTTTGTTTTTATCTCTCTTTGGTCATTTGGTTCAATTTTTATAATTTATTAGGTCATTTTTTTTATTTTTATTTGTCTTATGTCATTTGGATCATATTTTGGGTTAGTTAATTTTTCTATTTTTTTATTTAGGTCATTATTTTCATTAGTTATGATTTTAATATCAATAAGTTTAATATGTATAATTAAATTCATCTTGTTTTTTGTTTTAATTTAATTGTTTCATTTGTGTTTGGTTTCTTATGTTTGAATATAGTTTAATTCAATATTAGTAAATTCAACTCAAATTAAACTGTAACCAATAAATATTGAAAATTCACATAAAGGTCAAGTCGAATACAAAATATTTGTAATCAATGGTAAATCAATTTGAATATTACCAACCTTAAAACCCCAAGTTGATCTAAACTAAAATAAATGATAACATGGATGAATGATTCTATATATTTCCCACCACAACTTTAGGTTCACAATCATCTCTAAAAATTGATCTATTGGATTCATCATAAGTACTAAATGGATTAGGTTCAATGGGAGCTGGGATAGTGTGAATTCCATCATTATCTTTATCAAAAATATGTCTTAGAATTACTTCAACAATGAAAAAAAATTCAGGTCAAAGATGATGTTGTATATAAAAAAACTCGTTTTCTATTAATTATAATATACATGGTTAATAGATAGCAATAGTGTGAGTCATGTCAATAACTCTATATCCACAATCATTAATAATTGTTCCCTACCTCATCATCAAATCAAACCACTAACATTTCATCATAGTGACTCGACCATGGGATTAATAATCCAATATTATTATTATTTTCAATGAATACATAATAAGATACATTTTAAAATCAAGGATTATTATCTGATGCACTGGCATAACATTCTGTTTTGGAAGTCACTCTAACACCATCATGTTGTGTTCTCATTTTCTTTTCTCATTCAGCTATAATAAATCTATACCCATTGATCACAATTTATTTACAGTCACGAACCATGGTATTTAGACCAAAAGACAAATCACATATTTCCTGAGAGATAGATTCATCATGCAACCTCAATACCTAAAATATAAATAAATATTAAACTTAATTAAATATTTATTTTATTAATCTATTCCAGTAATATTCCTACCTTCAATTTCAACCATGTAGAAAAATCTTTACTATTAAAATTCTTTATCCTTCTCAAAGATAAAGAATAATGATTTCTATTTATCAATTATTTATGTCCCCTATAGATAAAAATTGAAATAGTTTAACAGATATGTAAAATTACATAAGATGATATAATATATACATGTTCAAATTACTTGATGTAGTCATCAAACAAATTGCATTTGAAAAAAAATTGTGAGATGTGCCATCCCCCACTCTCCAAGCCCTCATTTCATCAATGTATATGATATAGGAATTCCTCCAATTTGAGGAAGTTTCAGAAAACTAAGTTCAATTTTTTCATATTGTTTTTATTCATTTCTCATTGGTCTATTCATTATCATATTAATATTAGACAAATAAATTGTTCACAAATCCATACATTCTTGATCCAAGTAACCGTTCATGATAGAACCTTTGGGATGATTCTTGTTTCATACATAAGATTTCAATGTTTACATATTTCTTTCTGCTGGATACATCCAATGAAAATAAATAGTTCCTCCAAAAATTATTTTGGTTGGAATATGGACAGTCATATATAGTATGCACGTAAAAATGATGGAGGAAGTATTTTTTTTAACTCACAAAATATTAATGGTTCATATACCAACATTTTTTATAAGAAATTCTTAGAAAACTTCTTAGCACAAATATATCTAAAAAATGGAACAAATAAATAACTAAAAACCTTATATTTTTGGACAAAAGATGACGAATTGCAATTGGAATCAACTCATACAGAAGGACATGATAATCATGAGTCTTTAATGATTTCAAATTCAAATCTCTTATGTTGACCCATTTTGATATGTTGATTGAATAGACATTAGGAACTTCAATATTCTCTAGTAATTCTAGAAATTGATTTTTTTCTGCAAATGTCATCACATAAGAATCACATAGAACTTATCATTTATTTTCACTGATACAAAATGGATGCAATTCTGGTCTGATGTCCCAATCCACCAAGCCACACCAAGATCATAAATCATACTTTTATTTCCCATGAAATTTAGAAGAATCAAAGGAAACATTTCATATATATTATTTTAAATGTAAATAATGTCTAAGAAATGATGTAACAAATTGGTTGACCAATAAGGCAACTAAAAAAGACACTCCTCTTATTCCAATTGTAACAGGTTTCAATGGAAACATTCTTCATCTTTAAATATTTCATTTAACCTATATATAATGAAAATAATGAAAGTTTGAAATTCATTAAAGACATTAGTTCCATACATACGCTGAGGTGGATCATCGGTCTCTATGGTATTGTCAAATCTTAGATGATTATTTATGTATGGATAGTTCATTTGAAAGAATCATCTATGTCTCATAAAATTAAAACTACAACAATATTTTAGTATTATAGATTGTGTATTCTTTATACAAATAGGACATGACAGTCTTCCATTTATGCTCTATCAATACATCATTTCATATGAAATAAAATCAATGAGTGTCCACATAATCACAGCACGCATCTGAAATACATCTTTAGAACATGCATCGTATGTGTACATGTCCACTTCCCAAATAATTTTTAAATATTTTATTAAAGGTTTCATGTATATGACTATATAATTTCTAGGATTAGAGGGTCTAGATATGAGTATACTCATGAATGTGAAAGGTTTTTTCATACACAACCATGGGGGAAGGTTATAAATCAGTATAAAAACCATCCATATATTGGGTGAAGTAAGCATATTCCCATGAAAATTAAAATCGTCACATGAAATACCCAGTATCACATTACTCATATCAGCTACGAAATCAAGATATTGACCATAAAATATTTACCATGAAAAGTACATCTGTCGGGTGAACCAACTCATCATTATTCTTCTTTCCCTTGTTATAATTTCATCGAATTTTTATTGATATTTCATCAGATATGAAAAGATTTTAGATTCTAGGGATCAATATAAAGTACCACATTACTTTATATGGCACATGGTATGGTGTTCCATAAAATTTTTGCTTCCATCAAGATGTGCTATATTTTATACTATCGTTTTGTTCAGCATTTTTCTCCCAAAATAAGTTGAAATCTTTTAGGAAGGCATGAATTTTTTTTTGAAAATCCAAGTTACTCAACTAAATTCCATGACATATAGTGGTTTGAGGGAATATCTGCATCATCTGGATGTATTTCCTTTAAGAAGTTAATAATTTAATTGATGATATTATTAGAAATCCCATGCATGGTTTTCTAATGAAACAATTGGATTAAAAATTATAGATTTTTCATTTTACCACATTGCTGATATATTAGATTTGTGGCAGCATCATTCAATCTTTTTACCCTGTCAATGTCATAATTTTTATTTGATACATATTGTGTGATTGTATAGAAGACTTCTTGGTTTGGAATCCTTTCCTTCTCATGATAATTAATAAATGGAAATTGTTCATATAAAAAATTCTCCAATCCAGTCCTCTCATTTGGATCATCATCATTTTTAGATTATATTTTCTCCACATTGTGATACAAAACAAATTAGTTTGTTTGAAAACCATATTTAGTTATATGATAGATAACTTCTTGATGGCTCAACTAAGTTCTTCCAACACAATTATAACATGGTTAGTGTATGTGACCACTATCTAAAACATTGTCAAATTGAAAATATAAAATTCTCTCCAAATTATTTTGAAAATATATTGATATTTGATCGGTTTCATACATCCAACTTCTATCCATTCTATAAAAAAATTTATAATTCATTTAATCAAATCAATTCAATAATATTGAAGTTTAATTGAAAATATATTTTAATTAAATGATAATTTTTCACTTTATATGAAACAATAACTGACACACTACTGTATATGAGGCTCATCATATAAAAGAAAACAAAATACTATATATATAACAAAATTCTATAAATATAAAACCATGATATTGAATTAAATTATAAATATAATACCATGATATTGGTTGGGTTTTTTTATTTTATTTGGATTGGGTTAGTGCATTTCTATTAGGGTTTAATTAAATATTGTTCAACTCATTTCATTTTTTAACATTACTATAGAATTTCTTTTAGTTAGGTTCAATTTAGTAAACTTATTTTTATTTTAGTTCAGTTTGATGCAGTTTAGTGTTTTTAGGGTCTACTCAAGTCTACTTGGGTCAAATCAAGTCATTTCAATTCAATTCAGTTGGTTTGGTCAAGTTGGTTCATTTATGATATAAATAGGATTTGTTAGTTTGGTTGGGTTTCAGTGTGTAAAGTATTGATAGGTTCAATTCATTTATTTTCAAGACTAGTTAGGTCAGTTTTGTACAATTTAGTTTGCTTTGGGTCTAATAAATTATTTTAAATTTAGTTTATTTATTGGGTCATCATAATAAGGAATAAATTGGGATATTATGTGAAACATAGTGGATGTGATATAAAATCATTGTATAAATATCATATTGGTGGAGGATTTACTTATATACTAGTTATGAAACATCCCCTATTAACACTATATTTTCTCTCAATAATTTCACAAAAAAACCCAAACTATAATAACATGTATAAAAAAATAATATTTTTATGATTTATCAAGTATTATAGATCCAAAATAAATAAATCTTTATAAAAAATAAAATAGAATGTATATATCATTAAAAACATTGTCAATCATTACTGAATCACTCCATAATATCTTTCACCAATAGTTTCCACCAAAAAATGAAACTCACTACACAAAATAGCCACACACAACCCATAATTCCTCTCTATCATTTATAGATTCAACCAATTTCTATATTTTACAATTTATCAACCAAGATCCATTTAATATCCATTTAATTCCATATTTATTGAAAAATCCCTTTTTTCATCACCCACATGTATTCTCATTTATCAACATTAAATTTTTTTATAAATTACAACATATTGTATTCCATCCCAAACTTATTTAATTTCAACTTATTTCATTCCCATTTCATTAGTACTAATCATATTTCATAGCCACTAGGCACTTATAAAAACACCACCACACAAAAACACATCAAGATTTTAATAACCACCATCACATCCCACCACTAAGCCATCACCGCAGCATAACCATCACACAAAAAAAACCATCCTCCATTCACCACTAACCATCCCTCAACACATGTCATGCCAATCCAACCATAACCTCTCTACTTCAACGCAATATGCATCATAAATGGTCATCACCATCACCATAATTTCCCAAAAAGATCTAAAAATAACAATGTAAATAATATAACACACACTATAATGCATATAAATATATTTCAATAACCATAATTACTGTAATTTAAATTTAATGGGGTATTTCAAAACATTTATTCATCTCTTTCATCGCTAGTTTCCTAAAATTTATATATTCACACACAATTGGTATGTTTATGTGTATAACCTTTTATGAATGGTGAGTTCAAACAACCAGTCACATAAGGGAATCATAATACATAGTGGCTAAAAAAACACAATAGAATGGTGTACAAGTTTACCATTGGGATATTATAGTAAAATTCGAATGAAAAAATACAAAATAAGTTGAGGTAGAAGATATAACTCACTAAAAACTTACTTATTTTAAGTTAAAAAATGACTTAAACTAGGATGGATTGGTAGTTGGGAGGAAAGGTTCACATGATGGGAAGAAGAGGAGAGCTATCAGTTAGGGAAAAATTTGGTTCGATTGATTCTGGAGTAAAGAGTACAACTACTATGTATTTGGGGTTGATTGATCCCAATGGTTTTTCAAAATTGTTGGGATAGATGGTCTATCCCAATGGTTTGAAAAAACCATTCAGATACCCTTTATCAAATGTACTCTATCCCAACAGTTTTCTAAAACTATTGGGAAAACCATATCTAGACATCCCTATCCCAATGGTTTTTTGAAACCATTAGGATAGTGGTGTTTGTATAGATGGGATTTTTAGTAGTGAGATGTGGTTTCCTTTTATAAGGGAGTTAAAGACATGCTTGGGATTTCTTAAAATATTAAATAATATATATCATATTTCTGTAAAGTGGCACAAAATAAACTAAAATTAAAATATAATTTGTTATAAGTCATAGATATACTCAACCAATAAAAATTTTATATGTTTTGGATAAATTTTAACCCTTATCTCCTAGTTAAACCACTTTAAACTCATTTTAACCTTAACCGTTATAACTCAACTTTTTATCATGACAACATATTTATATAACCAAAAATCAAATAGGTATTATAAATAAATTTGTAAGTTATGATTTTAAATATGGAATACATTGTATAATATTTAATTTCTATAGGTTTTAGTAATTACATTTAATATAAAAATACAAAATTCATGAAAAATTGTTTTTAAGAAAATAAATTATTTAAGAGTAAAATAATTTAACCTTGAAATAAAGTAATAAATTTTAAATGAATTTTTTTGGTTAAATAAAAAATTAATTAATTTTTTTAGTCATTTAGGTCAATCCAAAACTGAATGTAATCCCTCAACCATGTTACTAAATTCAAAGACCCAAAAAAAATTCATTTCAATAAAATATAACTTATCTTCAAAAAAGTAAATATTCAGTTACCAATTTCAAAATAATGATGTAAAATAAATTATTTAACTTCTAAATGATAAATTTGGTCTAAAACCACCCACCCAATATAATAAATTCATGTGTTATACTAATTTTGATGTTTTACCCCATGGTTTTAACCCAATTTTACCTCTATTTTTAATGTGACAAATATTTGATATGGTTAATATTCTTAATGAAAAAATAATTTTGAAACTGTTAAATTATATTAATTATTATAATTAAAAATATGGAATCCATTTTATCAAATTCAATTCATGTAAGTGGTGGAATTTAATTTAAAATTAAACCATTAAAATGCGATGAAAAGTGGTTTTCTAGAAGAAAAATTGTTTTCTTAAGTATAAAATGTTTTTATACCAAAATCCAACATAAAATTAATTATAATGAAATTAATTTAATTATTAATAACAAAAATTTACTAATTTTACTTTTAAACCATTTTAAAATAAAATTAATATTTTTAAATTCTTGAAAGAAACGATAGTTTTTAATAAAAATCAGTATTTTTCACTATTTAATGTTAAATCAATCTTTTCAGTAAAATCTAAAAATTTCACATTAATATAATTTTGATATCATAATTCTTAAAATGGTATCCTTTATATAAAATAAAATTTATTAAATTGACATAAATTAATTATATTATTTTCTCAAAAAACACAATAAAAACCCATTTTTGAAGAAAATGTATTTTTAAACCAAAATGATTTCACTGAAAATTGGGTGATTTTAATCAATATATTTTTATTATATAAAACCTTTATACATTTTTTTCAAAAAAAATATTCCTATTCATACCACTAATTTAATGGCTAGGTTATAATGGTATATTATATTACAGTTTATTTAGACATAATTTTTCATGTATCGTAAGCCATCGAAAAATTAAATTTATTTGAGGAGAAATATATCATAAAATATTAATGTGTTACATTATACCCCCATTAAAGTGATTTTATCCCTTTAAATTAAATAAAAATTTTATAAAAAATCATGATATCTTTTTTTTTCATCGCATCCTCGGGTTCCCAAGTATCTTCTTTGAATTTTTTTATTCCTATAAATAACATTAACCAGGTGAGTTGTACTATTATACATCAATTTTTCTCAACAATCCAAGATTTATACCAATTTTTATTTATAGGAAAAATCATGCTCCGTTAGTATAACCATTGAGTTTATTACATGTAAAGTATCAGGTATGTACATCCTCAATAGAGATAAATGGAACACATTGTGAACTTGAGAGAGGTTCAGTGGAAGCACCAAATGATAAGCCACAGTCCCTACTCGATCAAGAATCTAAAAAATAAAAATATACCTAGGTATCAGATTTCCTTATTTTCTGAATCTTATAACCTTCTTTGAAAAATAAATTTATAGGAATACCTTATCACTAACTTTTAACTCTAGATATCATTGATAAATTTCATCAAATCTTTTATATCGAATTTGAGCTTCATCAATGTGTTACTGAATGAATCTAACCTTATCTACCATTTACTTATCTATATCAGGTCCTAATATATTTCTTTACATTAGTTCATCTAAGTGCATTGGAGTTCTATACTTCTTTACATGGAGGGATTCATGATGAGTCATTTTAATTCTCAATAGAAAGCTATTATTTTAAGAAAAATCAACTATAGACAGGTGTTGATCCTAACCACCTTTGAAATACATAGAACCATATATCATCATATCATTTAGGTTTTTAATTGTTCTATAAAACTCACCATTTATCTGAGGATTATAATCATTACAGAAACACAACATTGAATCTATATTTTTCTGAATACTTCTAAAAACATTGAGGTAACCTAGGATCTCAATCTCATACAATTGAATGTGGTACTCCATGAAAAATTACAAGTTTTTTAATGTATATCCTACAAATTTTATCAAGAGAGAAATATTATCTAATAAAAATTAATTTTTTTGACTTCATAATTTGGTTGACTACAACCCAAAGAGTATTACAACCTTTAGATGTTTTTCGGAGTTTGAAAAAAAAAATGGTGATGTTTTACCATTTCTATTATAGTATGGGTAATTTTTGTAACTTTCCCTTAGACTTCTATGCCTTACCATCAACTTGATGATATATCAAGTCTCAAGATACATATTTTACAATATATCTCTTCATGTTGTCCCATTAGAAATACTCTTTCAAATCTCTATACATATTTATACTTCTATGATGAATAGAGAAGGATAAACTATGAGCTTCATCCAATAAATTCTTCAAATATGGTATGGATAATAAACATGCATGATTTATGAAATATTCCATTCCATCCCAATAATTGTTTAACTCAATAAAATTTCTGACCTTCTTCTGTAATATTATATCTTCCTTTTGAACCTCTTTAATCCTTACATAGATAGATAGTTTTACATTTATCTGAGAAAGATAAGATTTATCCCCTTAGTTTAATATTTCTAGATCTATCCTTTGTAAATCCATAAAT
Source organism: Viscum album (assembly GCA_963277665.1). Taxonomy (NCBI): domain Eukaryota; kingdom Viridiplantae; phylum Streptophyta; class Magnoliopsida; order Santalales; family Viscaceae; genus Viscum; species Viscum album. Next base: position 477,449,297 of record OY728151.1, read on the forward strand.
ATTGGATCTTTCATGACCCTCATCATATATAAGATAGCATGATATTTTAGACTCAAAGAAACATCCACCTTTCTCACATTCCCATGGTGGTAATGTATTGAGTATTCATAATCTTCAATCAACTCCAACCATCTACTCCGTCACATATTCAACTCTTTATGGGTGGATGTATACTTTAAACTTTTATAATCAGTATATATGTCACAACTTTCTCTATAAATATAATTCCTCTATATTTTAATGAAAAAAAAATATTTTTTTTAACTTCAAATAATTAGTTATGTGATTTTTCTCATAAAACTTCAATTTTCATAATGCATAATCTTTCACCATATCATGTTTCATGAGGATTCAACTTAGTCCCCTATTCGATGAATAACTAAATATATCAAACCCTTATCCACTACAGGGTAGTGCAAACATAGGTTTATTGACTAACCTTCTTTTCAGTTCCTTAAAATTTTATTCACAATTATATATCTAAATTAACTTGGATCCTTTCCAAGTTAACTTGGTTAGTGTATTAGATATCTATGATAAATTATCCAAAAATAATCAATAATATCCATCCAAACTAAGACAACTATAAATCTCAATCATAGTGGTTGGTCTGGGACAATGTTCAATAACTTCTTCAATTGATGGATCCACTGATATACACTCACTTTACATTATATAACACAAAAATAAAACTTATTATAGAAAAAATTCACACTTGGTAAAGTTTTCATACAACCAATCCTTACTTGAGGCCATTAGTACAATCTTCAATTGATCTCCATGCTCTACTTTTCTCTTGGAATATATAATAATATCATCTATAAATACTACCAAATACTGATCAAGGTAATCTCTAAAGACATTATTCATTGTATCCATGAATATAGTGGGTACATTAGTAAGACCAAGTAGAATCACTATAAATTCATAGTGTAGAGACTCGGGTTTTTCATGTAAAAATTTGATATATTTCTATATATATTTTCAAAGCTAGGTGTTGAGACAATGTGTGATTATGAGGCCCGGTGTGTCTGAAATTAATTTTATAAAAATATTTTATATATTTTATATTGCACATGCTGAGTTTCTTAAATAAATTTCGATAACTCTTAAAATAAATCTTAGATCAAAAATTTGATACCACGGTTTGAGTCTGGAATGTGTTTTTTACCCAAGGTACGACCTAAAATAGGTCGACACAGGGCATTCAAACATCTCTCTCATTGATGGTATGTTTAGTGGAATAATTAATTTTTAAATTATTCATTCATTTATTTTAACTGAAATGGAATCCTATAAGAATAATTCCATGGTGGATTCTCTAGGGTTAGTTTTATAAACCCTAGGATAATTCCATATATTCCCTTCATCATTCCATTAGAGTATCATATCATATGATAATGAATGCTCCAATATCCAAGTAGGACTCATTAATCTGTGATTTCTACCCTTTTTGATTAAATTTATTGAACAGATAAAATCCTTTTATTGATATTTTCCAATTGCATCCTTATAAAGCTCCTAAGTACAAAATTAAATTGGTTTTATAATTCTTTTCTAACCTCAGTTCCTTGGTTCTTGATTATTGGCCAAGAAAGGTTGTCCAACAATCCTTAAACCTTTTTTCTTTTTCTTTTCTCCCTCTTTTTCTTCATGTTCATCAATGGTCACATCCCACAGTCTTGGATCAATATTTTTGGATGGTATTGACCCTGATCAGACCCTTAGAATCACAACAGTTTAATGAATGAGGAACGGATTGACAAATCTAGCACAAATATGGGATTAATATGGGGTATGGATGGTAATTTCAATAATTAGAGTCTGGATCATCAATGGTGGAAGGTTTATAGTGTGTTTCATTGTATGGGATTTCTCAGAATCACACCAAATTCGATTTTCTGGCCACTCGAGGGCCAGAATCTACTAGCCGATGATATATCTACAAATCATGAGTAAAATTGAGACTAAAATAAAAGTAAAATATCATATATACCATGAGGTATTAATATTTGGAAATTTGTGTAAAATATTACTACATACCATGTACAAGGATGAACACAGAGAGTGTAGCCCCTTGGTTGTGGTGGCTAGGGTTTCAGAAGTTTATAAGGTTGGAACGGTGTGTAGTCCTATTATAAATTGTGTACCTCATCCCTAAGTGGATTATCCATGTGATGGATCACATGGGAAGGACTTTGTGTGGGAGTACATAGCTAGGCACATAGTCTTTTACCAAAGTACATGGACATGGGGTCCAGTACATGGACACAACCAGAAGTACACGGCCTAGTCCCAGTTAGTTTGGACATGGCTTGTAGTCCCCTGCACAGCGTATAATCCTACATGACCTATGATATATGTTCTATCCAGGGACATGGATAGGTGGTGGATCAGGACCACATTCCATGTGGGTCCCCTCACATGATAAGTACCCCTTGTTTCCTTTTAAGGTAACTCCAAGTTTCCATATCTTCTTCATTTGAACTCATATTTTGTCCTGTGAGAAGCCTATCCTGAGTATTTTTTCATGTAGAATATGATGGTTCCATTATTTTTGGATTTCAATATATGATGTATAATGTTCCCAAAATGGTACTTATTTATGTAATTCATTATTATGATAGTGATCATATAGAATCCCCATAAGTGACTTGTAGAGTGGAACACCCATCAGCATGGGTGTGGGTCCTCTACAATTATATTCTGAGTGAAACCCCCTATTGAATAGGGAAAGGGTCCTAGATGACTATATTGGTACCCCCTTGTGGTACCAAGGAATGGTTCCTTGACTTCTAAGTGGAACCCCCTATCGGATAGGGTGTTGTTCCTCGATGACAACATTGGAAGCCCCCTGTGGTACTTGGGAGTGGGTCCTCAACTTTTCAGTGGAACCCTTCTATCGGATAGGTATAGGGTCCTCAATGATTAAAGGGGATCCCGCCTATCTTACTAGGGTGTATGTCCTTGAATTTTGAGTGGATCCCCCTATCAGATAGTTAGTGAGTCCTTGATGACTATAGTGGAACCCCATTATGGTACCAGGTCATAGGTCCTTGATTTCCAAGTGGAACACCCTATCAGATAGGGAATGGGTCCTCGATGACTAGAGTGGAATACCCATCGTCAACATGGGATCCGGTCCTCTACAGATACTTACAGAGTTTAAAACCCCTAAGTCACTTGGGTGTGGTTACTCTAATTATATATTGTGGCCCTCTACTGTGCGATATAATGATGAGGTATGGTATGACCTTCACGATCACTTTAGGGAAGATGCGTTAGATTCTAAGTACGAGAGGGCATCTGTTCAGTCAATCAATCATGGAAAATTTGAAATCTCCTTCAGCCCAGGGGTGCCCCTTTCTAAGAGAGATGAACCATGCGCATCTGCAGGCATCCATATGGTTGAAAAACTCCAAAAGTATCTTGGGCTACCCACAGTGATTGGTCTGTCCAAAAAAGAAATCTTCGAATCTCTAGTAGACAGGATTGAAAAAAAAATCAAGGCTGGACCCTGAAAATAATTTCTAAAGATGGCAAAGAGACCCTCATTAAAGCTATCATACAGTCTATCCCCATCTATTTTATGTCCTTGTTTAAGCTCCTGGAGTCCATCATCAACCAGATCCATTCATACACTACCAACTTCTATTGGTGTAAGAATGATGGAAGGAATAGACCCCACTAGATGGCCTGGGAGAAACTCTGCAAACTTAAAACAGAGAGAGGAATGGGTTTCTGGAACCTTCTTTTTTTCAATTATGCACTATTGGCCAAGAAAGTTTGGCGCCTTATTAACTGTCCGTCATCCCTCTATGTGCGGTTTCATCGTGCCAAGTACCTTCCCCACACAAACTTCCTTGTTTCCTCTCTTTTACCTCGCCCTACCTTCCTTTGGAGAAGCATTTTGGGGGTCAAAATCTCTTGGAAAAAGGTCTTGGCTAGAGGATTGGGACTGGGTCATCTATCAATATCTTGACTGATCCTGGGATGATCGATAAGGAAGGCATGTAGGTTACATCCTCCACCCAAATAGGTCATGAAGACGCCACTGTCAGCTGCCTCCTTTCTAACCAGGTACAGGGGTGGTGCCTGGAAAATATCCCTGAATGGTTTAATGAAAGAGACCAAAGAATTATCCTGAGCATTCTCTGGGTTCTGAACACTGGTCCAGACTATCTCTTCTAGATCAATGACATTTTAAGAGAGTATATGGTGTGATCCGAGTGTAGATTCACTCTTGGAAACCACTCAGTCGGTCAGGTGAAGGGACCATGGAAATTGATTTGGATGCTCAATGTCCCCCTAAAAATATGCCAATTTTGGTGGTAGGTGTGCACAGGTACCATCCCAACAATGGGCCTTCTCGTTTACCGACATATGGCCAATTCCGTTTTCTGCCATTTCTGCCCTCATATTCTTAAAACCCCTTTCCACACCATCATGCACTAACCGGGAGCTAGGGAAATTTGGAATAAATGGGTTCCGGCTCCAGGAACACCACTGGCCATGGTCTCTGACCTACTCGATCTTCTGATGCGTTGGTGCTCCTCTCTCTCACCAGCTAATGCAGGCTCACTTTTCACCCTGGCCTGGATCATTTGGGTCTGGCATAACGATGCTATTTTTCATCACATTCATAAACCTCCTGATTTCTGGATTGAAAAGTCAACCTCATGGATTGAGGGCTAGAAAGAACAAAATGGAAATTATATGCCAGGTGTTACCCCCTCCTTTCCCTCTCATTGGAATCCTCCAATGTAAGGGATTCATAAGATTAACATGGACGCATCTCTCCCCAATGATAGGCTCATTTCCCTTGGTCTCTGGGCCTGAAACCATATGGGGAAATTCATTGTGGCAAAATACGGACCACATCATGCATGCTGGGAACCTGAAGTTGTTGAGGCCACAACCATCCTTACTGGTATGATTCTCTCAATGGACCAAGGTTTGGTTGATATCAACAGTTAGTATAACTGCCTCACCGCAATCGATGCTATTAATCATCACGATGGCGGACTCCAGTCATTTGGCCTCATCATCAAGAGAATTCTCTCACTTCGCCAATGCTTCTCATTATGCACCTTATCCTTCACCAAAAGGTAAGGAATCAATGTGTACCATAAAATGGCAGCCTCAAGCCCATTTTATGCCAACTAGCTCTGGCTGGACATTTTTCCTTCATGGATTTTCACTTGTATGTCTACTGAACTTCGTCATTAATGATATCTGTCTTTATTCAAAAAAAAGTTACTCTACTTCTATGGGTTGCGAATAAGTGTGGGGTATTCCACATGCTTTCTATGTTTTTCTTCTCATGGTCAATTGAGTCTACTCTCCTTTTATTTTTGGAAAAGACTCAGCGTGTAGTTTATCTACACACCTTGTTGATCCCCTTGTGTTTGGACGATGTTATTATCTCTTAGTTTGGGTTGATATATTCTCTTTCATTGTATCTTCTATCTTGTTTATTGTCTATTATATTCCTATTTTATCTCTTATTTCTCCCCCTTCAGCTTTCAGGGTGTCCTAATGTGTATGTATTTACTCACAACTACATGGTATTTTACCACACATTTCATATCTTATGTAGAAGATGGATAGGTTAGTGATGACTTTAGAGGATCTTAGGGATACCAAGTACGTTGGACTGTGTATGGTGGTCGTAGCTTGAAGATGAGGATATGGGATCTCTTAGTATTTAATTTTCTATTTTTTTAAATTTGTTACATATTTATGGTTGGGTGTGTATTACTTTTCATTTTATATTATCATACTTTTGTACACCCTAGATTTGTTTCATGATTGGTTTACTTTCTAACTATTTAATATTTTTTATTATTCTTCTTCTACATTTGTTCATTGAGATGTTCGAGTGTGTGTACATAGGTACATAGGCAATGGCCTCCCATTTAGTATATGTCTTTCATCACTTTTCACCACCCCCTAGCCTATGGAGGCTGGTTTGGCATAGTTGTGGCGTGAGCCCCGACCTGGGTTGGGTCATGACAGATTGGTATCAGAGCATTTCATTACTTGGGACATTGTTCAGACTAGTTCCCTTATAAGGATTTGGTTAGGATTTGGGAAACAATGTAAGAGCATCTCGAGAGTGGCTCTCAGGCCTAGGAATTCAACGATGGTGCGGGTGGATGACGTGTCCATTCACTAGTACCTTGACTACCTACTTGTTTACTCAATATAATGGGACAATTATTGAAGGGATCAATGGTACATTCATCATATAGTATTGAGTCTTTGAATGTCCTTCTTCAGTCATATCCTAATTGTTGTTATAAATATATTCTCATATGACCATGATATGTCTTGAAAAATATCAGGATGCCTATGTGATGACAGCCATTCAGGATACCAGATCTGGATTGTAAAAATGATCTGATGAGTGATGAGGCCTCAGTTTTGGGTCCATCCCAAGTGCTTCTCCAACTATGTGGGTAGGTAGTCGCACCTCCCCCTATAGAATAGTATATCATCCTAGTAGGGTAGGCTTATGTGCGTTTAGGATGAGCATTCTCCATGAGTCCCAGTGTCATAGGCCATTGAGGTTCAACAGTGAGCCAGATCCTCAGGAAATAGAGGATTGGCTAGAGTTGGTGGTCCTTATCTTTAGGCTTGTTTGGATCCCGATGGATCAGGTGATTGCACTGGTAGCTATCCTTTTCTACATAGTATCTAGGCACTAGTGGAGCCTTGTTATGCAGATGCATGATGAGTCGACACTATCATGGACTGACTTTGAGTAGATGTTCCGTGAGGAGTAATACCCATCATTTTTGCACTCGATTCAAATTCAGGAGCTTATGGAGTTGTATCAGGTAGGGATGAGGGTGGATGAGTACTCCGTGAAGTTCTCGAACCTTACACAGTACTCCCTAGACATGATCCGGGAAGGCTACTTTTGAGCACAAATGTTTGAAGAGGGGCTCCACTAAGAGATTAAAGCCATCATAGTAACCTTGTGCATCCTCATCTATATTGGTGTATAGGATCATACACTGGTGATAGAGAACATTATGTTGGAGGGAAGCCAGACAGTTGGAGCTATTTGTGGGTGTCATAGAGCTATGTTTTCTACAACAGCTAGCAGATGCTAGGTGCTAGGATCTCAATTCAAGATACATCCCCAAGATCAGACTCATGCATATGGTTAGGGGAAGAACATAGGGTAAGGGAATCCTAAAGAGGGGAATTGATTTTATTGTAATGGAAAAGGTCATATAGCATGATACTGTTAGACCAGACGTGCTGAGCAATGTAGGAAAATAGCTGAAGGACTGCCATAGAAGAAAAATTTTCGTAATCAGGGAGACCCCCAGGGAGGTAGATCTAGAAGATGAGCAGGAGGAGCTATGGGTGGTGTATGACACTATGATATCCTTCCACCACCACAACTAGGCAACCCATGTCATTCTCAGGGAGCTGGTGGTTGAGGCTGAAGACAGTTTTAGGCTCTAAAGGCTTATGACCCCGTAGTACACAAGATGATTAGAAGTACGATCAATGTTTATTATACTCTTTATTAAGTATTAGTATACATAGGTTCAAGTCATTACTTCATCTCTATACTCCTATTGTGAGATCTTGAGCTCCCAATTGAGGTGTTATCCCAACATCTCCATCTTCAGGTTCTAATAGGAAATGCTTCTTTTGTGTCTTTTATTTGATGGCAGTGTGAGCTATCACTTGATTGAGATAGGTTTAAATGCGACTTTTTGTCATAACAATGGAACCATATGACGTCATATTGGGTATGGTTTGGTTATCCATGGTTTGAGCCCAGATTTACATTCACCGTAAATAATTATAATGCCTATGTACTGATGGGATGAGATTCCCATTTTCTGGTGAAAGAGATCTCATGGAAGTTCAAGTGGGTTTAGTGAGCAGGAGGTTTCATCCCATCACCTATAAGTTATAAAGTATAGTCATTGGTGTAGTAGACTCTTCAACCATCTATATTCCTTTAGTTGTGGAGGATTGTATTTACGTCTTCCCTAAGGATTTTACGGTACTACCTATGAGGCGGGAGATGGAGTTTTTAATTGATTTGAATCTTGAAACCACTCTAATATCTTATGTGGCATATCACATTACCCCTATTAAGCTTTGGGAGCCTCTATTGTAGTTGGAAGACCTTTAAAATAAGGGTTTCATTAGACCTAGTATGTCCCCCTGAGTATCTCTAGTTTTGTTCATGAAAAATGAGGATGGGAGCTTGTGACTTTTCATGGATTATCATCCCCTGAACCAGGCCACGATAAAGAACAAGTACCCCTTTCTCAGGATCGATGACCTCTTTGACCAAATTTTATGTACAATATGGTTATCTAAGATCGATCCCCAATCCAGCAATCACCATTTGAGGGTTCTCAAGGTTGATATTCCAAAGATGGCATTCTGATGTCTCTATAGACACTATGAGTTCTTAATGATTCCCTATAGTGTAAGGAATCCCCCAACCATGTTTATGGATTTGATGAACTAGATATTCCATCCATACAGGGACCAGTTTGTGGTCATCTTCATCGAGGACATACTCATCTACTATAAATCCAAGGAGGAACATGAATAGCACTTGAGGATGGTTATAGATTTTCTTTGAGATCACTAGATTAATGAGAAACTCTCAAAGTTCCACTTACAGATTCATGAGGGTAACTTTTTAGGGCATTTAATTTATGAGCATGGTTTACTCATGGACCCAGAAAAGATTAATGTAGTTATTTATTAGGATCTACCCAATAGTATTTTAGAGGTGCATAGCTTTATTTTCCTTATGGGGTACTGTAGGAGGTTTTTGGAAGAATTCTCTAGAATTTTAGCCTCTTTGACTAGACTGAAATGGAAAGGGAAGTTTTTTACCTTGTTTTAGTAGTGCTATATTGACTTCAAGGAGTTCTGGCTGAGGTTAAAAAGTGATTTTGTGCTTGGAGTACTAGAGGAATACATTGATTATGTGGTATATTATGATACCTCAAGAGCTAGGATTAGTTGCATTTTGATTCAAAAATAGGTAATTATCACATATAGGTTGAGGTAGTTAAGACCCCATGAGAATAAATATGTGAATCATGACCTAGAGATGGTAGCAGTAGTCTTTTCCATGAGGATTTGAAGGTACTATCTTCTAGGGAGTGCTTTGTGGTTTACTCAGACCATCAGAGTCTTAGGTACATCTTAACGTAGAGATAATTGAACCTAAGAGAGTTGCGATAGTTGAAGTTTCTATATGACTATGACATTGATATACTCTATACTATGATTAAGGGAAATGTATTAGAATATTTCCTTAGAAATAAGTCCTAGTATTGCTTGGTGCATGAGGATTCAGATCAGTTGGAATCTCTATAGCTAACCCTAGTGGAGAAAGAGGGTACATCTTTTCATCATTCAATGGTGTTGACTGCTCTACTTCTCAAGCCTATGAGAGAGTACCGGCTAGAAGATATCAACTATGAGGTCTTACGTGACCAGATATCCATATTGGATTCACTGGATGGATTCTAAAGGAGGAAATCACATCAACTTTTTCTAGGGATGGATGGTGGTTCCAATCATGATGTGGGAGGATGTGATGAGTGATTACCACACTTCTACCCTAACTATACATCCCAACCTTGGGAAGTTGTAAAGAGACCTTCGGCAGTAGTTTTGTTGGTTCTTCATGAGATGGATCATAGATGAGTTCATCTCATATTGCCTCACCTATCAACAGGTGAAAGTTGAGCACCAAGTTCTGTTAGGTTTGTTTCATCCTCTTGAGATCTTGGAGTGGAAGTGGGATTCCATATCCATGGAATTTATGATAGGTATTCCACACATAGTGAAGGGAAATGATTCCATATGGGTTATAGTTGACTAACTCATGAATTCAGCGCACTTCCTTATAATTAGGGAGCATATTTTAGTGAATATTTTTGGGCATTTGTACATACGGGAGATCATTCACATTCACGGGGTGACCTCAAAGATTTTCTCTAATCATAATTCATGGTTTATGTCATGATTTTGGACAGGCCTTTAAGAGGAATATAAGACCCAAATAAATATGAGTATAACCATTCACCCTTAAATCAATGGACAGATTGAGCAAACTATCGAAGTGTTGGAGGATGTACTGATGGATTTCATGTTAAACTTCAGCTGGAGCTGGGAGGATCACTTGACCTTGGTAGAGTTTTCATACAACAACATTTACGAATCTACCATTGGCATATAACCTTTTGAGGCCCATACGAGAGACCCTTCAAGTCACCCGTTTTATGGATAGAGATCAGTGAGACATATCTTATGGGCCCATAGATGGTGTAGGTGATGATAGAGAGGGTTCTAGTCATCTTCAAGTGTATGAGGATGGCCTAGAGTATTTATAAATCTTATGCAGATCACCGTCGTAGGACCTTGGAGTTAGGGTAGGGAGACCACATTTTCTAGAGAGTCTCTTTATAATGAGGATTGTCGAGATTCATCCAGGAAGGTAAGCTATCCCTGAGATTCATCAAGCCATTCAAGATCATGTAGAGGGACGATGAGGTTTCTTATCACCTTGACCTACCCCCCAACAAATGGAGTAAGTGCACAATGTCTTCCATGTGTCACAACTGAGGAGATACATGCATGGCCACAAGCATGATATTGATTGGGGAGAGCTGAACATAAAGTATGGATCCACCTTTATGGATCACCCAGTGGAAATCAAGGATTGGCCAGAGATGACCCTATGTGGACAAACCATCCCCTTGGTTTTCATGTTTTGGAAGCACAGAAACATGTGGGAGAGTTTATGGGAGTGGAAGCGCCAAGTGAGAGATTAGTATCTCAAGTTGTTTGTCTAGTTTTGTTTCTCAAGGAAGAAAAAATTGAAAGAGTGAATGATGTAAATACCCAGTTTTTTACTTTTAAGACATTGAAATATTTTTATATATATTTCCATATCTAGGCACTGAGATGGAATGTGATTTTGAGACCTGGTGTGCCCAAAATTAATTTTATAAAAATATTAAATATATTTTATATTACACACACATAGTTTATTAAAGAAAATAGATCAACTCTTAAATAGAATCTCTTATCAGAAACCTGACAGCATGGTTGAGTCCGGAATGAATTTTTTACCCTAGGCATGACCTAAAATAAGCCACCATGGGGAGTTCATAAATCTCCCTCGTTGGCAGTACTTTCAATGGATTAATTAATTATTAAATTCATTCATTCATTCATTTTAACCTAAATGGATTTTTATAAGAATTCTACCATGTAATATTCTCTAGGGTTATCCACATAAACCTTGGGATAATTCTAGAGCTTCTTTTCCTCCTTCTTTGGTGGATCACATCAAATGATGAAGAACAATCAAGTCTTTAGGTAGGACTTTTAAATCTATGGTTTATTCCCTTGTTGGTTAAATTGATTGAGTATATCAACTCCTTTTATTAATCTTCACCAATTGCAGCATTGGAATTCTCCTACGTACTGGATTAATTTGGGTTTTCAATTATTTTTTAACCCTGATTTCCCAAATTATTTAGTGTTGGATAATAATTCTTGTAAAAGTATCCTTAAAACTTTTTCATTGTTCGTTTCTCCCTATTTTTCTTTTTTCATCACCATTTGGACCCCATGGTCTCGGTTCGATATTTTTGGGTGGTACTGAGGCCTATCGGTCAACCAGAATCACAGTGGTTTTGTGAACAAGGCACAAATCAAAAAATATATCACAAATATGAGATTATTTTTCGTTTTTTATGATCATTTCAACTATCATAGGCTTAATATTTAATGGATAAAGGTTAGAGGCATGTGGTTATGTATGGGAATGCTCATAATGACACTAGATTCAAGTTTCTAACCACCAGAGGGCCTGAATCCACTAGACAATGATAGATCCACAAATCACATGTGGAATTGAGGCCGAAATCAAAGGGAATGATCATATATACCATGTATGAAGAATATCTAGAAATCTAGGAAAAATTTTACTACACACCATGTATAAATATGAACATACAGCATGTAGCCCCTTGGTTGTGGTGGATAGTGTTTTAGAAGTTTATAAGTGTGGAACGACATGTAGCCCTCCTACATGTTGTGTACCTCATACCTGGTTAGATTATTCATGTGATAGATCACATGGGAGGGACTCCATGTTATATTACACAGCTGGAAACATGGTCTTGTACCTAAGTACATGAACATAGGGTCCAATATATCGACATGGACAGAAGGGTGTGACCTGGTCCTGGGTACTTTAGACGCATTTGTAGTCCACCTGCATAGAATGTACTTTAACATGGCATGGTATATGTGTGATGGTCATAGACATAGCTAGGAGGTAGATCAATACCACACGCCGTGTGATTCCCCTCACACACCCAGTACCCCTTAGTTACTTTTGATGAATCTTCAAGGTTCCTTTTGAGGAAACTTCAAGGTTCCATATCTCTTTAATTTGTAATCGAATTTTGGCCCATGAGTAGCCTCTCCTGAGTGTTTTATGAATATAATTTTATGGTTCCCTATTTTTTGTATCTTAATATATGATGTATAATTTTCCAAGCATGGTAGTTATTTTGGAAATGCTCAATAGAGACAGTGATTAGGCAGAATCACTAGAGGTGTCTTATAGAGTGAAACCCCTCCCCTCCCCCATTAGTATAGGAGCGGGTATTCTATAGCTATATTCTGAGTGAAATCCCCCTGTTGGATAGGGTTTGGGTCCTTGATGACTAGAGTGGAACCCCCAATTAGTAAAAGGGTGCGAGTACTCCACTTCTGAGTGGAACCCCTATCAGATAGGGCATGGGTCCTCGATGACTTGAGAGAAACCCCTCTATGGTACCAGGGCATGGGTCTTAAACTTATGAGTGGAACACCCTATCGGATAGGGTGTAGTTCCTCGATAACTAGAGTGGACCCCCCCCCCCCCATGGTACTAGGGTTTGGGTCCTTGACTTTTAGGTGGAACCCCCTATCAAATACGGTGTGGGTCCTCGATGACTATAGTGTAACACCCCTATATTGTCAGGGCATGGGTCATCAACTTCCAAGTGGAACCCCCTATCAGATAAGGAATGGGTCCTTAATTACAAGATTCGAGACCCCTATCATCACGGTTTCAGGTCCAATATGGATACTTATATATTAGAACCCCCTGACACACTAGGGTGTGGTTCCTCTACATAGAGATCATGGCCCCTAAACTGTGTGGTATAGTGATGTGGCATGTCTTGACTTGCATGGTTACTTCTAAGAAGACACATGAGATGTTCAGAACTGTGGATGGACTTTTGGAACTATTGGAAACTTTTCTTTCTAGGCTAATATATGAGATGGAGATCCCCTTACTCTCTCATTTGGGATTCTTTTGATTGGGTATATTTTTTCTCGTGTATTCATACCTTTGGATTTGGTTACTCTCCTTCCATGGGTTGCAAAGATGTGCAGGGTATGCCACGTGATTTTTTGTGTTTGTCTTCTCATGGCTTGATGAGTCTACTATCCTAATATATCTGTCAAATACATAATGTGTAGTTTATATACACACCCTATTAAGCCCTTTTGTTTAGAAAAGGTTACTCTCTCTTGGTTTGGGATGAGTTATTCTCTTTCATAGTATCTTGAATCTTGTTTAATATTTACTACCTTCATGTTGTGTCTCTTACTACTCCCCATTTATCATTCATGGAATCCTATATCTTATGTATATAATAACCCCTACATGGGATTTTCCTGCATGTGTCGTGTCTTATGCAGACAATGGATAGGTTGGTAGTGACTTCATAATAGCTTAGCGATACTTGGAACTTTAGACTGTGTATGGTGGTCACATATTAGATATCAAGAGTTGGTCTCTCTCAAAGTTTACCTTTCTAGTTTTTTTTAGGTTGGGACATATTTTTGGTTGGGAATGTATTTTTCCCCTTTACTTTTTAGTTTTCACTATCGTACTCTTGTACATCCTAGAGGTTTTTCATGCTTGGTTTACCTTTTAGTTGTTGCACCTTTTTATTATTATTCCTATGTACTTCTATATTGAGATGGAAAGGTGTTTTAATAAAGGTAATTAGTCAAATGAATTCTATTTAGGATATTTCTTTCAGTTGTTGTTGCAACCCCCTAGCCTATGAAGTCATGCTTAGGGTAGTTAAGAATCAAGCCTTGGCTTTGGTCGGGTCATGACACATAGTTTTCATGCCTCAAATGGAGGGTTGACTTGGGTATGTCTTCACTTTTGACACATAATTGATAGTATCCAGATCAAAGATCAATCATAAAAAAATATTGATCTCCTTTTAATTGATCAAACAAATCATTAATACATGGAAGAGGATACTTATTCTTAATTTTGATCTTGTCCAATTATCGATAATCAATATAGAGTCACATTGATCTTTATTTATTCCTAATAAAAATAATTATCACACCCCATGGTGAATCACTTACTTAACGAATCAAATATAAATATTATCCTATAAATTCATCTTTAATTCTTGAAATTCAATCGGTTTTATTATATATTGAGTCTTTGAAATAGTTTTTTCACCAGTTATGAGTTTAATTTAACACTCAACTTCAAAATTTGAAAGAATACTAGTAAATTATTCTTAAAATACGTTAATAAATTCCCATAGATTATGCATATATTTGATATTGAGTTTCTTCCCAACTATATAAGATAAGAACTCCTTTTTAATAGGAATCAATACCGATATATTGGATACAATTTTCATTGTAAGTTTATATTTGTCACTACACCGATAGAAATTCGTAGGTTGGATTGGAATATAAAATGCGACTTCCCTTCATTAGAAATTTATATGGGATCTATATAAAGAATTAGAATCCATGCCAGAAATAGAATTGAGTTCAAATAGCAGGAGAATACAATATTGTCATGAATAACATTCCCAAAAAAATCAATTAAGTAAGAATCATAGACCTGATATGTAATCATATTACCATTCAGAGTTTTCAATATTATTTCAACATCTAATCAATGAGGTTATGAATGAACATATCGAGAGATATTTCATGATATAAATAAATACATATGAATAAGATCAAACAAGTTACCTCAATATTTGAGCATGTTTATCACTACCTCAACTTAATTATTTTATCTTTATTTCATTAATAAAACCAAAACTGTTTTCATGGACATCAGGTGTCTTTAATCTAAGTGGTCAATCATGAAAAATAATTCATAGTATGTCTAAATCATGAAACCTTATTTTCAATCTATAAAACCTTAGTTTTAAACTTGGTCATTCATGGTTATCATCTATTCAAACCCTTTCAAATGGATTATAAAGAAAATGTGGATTGACTCAATCATATCCCCTAGAAGTGTCAAACCATGTTTGAATTAAGGTCACACTCACTATGCACTAAAATGATAGTCAAGATATACTCAACTAGATATTTTTTTAAATATTACCCAAATATGAATCTTTTCCAAAATCATGTCCACTTATATTATATTGACAGGGATTCATTATTAGGAAAACAACATAATCACATTCTTACAAGAACTTTTGGATGTTATTTTATACTTAGACATATCCTTAGGTTTTTCTTCTAAGTTCTATAATCTCAATCTCCAAATATTGAATAAACCCTTCTTTGATACCAACTATAATAGGCCATACTTTTCATATATAGATATTACATCTTAATAGATAAATATTCAATACATAAAATTATAATCCACACTATAATCATAAGGGTTTTGTGTATTTAGAGACTAGAACCATAATATTTTTATTTCCTGAAAGATATTAAAAATTTCCCACAAATATCTTTCCATATAGTACTCTTCTTAGTCTTACCCTACTTAAAACCCATCTTCATAACCTATGGAAAGGAAACATAAGAAATGATGAGATCATATTCTTGATAAGGGTAAATAAGGGAGATATAAATTATAAATTAAACATAACATGAAAATAAGGGTGTGAGAATATGATATTAATATTTTAAAACCATACCTAGAATATCATATATCATAATATTGAATCATGTCATAAATCTTAGTAGTTTATAAGACTTGAATCATAAAGGAATAAAATAACATGATCCATGAGAGAATAACATTGGCATAAGACATAAGTTTGTGGAATATACATAAGAATATTAAATCATTTCTTTAGTTAAGTCTCACTATCAATAATATAATAGTGGACTGGGTTCACTCCGTATTTCACTATATCTTTAGTCAAATTTCACACGTTAGACTATTTTAGTGGAAAAAGTCCCTTGCTTAATTGGATTCACTCCCCATTCTAGTAATTATTATCTCATGTTATATCCATATTTAACCAATGCATTGGAAGTATATATAATTATTGTCCCACCTATCACATAATCATAATCAGTTCATATTTTTTCAACAAGATCATAGATCATTTATCATATATCATAACTCATGTAAAGGAAACAGGTTTCAAAAACATTTCAAAAATTCATCATATCATAACCCATTAAAAATAAATCAGTTTCCTAAAAATCTCATTATTATAATAATAAAACATATAGATGATGAATAAAGATGGTATATAATGATCATATACCAAATAAATCATAATTAATGTCAAAGGATGGTATCATAAATTAAAACTCCTTTAAATGATCTCTTGGAATATTTCTTAAGGAAAATACCCTTCTTAATTTGGAATCACTTATCATAAATATAAAAATTCCCAAAATATTATTGAAAGAAAAATTAATTTTAAAATAACCATGTAAAATTTTAAGGTGAGCCTCAAATATTTGAGTGTTCATGATGGATATAAATTTTTTTCATGCCATGTATGTTAAAATAAATATTCTCTTCACATTTTTGATAAAAATTCAAAATAAACTTGTTTAGAAAATGAAAATAATATTCCTTTAAAAACGTTTTTTACAAAGTAAATAAATGGTAAAAATTAAATTAAATAATAATAAGATAATAGTAAAATACATTATTGAATATATTTTTTGAAAACATGGACATTAAAGAAAAATTATTTTCAACCAAAGAGAGAAATAAAGTTGGTTTTCCTTAAAAATATTATTTTGGGTTATTAAGTACATAAAGAGTGGAAAATAAAATTAAAAAATGTAATATCCAAAAATAACTAGAGTATAATAAAATTCATGGGATTTTTTATAGGTATATCATGAAATTTCATCATAAAAAACTTAATAATAGAAAACAATTAGATTATAACATAAAACTCTTAGAACTTTAGTAACTTCAAATAAAATAATTATAAAAGAGATAACCTTATATGGATATGTAAATCCTAATACTTTTTCTTGATAATAATCATAAAATAAATTTATGGGAATTATGTACACCAAATAAAAGATACATGTGGTGAATATGGAATGTGTCTCGCAGAAATAAAAAGTGAGACAAAATTTACTACCTCAAGTCTAATATTTATCCATATATGTTTGAAAATCATATATAATAAATATATATTTATTATAAATATAATATATAAATATACTCATGTATTTTTTATAATATATTATTTACTTATAATATCTTATCACCTATTTATTAACAATTATTTCTTAAAATCATTTTACTGAGTGATAATTGCTTTGTTTTTCATGCATGTTTCAGTTAAACGGTTCAAGTCCTTGAACATTGATAAAAAATAAAAAATATACGTAATTTTAATAATTATATTAATATAATATATATTATTTATATAATTACTTGAAATCATTCTTAGAGGTTGTATATATATAAATGATTTACATAATTCATGGAGACGGTGTGTCGTATGTACGCATGAATGTTGTTTTCATTTTCTAAAAAAATAAGGGAGGAAAGATAAAAATTATGTATATAAGGTATAATACGCACGAGCGAAGTTTTTGTTTTCCATAATAATAAAATGTGGTATATAAGGGTTTTTACATATTGATAATAAAAATTATGTATATTAAAAATAATGAAGTAATTATTTTACAATTTATAAAATTTATTTAGAGGAGGTATTAGAAAAAATAAAATGTAAAGTACTTGGTTTAGAGTTGTACATCTTTGTTGAGAAACCTCTTTTTCTTTACACCTCAATCATTTATAGGATTCGGTTTTAGAAATAAAATAAGATATATAACATTGGTAAGTAATATATAAAGGTATAATGTTATTTATTTTCCAATATATAAATATTATTAAGTTTTTACAATAGAGGATAGGTGGTATCCTTTTATAAGGGAGGAAAAGGACACACACAAGGAATTTTTTAAAAGATTAAATAATATATATATATATATCATAATAATGTAAAGTGCAACCAATTAACCAAAAAAATTGAGATTATATATTATAAGGTCTAAATAAACTCAAAAAAATCACATTTTTACAAGCTTTGTATGAATTTTAAGCCTTATCTTCTAGTTAAACTACTTAAAACTCATTTTAACCTTAACCATGATAACTCAAATTTTTTCCTTGATAATATATTTATATGAAAAAAAAAGATCCTTAATAAATAAATTTTGACATGAGGAATCTAAATTTTTTATCTATTTTATTATATTGAATTTCCATAGATGATATAAATTAATTTTAATATAATAACACAAAATTCATGAAAAAGAGCTTTTAGGAAAATACCCAATTTAAGAGTAAAAATAATATAACCTTGAAATAGATTAATAAATTAGTTACTAGGAATTTTTTTGGTTAAATAATAAAAAATATTTTGTTTTTAGACTTTGGTGGAAGAAAAAAACTGAATGGAAGCTTCCAACCATTCCATTAAATGCAAAGACCCAAAAATTGTTTTTGATTTGAATAAAATATAATTTATCTTCACAAAAGTCAATATTGGGTTCCCAATTTCAAAATAATGATTTAAAATAAATTATTTAAAACCGTTAAAATACATTTGGTCAACCACCACTCATAAAATAGGATAAATTCTTGTTTAAGATAGATTTTAATGATTTATCGCATGGTTTTAACACAATTTTACCTCTAATATTAATGTGAATAATATCTACTATGGTTACTTTTTATAAGGAAAAAAACTTAAGTTGAGCCTATTATATTATATAAATTATTATTATTCCAAATATTAAATCCATTTTATCAAATTTAATTCAAAATAATTGTATAATTCAATTAAAAATTAAACCACTAAAACGCGATGAAAAGCGATTTTCCATAAAAAACTTATGTATAAAATGTTTTTATACCCAAATACAATATAAAATTGATTATAATGACATTAATTGGTTTATTAATAATATAAATGGAATAATATTTCTCTAAAACCATTTTAAAACAAAATAAAACGTTTTAAAGGCTTGAAACAAAAAATGCAGTTTTTAATAAAAATCAATATTTTTTACGATTCAATATAAAATCTATATTTTCATAAAAAATAACCAAATTTCACCGTAATATAATTTTAATTAGATACTTTAGAAAATAATATCATTTTAGAAAATAAAATTCCTATATTTTGTTGAAATTAAATATAATAGTTTCTCACAAAAATCAATAAAAACCATTTTTGAAAAAAATGTATTTTTAAAGCATAAAATTATTTTACTGAAAATTAATTATTTATTTATATATAATTTTAAATTATATGAAACATTTATAAATATTTTTTCCATAACTTTTATTATTTATATTCATATCATTAATTTAACATCTAGTTTTTAATAGTATATTGAATTATGGTTCATTTAGACTCGGGTTTGTGTGTATCCTGGGCTATCGAAGAAATTTAATTTATTTGAAAAAATATATATCTTAAAATTTAAGGGTTGTATTCTACTATTTAGTAAGATATTATTTTTAGTGTGTATATATGTGCTCATTTTCAAGAAAAACATAGGGAAACTCATTGAAAAACTTTGAAAATAATTTTTAAATACCTTAATAATACAACTAATTTTGGTTTATTTTACTCTAGATGACATGAATTTTAATTATTTAATTATTATAATAATTATCTTGGTATTTTTAAGATATATAGAAGAATCACCTCTATAAAATTTAAATTTTTAGGAAATTATCTAGTATCATGGTGTTTTAAAAATCAGAATTCTGTTGCACTGTCCACTATTGAAGCTAAGTATGTAGTTGTAAGAATTTATTGTGAACAAATTATATAGATAAAATAAACTCAACTATAATTTTGATACCAATTCATATATTTCCCTATAATATATTATAAGAAAAGTGATATTTACATTTCTAATAATCTTGTCTCACATTCTAGGAAAAATATATTGATATAAAGCATCATTTTTTGAGAGATTTTTTTCAAAACGGTGATATCACTCTTGAATTATTTGGCACTGAACAATAACTTGATGATATTTTAATAAATCATTTGAATATATAGAGACTTAATTATATAAAACATTAATTAGGTATGATTAATTATTATTAATTTATATTTCATGTTTTACATTAAAACTATGGTAATTTATTTACAAAGTCTATAAGTGATTGTAAGGAATAAACTATTATGATGACAGGTCATAAGGTAGGTCAAACTATCATGAATTTATAAGTTGTTGTAAATATTAATCATGTGGTAAGTCAACTTATTATGACTCTTTTAAGTTACCTTTTATCAAGTCCCATAGTTGTTTAATATATTGTGTCTAACTCTACAGAATTATTTTAAAAATAAACTGCATTCTTTTAATTTTTTTCTCTTAATTTATTTTATTTCCAATTTTCATGACCTAAATGTATTCAAATAACCCAATTCAGAATAAAATTATTTTATCAAAAAACCTTTATCTTCTCTCTTACAACTTACCTTTTATATAACCCTTTTCTTCTAAACCTATAAAACCTATACAATGATGGTGCATGAAAAGATATTTCTCTATTTCACACTTATTAATGAGCATCCTTATAAAAAGAAAGGTAAATCTAGGCCAAGTGTATCTGATGGGACATGAAATTCATATATAATAATTATAATGGTAATAATACGTAAAAAAGTTAATGATGAGTGGTTAAAATCAAGAAAATCGCTAATTTTTAAATGAATTCAACAATAAGGATGGATTGAATGGCTTAATAAAAATGGAAATCATTTCTATCCAAGATTGGTTAAGGATTTCTATTTTAATGTCATGTTCAAAGCCAGCAAAGAGAAATATTTCATCTGAATGTTTTTAAATGGATAGGAAGTTTTTTTCTTCTAAGTGGTTGTAAAATGAATGAATGTTCCTTATTAAGGTTTATTTTAATACTTCCAATGTTATTATCTCATTGGTCTTTTGATTTTTCGATTTGAGAAAGATCTTGAAAAACATAACATGAACGAAAAATCAAAGGAGGCCGAATTCTATGGAATGGGTTGGAGAGTATATATTGTTGATAAAGGTCATTAAAAATCTTATTTTACTAAGGAAATGTGACTTTAGTATTCTAATGCACTAATATATTTTCTTTATTTATGTATTGAATAATGGTGTAAAGAAATTTTTTCTTAGATTCTTGAAGAGGTATAAGGAAAAGGTGTTTAATAACTCTATTGGGCTTAACTCCCTTCCTTATCCTAAGTTGATATGTTCTCTCCTAGAGTCAAAGTCATTTTTTCTAAGGGGTTAATAGTCTATCTATTTGGTTTTTATGTTCTTAAATTATACTATCTATAAAAATTATGAGATTTAATTATAAACCATGTATAAATTAATGGGTAGCTAAAATTGAGAAGACGTATAAAAAAGTACAATCCATGAGGCCAAAGGAAATAAATTAACCCAAGTTGATAACCTGATGAATTTTTTAACAATATTTTTGAGGAATAAATGTTTTTTATAAGACTTATGTTTAGATAGAATCATTGTAAAGTATTTCTAGTCCTAAATTAGAGTTGAGGAATTTTCTTCCCAATCTAGTAGAAGTTTCTTCACCTGTACCAGTGTTAGTTTCTACTTATGGAGTTGGTTCCTATGGGATTACTGAGACTCTTAAATTTATACCTTTAGTTAAAGAAGAATTTTATTTTGATACTGAAGAAACTACGTAATCTATGATAGCCCCCAAGGAAACAACATTTTTTGAATCAAATAATGGTAACACTAATGAGGATTTTATCCCCTTAGTAGAATAAAATGAGGATAGTGAAGAAGAGGATGGGTCTTATAATAAAGTTATTCATTTATTGTATAAACTTGATACAGTATATACACAAGTGAGTGAGAGAGGTGTAGAACCCATATTTGATACTCTAATTTCTAAGGGGGATAATTCCCCTTGATCTTCTCTTCTATGAATTTATTTACTTGGATCTGATGAGGATAAAGATCATAGTTATAGAGGCAGTGCACTGGAGCATGGTGGATCTTCTATACCAATTATACCTATATTTATTGAAGGATAATTGGTGGGTTGGATTTATTTATATCAAAATATTGAGGTGAATTCTCCTAGGTCTGGTAGAATTAATAAAAATGAAGTTTTGAGTGAATGCTTATGAGGCTCTTTGAAACATTTTTAATGGAATGGGTTGTGATTTAATCCTATTTTTTCATTTAAATTATGAAAACCATCTTTTAAATAGGTATTTTATTTTATAATGGGGTTTTAACCTATAAATGATTTAAAAGGCTGTTTTCAAAGGTGATGCTTCAAAAATGAGTAAACTTACATGGAATTAAAATTCTAGTTTATTTTATAGGCCCAATTTGTACTTTAAAATGGGTTTATTGTTTTTTATTGTGAACTTTTTTACTCTTATAATTATTACACCTTTTTTGGATTTTTTTTATTATATTACAATCATTAGATGATTTGAATTAGGGTTATTATATTCAAGGGAAACATAGGTGATAAAGATTTTTTGTTGTAACTTGTTTATTTATCTTGTTTTGTTTATTTTCTTACTTACACTTTTATAATGACATCATGATCTCCTTGGATAACTAATAAAAGTTATGGATGTATGTTTTTCTAGTCCATTGTGCACAAACTGGCTAGTGAACTAGGAGAGTTATGACCTCCTAGTGTTTGGTATTTCATAGGACCCTGACACTCTCTAAGGGAGATATCTAATGGGACATATTCTTAGAAGCCCCCTACAAAACCGGTGTATCTAAGAACCATGTATAATATCTTCTAGTTAGATCTTAGAGTATATCCAATGAAACTACTCTTTTATAGATATTTTTAAAATTTTGATTATTATCATCATTATATTCTATTATTTGTTTATAATTAATGGAAATATTTCTATTATTGTTTATTTTCCTTATTATTTCTTGATCTTGTGTTTCCTTTGTAGTGTTCTTCTAACCCATGTGGGTGGATATGATTTTAAAAATTATTTTAAAATAGGTTTGGAAAGATGTTTTTAACCAAAAAACGTTTTTATTTTATTTCATGCAAGGTTTTATAATAAATTTTAAATATTTTTCATAAGGCTTCCTTTTTAAAGAAAATTTATTGATTTCAAAATGAGAAAAATGTTTGGTTTCACATAATGAGAATTTTGATTTTTTTTTGGACATGGGTTATTACTTTAAAATCACATTTTAATTATTATATTTCAAACTAGCATTCATGACATTCTTATATAAAGGATTTTCATAAAATAAGTAGGTGGTGACTTACAAGGTACAACTATATGTATATTTTAAGGTATTGGTTTCATCATTAAATTATATTTATTATCCTGGAAAAATGATGGTTAGTAGGGTGTGGTGAGTATCCTTTAGTTGCATGGGGATATTATCTTGGTCTGGTTAGGGTTTTGTTTTATATTTTGGTTATTTTTCTATGTGTATTTCATTTTGTCTTTATATTTTATCATTTACTATAAACTATTCATTCTTTTGTTTATGAGATGAGTCATATTTTTACTTATTCATGCCATGATTATTTTTTTATTACTATTCAAGGGTGAAATTATTCCCAAGGTGATTTTCTGTGACTCCTAGGAACTAGTTACCAATTTTTGGAATCAGGAACACCCTTCAGGCTAGTGGCGAACCAGGTCAAGTGTCAGTTCAGTTTATACCGTATTAAGTTTCATTATAAATGGTATCAAAGCCTAGGTTCTTATTAGGGACAAGGTTTTGGAGTGATCTCATTTTATTTGGGTAAGACAATAGAATTGAGAATAGTATTTTCAGAACCCAATAAATGGGTGAGGGGAGAGCCTCACAAGATCTTTCTCACCACTAGCCTTGAGTTACAAGAGGTTTTTAGGATTTGGATTCCTTTTCAATTCTTCTTTTAACACCACAATATTCCATGGTATGTTTCCCCTTGAATAATGCAATAGCTTGCACTGTATGCAACTTGGAGTTTTAACACACCATGACCAATCAAACTAGCTGTTATAAATAGTAATACCCACCTTTTGAAATTCTATAAATTTTATTTTTAAAAATGGACTTCATTTTTGGATTCAGAATATCAAAATTAGCTTATGGTGAATGTTTGGTATTTTTCTGAAAACATTCAATTTTTGATGAATACTGCAAAACACTGCGTAATTGTTTAAAACTGAATTTTTATTTAAATAATTAGTTGTTTTATTTAAATTTATATTAGGTAAAAATAGATACATAATACCTATATATGTTCAATATAATTCATTGGAGTCAATTTAAAATAATATTAGATATATAAAATTTCATTGAACTTTTTACCGTCTTTTACCCACCTTCTATGCGCATTTACAAATTTGAATGAAACATAATTTTAGAATGTCTGTGAATTTAATTTCAAAAATCCGAGAGACACGGTTGACATAAATAAGTAAAATTTGGTTCAATAAGGTGAAAATAATTTTTGGTAAATAGTAACTTTTGACTTTTATTTACCACTGTTAAAAAAAATAGGATAATTTAAGTTAAAAAATGATATTATAATTACCCTAACACATGTCCTAATTATATTGGATAAGTGTATTTAGACTAAAATAATCCTTAGGAATAAAATATGATCATTTTTTCCACTTGTATCAGATTAGGACATTTATTATTATTTTACTTAAAGGTGAGTTAAAAGTCATAAATTCAAAGTCTAATAACTAAACCATTTTTAATTTTGGGTTATAAATAAGATAAATTCAACTATAAATATTCATTATAAAGATAAAAATATTTTATACATAATGGTATTTTATTTATAATTTTTAGACATTAAATAATTAAATTTATTTATGATACAATGATGATGCAGTAATTACCTTATTAATGAAAGATTAAAATAATTGATATTATAAAAATCCAAATAAATGTAAATTGAGACTTATGATGAATTACACTAATTTTATAGGCTAATATGACTTTTTATGGTTTATAAAATAAATTTTTTTTGAAGTGATAAAGTTTTTATGACTTTCACAAAAACAAAATACCAAATAGTGTAAAAATTTATATAAATGAGTTTTCAAAAACAAATGCTATATTATTAATTGATATAATAATCCTAAAAAACTAAGGATCATAAAAGTACATATATAAGGTTATATATATAAATAATGAATCACTTGGGGTTCTATTTTCTATTTATAGTAAGTTAATTAACCATTTATTATAACAATACAAGAATACTTGGTAAAAGTTAAACTATTTAACTAAGAGTTAAATCTGAAATATAGGGTTGATATGGTGACCTAAACCTATATTAAACCAATTAGTTGAGATTTTTTCGACCCATCCCCACCTTATCCTAGAAATAAAACATTTTGGAGCAATTATAAACCGAATATGATTGTATAATAAAATAATATTTTAAGATTTTCCTAAAGTGACACTCTCCTCTCTTATAAAAGGGTACTTCTCCTTCTCTCAAAATCATACCTCCAAATCCATTTGGGTCGGCCAAACCATGATAAAATATCCTCCCAACTACCCTATATTAGACATAGAGTCCATAATTTGATCATAAATCCAACATAAGGATCTCTTTTGATCAACTGAAAAGGAAACACCTGAAAAAGAGTTAATAATTTTGCCACCTCTTTCAAAGTTCTTTTCTTATTCCACTTCCTCTTTATTTGTTGTTTATATACCAAAATAATAACTCCAGTACCTTATACATACTATGATGTTATTATAAATATGGTACAACCATATTCATTATTATATCCTTCCTATGAATGACAAGTCACCATACGTGCATACGTACGGCTTACCCTCTCTACGTCGTGGTGTAGTTGTTATTCAACACTTCATTATTTGGATGGGTATAATGATGAGTATAATTGATATAAATAATAAATATAACATTTCAATGATTCTTTATATATGATATACCATCCAATTACGTATTATTTCACCATCAATATAATGATATTGTCGCTTGTGCGTACGTACGGATTACCGTCTCCATGAACAGAATGAAATTTATTCCCCATTATAACCATTCAAGAATAATTTTCATTTTATGATTAAAAATAATGTTTAAGAACTTAATATAATTATGTATATGAATCAAATACATCATCTAAATAACAAATATGGCTTACGTAACCAATTATATAAAGGAAAATGAATCAGTTAACACCTGAAACGATGATACTACTGAAATATTATTAACAAAGCAATATTAGATGATCATATATAATATCATATTTATGTATATAGTTATTTTATAATTTAATAAAAATGATTTAACTTTTATATACGAGGTTAACTTACCCTCTATCAAGGAAAAGTACAAGGTAAGGGTTAATTCAACAATCTCTTCATTATCTGAGGTTGTTTATATGTGAGTATCTAATAGGGCCTCTTTATAATCCACATCTGTGTTTCTCAAAAATGTATTTCAAAACATTTTTTAATATTTTATTGACTATTTGTTAAAGTCATTTATACCCTTGTTTGACTTTTTATGAGAAGTTTATAGAGTAATATTTCCATCATTTTCCAAACAAGGTCTTTTATGACCTTTTCGACAAAATTGAGGAAAGAATGTTTTCTTTAACTTATATGGTGGGTGTGGCTATTTTCCGCCGTTGTAAAACCTTTGAAGCTTCCCTTACAAGATTATAATAATATTTTAAAAATAAATTTTTTCTTTTAAAATTACAGTACTTTTAAATGATTTCAAAAAAGAAATATATATTTCTCTCAAATAGTTTTGATTTCATCTATGTCAACATCCTTTGTTGGATTTTACGCTCGTTTGAAGTTGATTTATTATGATACAATCTTACATATTATATTGAATGTTTTGTGATATTTTTTATTGTAGATGTGATGTTTATATACCATTCATGTTTTATGGCTAAATTATAGACATTTCGTATCCTGTTTTAATACGAATGTTTATTTTATGTTTCAACCTTTTCATATGAAGAATGCATTAGACTTAGTAAGTGATAGGTGGAGGCCGTTATAGCTTCTCAATGCATCGATAGGTCTCATGAGACAAACTATTGTCTTTTTACAAGGACTTTTCAAAATCTTATTTGTATTCTTCTCATAAGGCCTCGACAATGTGGTTATGATGTCTGTCATTATGCATTCCATCATTATGAAATTGGCTAATGATATTACATGTGATTATTAGACTAGTAGAATATCCATGTGAATAAGTAAATGGAATTATTTGATTTATCTTTTCCATATTATGCTTATGTTAAAGTTTAAAAGTCTTTTTTTTAGTCTTATACATTGCCTTAAATGTTTATTATTATTTATGAAAGTTTCTGTTATATTTTTATCCTTACTGATCACCTGAGATCACCCCTTTCTATGTTTTATTTTTTCCAGGATTTGAAGAAGTATATTATTATTGACTTATGAGGATAGTCTAAGGGATATTATTGTGTTAAAAGGAGACACAATGTTGTTTTTTTATTTCATGATGTAATGTAAAACCTATGTATGTATCTAGTACTTCCAAGGCTACTAAACTGATCGGTCTTTCGGGACATAATTCCTTATATCTTTCCAATGTTATGTAATAATGCACTGACTCTGGGTAATTGTTGTTGGGGCATTATAGTTGGTATCAGAGGAAGTTTAGTACAAACCATGGAATCTATATTTAGAAAAACACTAATTATAAAACATTACCCTAATATTTACTTTGAGGATTAGTATAGAAGAACTTCCTAGATCTTTGGTAATGTAGAGATTTTGTGAGTTTTCCAAGAAATACATCCCAGTATAGATATGAGCCGGTAGAGGCGGCTATGAAATAATTGTACCTAGGAGTGAAAACTCTGACAAGGATTTTTGGTCTTGACCCGGGGTATCATGGTACACAACAACGAGCCTTACTACACTCTTGGTTACAACACTCCCAGGGGATATTCTTAGTATAATTCACATTTTCTTTACAAACCATTATGAAGGATTTATGAGTATATACCTCCTCAAAGAAAACATTTTTATTGTTATGGATTATATCCATAAACCATTCAATTTATGTTAATTGTTTTACAATTATGGAATTATGTATTGTGATTCATAAACTAATCTAGTGTATGACATTGTTTAGAAATGGTGCCTGTTGGAAGTAATGGAAACCATATCAATGAACGTAATCGATGTAGGGAATTCCCTCCTACTCAAGAAAATTATAGTGGAGTCGGTGATGCAATTTGTGTTGATTGGGTTATCACCATACTGGGACAACTCACTCAGGTTATGAATAATAACCTTACCCATATGGAGCACCCTGATCCACAACAAAGTGGATCAATGTTAGACCGCTTAATTAGGAAAAAACCACCAACATTCAATGTGACTACAAATCCATTTGTATCTGAACAATGGATAAGTTCCTTAGAAAAAATATTTCATGCTTTGGGGAGTAGCAAAAGGGAAAAAGTTTTCAGGGAAGTTTATCACCTCACAGGAGATGCTGATCAATGGTGGTCATTAATTTAAAACACAAAGAAATATGAATAAGTATCAAATATTGAATGGAGGGAGTTTAAAGAGATTTTATTAGAAAAATACTTTCCTCATGACCATCGAGCGGATATGGAAAGACAATTTCTGAGTCTGAGGAAAAATGAGGATGAGAATATCACAAAGTATGAGGCTAACTTTACAAGGTTATCAATGCATGTAGTAGATTATATATGTTACCCAAGGAGTAAGATTGATAGATTTTTCGATGTTTTAAAACCATTTCTCTATCGAGCATTGGTCTCACAATCCTTCTCATCATATGAAAATATTGTCTCATGTGCTATCAAGAATGAAAAGGAATTATCTAAGTCATACGACTTTAAATCAAAGAAAGAGAAGAAGAGATCTACTGAAAACTTTGGAAATGGAAATAAGGGTAATAAGGGAAAAGTTGAGTTTCCATCCTATGGTAAATATGGAAAGAAACACCCCAATACTTGCCTGAATGGAATGGGAGTCTGTTACAAGTGTGGTGAAAATGGCCACCAAGATCATGATTGTAAGGGAAAGAAAGAGTTTTTCAATGTTGAATCCTACAATTATAGAGAAATGGGGAATTATTCAAATGAATGTCCTAATATCCAAGGAAACTTACCTCAAAAAAGGACAAGGGAGAAAGGCCAAGCTTATACGGTCACTATTGCTAAGGTTGAAGCTCCGAATGACATGGTGGCTGGTAATTTAATGGTTTCCTCAAGTTTAGCCAATGCTTTATTAGATTCTAGATCATCACATTGTTTCATATCTTCCAATTTTTCTAAGAAAGTTAGATATTTCCAATTTTATTTAACAAGGAATTTGTCAGTAAAAACTCCCAAGAGAAGTATCATTGCAACAAAGTTTTTTGAATCAGTCCCCATTAGGGCATATAAATGTTTTTTATCTTCTGATCTCATCATCATAACCATGATTGAATTTGATATAATCCTTGGTATGGATTGTATTTCGGACCATGATTCAAAAATTTATTGTAATAAGAAAGAGGTTACAATTTTTGATGATGATAAGGAGTACCTTATCTTTAGAGTAGAAATGTTACCACCTGATTATTATCTAGATCCACCCCTAGTAGCTCTACTAAATTAAATTATTGGGGAGGAAGAGAATGAAAAAACTATGGGTGAGGAAAATAATGTTCGAATAGAGGACATACCTATTGTACAAGAATATGTTTATGTGTTTCCAGAGGATTTACTTGGACATCCTCTGAAACAAGAAATTGAGTTTTACATTGATTTAATTCATGGTCCAAGGCCCATATAGAAGACCCCTTACAGAATTTCCACTGTATAATTAGTGGAACTAAAGAAATAACTTGAGGAATTGAGTAATAAAGGATTTATTCTCCCTAGTGTTTCTCCCTGGGGATCCCCTACTCTTTTTGTTAAGAAGAAAGATGGATCTATGAGGTTATGCATTGAATACAGGGAGATCATTGTTATAACAATAAAGAACAATTATCCCCTACAATTCATTGATGATTTATTCGATCAACTTCATAGAGCTCAATATTTTTCAAAGATTGAATTTTGATTTGGATATCATAAGTTGTGTGTGAAGAAGGAATACATTCCAAAAACAGCATTTTGAACCAGGTACGGGCATTACGAGTTTACAGTAATGCCTTCTGGACTGACTATTGCACCCTCTATTTTCATGGATATAATGAATAGAGTTTTCAAGGAATATGTTGATGAATTTGTAGTGGTATTTATTGATGATATCTTGGTATAATCAAAAAGCTATGAAGATCATGAAAATCACTTGCGCACTATTCTGAAAACCCTTAGAAGAAATGAATTATATGGGAAGTTTATAAAGTTTGAATTTTGGCTTTAGGAAATTTCTTTTCATAGTCATATTATCTCTAAGGATGAAATATCTATTGATCTTTCTAAGACAATAGCAATAAATGAATGGACAACACTGACGAGTATAACTGAGGTACGTAGTTTTATTGGTTTAGTAGGTTGGTATTGTAAGAACCTGGTTTTTTCTATAAAAGACTTTGGAATATTCTTGATGTTATTCCAAAGCAACGCCTTCAGACGGCGTGTGATTCCGAGCCCCGGTGTGGCTGAAATTAAATTTTTAGTGTGTTCACACTGGGCACGCCAAATAAATGGGATAACTCCTAAACGAAGATCTGGACCAGAATTATGAGTGTACGGATGGGTACTAAATGGGGTGTTTACCCTAGGAATGACATAAAATATGTCGGTGCGGGACGTTGGGACCCCTCACCCGTTAGAGGAACGTTAAACAGATAATTAAATTAATTAATTAATTCGTTTAATGGTTAAACTCAAGTATCTATTAAATGGTGGCTCAGATTGGAAAACTGAGGGCACCGTTGAGTCCGGAGCGTGCTGTTTACCCTAGTAGGGGAGTAGTTTTTGCGGGCGTCGACCGTTAGTGAAAAAAAAGGCCACAGTGGTGTTTTTGTAATTTGGTGACCTCGGGCGTTGAGTTAAATAACTTTTGAACAGGGCCTCGGATTAAAATTCTAAGACCGCCATTTTGATCGAGAGGAGGTGTTTACCCTAAGGGAGGCTTAACCTTGACCCTGCTGAGGGTTCGGGTACGGGACCTACAGGCGGGGGTTTAAGTGTTTTATATTTAAACACTCCCCCCACCTTTGTTTTGTTTCCTCCTGGCGCAAACCCTCCCAATGAAGAAGAAGGACCTCCTCCCCTCTCCTCCACCACTCCGGAGAGGTGCGGCAACTCCGGAGGACCGCCGGTGAAGCGTCGGGCAACGCCCATCGAGGTAAGCTCGCGTTTTACCGTTTTTAATTCCCGAAATCTTCTTCAAGTTGAATTCATTATGTCGAATTTCTGTAGAATCGTCAAGAGAAGCCCAAATTCGAGTAGGAATCGTTCTAGGCTTTCCAACGGATGTTTCAGTTGAATTTTTGGAGTCTCGGGGTACCCGGGGTGGCCCCGGGAAGATTTCCGGCCAAGAACCCTGGTTTCTGGCGGTCCGGGGTGGTGGCAGCAGGCGGCGTGGGCGAGCGCAGTGGTCGGGGGAGCAGGCGCGGTGGCGCGACAGGGGTCCAGCCGGAGGCAGCATCTCGGCAGCAAGGCAGCGCGGTCGTTCGGCAGCGGGCGAGCGTAGTGCTGGTCTGCGCGGCAGGGCTCTAGGCGGGGCGACACGGCAGCTCCAGGCGGCGAGGCCGACCTCGCCGGGGCACGTAAGGGAGCACCTGGGTCGTGGCGCGCGACCCTAGGGAGGGAACACGACCCGCGTCTCGCGGGTCATCACGCGGTGGGAAGACCGGCCACGAGGTCCAGTCGGCGCGTGGACCGCGGGTCCACGGCCGGACCGCGCGGCTGAGCTGCAGGCCGGCACTACGATCCGGGCCGGTCGGGGCATGCCGGCCCAGGCCGGGCGGACCGGCCGGTCCAAGCTGGTCCAGCCCAAGGGGATTCGTCCCCTCTTCAGACGCCCAAAATTTTCATTACGGTTGTCCGTTTTGTGTGTCGTCTGCGGCAGTGCCTTCCTGGCGTCAAGACAAACTTTTTGAGATGGTCTTGGAAATTTTTAATTCTCGAGACGAGGGGTTCGGTGGCACGTCACGACATTAAGTGGACGGGTGTTTTTTCTCGGGGGTTCTTGTTTTGGGCGGTGCGGACACATCCGATGTCCGTTTTGAGCGCCGCCAGTGGTGTTGCAACCCTGGCGTTGAGCCAGAGTTTTCCAGTGTGGTTTCGGGCATTGAAGCCGGAGTTGAGGCATGGGCCCCACAGCCCATCTTTCGAGTTTCGTGCAGTGCTTTACAACTTTTTCATTGGACGTCTGTTCGGGGCATGTGAGCAGTCGATTCTGAGTGTTTTTCCAAGGGCATTGCAATGGTACAATCCGTCCGCTTTAATTCTACATGCTGGTGTGGGCCCCGTGAGGGCCGTTTTGGGAGTTGGCGGTTATTTTCAGCTTTATCACCAGGTGTCCGTTTTGGACAAGTGAATAGTACATTTTGTGTACGTTTTCAAGTGGATCGCAATGGTGCGATCCCTTCATTGTACTTTGGGACCGGGGTGCGGGTCCCACGTAGAACCGCTCGTGTGCGGTATGGCGAAATGAAACTTTTTCTCCGGACATCCCTTCCATGCAAGTAAGTAGTCAAATTGACGTGTCTTTCAAAGGAGATCGCAATGGTACGATGCGCCCGACTGTTTTCAAGGCCGAGGCTTGGGACCACGGGACGTTGTTCTGGCGTAAAGCGGTGTTGGACGGCTTTTCCATCGGGTGTCCGTTTGGGACGAGTAAATAGTCTATCTCGCATATTTTTTCACGAGGATTACAACGGTATGATATTTTTAGATGTGCAGGGTCTCTTTTGAGGTATCATTTAATATGGAAGCATAAAAGGTGCTCCGGTGGCGATTCTTCTTACTGTGTTTAGAAGTGAACCATTGGCGTGTGATCACGTTCACTCCCGTGTGAGTGGAGTTGATGTTTGAAGAGATGTGGTTGGTCGTGTTGAGTCCGTGGAGGAAGTAGGTTGGTGAATTATGCTTTCTCCCTTCGCGTGGATGTTGGGTGTTGTGCGCATGATAGCCTTTGGGCTAGAGATTTGGTATACTCTTGGAGTATACGGGAATGCTTAGAGGTACATGATGTAGTATGTGCTTGAGAATGCTTTTGCTTGGTTGGGAGATGAGTTGGGGCCACACGTCCTGTGGACCCCATGTGTGTGTCGTGTTCTACTTTACGTACCATTTACCTCTCGCAACATAGAGGGTCCACCTATTCAAGATTGTTTAGACCAGTAGGGTTGAGGGGTTTCCCCTGGTTTTTTTCTTGAGTTGGGTGGTTGCACGATACCCACTCCGAGTTCTGTTGGCCAGTGTTGTACCATTCTGTAGAGATGGCCAGAGCAGTTCTGAGTTTACCCTCCAGTAGAGACTGGGCAGTGGGTTTCTCATCGAATTCCTCGGGTTTACCCTCCAGTAGAGATAGGGTAGTGGGTTGCTCACTAACTTCTAGCATTTACCCTCCAGCAGAGACTGGGCAGTGGGTCACCCGACGACTCTTGAGGGTCTACCCTCCAACAGGGTTGGGCAGTGGGTCACCCAACGACTCTTGAGGGTCTACCCTCCAGCAGGGCTGGGTAGTGGGTCGCCCATCATTTTGTTCCAGGTCTACCCTCTCGTAGGGCTGGGCAGTGGGTCGCATGTCAACTTCTTCCAGGTCTACCCTCCAGCAGGGCTGGGTAGTGGGTCGCCTGATGATGTATATTGTTTACCCTCCAGCAGGGCTGGGAAGTGGGTCACCTGATATCATATTATGAATTTCCCTCTAGTAGGTATGGGTAGTGGGACACCTGTTGGCATTTCAGACTCAGTCCTTTCTACTAGTCCAATCTGTGGCTTTACTCCATGACTACCGGAGCGGGACCCTTGTTTGTACGGTTCAGTGATGTGACAGCTTTGACATTGAGTAGACCTCTCGACTGTGTGACAGTGAGGAGGTGTGGTTTGACTTAACCCAGAACTCTCAAGCACGAGGGGCACTTTCCCCACCGAGATGCGTCCTTGTGATGCGACCTAAAACTGTGCGGGTGAGTCAGTGCTGCCCAAAGAAGATAGTGTCGAGGTGCGGTGATTTGAGCCCCTTGGATTTTATTTTGGGGCAGACGTGTGGGATGTTGGGCATCGATGATGTTTACTTTTGGGACTATTGGCTACTCACTTTCTTGTGCTAAGCTACGGGACGAAGATCCCCTTACGATCTTGTCCGGGCTTCTTGACAGACCATATATGTGTGTATACATTGTTCCTATACCAACTTCTTGGGTTTTGGTTACTCTCCTTCCAGGAGAGGCAAAGACGCGCGAGGTATGCCATGAGATTTCTATGTCTATATTCTCATGTTTGGATGAGTCTACTCTCCTGCTATAGGTAGCGAATACTCGAGGAGAATTTAATCTTCTCACCATTTCCAGCTCCTTATGCCTGGACGAGTCTACCTTATTTTCTCTTGTTGGGTTGAGCTGGAATCTCTACTGTTACTCTACTGCACTCTTGGTTGTACTCCTTTACTTTTCCCTGTTCTATCTACTGCTCACCCTTCAGTACCTCATTTGTTTCTCCCTCGAGCCTTCGGGGTATCCTACTGAGTATTTTAATACTCACCCCTGCTTGGGCTTTGCCCGCACTTGGTGTGCCCTTGTAGACTACAGACAGGTGGATCGTGACTTCAGTAGATCTTAGGAGATCCGGATCTTGGACCACATACGGTGGTCGGAGTCGGGTTCCAGGTGGGAGACCCTTCCAGCTGTTTTTCTTTTTTTTTTACTTGTTTCCAGGTTGTGGCACCTTTTTCTGGTTGGGCGCGTGTTTTGCCCTTTTCTTTTCAGTTACCTCCAGTACTTTCTTTGTACTGTATAGAGGTCGATGCACTTTGTGGTTCGTTTTTAGCAGTTGGTAATTTACTTTCCCTTTTACTCTGCACTTTTTCATTCAGTGTGTTTCATGTGTGTGTACAGGTACTTAGGCAAAGGCCTCCCCGAGTAGTTGTGCCTTCGGTTCTGGTCGCCAGCCCCTGGCCTATGGAGGCGGGCTTGGGGTAGTTGCGGCTCGAGCCCAGGTAGGGTCGGGTCGTGAAAAGGTGGTATCAGAGGTGGTTCATTCCTTGGGACGTTGTTCAGACATCCCTAAAAAGGAATTGGTTGGGATTTAGGGAAACACTGTTAACGTGTCTCGAGAGTGGCTCTCAGGCCAGCGAGTCTAGTGATGGTGCGGCGGCCGACGTATCCATTCACTAGGACCCTGATAACCCGCTTGTGGACTCAGCATGCTGAGACACTTGTTACAGGGAAAATTGGTTTGTGCATCACATAGGATTGAGTCTTTGACTGTCCTTCTTGAG
The DNA here is from genome assembly GCA_963277665.1 of Viscum album. NCBI lineage: Eukaryota > Viridiplantae > Streptophyta > Magnoliopsida > Santalales > Viscaceae > Viscum > Viscum album. The sequence goes on from OY728151.1 coordinate 477,485,066, forward strand.
TCAGCTCCCCATTATTGATACTGTTAAATACATATATGTTCATTTGATCGCGACACTCCTTGATAACATTCAGGATGTCTCTGTGAAGACAGCCAGCCAGGATACCAGCTTTGGTTCGTGACGATGACCCTTTGAGCTATGAGGCCTCAGTCTAGGACCCATAATGAAAGCCCCTTTCTCCAGGTGGGTCGGTAGCAGCACCCACACCTATTGACAAGCAGATAGATCCAGCAAAGAAGACTGAGCTTGAGCGCAGGTTGAGCGCGCTCTGTGAGTTCCCGCAGCAGAGACCGCTGAGGTTCAGTGGTGAGAGAGACCCTCAGGCAGCAGAGGTTTGGCTAGAGATAGTGGTTCGCCTTTTCAGGCTTGTGCAAACACTGACAGATCATATGGTGGCTTTGTACGCCAGCTTTTTCAATGGATCAGTTGGGCATTGGTGGAGTCTGGTGACTCAGTTTCTTGATGAGTCGTCTCTTTCATGGTGTGACTTTCAGTTGTTGTTTCATGAGGAGTTTTTCCCCTCCTTATTATGCTCTTTTCGAATTTAGGAGCTCCTGCAGTTTCAGCAGGGAGGGATGTCAGTGGCCGAGTACGCGGCCAGTTTCGCAGACCGTGCACGCTTTTACCCGGACTTGGTCCATTACGGTAACCTCCGAGCGTGGAAGTTCAAGCAGGGTCTCCACCGAGAGATTCATGATATCATAGTGCCCTTGGTAATTCCCACTTATGTCGAGGTTCTGGAGAAGGCGTTGTTGAAAGATATCTTCATGTCACGTTCTACAATTGGTGGTGGTGGCAGGCTCGACAAAGTTGAGACGCCTACCGCAGCTAGTAGGTTTCTGCTAACGGAACCTCGACGCAGGTGGCTTTATGACAACCAGACTCAGGGGCGTGGTCGTACACCACAGTGGCACTGGAGGGAACCAGTGCTGCCCGGAGAGAGTCGGTGTTATGCTTGCGATGGCCGAGGTCACCTGGCGCGGGACTGCCCAACCAGGAACGCTGAGAATATCAGGCAGGCAGCAGGTGCACCACCACGGTGGAGGCAGCATCTTGATCTGAGTAGCGCCCAGAGAGGTGGTTCTAGTAGAGGAGCGGGAGGAGGTGGTAGTGGGGGACGGCTTTACGAGGTGTTCCCATCACCACTAGGCAGTCCACGTCAGGCTCTGGGAGCTGAAAGTTGGGACCACAGACAGCCACAAGCTTTGGATTTCTCCGATCTTGCAGAGCATGAGGTGATAAGAGGTACACTCTACAGCTCTTCTACTTTTTGTAGTATAATTGTTAGACTCTGTGTGTGGAATGATTTTTCTCCCTTCTCCTTGCTTGGGTTGTTACCGGGGTGATGAGGGGCATCGGTGTAACCCTGTGTTGGTAAGGTAAAAGGCGTGGGACCTTTTTCTTTAGTCGATGGTGTTGACTCCCTTTCTCTATGAGCATGTAAGAGAGTCTTGGTTGCGAGACATCGACTACGGAACCATGTGTGACCAGATATCCTTGGGTGTTCCACCATATGGATATTCTAATGGAGGGAATCATCGGGCTTTGTCCCAGGTCCAAATCGTGATTCCAATCGCGGCGTGTGACGTAGGGGTTCGGTCGAGGAGGTGAGCTACCCTCGAGAGCCTTCGGGCCGTTTGAGATCATGCAAAGGGAAGGAGAGGTTCCCTACCACCTTGCCCTAAACCCAAAGTGAGGAGTAGGTGCACGGTGTCTCCCACGTGGCTTACCTGAGGAAAAAGTGTGCATGCTCATATTCACGTCATCTACAAGGGCCGACCTCGCGTGAACAGATCAAATCCTTTGGTCTGTGTGCGGTAACATGGGACTGTACAAGAGTTCTTCTGGGTGCGGGAGAGCCACGTGTGGGCTTAGTACCCTGATTTGTTCCCTGGTTTTGATTTTTAGGGAATAAAATCTTGAAGGAGGGAATGATTTAAGAACCCGGTTTTTTCTATAAAATACTTTGGAATATTCTTGATGTTATTCCAGAGAAACGCCTTCAGACGGCATGTGATCCCGATCCCCGGTGTGGCTGGAATTAAATTTCTAGTGCGTTCACACTGTGAACGCCAAAAAAATGGGATAACTCCTAAAAGAAGATCCAGATGAGAATTATGAGTGTACAGATGGGTCTGAAATGGGGTGTTTACCCTAGGAATGACATAAAATATGTCGGATCGGGACGTTGGGACCCCTCGCCCATTAGCGGAACGTTAAACGGATAATTAAATTAATTAATTTATTCGTTTAATGGTTAAACTCAAGTATCTATTAAACGGTGGCTAGGATTGGAAAACTGAGGGCACCGTTGAGTCTGGATCATGCTATTTACCCTAGGAGAAGTGTAGTTTTCGCGGGCGCGGGCCGTCAGTGAAAAAAAGGCTCTAGGGGCGTTCTCATAATTTGGCGGCCTCGGGCGTTGAGTTTAATAACTTTTGAACGGGGCCTCGGATTAAAATTCTGAGACATCTGTTGTGCTCAGGAGGAGGTTTTTACCCTATGGGAGGATTAACCTCGATCCTGCTGAGGGTTTGGGTACAGGACCTACGGGCGCGGGTTTAAGTGTTTTCTATTTAAACACTTCCCGCCCCCCTTTTTTTTGTTTCCTCCTGGCACAAACCCTACCAACGAAGAAGGAGGAGCTCCTCCCCTCTCCTACACCACTTTGGCGAGGCGCGGAAACTTTGGATGACCACCGGTGAAGCATCGGGCAATGCCCATCGAGGTAGGATCACGTTTTACCGTTTTTAATTCCCGCAATCTTCTTCAAGATGAATTCATTGAGTCGATTTGTTGTCGAATCATCGAGCGAGGCCCAAATTCGAGTAGGACTCGTTCTAGGATTTCCAACAAATGTTTCAGTTGAATTTTAGAGTCACAGGGTACTCAGGGCATCCCTGAAAATATTTTCGACCAAGAACCCTGGTTTCCGGTGGTCCGGGGCGGCGGCAGTAGGCGGCGCGGTCGAGTGCGGTGGCTGGGGGAGCGGGCGTGGCGGTGTGGCTGGGGTCCAGGCGGAGGCGGCGTCTCAACAGAAGGGTGGCGCGGGCGTTCGGCAGTGGGAGAGTGCGGTGCTCGTCGGCGCAGTAGAGCTCCATGCGGGATGACGCGGCTGCTCCAGGCCGCGAGGTCGAGCTCGCCGGGGTGAGAGGGAGCACCGGGGTCACGGCGTGCGACCCTAGCAGGGGAACACGACCCGCGTCTTCCGGGTCGTCACGCGGAGGGATGACCAGCCATGAGGACCGGTCTACGCATGTACCGCGGGTCCACGGTCGGCCCGTGCAGCTGAGCTGCTGGTCGGCGCTGTGAGGCGGGCCAGCCGGCGCGGACCGGCCGGTCCAGGCCGGTCCAGGCCAGTCCAGCCCAAGGGCATTCGTCCCCTCTTCGGACGCCCGTAATTTTCATTACGGGTGTTCATTTTTTGTGTCGTCTGTGGAAGTGCCTTCCTGACATCGAGGAAAACTTTTTGAGATGGTCTTGGGAATATTTAATTCACAAGATGAGGGGTTCGGTGGTGCGTCACGACGTTAAGTGGACGAGTGTTTTTTTCTCGAGGGTTCTTGTTTTGGGCAGCGCGGACACATCCGATGTCCGTTTTGAGCGCCGCCAGTGGCGTTGCAACCCTGGAATTGAGCCACATTTTTCAATTGTGGTTTCGGGCGTTGAAGCCGGAGTTGAGGTGTGGGCCTCACGGCCCGTCTTTCGAGTTGTGTGCAGCGCTTTACAACATTTTCATCAGACATCTGTTCGGGCGTGCGAGTAGTCGATTCTGATTGTTTTTCTGAGGGCATTGAAATGGTGTAATCTGCCCGCTTTAATTCCGCACATAGGTATGGGCCCCGCGAGGGCCGTTTTGGGAGTTGGCGGTGATTTCCATCTTTATCACCGGGTGTCCGTTTTGGACAAGTGAATAGTCCATCTTGTGTAATTTTTCAAGAGGATCGCAATGGTGTGATCCGTTTGTTGTGCTTCTGGACCAAGGTGTGGGTCCCACGTAGAACCGATCATGTGCGGTACTACAAAATTCATCTTTTTCTCGGGACATCTTTTCCATGCAAGTAAGCAGTCAATTTGAAATTTCTTTCTGAGGAGATCGCAATGGTGCGATGTGCGCAAATATTTTCAGGGATGAGGCTTGGGACCACGGGACACCGTTCGGGTGTAAAGTGGTGTTGGATGGATTTTTCGTCGGGTGTCCTTTTGGGGCGTGTAAACAGTCTTTCTCGCATGTTTTTCCGCCAGGATTACAACGGTGTGATATGTTTGGATGTGCGGAGTCTCTTTAGAGGTCTCATTTAATATGGAAGCATGAAAGGTGCTCCAATGGCGGTTCTTCTTGCTGTGTTCGGAAGCAAACCCTTGGCGTGTGATCGCGTTCACTCCCATGTGAGTGGAGTTGGTGTTTGAAGAGATGTGGTTGGTCGTGTTGGGGATGTGGAGGAAGGAGGTTGGAGAATTACATTTTCTCCCTTTGCGTGGACATTGGGTATTGTGTGCATGATAGACTTTAGGCTATAGATGTGATATACTCTGTGATTATATGGGAATGCTTGGAGGTACATGATGTAGTATGTTCCTAAGAACGTTTGTGCTTGGTTGGGAGATGAGCTGGGGCCACACATTGTGTGGGCCCCATGTGTGTGTCGGGTTCTACTTTACGTACCTTTGACCTCTCGTGACATAGAGGGTCCACCTATTCAGGATAGTTTAGACCAACAAGGTTGAGTGGATTCCCCTGGTTATGTTCTGGAGTTTTGAGGTTGCAGGATACCCACTCCGAGTTCTGTTGGCTAGTGTTGTACCATCCAGTTGAGATGTCCAGAGCAGTTCCGAGTTTACCCTCCAATAGAGATTGGGTAGTGGGTTTCTCAGTGACCTCTTCGGGTTACCCTCCAGTACATACTGGGCAGTGGGTTTCTCACTGACTTCTAGGTTTTACCCTCCAGCAGAGACTGGGTAGTGGGTCACCTGACAACCTCTTAGGGTTTAGCCTCCAGCAGAGACTGGGAAGTGGGTCACCTGACGACTCTTGAGGTTCTACCCTCCAGCAGGTTTGGGCAGTGGGTCACCCAACGACTCTTGAGGGCCTACCCTCTAGTAGGGTTGGGCAGTGGGTCACCCATTGTCTTGTTCTAGGTCTACCCTCCATCAGGGATGGGCAGTGGGTCACCTGTCGACTTATTCCAGGTCTACCCTCCAGCAGGGCTGGGTAGTGGGTCACCCGATATCTTATTATTAACTACCCTCTAGCAGGGCTGGGCAGTGGGTCATCTGATGATGTATTAGGGTTTACCCTCTAGCAGGGCTGGGAAGTGGGTTACCCGATATCTTATTATGAATTACCCTCTAGCAGGGCTGGGCTGTGGGTCACCCGTTGGCATTTCAGACTCAGTTTTTTCTACTAGGCCAGTCTGTGGCTTTACTCCATAACTACTAGAGCAGGACCCTTGTTTGTACGGGTCAGTGATGTGACAACTTTGACTTTGACTAGACCTCTCGACTGTGTGACTGTGACGAGGTGTGGTTTGAATTAACCTGGAACTCTCAAGCACGAGGGGTGTTTTCCCCACTGATACGCGTCCTTGTGACGTGACCTAAAACCATGTGGGCGAGTTAATGCCACCCAAAGCGGATAGTGTTGAGATGTGGTGATTTGAGCCCCTTGGCTTGCAGTTCGGGGCAGACGGGTGGGATGGTGGGCATCGATGATGTTTACTTATGGGACTATTGGATACTCACTTTCTTGGGCTGATCTACGGGACGGAGATCCCCTTAAGATCTTGTTCGGGCTTCTTGACAGAGCATATATGTGTGTATACCTTGTTCTTGTACCCACTTCTTGGGTTTTGGTTACTCTACTTCCAGGACAGGCGAAGACGCGCGGGGTATGCCACATGCTTTCTATGTCTAGCTTCTTGTGGTTGGACGAGTCTACTCTCCTGCTATAGGTAGCGAAGACTCAACGAGAAGTTCATCTTCTCACTATTTATATCTCCCTGTGTCTAGACGATTATACCTTCTTTTCTCTTGTTGGGTTGAGCTAGAATCTCTATTGTTACTCTACTTCACTCTCGGTTGTACTCCTTTACTTTTCCCTGTTCGATCTATTGCTCACCCTTCAGTACCTCCTTTGTTGCTACCTCGAGCCTTTGGGGTATCCTACTGAGTATTTTTATACTCACCCCTGCTTGGGATTTGCCCGCACTTGGTGTGCCCTTGTAGAAGACAGACAGGTGGATCGTGACTTCAGCAGAGCTTAGGAGATCTGGATATTGGACCACGTAAGGTGGTCGGAGTCGGGTTCCAGGTGGGGGATCATTTCGGCTGTTTTTTTTGTTTACATGTTGCCGGGTTGTGGATCCTTTTTTCTGGTTGGGCACGTGTTTTTTCCTTTTCTTTTCAGTTACCTCCAGCACTTGATTTTTACTGTATAGAGGTTTATGCACTTTGTGGTTCATTTGTAGCAGTTGGTACTTTACTTTCCCTTTTACTCTGCACTTTTGCATTGAGTGTGTTGCCTGTGTGTGTACAGGTACTTAGGCAAAGGCCTCCCCGAGTATTTGTGCCTTCGGTGCTGGTCTCCATCCCCTGGCCTATTGAGGCGGGCTTGGGGTAGTTGTGGCATGAGCCCGGGTAGGGTCGGGTCGTGACAATTATCAGCATTTTGTCCAGAATTTTTCCCGATTGGCTAACCCATTAACCAAGCTCACACATAAAGGGGTTAAATTTGTTTGGACAAAAAAGTGTGAATAATGTTTTGAAGAACTGAAGAAAATATTCGTCAATTATCCTATTTTTATTCTACCATCAGGGAATGATGGGTTTGTTATTTATAGTGATGCTTCAAAAAAGGACTTGGTTGTGTCCTTATACAGAATGATAGAGTTATTGACTATGTATCATGATAGCTAGAAATTCATTAACAAAACTGTCCCACCCATGATCTTTAGTTAGTATCTGTAATATATTCATTTAAGATATAGAGACACTATCTCTATGGTGAAAATGGGAGATATATACCAATCACAAGAGTTTGAAGTATATTTTCTCAAGAAAAGAACTCAACATGAGGCAAAGACGATGGCTTGAACTACTCAAATATTATTATTGCACTATACACTACCACTCGGGGAAGGAAAATAAGGTGGAAGATTCTTTGAGTAGAAAGTATCATGGATTTTTGAACAACATAAGAGTTTAAAGGGATCCTATGTTCGTGGATCTAGTAATGATGGACATGGAAATAATCATGAAAGGTGAAACATCAATACTTTTTCAAATGGTTTCCAAAAAATCTTTACTAGAAAGGATAACGAGTTCTCAGACTGGCGATGATGAGTTTAATAATAAAATTAGAGCTTTGAATGATGGGAGATTGATTGACTTCGTATATGAAGAAGGAATTTTGAAATTTTGGAAGAGACTTTGTGTTCCTGATATACCTGATCTAAAAAAGGAATTTTTGGATGATGCTCATAGCTCAAATTTCTATATGCACCCTAGTAGCACTAATATGTATAGATATTTGAAGGAACATTTTTTGTGGGACAATATAAAGAGGGAGATTGCTGATTATGTGTCAAGATGTATGTTTTTTCATCAGGTGAAGGCTGGAAGACAACATCATAAAAGATTCATGAAACCTCTTCCCATACCTGAGTGGAAATGGAATGATATTACGATGGAATTTCTCATGGGGATACTAAAGACTCCTAGAAGGAATGATGCAATATAGGTCATTATTGATCGTCTTACCAAGTCAGCACATTTTATTTCTATAAGAGAAGATTTACCACTTGAACGTCTAACAAGACTATATATTAATGAAGTTGTAAGACTTCATGGAGTACCCCTATCAATTTATTCTAATCATGATCCCCATTTTACATCATGATTCTGGAAAAGTCTTCAGAAGGCCTTGGATACTGAACTTTGTTTGAGCACTATCTACCACCCTCAAACTGATGGACAGTCAGAATGTACTATTCAAACCTCAGAAGACATGTTGATATTTTTCTCACTTGACTTTAAAGGTATTTGGGGTCAATGTTTACCTATGGTAGAATAATCTTATAATAATAGCTTCCATTCAAGTATTTAGATGGATCCATATGAAGATTTATATAGAAAGAGATGTAGCACACCAACTTGTTGGGATGATGTTGGTGAAAGAAAACAAGTAGGCCCAGAACTTTTTTAGGAAACAATGGAAAAGGTGAAGGTTATCCAAACCCACATCAAAGTAGCTCAAAGTAGGAAAAAGAGAAATGATTATAATCGAAGGAAAGATTTGGAATTTCAAGTAGGGGATCATTTTTTCTTGAAGGTATTTCCATGGAAGGGTGTTATGTGTTTCGGTAAGAAGGGTAAATTAAGTCCCAGGTATATCGGACCTTTCAAAATTGTTGAATGAATTAGAGTTTTAGCTTATCATTTGGCAGTAATGCCAAGTATCTCCAAAGTTCATGATGTGTTCCACATATCACTGTTGAGAAAATACATCCTGACCCAACGCATGTACTCACCTATGAATAAATAGAACTGGAACCCAACCTATATTATTGTAAAGAGCCTATCAAAATTTTTGACACAAGAGAACAAGTATTGAGAAATCGGATGACTCATCTCATGAAAGTTCTATAGAGAAATCATAAGATGGAAGAGGCAATGTGGAAACCTAAGAAACTTATAATGAAGAACCACCCAAATCTTTTTATTCATAAATATTCTAGAAATTTCAAGGAAAACTTTATTTGAAGGAGGAGAGAATGTAACACCCCAAGCTTCTATGGTATGTTTCCCTTTGAAAAATGAAATAGGTTGTGTTGTATGCAACTTGGAGTTTTAACACACCACAACCAATCAAACTAGTCGTTATGAATAGTAATACCCACTTTTTGAAATTTTATAAATTTTATTTTTCAAAATGGACTTCATTTTTGGATTCGGAATATCAAAATTAGCTTAGGGTAAATTTTTCGTATTTTTCTAAAAACATTCAATTTTTAATGAATAGTGCAAAAAAACTGCGTTATTGTTTAAAACCGGCTTTTTTTTAAATAATTAGTTATTTTATTTAAATTTATATTAGGTAAAAATAGATTCATAATAGCTATATATTTTCAATGTAATTCATTGGAGTCATTTTATAATAATATTAGATATATAAAATTTTATTGAACTTTTTACCGTCTTTTACCCACCTTCTTGGCGCATTTACAAATTTTAATAAAACAAAATTTTACCACTTCTGTGAATTGAATTTCAAAAATCCGAGAGATATGGTTGAAATCAGTAAGTAAAATTTGGTTCAATAAGATGAAAATAATTTTTGGTGAATAGTAACTTTTGACTTTTATTTACCACGGCTAAAAGTAAATAGGGTAATTAAAGGTAAAAATGATATTATAATTACCCTAACACATGTCCTAATTCTATTGGATAAGTTTATTTTGACCAAAATCAACCTTAGGAATAAAATATTATCCTTTTGGTCCACTTGGATTAGATTAGGACATATATTATTATTTTATTTAAAGAAGAGTTAAAAGTGTTAAATTCAAAGTTTAATAACTAAACCATTTTTAATATAGGTTTATACATAATATAAATTTGACTATAAATATTCATTAGAAATATAAAAATATTTTCTACATAATTTTTTTTATTTATAATTTTTAGACATTAATTAATTAAATTTATTTAAGATACAATGATGATGTAGTAATTACCTTTTAATTAAAGATTAAAATAATTGATATTACAAATATAAAAATAAATGTAAATTGAGACTTCTCATAAATTACACTAATTTTATAGGCTAATATTACATTTTAGGGTTGATTAAATAAATTTAGTTCTAATTGATAATGTTTTTACAACTTTCACAAAAACAAATACCAAATAGTGTCAAATTTGACATAAATGAGTTTTAAAAACAAATACTATATTATTAATTGATAAAATATTCCTAAAAATATGAGGTTAGTCCAAAGGACTTATATAAGGTTATATATATAAATAATTAACCACTTGGGGTTCACTTAGATTTTTATAGTAAGTTTATTAACCATTTATTATAATAATACAAGAATACTTGGTAAAAGTTAAACTATTTAACTAAGACTTAAATATTAAAGATAAGGTTAATATGGTGACCTAAACCAGTCTAAACCCTATTGGTTGAGAGTTTTTAGACCCATACCCACCTTATCCTCTAAATAAATCATTTTTGAGCCATTATATACCGAATATTATTGTATAATAAAGTAATATTTAAATCTTTTCCTAAAGTGACCCTCACCTCTCTTATAAAAGGGTACTTCCCCTTCTCTCAAAATAACACCTCCAAAGACATTTGGATCGACCAAACCCTACTCAAATATCCTCCCAACTACCCTTTATATTAACTAGATTCATTAATTTGATCATAAATCCAACCTAAGGATCCCTTTTTATCAACTCAAAAAGAAACACCCGAAGAAGAGGTAATAATTTCGCCACCTCTTTCAAAGTTATTTTCTTCTTCCGCTTCCTGTTTCTTTGTTGTTTCCATAAGAAAATAATAAATCCAGAACATTATACATACTTTTATATTATTATAAATATGGTACAACCATATTCATTATTCTATCCATCCTATGAATGACAAGTCACCATACGTGCGTACATATGGCTTACTATCTCCAAGTCGTCGTGTAGTTGTTATTCAACACTTCATTGTTTGGATGGGTATAATAATGAGTATAATTGATGTAAATAATAAATATAACATGTAAATGATTATTTATATATGATATACCATCCAATTACAAATGATTTCACCATCAATATAATGATATTGTCTCTCGTGTGTACGTACAGATTACCGTCTCCATGAACGCGATAAATTCATTCCCCATCATAACCATTCAAGAATAATTTTCATTTAATGATTAAAAATAATGTTTAATAACTTGATATAATTATGAATATGAATCAAATACATATTATACATAACAAACATGGCTTATGTAACCAATCATATAAAGGAAAACCAATCAGTTAACACCCGAAATGATGATACTGCTGAAATATTATTAATAATGAAATATTAGAAGATCATATATAATATCATGTTTATGTATATGGTTATTGTATAATTTAATCACAATAATTTAACTATTTTATAGGTGGTTAAAATACCCTCAATCAGGAAAAAGTACAAGGTATTGGTTAATTCTATAATCTCTTCATTATCTGAGGTTGTTTATACGTGTGTATCTACTGAGACCTCTTTATCATCCACATTTGTGTTTCTTAAAAATGTATTTCAAAAAAAATTAATATTTCCTATACTATGGTTTACAGTCATTTATACCCTTGTTTTACTTTTTATTAGATGTTTAAAAAGTAATCTTTCTGTCGTTTTCCAAAAAAGTTCATTTATGACCTTTTTGACAAAATTAAGGAAAGAATATTTTTTTAACTTATACGGTGGCTGCAGCTATTTTCTTCCATTGTAACACCATAGAAGCTTCCCATAAAATATTATAAAAATATTTTAAAAATAAATTTTTTCTTTTAAAATTATATGACTTTTAAATTATTTCAAAATAGTAAGAGATATTTTTATCAAATAGTTTTTATTTCATCTATATCAACATCTTTTGTTGGATTTTACACTTGTTTGAAGTTGATTTACTATGATACAGTCTTCCATATTGTATTGAAGATTTTATTATATGTTTGACTATGTATGTGATATTTTTATACCATTAATGGTTTATGGTTAAAGTATTTAAAACTCATAATCTATTTCTAATATTAATGTTTATATTATGTTCCAACCTTTTCATATGAGGAATGAATTGGACTTAATAAGTGACGGGTGGAGCCCCCTATAGCTTCTTGATGCATCGGTAGGTATCATGAGATAAAATAGTTTCTTGGAAGAATTCCTTGACAAAATATTAATTGTAGTCTTGGAATGAGGCCTTGACTATGTGGTTATGATGTTCGTCATTATGCATTCCATCATTATGAAATTGGCTATTGATATTACATGGGATTATTAGACTAGTAAAATATCCATGTGAATAAATAAATGGAATTATTTGATTTATATTTTCCATATTATGCTCATGTTTAAGTTTAAAAGGCTTGTATTTTAGTCTTATACATTTCCTTAAAGTTTTATACTTATTTATGAAAGTTTCCGCTATATTGTTATCCTTACTGAGCACTTGAGCTCACCCCTTTATATGTTTTATTTTTTCCAGGATGTGAAGAATTATATTATGACTGACATGTAGGGATAGTCTAAGGGAGATAATTGTGTCAAAAGGAGACACAATTTTTTTATTTCATGATGTAATGTAAAACTTCTGTATGTATCTAGTACTTCTAAGGCAACTAAATTGATCGGTCTTTTGGGACATAATTCCTTGTATCATGCCAATGTTATGTAATAATGCTCCAACTCTGGTTAACTGGGGTCGGGGAATTACACTGCTCATGATTGGAAATTCTGTTATTTTTATCCTCATTTTCATAACATGATTTACCTTGGGATGTTTTTTTGTAATTGTTTTTTGAAACGAAGAATATTTAGATACATGAGGTTGGATTACATGGCTTGACAAACCATGCGGCAACTAGGTGCATGATTTTGAAAATGTTATACGAATTATTTATTTATTGGAAAATATCTTATCAAACCATCCGGCCTACTCAAGTGAATTTGTACATCCATTTTATACCATTATTTATACCTCATGATTATTAGATCACCTTGGGTGATTTGGAAAGGGAAAAATAATCATTTAAGGTATTGTTATTTGTTTCTATAGTTTTATAGGTTTTTATTGAAATTTTTTATGTGTCTTATTCATGTTTTTGTTGTGAAATTTATGTGCTTTCTATGAAAATGTGGGTTTTATTAACATATATTTTTTTTTAAACTATTTGTGTGGATTTTTTGAAAATATTTCTCTTAATTATTAGGGTAAGTTTAATAAAATGGGTGATTTTATTATGGTGTTTGGGAAAATGTTTTGAAAGTGAAGTGGATTTTTACATAAATATATTAAGTAAACACAATCGATTTAGAAATTATTTCAAGTGGTATAAAAGTATGAAATTATTTGTTAAAGTTTTCAAAAATTGATGTAATATTTTTTCACATTTGGGGTGTTTTTAAAATAAGCGATTTTTTTTCAAATGTGTTCCATGTAAAAATGGGATTTCAACATTCTTATTGGGTTTTAATGATTTTAAAGATTTATTGATTTTATAATGTCTGTTTTTTGTGTGTTTTTTGTGTGGTTTACCTAATTTTATTAGTCACTTGGTTGATAATGGTGATACTTTAGTATAATTATAGGCATTAATTAATTGAGTCCATGTCATATGTTATTTAAAGAATGAATCCTAGAATAGTCTAGTGGGAAAGTGGGAATCTTATCATTGAGTATGGTCTGTGAGATTAATCCTATCATCATTTAGAATAGATCCCTTTAGTTCTAGACTCAACCTAAACTCTAAATTGAGTAGTGGACTTGGAAAGTTCATTACTCGTAAACCATATCCCAAATTTCTTGAATCGGTACTTACCTTCATTATATATAGATCAAGGTTCCATTGAGGTGGTGAACTGACTTGGAAGGATCAATAGAAACCTTGGTCCTTTTAATCCCTTTTAATATTCCTGGGTGAGAGTTTTCAAAGGTTTCTATTAAGGACCAAGTCAAGGGTGGTAATGGTTGTTGGTTCATTATCATTTGTGTGAGGGTGTTCCATGAGTTATTTTCAAGAAAATATTTGATCATTGGTTCTATCATAAGGATGTAAGTGTAGAGGAATATCTTGATTTCATGATCCTACATCTAGGTGAGTGAATGGTAAAGGAATTATTTATAATTTCTTAGATTCTGTGTTTTCCTTTCCTAATATAATTCTAAATGACTCTGGGAAAGCTTTTCTATTTAGACGTGTTCTTCTCTAGGACATCTGATTAGTTAAGTATGGTTTTTTCATGAAATCCCTTAAAGATACGGTTAAGAAGTATATGTGGGTAGATGATAGTCAGTCTAGTAAATCGGGATGGGTAATTCCTTGATTCCACTAAGTGAGAATGAAAGTAACCTATCTGGGGTGGGGTAAAAATGGGATGAACCCAATTTGGAAGTTTGGGAGATTCATTATTATAAGGAATCTATTTTCCATCATAGGAATAAGATATCACTCATGTGTTTCCAATATGGGCTATATGTAACATTAATCCCTTTTTACTTGAATTCTCTAAGGACCTGCCTCCATTGCAACTTCTTAAACCATCTTTAAAGGGGACATAATTTGTTTATTTAGAATATTTATTTGGCGTGATCTAGTTTGGTGATGATTTATGATCTTATAGTATTATTTTGGTAGGATTTAATATGATCAATTCATTTGAGGTAGTTCTTTTCAAATGTTACTTGTGGGTGTTTATTTGGTTTTTTATGGGATGTCCGTTATGGGTAGTTATGTTCATGTGTGGTTGGTGGAGTTTTGTTCCTTAAGGATTAGGTATATGATGATACTTGAATTTGAATGTTAGGAAATGAGAAATACCTTGGGTTATTAGTGGGTGACTAGGAATTTTGATTCACCAATTTATATCATGCACTATCAATTTTTTGGATTCACTTCATTTAGGTTCACCATTGAGTGGGTGTTCCATGTGGTAGGTCCCATATTGCACATTTTATCTTATCTTTTGACTTGAGGTTAGAATCATTTCACTTTTTTTGAGGTTTTTTATGGTTATTATGGTTTTTTGTTTTGTATTGAAGGTGTTTTAGTGGATTATCTATTAGTTTGATGGAATAATTTTTATACATGACCAACTATTTCTATGTAACAACATGAGATTTCAATATATAATTTTTCCTTTCAATAAACATTATGTTAGGTAACCTTTTTATGTACACCACCAAAATAAAACAAACCATGACCTAATAGATAAATACTATTAAAAAACTATAATAATAATAAAACCTCTAGTAAATAAGAATATATTATTCAACAAAAATCTCTTACATTTAGAGGATAAATAATAAGTGTGATTTAATTGTTCTCACTCAAATAGTTATTAAAATTTTTGTATATTTTATCCAAATAAACTAATTCATATAATTTTAAATTATAAAATATAATATTTCAATATATGATCTAATATATTAGAATTCTATAAAATGGAAATTAGTATGAAATAATAATGACACAAAATGTGTAAAAATTTTAATTTTTTAATTAAAATAATTATTTATATTTTGTACCTTATTTTAAAAAATAAAATTTTGAAATTTATAAAATTTTAATTTGTTAAAATAAACTTTATTTTTTAAATCCTCATATCAAAATTTACTTAGTATAAATTTTTGAGATTTTTATTAGATAGGAGATTTTTAGATGAATAGTGAACGATATCGTCTCTTCCAAAACGATGACTTATATTAAAGAACTATATTTTTGATATATTTAATGAATAAATTTATTAATTTTAAATATATTATTTTAAATTTATAACACCTATGTTTTACCATATAAAACAAAAGAAATTTTTTTATTATAATAAAATCTGTTTTTAATATTTTATTTTAAATATGTGTTTTAATGGTAAAAATTGGTTTTAAATTTATTTGAAGAATACATAACTTTTTTTATAATAAATTAATTTATTTCATGAAAATTTATAATTATTATAAATATGTCTTACACATATGTTTTAAGCTAGGAAACACACA
Source organism: Viscum album (assembly GCA_963277665.1). Lineage (NCBI taxonomy): Eukaryota > Viridiplantae > Streptophyta > Magnoliopsida > Santalales > Viscaceae > Viscum > Viscum album. Next base: position 477,500,836 of record OY728151.1, read on the forward strand.
TTTTACTAAAAACTATTTTTATGCGATATATACATTTATTTTAAAATTAATATTTCACACTATTAGAAAATTTATTTCATAAAATAATTTGAAAATTTTACATCATAAGGTTAAAATTTATTTTAATTATTAATTTAAATTTAGTTCATTAAAATTAGTTACTAAGGCTAAAAAATTAATTACCCCGGTAAAAGAGAAAGAAATGGTTAAAATTGATTTACTAAGAGAAAATAACCTAAAACATGTTAAAAACATTTTTTTCAAATGGATTTTTGAGGTGTGTATAGAACAAAACACACATAAATTCATTCTTTTTCTATTTTTTATCCTTTTACCCTTTAATAGTAACTTTACATTATTGAAAATGTAAAGGGTGCTTCCTCCTCTTCACATATAAAAGGTGATCCTTACACCACTTTATGTTACAAATTTACCTTTGAATTTCATTATAAAAATATACCATTTTATTTATCCTCAAACCATATTCCAATTACTTAAGCCTCTATTCACCATTAGTTAGCTTAAGGACTCCATTTCCAAGGATAATTCAAAGATAAAACTCAATCTCTCAATGTATGTATTATCCCTTTCTTAATCATTTCTTCTAAATTATCCTCTTACCAACATTTTAAAACTAACTTAATATAATTAAATTGGAATAATTAATATAATAATTTATTATTATATTAAATAAACAACTCATATTTATTCATTTTTATCCACTGAGGAAAAAAAGAACATTGATCGTGAGTATGTGCGGACTACCACCACCACGAATCGACATCATCAGTTTTTCATAATCGCTTATCATAGATAGTAATAATTATATAATTAATGAATAAATATGGTATATAAAATATATTTATTATCATTAAATATAAAATTAATATTTATATTCATTCCCTCTAATTCATTGAAAAATGAAATCATCATACGTGTGTATGTGAGGACTATCACCTCTATGAAAGTGATGTGTTTATTTTCTTCACCTTTTATTATTTATCCAAATATTTATAAATATAATTCAACAAATTAATAATATATAAATTATTTCATTATACTTATTCAATAATAAAATTCTAACAAAATCACACAATAATCATATTTATCCCTTAATTATATCAGATTCATGTTTTTGTCGGTTTAACCACATACATGAACATTGATATAAATTTCTATCATGGGTAAGTAAAAAACATAATTAGTCATGATATTTGAAAATAATAACTAAATAAGTATTTTTTTTTTAAGATTCTATAAATATAATATAGAAAATTTAGAAGTGATCTTATTAATAAATTGTTGTAGTAAATTTAACCTCCAAAAATAATATTTTAAGTTACCTTTTATAACTTGAGTCCATTTTGGAATCCAATGAAAATATATGAATTTTTAATAATATAATAATAAGGGATATAATAATATTTCAATATAGAGATTATTAATCAATTTTTCAACTCCTTTGAACATTTTCAATATACAGAAAGAGTTATGTAAAAATTGTCCAAACAAATCTGAGTAAATAAAATAATAAAAAACTATATAATAAATGAATAAGATGTAGTAATAGATAAAACCAAGAATATTAATGATAGATTAATAATGTTATTAAAAAAGTTTTTAAAATACTTAATTTTATTATCCATTAAGATAAGTGCATGTTAAGAATGAATCAGGAACAAGTTAAGGGTTTCTTGTCTCAATTATCACTCTTTGAGACATATTTCATATTATAGGCCATGTTTTGTAATGGTATATCTATTGAACCTTTGATATTTTTTATCATAATTATCTCATATTTTAAAATATTCAATTTAAAATTTCATGTTCTTTCTATAAAGGGTTTTTACTCAAAAAAATCAAAAGTTGTAATGGTTTGTTTTCTCAAATTCCTTTCATTGAGACATGTTATATTATACAGAAACTTTTTATTATATAGTGTATATACTGCTTATTTATTCATTACACCATTAATTATATTTCATTCATGATATTATATGTTTAATTTCAAGATATATCTCATTCAAGGGGGTTTTGATTTAAATATTACTTGATCCATAATAGTTTTCTTGACTAAAATTATTTCTCCTTGGGTCATAAATTCTCTACTTGATTAGAATCTTCTAAGCCCCATTTATACTTAAAATTAATTTTCTTAGTGGTAATTTCTATTTTAATTATTTTACATTATGAAATACCTTCTCAAAAAAATTATATTTCAAAAAATTTATCATTCTTTATAACGGATATTTTCCTCCATGTCCATATTTTCTTTCCCGCAAAAGTTCTTCCCTATTTTTTGGAAATCTAATATGGATAATTTCCTATGATCCTAATAATTATATTTTCTTATTTTCAAAATTAAAATACAATACACTTTGTATGATGTATATTTTCAACAATTTTATTTAAAAATATTTTAAATGGTTTTCCATCCATTCAAAATATAATGTTTTATCTTCTCCTCCATGTTTTCTCTATAAAACCTTTAGGTATTTTTTTAAGAATCCATTATTATAAATTTCCAAAAATATTAATGTTTCAGTATATATAAAAAATTTCTTTCAAATATTTTTGAAAATTAATTCTCAAAAGAAACTTTTTATTTTTTATCTTTCATATAATTTATAAAAATAATAATATAAACTTATTTTTAAAACATTTTCACAAAGAAAGGATTCTCATAATTTTAAATCTTTTTTCTTTTGATTTAAGGTTTTACAAAAAATAAACTTTTTTGTGATTATTTTATGAGGTTCATTTAAAAACATCCTGAAAAAGTGTCTACCTTCATCATTATTTTTAAAATAAAATTAAATTATTCTTATAAAATTACTCTTCATTTATTGAATGATTCTTTACTTATGGTTTCACAAATAAGAAACGCTAAATATCTATAACAAAAATGATATATCACTACCTTTTTCTTGCCTATTAATATTTTATATATAACCATAATTATTCTTACATATAATTACATCTTTGAGTACCCTATTTTGTATTCATTTGATTAAATAGTGTTCTCCTAGATTCCATACATCGATTGATTGGGGAAATTATTAACTTAATTGTATACCATTTATTTATATGATATAAATTTCATATGATCTATTATCATTATTTAATGGTATTTACATATAAATTTACTTAATATCTTTGGATACCCAATTATTTTCCATGGTTATATCATGTTATGATTACTGATGGAATTATGAATGTTTTTCTAATGTGATTCTGGTATGAAATCCATTTTCCTTTCAAGGGTTCTTTATGATATGTTGTAGATTTAATTTATATAGAACACATATGTATGGATAAATATTCGTAGTGTCCTATATCTCCCTCCAATTAAATAGTAAGTTTATATCTCATGAGATATCCAGGCAAGGATATAATGAGTTTTTTCAAATAGGAATGGGGATAATGAGTTTTCTCACAAAGGTTATCATATGTTTAAAGTTGTGAAATATTTCTTAGTTTTTTCCCATGTTATACCATAATTTTATTCTTATCATTATTTATAAGTGACTCTCTCATGGATTATAATTGTTGGAATATGTTTTCACACTCTTTTGATTCATATATTTCAATATATTGAGCCTTATTCTATGAATTGTGACTATTAATCTATGCTTTGATGGGTATGATTTCCTTATGTACTTTGATAATACCCATATTCTCATCTTTTGATCACTTGGGATTTTTTGTTATTATCACTTATATTTACCCATACCGATCATTTGATATAATGTCCTATAATATAAACAACCCATAATTACATGATATGTGACCAGGGGTGAAATTTCTTACATTATGATGATCATTCAGGTTTAGAGTTTCAAATAATTAAGAAAACCCATTACATTACATAGGGAAGAATGACACACAGTGTCCATTTTTTTCACAAAAATATGATTCATAATTTTACACTAACATTTCATTCATGACACACTTGCTTCATTCAAGGCAAATTTACTTTATTTGAATACATACTTCTTAATATTTCCTACTCATCTTTAGGAACTTTGAAAAGTATTTGAAAAAATGGGATGAGAAAAATAAATATCAATAAGATATGTAAAAATAAATTAATCTCTTTAGTCTAGTTAAAAATATGAAAACCATTGCACATGTTTACCTTTTTAACAATAAAAATTTGAAAACATAAATAAAATATATACACATGATAAGATAAACCTTTGATCAAAGAAAACCAATGAAATGTATTATAATCATATAAAAACCATTAAGGATATATTAGGGATATTATACCTCATAAAAAACATTCCTTTAAAAACAAATCATTCACTTTAAAATTTTACAAACATTTATTTCCACATGAAGTCAAAATATTTCCATAAAAACTTTAAACATGGAATTAGTATCTTGGAGCATCAAATTCATAACTTGTGTTCACTAAAGATTAAAACATGTCAAAACAACTAAATTCCAATTTATTCCATAAGAGTAACCTACATATTTACCTCCCTTATTTTTTTCCTTCAAAAACTATTCATTACTTAATACATTTGAGAGCTATATCCGGCTCACACATCGCCATGATCTATATTAGCTCACACACAATTGTATATAATGATAAATTACCATATCATGAAGAAAAAATATATAATATTATACTTTTTCATCATAAAACCCTTGAAAAACGTATTTGAACATATAAGCAACATGCTTTCCATTTTTACATAAAAATAGGGAGAAATATCCCTCTCTTTTAAAAATGTTATAAAATGAAAAATTCCAAAAAATAATGAGAATTTAAATTACTTTGTAAAACTATTAAAAATTTAAGATTCATATTTTTAAAAAATAAATGATATTATAGAGGGAAATTTCTCTCAATATATATATGTTAAGAAAATATTTTTTCACTTTTGTGAAAATGTCAAAATGACCGATGTAGTGAACATTAAAAATATTCCTTTTAAACCTTTATAAATAAAGTAAAAATTAGTTAAAATAAAATTTATAGTTATTTTAATTATAAATAATAACATTATTCAAACATTTAAATGAACATAAACATGTAGGAGAATTGTTCAAAAGGAATACTTTAAAATCGGGTTTTAAAGAAAAATATATTCCAACTTTAGTAACTTTTGAATCAAAACAAAATTAAAAGAGGGAACTTCAAAAGGTTTTTTAAATCACTTTAATATTAGTAAATTAAAAATAAAATACATCTATATAATAGTATATACATCATAAAAAATAAAACATGTGGTAAAAATGGCATGAGTTTCAAAGGTAGTAATTTTAGATGAGAAATATAATACATTAAATATCATCTAGTATCGTACATTCCTTAGCTCTGAAATAATAAAATTATATTAGTTATTTACTTGATTAAAAATATTTTTTATGTTAATATCATTATCATTATCCATTTTATTACATTTATGGCCATGTTTTATTTAGTTACTTAATCAGTTAAGTTTACGTCGGGTGTTTTGAGGACATTCAGTTCATAATCCCAAAATAGCTATGGTAAATTGACCATGGTCAAATGGTTAATTGTTCCATCATACCCATAATATTAATCATGAAATAATTTTAATTTTTTTAAATTAAATATAATTTTATAACTAACCATGAAAGGTGTACATGAAAAATAAAATGTTTCATATCATGGAGGTTGTAGTCTGCACATACACATGAGAGAAGTTTCACCTTTTCTACTAGGTGGAAAAGAAAGACGTTATATAATATTTTAATTTTATATAGTGTTAATTATTTTATATATGTCATATTTATTAATTATCTTTATCCTAATTATTGTCCATTTAATCTGGTAACGTAAAATGAATCACATTACTTTGTGAAGGTGGTAGTCCACACGCATACACGAGCAACATTATCATTTTCTAACGTATGGAAGGGTAAGAAGGTAAGTAATAAATCATCATTAAAAAATAATAATTATGTCATAAATATTATTTATATTAATTTAATCCATAATTTTAACCACTCATATGAGGAGGTGAGTAAAAATAATATACATTGTTATATGGGGATGGTAGTTAATACCTACACGCGACTGATGATTTCATTTTCCATTGGATGGAAAATAAGAGGAAAATGGGTTGTAAATTTAACATGATAACATTTAAGTATATATAGTATACTTATATTATCATATCATCATGTTTAAATAATATTTTCTGGAGGTAGAAGAAGAAATAAACATGAAAACACTTGGTTAAGAGTAATACCTATTCTTTAAGGAAACCAACTTTGGATTACACTTTAAGCCTTCTAGGTTTAGTATTTTGGTGAGACTATGACCTACATTATTTATGTAAAGATTTTTTTAGGGTTTTTATAATCTATATTTCTCAATATGTTTGAGGAATACAGAAGAGAAGGTATCCTTTTATAAGTTAGGGGAGTGGCACACTTATAATTTTTCTAAAATTTTAAATATTTTTAAATATCTTACTCACGATCAAGGGGATTAGAAACTATCCAATTTATAATATATGGTGATTAGGGTCTAAATACATTATAAAATAATATTTAATATCAATTGTTTCACCTTATAACAATTTTTTTACCTTAATTAACCTAATTTACCCTTTTACCTTGGTGACAAATATTTACTATGGTTACTATTCATAATGACCAAAAGGGTAGTTAACCTCATTAATAAATTTAAACCTAATGATTCACAAGAACTATTTTCCATCTAGTGGGCATCTGGAACTCACTTCAGACCAGTGGTGAACCAAGTTGAGTGTTGGTTCAGGTGGAAACTTGGTTTGGTTTGTTATATTCTAGATCAAACAATTGAATAATTTCAAGATTATATGTTTGGACTAAATTTTGTAAATCCTACAGGATATGAACCTATTAAGATATTTTATCCATGAATTTTTGGACTTGTGTTTGACTCTTTTGTGTCAAGATAAGTAACACCTTTATTAGATCTGGTTGAAGTGGGATAATTAAAACCCAACTATGTCATCCCCTCCTAAACAAGTTGTTCCTTTATCTCCTGTGACATATTTATCATATGTGAAAAAATATGACTTCAATGTGTTCAAATGTTATCTTATGAATATTCTAAATAATTTACCTCTATATTTTGGCATGATCATTGAGATAGCAAGATATGAAGGTATATACTTTTCTATATCCACTATTGTGTAGCACATCCAAACAAGATGCTTTTGTAAGATGGATTTAATATAAAAAGAAATTAAAATTTTGAATGAAGAAATAGTAGTTATTTAATAAAATTTTAAAGATTTGATGAGGGATCAAGTTCATAGATATCTTAGTTATTTTTCCCTGGAATATACATCTATTTAACCTCTTGTTGCTTCTACCACTTCTACATCGACAACTTTTACTACTATATCTATTGATAAATATTTGATAAGGAAGATTATAATGGATGAGCTGACAAAAATTTATGTCTTTTTAAGAAACTTGAGAGATTATGAAATCTTTATATGCAACCCATGTTGAAATGATTTTGGATTTTGTAATTACTGATAAAAAATGATTGGAAAAGATATCAAAACCATCAAAAATGACATTAAGTATTATTTTTAGAAGATATTAACTAAATATGAAATGAATTATTTATTTAATAATATGGTTAGTGATATTAAAATTTCTTCAGTAACTAGAGACTTCAAAACTCAATTTTACCAGATAAAACTTCTTGCACCTCTTTTGGAGCTCTTTGTGAAGGAAAAGAAATGGATTTTTAATATTATGGAGGATGGATCTTGTGTCTTGAGGAATTTACCAAACTGATGAAACCATAACTATATTTTTTCAACATGCTTATGGTGATTCCATCTATTATTACTTTCAAACCACCTACTGTGATTACATATTTATCCCTTACACATTCAACACCTATCTCTTCACCTTTGGCTACTCACCAGATGAGGAAGTGAAATACCTCAGACTTTTTTCTATGAGAATTATCATTATTGAATATTATTCTCCTATTCCCAAGACGAAAAATGAGTCTTCTAAAGAAAAATACAAATATATTATAGATCCCTAACCCATTATAAAAGATGGTTTTAATTTTGATTAGCCTACATAATAGGGAATCATTGTGTTTTGTATTCTAATGAAATTTTTGAATTAATATAGTATTTGTTAATTGTTCTTGATTTTATGATTCTTCACTTATTACCTATTTCTTTAAATAATTTCCATATATATTCTTTATTTTATCATACCATTTATACTATATTTTTTATAATCTCAAAATATGGAGAATTAATCTGATATTTATCAACCTTGAATAAAAAAACTTTAAGTTTTTATTTAAGTATTGACTAATGTTTTTTATAAGATGAAAATTTTCCTTCAGTGATTTGTGATCATAAAAAAGGGGGAGATTTCTAGAATATTCTATAAATTCATTTTTTTAATGATCCTAGATCATGTTTATTATTATTATGATGATTTATGTGTTATATGATAGTACACTATTTTTTATGAAAAAATTCTAAGTTTTGGATCAACTATACATTACACTGGATTCACTACATGTGTATTCATCGACCACATGAAGACTATGGAGAAATTATTCTAAGTGTTGGATCTATCACATATTATTAGTGATCAACTATGAGTAAGAATATTAAATATAAGAATATATATGAAAATTGTGCCATTCAGACAAGATACCATGCAAGATAGTTGAAAAACATTTAAGTACTAAATGTATCACATGAAGAAAATTGATCGATCTCATGAAGAAAAGTAATCGACCATAACTGTCAAATGATAATGGATAAAAATTTACTTAAATGTTAGAGAAACATAGAATGACTTTTACTAACCACATGAAGGAGTCCTTTCACTATCCATGAGAAAAAAATCACTTACCATGGAATTGATGAGCTGTAATATTAGAGTAACCTAACGCAAGTCATAGCTACCTTTCGATCAACCATGAGTGTTGATATATCATGCCAAGTTCCCAACATCTATATTATGGAATTTAATGATGGTGTTAGAGTAATTGATATGTGTAATTATGAAGATATCCTTTATGATTATTTCTCAATGGATATAAAGGGAAGAGTATTTTAAAAATATAAGGAAGCCTCGTTTTTACAAAGCATCGAACTAACTGATATCTAATTGGCATCATTTTCCACATTATATGGCACTTTATTTTTTTATATGACAATGTAAAAACTAAGAGTATTCATAACTAACTATAAATATTTATCCTAATCTTACTAAATGATTATACAAGGAGAACCAAACCTTACTAATCAAATTAATTATATTATAGAGAGATCTGTGTCAAATTTATCTTTACTCTCTCTATTTTTCTTTATTATCGAGTTATGCTTTTACATTCCTAAAAATATATTCATCACTTCTTCTTCTCTATAAATAATATTAATAGATGTTATTTTCTTTTATATATTTAATTGTTTCCCCATGAATTAATGTGGAAGAGGCTTAGTCTAGCTTAGACTTTCTGTTTCTAATTGTATACTTGTAACTCGATTGAAGTTATGGATCAATCTACCTAATCTAGATTGTGGATCAGTTTATTGGTTTTAATAAATTATTTGGTGGTGTATTAGGGACAAGTAGAGAGTAATACATTATATCTTAGAACTAAACTATTATTTTAATTTTTCTATGTGTTCTTATTCTTTTCTTTCATTATATTATCTTTCACTAAATATTTTTAAAGTTTGTTTAAAATTTAAATCTCAGATAGTTAGTATTAAAATGTGATATATATATATATATAGCTTTGTGTGATTATAATTATTTCAAAAGATAAATTAATTTCATTTATTTTAACTTGGTATTGATCATCTTTTTGTGAAATTATGTATCAAATTATATACATTTTTTGTACTTTTTTAACTTGGATATATTTAAATTGGGGGATTTAAATTTAAATTTTCAAAGCATAAATTTTTTCATCGGAAGCTAAATTCAACCCCTATTTATCATTACATTAGGAAAAATATCTTAGTTAATTTTAATTACTTTATAATTAAATAAATTTGGCTTATTATGAAGATAATACCTCATGGAGGTGATTGGGAGACTGTATGGACTTGAGTTATGGATCTCATGACCTGTGAGGGTCATGTAGGGGATTTTTGTGCTCACCTTTAATGATGGAAAGGGAGGGTTCATTTTAATTGTATAGAATTTTTCATGTGAGATGCTAGATTGAGTGGTCATGTGAGAATAACTGAGGTTGGAACCAAAGATGTTCCCATTATCTCTTGACTAATGTGGTGGGATACCTAGGTCATGGTAAGACCCTTGAGCCTTGTTCATTGACCAAGTAGAAACCTATATCCATTATTCCTTGGAAAGTGGTATAATAAGTAGGTAATTTAACCATGAGGGGTTTCCCAGTCTCTATGTAATATTGTAATCCTTGTATGTAATTTTGTATTATTCCTCATCAATTGAGATTCATGCATTGGTTAGGATATGTGGCGGGATATCCTTTTTTATTAGAATTTTGTTTAATGAGTGTTATTATGGATAAAACCATGTGATATGGGTAGTTATGTGAGATCCCAAGTCATTTCATTGGAGGATGGTCTTGGTGTATGTGTACTAGGTTTGTTGCATCATATACATTAGTATACTATAGAGAATTTGAATTAGTGGTAATTATGCCTATAGTTATTACTCATTCATTATGGATATGATATGTGTTGATATAACTTTGTTATAGTGATTATTAATTCACTTAAATTGTGGTATTGTGGTGATATATCATTCACCTTGTGTGTGGTACTAGTTTAATACCATCCACTTGTGACTTATGAATTAGAGATAGATTATTCACCTTATATATTTTTTATGATATATCATTCACCATGGAGTTTTTTGAATGGTGATACATCATACCCCTAGTAATTCCTTTTTTTCCTTGTCATTGAGTGGTGATGCCTCATTAACCAGTGATATATCATTCACTATGGTTTTCATGTGGTGGTATATCATCCACTTAGGGTTTTTGTCAGTGATAGATCCCCCACCTTAGTGATTTTTTTTGTGTTATATCATCCAATTTGGAATTATTGGATAATGATATATCATTCACCTGGTGATACATATATAAAACCCCTTCTCTTTATTACATATCTAAACATGATTTATTACATAAACATGAACTTAATACAACTCATAAGATCAAGAGTTCGAGTTTCTTTTGGGCTTAGAAACATTAAACAACAACTTAAAACATGAAATACAAATTCTTTACTGAAATATTCTTTTACATGAAAATAACACTCCTTCATACTTAACAATTTATGAAATAACCTGAGGATATAAGCAAGAAATGGGTGATCTATAAAGCCTAGTAATGGAGTAAACAAGTCATAACATTAAGAATAAAATAGATTTTATGTAATAGGTATATCAACGGAGCATAAGGGAAACATGAACATAAAGACATGATATAGCATGATTATCATAACATGGAAATGTGGTAACAAATTAAAACATTGCATCGTAAACATAAAGGAATCAAGTAACCCCTATCCCAACATGGTGGAAAATTTTCTAAAATGAATCAGGTAAACCCCTATCCCAACATGACTTATCATGATACTAAATATTACTCAATGCATTGGAGTGTTATCAGGGTGCACCCTTCATGAACATTTTAATCTCATACTTAAGTGTGCCACATAGATAATATAACATAGATTCATTCAACAGCATCATTTATTCCACGATAAATTAATGTGTAATACATATATAAAATTCTGTAATTAATAAATATATGTCTATAAATTTGAATACCCTTTATAGATAAATGGTCATGGTATTCACTACACGATGATTTTGGCATGGAAAATTGCGGTGCAATTTCGACAGCATAACGGCATCACCTGGGGATTCATAAAATGGTTTGATGAGAGGGAAATGTGTCTCTCATAATTTAGACATGAAATGGAAAGTAAGTGGATCATATAAATACATTTTCCAACATGATTAATTTGTAAATAGAATGCATAAAATAAAAAAGAAAATTCAAGGAGGAGGCATGAAATAAATCTTACAAAATTTTGGCATGGTAACGGGTGTACATGGGAGGGATTAATGAGATATATAGGGGTATATCATCATTAAAACATACTAAGGGAAGTATTTTGGAGGTTCAAAAACATACCTCATCATTTTTAATTTAAAATAAAATGTTGTAACAATATAAGGAAACGTGGATAAAAATGAAAAAGGAAGGAAACCCTTACTTGAGTGTGTGACTTAAAAAGATTGAAGAGGGGATTATTGAGAGCTTGGGGAACCTTGGGAGAATTATAGAGAGGGGAGTATAGATTAGGGACGTTATCCAATGATTTTTAGTGAAGATATAGAGAGCTGATTTCACAATGAAGATGTTGGGGAGGAGCAGTTCCAAGTAGTTAGTCTGGGTTGTATGTAATGTTTGAAGACTACGGGCATTGAATTACTCAAAGGCCTACAGTATATGTAATACTTATGTATACAGTCCTTTTAAGGGTTCCACCTCACCCCTTGAAAGGTTTATTATCAAAATAAATAAAAAATGAAGGCCTTCTGGCCATTGGAGCAAAGGGGAATTCTTTAATATTTCACAAACTTAGGTTTTGGAATCTATATAATTAAATATTCAAAACCACAAACCTTACCATGGTTTTTTTCTGATAGTTTTTTCCAAAGAGGAGTGAAAAACATTATTTTATAAGTAAATGGTCTGAATATATTAAAATATTATCTTTTATTATGTGGAGGTGAGTCACATTATTAAAGAAATGAACTTAAAATCATAAAATAGGTTATACATTTTGTAGGATTCAATAAGGCATTATAAAATAATTCAACTAAATATAAAATCACATTATTTTAAATTTAAAAAATATATTTGGTTTAATATACCTTTTATGATATTTATTACATCACTATTGGTTCATTATGATGTCATGAAACACACAATATATTTATATATTATTTAATTTTTACCCAAAAATTCGACTATCTTAGAAAATTATGAAAAATTCATAGTTGGATAATTTAAACATCCTGATTCCAAAAATAATATTAATTTTATCTAAATAATTTTATAAATATTTGATTTCTTACTTTTAAAATGAGAACTAATATTTATTGAAAATTGACGGGTTTTGACAAAAACAGTCTTTAAACCTTGATAAAAAATTACATTTGACTTCATAAAAATTATATACTCATTTATTATTAATATAATTAATTTCATATTAATATTTTTTAAAGTATTAATTATTTCAAAAATTCATTAATTCCTTAAAATGAATTCTTTAAAAATACACTCTTTATTTTATAGTATAAAAATATAACTCTTATCAAACTGATTACCTAATCATTTACAGATAAAGAACTGATATAATAATCAGTTATAATAATTGTTTTTATAATATTATTAATAAACACATATTTTAATATAATAATTCATATATTTCTCAAAAGTACCATTTTTACCCAGAAAATCAATTTATCACATTCATTATTTTTTAAGAAAGACTACTCCCATAAAGGAATTGATGGGATAAGACTTTTATTTATCGAACGGGATTACATAATAAGTAACTAATACCTTGTTACATGACCTTTGATAACACCCACATAAGACCTAAGGGTAAGGTGTGTGATGGTGACAGACTCTTGGGGTGGCTTGGATAACATCGCCCGGGTGGTAATCTCTATTAACTTGAACTTATCCTATAGGTGATTCCATTCAAACTTAACGTGTTCAAGATCAACTTGGTATTGGTCAAGTGAAAAGCCTAGTGATTCTACCTTCTTTCTGTTTTCTGAAAAATTAGATTCGTACGACCTAAGTCTACTGGATGAGGCCATCATCTCCTTTGTCTATGTATAAAGGATTTTTTAAAACATTGTATTTATATTAGTTGTGTGATCATTGTTCAGTGAATATATTATCAATGGTAAAGATAATTAATGGTCATTTAACCCCAATAATAATAATAAAAAGAGTGCATGTGTTTTCTATATCCATAATAAATCAAAATAAATGTAATTTTATTCATAAATTATTGGGTCATTGTAACATCATTCTCCCTATTAGTGTATGGTGATATATCATTCACATGAGATATGGGTTGATGAAATATCATTCACCTTGACAAACATATGGATGATAAATTATTACCCCTGTGTTATGGTATATAGATAGCTCTTTCTCCTTAACTGGTGATGTGTGTGGTGATCAATCATTCACACTCATGTTATGTTCAAACAATGTAAGTGTTGTCCCAATTTAAAACTATTTGAAGTAGATATATGTTGATCATTGATTTGGATCTATGAGTACCCAATGGAGTGGAATAGTGTATACATGTTATGTAATGAATTACTTCCTTTCAGTATATGTATATTCATATATACTTATTTTTATTAGTGACATTTTTTATAGGGGACTGCTAAGTTTTATGCTCACACCTTTCACATGCACTTTGGAGAGCGTGTGGACCATATGTTTAGAAATAAGATTGGGTAATAGCTTAATTATAGTTTAATGAGATATGATATGTCTTTAGGTTTATGGATATAGTTCTAAGGTGAGACCAAGAGTGTTGGTCTCCCTTTTTTATTTATAATTTTATTTTTGTTCTATATGTGATCAGTTATGGGTCATCTTGCATTTATTATATGATTGTATAGACTACATGAGTTACATTTTTCTATAGCACGGTTATGTTATTGTTATGGTTTTCCTTCCACTATAATTGCATATTCTACACTCTGATGTTATATCTATTATAGATTTTCTAATATAGTTTCTTTTTATTACAGTGATAATAAAAGGTATAGTCTCCTTAAATGGTTCATTAGACCCTTACTACTAGTCAGTAGCCTTTTTTGTATAGGGACGTGTGCCTGAGGTCATGTGGAACCCCCGTTCTAGTATTTTTTTGTGGTTTAGGTTGAGTAGTTACAAGACCCATAGGATTTAAGTGGTTTTTTTTGTAAGAAAAAATTACATGGATGGTAGATTTTATGCCTATAAATCTCACACGATGATAAATGATTATAAAAAAATCATAGTATTTAATATGAATACTCCTTTTCACTAGTTATTAAATTAAATTCTATTTATAAATTTCCTTTAATAATATAAAATTGTTATTTTAATATATATTAAATGGATATCAAAATTGATTTCTTTAATAGAAATTTACCCAAGGACATGTATATAATATGTTCTAAAGGTTTTGAAGTGCTAAATGTCACTGTTAAGGTTTAAAAGTTATAAAAGTTCATTTATGGATTGAAACAAGATTATCATATATGGAACATTATGTTTTATAATGAAATCAAAGGGTTTGGTTTCATCAAGAATAAATATTATTCTTGTGTAGAAAAGAAGACTATTGAGAGTGTTATTAAATTTTTATATTGTGTGTGGATGGAATACTGATCAACATAAATGATGTTATAACTTTAAAATATATAAATATATGGTTAGTAAAATTATTATCAATGAAAGGAATGGGTGAAGAAACCTATATACTATGTATGAATATTTATAGAAATATATCAAATAATTTTCTTGGACTGAGTGAGAACATGTATATTGGTAATGTTCTAAGGATTTTTCTCATAGAGAGATCTAAGAAAAGGTCCTTAAATTTATTAAAAAACTTATTGTAAGGGGGTAAATGCATCATATTTGACTAATTTCTATGTTTTAGTGTCTAGAAGAGGGGTCGAAGAGACTTTTTCTGATGCTTTTTTTTGACATTGTCTTCCTTATGATCATTTGGGACCATGATAAGACCTTTTGGTGCTGTTTCTTATAGGATTTTGTGCCTCTATGTCTTGTATGGGTTCCCACTCCACCCATTTCTCAAAATGGGTTTCTTATTTTATGTTCAATAAAGGGGGATTGACCCTCAACCCATTTAAAAAATAAAGTATAAACATGGATTATTTTCCTTATGTTTCTTTAATAGGATTTATCATGTATTTTATTTTGTGTACTCAGCTTTATGTGTCGTTTTATTTGATCACAATATATAGATACTAATCAAATATTATTGAGAGTCATTTAATTTTTATGAAAAGAACAGTTAAGTACTTGATAATAAGTAATGATGTTTTATTGTCCATTATAGATGAGGATAAGTTCACTGTAAGGGGTTATAGTGATGCTAGTTTCTAAACCAAAAAAGTTGATTTGAGATCTCAACCTAGTTCTTTTTTTTACCTCAATGATAGATCTATTAGTTGGAAGAGTTCCAAAAAAAGTCACCATGGTAGAATTGACAATAAATGAATAGTATATTGCTACATTAGATTCTATGATGAAATTTGTTTTGATCAATAATTTCATCACAGAACTCGGGGTGGTTCTTAGAATTGAGGGAGAAATTGAGATTTACTACGACAATAATGCATTTATTGATCAATCTAAGTAACCCCTGTCTCACCAAATGACTAAAATATCCTTTTTAAATATCATATCTTTCATTAAATCATTTATGAAGAAATATAAGTATCTATTCGGTGTGTAATGGTATAAAATTCTATGGATTGTTTCTTTATGGTTCCTAGGTGTTAAGAGTGTCATGAGGATGATTGGTGTATATTGATAGGGAAGGAGTGAAGTTAAAGCTAAATTTCCAGATGAAAGGGTGTGTTATGGTTTTACCTCATTCATTATACCATAGTGTTATTATATGGAGAGAGATGTTGGTACAGTCTAGTGTATTGAACCATGAATCGAACAGTTGTGATGTGAAAAGATTCTTTATGGCATGGAACATGGGATTAATATTTTTAAATCCATTCTATTTAATATAAATAAATAAGTTGTGATGTGATTAGTATCATTTTGGTGTGGGGAGCCTTGTGGAATTTCTGGTTTAATATTATATAAGGTTGGTTACACTATGGAGAGGGGTGTCTCACTATGAGGTTATGATATTTGAGTCTTAAGGAGCTCCTAAATAATATTATGTGATGTATATTATGACATAGATATCTTCTCTAAAAAATGGAGTCTTAGGTGGTTTATTTTCTTGGTTCTTCCTATCTGAGATAAGTTGCACCATTGTTTTGTTTGGGGTGAATTGGGTTTAAGGGGGGAAGGTCGAGGATCACATCTTGATCCTTATGAATTCAAGTTTCCTAGTGTGACCAAAAAAAATTTGGGTGACCTTCATTAAATAAATCAGTTATAAATCAGTTTGACTATGAGATTTTAGGGAGATATAAGGGGTATTTTGGTGTCATTTCAATATTTTTTTTAACTCATATCCAGTTTATAATTACTATTACCATTTAATCCATGTTGGTGAATTCATATTTTAAAATATAAATTCAGGTTCCCTCTTCGATTCCCTTTTATTCCTTCAATATCTCTTGAATCCTATTTGTATTTGAGTTCTCTTCTTGGTGGTTTTATATGCATGAGGTGGATATTTAGTCCTTATCTTCATGAAATTAATTCTTCATTAATTTGAGTTTAGTGGAAATATTCTTTCAAGTTCAATGGAAATTATATTTATATTTATTCCTTTTCTCTTAGTGTGGTGTTTCTAAAGCTTTATTAAGGTATTGTATTTTGAAACTCTTCCTCCATCAACTATAATGATACTGTTTTTATATTTTTTTGAATTTTTCTAATTATCATCTATATAATATTTATAACTTGTTGATTAGTTTGTAATTATTTACCATTCATGGTTTTCTCTATGGTTAGTGGGGTAAGAAGATTGGATCAAATAATGATAAAACTTGGATTGATGTTTATGGATGGGAAGAGTCTAGTATTCCTTGTTTTTTCTCTTTTCGTATCAATGATTTTAGTTGGTTGTCCTATCACATTCATAATTATATATTCAATAAAATATGGTAACAAAGAGGGGTTACTAAAATATAGAATATGAGGATTTATTATAATTGTTTATGTTTGATGTAGTGTTTTTTTATCCTTTTTATATCTAGAGTATTCTTAGTTAAGGTGGTTCACTCTGGTTGGAGGTACTAATTATGATGTATTCATGGTTTTATGTTTACGATGTTCTCATTGTTAGTGTTTTAATTTAAATACTATATATATATATATATATATATCAATAAAATTAATGAGATTGCGATGTGAGAGTATAGGACTAACATTGGGATACATGGATTAATTAAATAAAAATTTAATTATGGGTGTTTAAGGTTTTTTGGTTGTCATTATTATTAGTTGGTGTTGTCATCTTATGGTGACCTCAGTAAAGGTAGTTTTCAAGGAAGTAGTTATGATGTTTTGGTATCTATAATCTTTCCTTTTATGGTTTTTTTGGGGTTTGTTTTATTTTAGGATTAATTATTGGGGTTCATTTATTATTATTGTTTTATCATTCATGGGTTGTGATTAGAGGTGGTTCTTATATAATAATATAAAGTTAAGTTAGTTAGAAGTTGAATTTTTTTAGGGTTTATGTTGAACTATCTTCTTTGTTTCTCTAATTATCATGGTTGTGTTAGTTAATCTTAGGGATTTGTATGGTATTTGGAATAATAATTGTGTTTTTTGTTTATTTATTTGTGTGTGGTTAGTTCTAAATGAAAAGTAATGTGTTATAATCAAGTGGGAATTATAGTCAACCCATTAAGTAACATGATGTTTAATGACTTGTGGTATCTAAAATAGAATGTGAAAGGGAAGTGGTTGATGTGGAATAAATATTTGGGAATAAATTATGGTAAAATAATGGAAATATAGTCAGTTGTGTGGATTTTTTCTTATTTATTATACCATGTTATTATTATTGACTTGTTCTTAGAAGTGGTAGTTCATTTCTTTTTCAAGTTCCTTGTTATTTCTTTATTATTATTTTTATTATGATATTAAGGGAATGGAATGATAATTAAGGTTTAAGGGTGGTGTAGAATGGGTTTTAATGGATCAAGGTTATTACATTTATAAACAGGTTGTAATGGCTTAAGTATAAGGTGTATATATATCTATATGGGTAGTGATTTCTCAAGGTTATGATACACGATCTATAATGGCTTCATGATATATTTCCTATTATATAGTTGTAATGTGGTGTATGGTAGGGGTAATACATGGAAGGAGAAGGTAATGTGATTTGTCTCCTTAATGTTTATGTTACCCTACTAATATATGGTTGTGATATGTGGATATGTGGTAATAAAATATGCAGTGATAGAATTGTTATTTTGGTTGGGATGATGTGGTGCGGTGATTTATGGTGTGATGGTTGGATTATGGAATGAATATGTGGTTTTTTTCTGGTGTGGTTGTTATCTCATTATCTATTTTATGTTCAATTCGTGATGGGTTTCTATATTATGTATCACTACCCAAATTTGAGTTGGATCAGTCTCCAAATTGACAAGTAAGAGTAGTGATCAATTTGTGGGTCCTTTTTTTCTTATCTAGTCTTGATTTTTTTATGAGAAATTTTTGTGATATATTCATTTTATTGGAATTTTTTTGTTTATGATATTTATATATCTTATTTTTGGTAAGGAAGTGGTTTTTTCTTTTGGGGGTGTGGTTTTAAGTGAAAAGGGTCCCACATGAATAATGAGAATACACTGAGAGGGGGTGAATTGGTGAATTCACTACCTTTTACATTTCTCCTTAAATAAACCTTAAATACCTATTAATATGCATGAAAATATCATTTTATATACAAAAAAACTCCAAGTCACATACACACTAGTCACAACATATTTTCATAAGGTTCACTACTCAAAATGATAATTTATATCCTTGGCATGATCCTGTAAAATTTATGATCACACATTCCACAAGAATCACCATGTGGATTATTAATGAGAAGGTATTATTCTTGAACCTATGATACAAAGTGTAACACCCTAATTTCTTAATTTGATCCTACACAAATAAATATATAGAATCTAAATTTTAACAACAATATATTCTATACTAAGAATATACTTCCATCAATTTGTTTTTTTTCTTCTTCATATTATCCATCCTCTCCCTCTTATCAATTCTCTACTTAGATTCCAATAATCACTCTACTATTATACCCTTATCTACACTTTCACAATACAAACTTATCTACAAATTCATCATCTACCAAATCTGAATTCCCACTCGATTTTAGGTGAGAAATTACACTTCAATTGTTCCCTCTTCTTTTCCAATCATCAAATCTGTCTAGTAATTTTATACACCCTTGTATATGATTAAGAGGATTAAGGTATTGAGTTTTTTTATCCCTTTAGTAACCAAGTGTGGCATATTATCATCAATAAAATTCTTGATTTTTCTTTTGATCACGACATAGAACTTATCACTATTTCATGAAGAACTAGTTTTTGTCCAAATTTTTAAAAACTAGTTATTCTATTATGGAGTTTAATATTCATTGTTTTGAGTGATCCTGATCCTAAAAGTTCATGGAGATAAATTTTTTAGCATGAGATAAATTTAAAAAAATTAACATTGATTCAACCCCCTTTATTAGTGCTACATAATTGATTACATGGGTTTTTCAAGTGGTATCAAATATAATTTAGGTTCCCTCTGAGTGATCATTTTGTGTTAACATTTTAAAGATAATTTAGTAGATAATTATGAGACTATTAAGGAATATTTTACAGGGGTGAATGAAATTTTACACAACATTAAATTTTTTAATGACATTAGGATGAATTAACCATTTTTAATAAGCTAATGATAAATTTCCCTAGAAAATTAGATACAAACGTTTTTACTCTGGGAAATATATATGACTTGTCTCTTGATGAACTACATATTTTTTTGTTTCTTATAAAATGATAAAGGAATTTTATTTTAAAATAATATTAAATAATATAAGTAAATTTTTTTAAAATCTATTAAATATCTCAAGCTCAAAGGGAATAATATTGAATCATTCTCAGAATCTGGATATGATAAATAAAGAGATAGAGAGAATAATAAAATCATGACTCTTATTCCAAATAAATTAAAAATATTAAGAGGTAAATTCAAAGTAAAGATTTATTTTAAATGCATAAATTTTTATGGAATAGGGAATTTTTTAGTTGATTTTCCAAATAAGAAGAATGGTGGGTGTAAGAATGAAGAGAAATAATAAGTTATTCCCAAAAAAATGAGTAAAAATAAAAAAGTTTACTGTTAGAAAGAATAATTTCATAAGAATGTTGAGAAATGATATGATGATAAAATAAGAAAAATATTAATACTCATCGCAAATAAAGGAGTTTAAAGATAAAGTTACCAATGAAATACACAAATCCTTCATGGCTCATGTTAAAGAACATACAGACACTTCAAGTAGTGATGAGGATAAAGAGGTATATACTTAAAATATATTGAAATCTAATCCTAAATATTTTCTTGATAAAAAACACAAAAATCTAGAAAAGGAATAGTCTAGTTTAGAAAGAAAATAATAAGTAAAAATGAAGTTAAATATTAATTACTCAAGAAAAAAACTTACTATATTGAAGAAATTTATAATCTCAATGTTAGAATTCTAGAACAAGAATTAATATAGAAAGATCATGATTAAAAGTTTACTGTAAATGAATAATAGTTGAGTAAAGAACAAAATTGGTGTATTGAAGCTTAAAATACCTTGAATAAGATGAGATAATATTATAAAAAAGTTATGGATATCCAAGTTAAATAATCTATTGATGTTGAGAATGTTATCGAGAGAAGAAGTTATAATATTCTATTGTTTATTCCATGTTTAATAAATATGTTTCAACTAGTAGTGAAGGTCCTAAATGAAGGTTCCGGGCGCAGCGGAAGCGCGTGGGTGGATGTGCCCACTTGGCTTTTTGTCATTAGCAATGATCAATCCGGGATCAATACGACGATAAACGCCAGTCTCCACGGATCGAATCACAGAAAAAGACAAAGAAGATGGTTTTTCCCGGAACCACAAACAAGGATCGTTACAGGTTTATTATAATTAATTTAATTAATTATAAAGAAATACCTTTTGGGTGTTCTTTCTTCGTTGATGTTCTCAATCACGTTGTCAATGTGATCCGTCGTTGCGTCGCAGAAGCCAAGTGTAGACTCCCTCTAGCGGTGATCCACACGTGTACCTCGTATCACTGGACGTCGCCAAAAGATTCTCCGGGTGCTAGTGTGGAGAAGCCTTTGCTTGCGTTGTCCGCCTTAGATTGTCTTGATCCGATGGAAGAGGATCTCTCTCGGTCTTGAGAGCGTTCTTGGAGGAAGAGGTTCTTTCGGCCTTGAAAGAATTCTCCAGAGATGTTGTGCACAACGATTCTCTTGTATCAGAAAAGAGTTGGGGTTGTGAGGATATTTATAATCGGGTGTGTGGGGTTATAGAGTTATGACAATAAATAAACGCGTTACGCGTTTTATTTATTTCATTGACTCTTTATTTAAAACCCCATGTCGAATAAATAATTCCTTGACATGTGCCCACGCTGATTATAATAAATATCATTTAAAACAATATTATATCCTCAAAATCCCAACTAAAAAAACTACACGGAGTGTATTAATAAATACACGGCGTGTACTTGTTTTTCATTGAAAACTACACGGTGTGTACATTAAATGTACATGGCGTGTATATCTTGTTTTCATTTATTCATTTCCTTTCCAAAATAAAACTACACGGCATGTAATAATAATACACGACGTGTACTTGTTTTATTTTCTTTTTCCTCCATCATTTAAAACAACTTAGGCTTCCTTGAATAATTATTAAACCATGTACGAGAATAATCTTTATTCAACTTGAGATACTTGGATACACTTAGTGTGTGACCCTCTAGGCCTCTTTCTCGTTGGCATTAGGCGGGCTTGCCTAAAGTCCAAGATTACTGTCTAGCAACGGGTCAAGGCACCCAAGAGAAAGAAGTTGACGCCGCATTGACGTATCACCTCATACGAGCGTTTACTGTGTAATTTAATCCCTCTACCTCAATATCTCATCAAGCAGGTTTCATGGCAGTGTCATAAACCTATATGCTTGATATGTCGTTCTTTGACTACCTGAAATAAACTCATCGTTTACACCATGGCCATGGAATTTAATGCGACAGTTCTATTTCAATCAAAGGGCCGAGATATCAACTTCCATAAATGGAAGGGACAAATCCTTCCTTGACTTATCCATTAACAACATGTCACTCGTGACGCACCCAACGTACCCTACATCCCGCCAACTATCTGCGTGACAGTTTTCGTCAGTAAATCTAAGTGCGCGAGTCATGACATGAGTTAATGATAATCTTCCAGTCCAAGGACCATTACACACGCTCGTAGATAGCAATATCCGATGACACCAAGACATGCAGAATTACTACTGGCGGGTCTATTCTCATAATATCCCATCTTGGAGATTACCAAGTGCGAACTCCATGAGAGAGAGTCTCGTCTTCTTATGAGTACTCACACATGACGGTCTGTATACTATGTGTCCTATCATAGTATGTCATCCAACCGCAGAACTTTATTTAAGAATATTGTTATAGCATTTCAAGGTTCTCATCATAGCGGGGATCTGCTATGACCTTATTAATGCAACAAATATTTCAGGACATTATTATATTATAGTCATGCAGAACAATGAACAATATATAATAAGTGAACATTTATGTAATCAAAGTACAAAACAGTTGGTTCTGAGGACACCAACCCTTACAAACTCCCACTTGGACTAGAGCCAACTGCCTACGACTTTTAGTCCGCTAGACCTCACATGATGATCATGTTTCTGCTGAGTCAAGGCTTTAGTCAATGGGTCCGCCACGTTGTCTTCCGTGGAAATACTGCTCACTGCAACTTCACCTCTCTGAGAAAAATCCCTCAAGAGATGATACTTCCGAAGTATGTGCTTTGTCCGCTGATGTGACCTTGGCTCTTTTGCAAGTGCCACCGCTGCAGTATTATCACAATAGAGTGTGATAGGATCTTTACTGCTCGGTAAAACATCCAGCTCTTGGACGAAGCTTCGCATCCATACTGCTTCTTTAGCTGCCTCAGAAGCTGCGATATACTCGGACTCCGCTGTAGAATCTGCCACCACACTTTGTTTTGAGCTCTTCCAG
Organism: Viscum album; assembly: GCA_963277665.1. Taxonomy (NCBI): domain Eukaryota; kingdom Viridiplantae; phylum Streptophyta; class Magnoliopsida; order Santalales; family Viscaceae; genus Viscum; species Viscum album. The sequence continues at coordinate 477,524,917 of OY728151.1, forward strand.
CTCACTGCACCTCCATTCAAACTGAAGATGTATCCAGTCTGCGACTTCATGTCATCTTGATCAGTCTGGAAACTATCATCTACATGTCCTCTGATGACTAGTTCCTCATCTCCTCCATAAACCAAGAACATATCCCTAGTACGCCTCAGATACTTAAGGATAGTCTTGACTGCCATCCAATGGCGGTCTCCTGGATCAGCTTGATATCTGCCTACCGCACTTAATGCATAAGCAACATCTAGCCTCGTACATAGCATAGCATACATGACTGACCTAATCGCGGATGCATAAGGGATCCTTGCCATTCTTTTTCTTTCCTCATGTGTCTGAGGACACATTTTCTTGGAAAGATGAATGCCATGTGACACTGGCAACAATCCCCTCTTGGACTGTTCCATACTGAATCTCTTCAGTATCTTGTCAATGTATGTACTTTGACTTAGGCCCAACATTTTCTTGGATCTATCACGATGGATCTTGATCCCAAGAATATATGCCGCCTCGCCCAAGTCTTTCATGGAGAAGCATTTATTCAACCATGTCTTAACTGACTGTAAGACAGGTACTTCGTTTCCAATTAGCAATATGTCATCGACATATACTATTAGGAAAACGACTGCACTTCCACTAAACCTTTTGTAGACACAAGGCTCACATTCGTTCTTAACAAAGCCAAATTCTGTAACAGCTTCATCAAAACGAATGTTCCATGACCTTGATGCTTGCTTTAATCCATAAATGGATTTTTGCAACTTGCATACCTTGTTGGAATCCTTTGAAGTCACAAACCCTTCAGGTTGTGTCATGTAGACATCTTCCTGGAGGTTCCCGTTAAGGAAAGCTGTTTTGACATCCATTTGCCAAATTTCATATTCATGGTAAGTAGTAATGGCCAATAGGATTCTGATAGACTTCAGCATTGCAACTGGTGAAAAGGTTTCATCATAGTCAATTCCTTGACGCTGTCTAAAACCTTTTGCAACCAGTCGTGCCTTGTAGGTGCTGACTTGCCCCTCCATGTCCAGTTTCTTCTTGAATACCCATTTATTACCAATAGGCTTTACATCAACTGGAGGATCTACCAAAATCCAGACTTGGTTTTGGTACATGGAATCCATTTCAGAATTCATGGCTTCTTGCCACTTGGCAACGTCTGTGCCTTCAACTGCTTCCTTGTAGGTAAGAGGATCATCATTGTCAACCAATAATGAGTCACCATCCTCAGTGACAAGAAAACCATATCGTTCTGGTTCTCTCACCTCTCTCGTGCTCCTACGCAGTTCTTGTGTCTCTGGAATAGATTGTTCTTCCACGGGGCTTTGTGGAATCTGTTCTTGTACCAACTCATGTGTATCTTGAGCCTCGACTTCATCGAAGTCTATCTAGCTCCCACTATCTCTTCTGGAGATGTGCTCCCTCTCAAGGAATATGGCGTGTCTTGCCACTGTAACCTTTTTGTCTGAGGGGTTGTATAGGTAATATCCCCTTGTTTCCTTGGGATATCCTATAAAGATACACTTTGTGCCTCGGGGTGCAAGTTTGTTACCTGAAGAGGCCTTAACAAATGCTTCGCTACCCCACATGTGTAAATTCGATAACATGGCTTTGCGTCCACTCCATAACTCGTATGGAATACCATTTATCGATTTAGTTGGTACTTGGTTTAGTATGTGTGCTGCTGTTTGTAATGCATATCCCCAAAAGGATAATGGAAGACTCGCATGACTCATCATTGATCTCACCATGTCCAACAGGGTGCGGTTCCTCCTTTCACTTACACCATTCCACTGCGGTGTGTAAGGAGGAGTGAGTTGAGATAGAATCCCAAACTCCCGTAAGAAATCAATGAAGTCTTGATTAAGATATTCTCCTCCTCTGTCTGAGCGGAGTTTCTTAATCTTCTTACCAAGCTGGTTCTCAACTTCATTCTTGTATTCTTTGAACCGATCAAAAGAATCTGACTTATACCTCATTAAATAGATATATCCATATCTACTAAAATCATCAGTAAAAGTTATGAAGTACGAGAACCCACCCCTTGCTTCAACTGGAAATGGTCCACACACATCTCTGTGAACTAATTCTAGAAGCTCTTTAGCTCTTTCACCTTTCCCACTAAATGGGGCTTTGGTCATTTTGCCTTGTAGACACGCATGACATACACCAAGTGGTTTTAGTTCGAAAGAATCTAAATACCCATCTTGATGTAATTTTGTCAAACGTTTCTCATTGACATGACCTAGTCGGTGATTCCAAAGTTGGGTGTGGTATGAGTCATGTAAATTAACTTTGTTATCAATTGCCATTACTTGGTTTGTGTAGTCTAACACATAAATGCCGTTATATAAATGTGCCCTACCAAAACAAATGCTATCTTTATAAAAGTAGCAACATTCATTTCCAAACTTGAATATGAATCCATCAGTATCTAATCTGGATACTGAAATAATGTTTTTGGTTACAGAGGGTACATAATAACATCCTTTCAAAACCAAGACCATCCCGGTAGGCAATGTGAGGTGGTAGTCCCCGACAGCTACAGCAGCAAGTCTGGCTCCGTTGGCTGCTCGTAGATCTATCTCCCCTCGATCAATCTTCCTGAATCTACTTGGTTCCTGTATTTGGATACAGATGTGAGCACCACAAGCAGTATCTAATACCCAATTAGTAGAAACAGATAGATTGCATTCAATAACAAACGCACCTGAAGCTTCCCCTTGCTTCCTCGGCTGGGTGCAGTTTTTCTTCCAGTGACCCTTCTTGCCACATGCGAAACAAACAGCATCCTGTTCCTTTGCCTCCCCTTTGATCTTCCTTTTCTTGGAAGGCCTTGAAGAAGCTTTGGGCTTAAAGCTCTTCGCCTTCCCTTTCCTTTTATTCAACATAAGGACAGAAGGTTTTTCACGCTTCATGTCATTGTCCACTTGGCGAATGAGGATAAGAAGATCAGATAGAGACTTCTCAATATTGTTCATGTTGAAATTAACAACAAAGTTTGAGAAGCTCTGGGGGAGTGATGCGAGAATGATATCGGTACCCAGTTCTTCAGGGAGTTTAAACCCTAGAACCTCCAAGCGCTCAATGTAGCCAATGAGCTTGACTACATGAGGCCCAGCTGGGGCACCCTCTCCAAGCTTGCTCTGAAACAGAGCCTTGGAGATCTCAAACCTTTCCTGTCTTGCTCTCTCCTGGTATAAACCACGGAGGTGCTCGAGCATGCTGTAGGCATCCATGTCTTCATGAGACTTCATGAGACTTCATGAGCTCACTAGACATAGATGACAGCATCAAACATTGAACGTCGAGAGCATCGTTCAAATGTTGATCATAGACTAGGAAATCTTCATCACTTGCCCCTGGGGCAGGAGAATCAGGAAGTGAGGACTCCAGCACATAAAACTTCCGTTCATGGCGTAGGATAACCCGAAGGCGCCTAAACAATTCCTGAAAGTTACTGCCGGTGAGGATGTTGTCTTTATCCAGAATTGATCGCAGAGAAAATGTGGTTGATGTGTTTGTCATTTTGATTCTACAATTTAAAAGAGCAGATTCATCAGTACTTTCTTGATTACATTTTATGAGAAATAATAAATTTTATTAAGTCTCCCACTATTTTATCAATTCCCAATGGCCCTCACCATTGAACTCGGAATGTCCAGTTGCTTTGACATTCTAATGGCAAGGATCCATATTTCCCTTCGCATAACCCCAACAAGGGTTGGTCAAGCTATTTAAAGGTATTTAGGTAGGCGGGTCTTTGCCAACTGTGAGCTTACAGTTCCTTGATCTGTTGAGTGGACTCCCCAATCCTGAAATCCTGACTTGGATTTCCTCAACTCTTGCCTCCAATATTACATGAAGTCTAGCAAGGGCTACTTCTCTTGATGTAATATGGTTAAGTCAACCCGAAACCTTTCATAAGGGATTCCTTTATAAAAGTAAGTGTCCCAACAAGGGTTGGTCAAACACATAGTTTTATTGAGTCTTTCCCTTAATCAAGTAACGGAAGGCTTGGTCTGACTTAATATGGTATTTGAGGGATTTTATTCTTTATGCGTATCTTTGCATTATCACATGCTTGTTAATATTAAGTGATGCTTGCTTAAGTGATTAACCATGTTCCGATAATGTATACGCATAGACCGGTTTTTATTTTATTCCATCTTTGCATGCTTGTTCATTTTATTAATTATGTGATCGCGACAACACATGCATAATATATAAACCATGCAATCAGACAGAAATAAAATAAGATGGCATGATCATGAGCTTCTATTTGGTTAGCTTATCTAGCGGTTTTGATAAGCTTACCCTGACCTAGGGAAAACACCTTGAACCTGATGGTTCATGTTTTGCAGCTCCCACCTGTCCACCTTTGTATCTTCTTGTGTCGTTTTCACCTTGGCTTCGGGATTTGAACCGTCTCCTCTGGCTTGGGAGATCCTCCATTACATGGGTTTACATTAAAGAAACCATGGGCACGCAGGCCCTACATTTTATTGGAAGAAGGCTCGCAGGCCAACAAATTTAAATTAAATAAATTTAAATGAAACCATACACATACAAAGGTTCTTTGGTCTAGCTCATGATCATCCATAGTATGCAACAACATTTACGCATATTTAGAATTCAAATTCTTTTAATCGTTTTATTTAAGATAAGACGCGCTCGAATTCAATTAATTATGATCTTATAATTAATCAATTCTTTATCTTAAATTCCTTTCTGAATTTCCTTGAGATTCTTCTCATCCATATTCCTTGTACGGGTCTTTGTACATTGGAGGAAACCTGGTGAAATTCCATTTCTGGAAAGTACACGGCGTGTAGTTTATAATTACACGGCGTGTATTTTTCTTTTCACCCTTTGTCCAAAGTACACGCCGGGGCTTTGGCGTGTTTTTTTTCTGTACTTTGGAAATTTTAGAGTACATGGCATGTAGATGAATCATACACGGCGTGTACTTCCTTGTTACGCGGTAACCGGCCTGGTGATCCCGTATACGCGGTACGCGACTTATCTTTGTACACGGTTTCACCTGGGTCGGAACGGACTACACGGCGTGTTGTTCCAACATACACGTCGTGTATTCCGGTTTCCATGCGCCGTTCTATTCTGGTCAACACGGCGTGATTAAAACTTAGGCATAATCAATTCACACGACGTGGTTTGGCGGACCAGTGCCGGTTCGTTGAACCTAAGTACACGGCATGTAGTTTTAATTACACGCCGTGTAATCCCATGTTGTACAGACAGAAAGAGCGGCTCCTCCGGATGAGTTCCTCGTTTTTATTTTAATCATAATTAAAATTAAAAGGTCGTTTCTGTGATATGAATCGAGAAACGAAGGAGGAAGAATAGATCTCGTTAATTCAGATTTATAGAACGTTTTATTTCGAATTGAATCAAATATGAATGCGTAAATTATCAACGAAAATTAAATAACTATAATCAACGTTGTAACCTCCCTCTGATACCATTTGAAGGTTCCGGGCGCAGCGGAAGCACGTGGGTGGATGTGCCCACTTGGCTTTTTGTCATTAGCAATGATCAATCCGGGATCAATATGACGATAAACGCCAGTCTCCACGGATTGAATCACAGAAAAAGACAAAGAAGATGGTTTTTCCCGAAACCACAAACAAGGATCGTTACAGGTTGATTATAATTAATTTAATTAATTATAAAGAAATACCTTTTGGGTGTTCTTTCTTCGTTGATGTTCTCAATCAAGTTGTCAATGTGATCCGTCGTTGCGTCGCAGAAGCCAAGTGTAGACTCCCTCTAGCGGTGATCCACACGTGTACCTCGTATCACTGGACGTCGCCAAAAGATTCTCCGGGTGCTAGCGTGGAGAAGCCTTTGCTTGCGTTGTCCGCCTTAGATTGTCTTGATCTGATGGAAGAGGATCTCTCTCGGTCTTGAGAGCGTTCTTGGAGGAAGAGGTTCTTTCGGCCTTGAAAGAATTCTCCAGAGATGTTGTGCACAACGATTCTCTTGTATCAGAAAAGAGTTGGGGTTATGAGGATATTTATAATCGGGTGTGTGGGTTTATAGAGTTATGACAATAAATAAACGCGTTACGCGTTTTATTTATTTCATTGACTCTTTATTTAAAACCCCATGTCGAATAAATAATTCCTTGACATGCGCCCACGCTGATTATAATAAATATCATTTAAAACAATATTATATCCTCAAAATCCCAACTAAAAAAAACTACACGGAGTGTATTAATAAATACACGGCGTGTACTTGTTTTTCATTGAAAACTACACGGTGTGTACATTAAATGTACACGGCGTGTATATCTTGTTTTCATTTATTCATTTCCTTTCCAAAATAAAACTACACGGCATGTAATAATAATACACGACGTGTACTTGTTTTATTTTCTTTTTCCTCCATCATTTAAAACAACTTAGGCTTCCTTGAATAATTATTAAACCATGTACGAGAATAATCTTTATTCAACTTGAGATACTTGGATACACTTAGTGTGTGACCCTCTAGGCCTCTTTCTCGTTGGCATTAGGCGGGCTTGCCTAAAGTCCAAGATTACTGTCTAGCAACGGGTCAAGGCACCCAAGAGAAAGAAGTTGACGCCGCATTGACGTATCACCTCATACGAGCGCTTACTGTGTAATTTAATCCCTTTGTCTCAATATCTCATCAAGCAGGTTTCATGGCAGTGTCATAAACCTATATGCTTGATATGTCGTTCTTTGACTACCTGAAATAAACTCATCGTTTACACCATGGCCATGGAATTTAATGCGACAGTTCTATTTCAATCAAAGGGCCGAGATATCAACTTCCATAAATGGAAGGGACAAATCCTTCCTTGACTTATCCATTAACAACATGTCACTCGTGACGCACCCAACGTACCCTACTTCCCGCCAACTATCTGCGTGACAGTTTTCGTCAGTAAATCTAAGTGCGCGAGTCATGACATGAGTTAATGATAATCTTCCAGTCCAAGGACCATTACACACGCTCGTAGATAGCAATATCCGATGACACCAAGACATGCAGAATTACTACTGGCGGGTCTATTCTCATAATCTCCCATCTTGGAGATTACCAAGTGCGAACTCCATGAGAGAGAGTCTCGTCTTCTTATGAGTACTCGCACATGACGGTCTGTATACTATGTGTCCTATCATAGTATGTCATCCAACCGCAGAACTTTATTTAAGAATATTGTTATAGCATTTCAAGGTTCTCATCATAGCGGGGATCTGCTATGACCTTATTAATGCAACAAATATTTCAGGACATTATTATATTATAGTCATGCAGAACAATGAACAATATATAATAAGTGAACATTTATGTAATCAAAGTACAAAACAGTTGGTTCTGAGGACACCAACCCTTACACTAAATCCAAAATTAGGATTTTATGGGATGATAAAAATCACTCCTATATAAATGGAAGTTGGGTGTAATTTTAGAAGTGAAATTTTCCAAAGAAAAACGAAAAATGGAGTTTAGAATGCATCGGTCAACAAGAAATTTTTCACATACAGACTTATCATTCTTATGAAATATCAAGTTTTAATGGAAATTATTATTATTGTGGATTATATGGGAATAAATATTAAGTATTATATTAAAACATCTCATTTTCATAGAGTTATAGAAGTCAATAATTTATGGGGAGTTATCTATGGAATATGATAAATAATTCAAAGAATAATAAATTTGTGAAAAAAAATTCATCAAGTCTTTTTACTCAAAACTGGTTTGATTTCCTAGAAGGACTTTTTATAATATGTGATAAAAAATGTCATTATGATGAAGAATGTATGATAACACTCTTAGTAAATACTCTATAATCTACTATAAATGGGAAGAATAAGAAAATAGATAAGGTTAAGAATAAAGTTCTAATTGAATACGAGCTTAAAGTAAGTAAAAGAAAAAATTCATGAATACTTGATAGTAGTTGTTAATATCACATAAAAATAGACACAGAAATCATAAATCATTAAAAATCAGGATGAATTTTTAGTCACATTCTGGAATGAAAAATCTTTAAAAAAAGTAAAAATTGGTATAACTGAGATTGAAGATCATAAATTGAAGTCCAGAGATTTTTTATCTATCGATGGAATTCAATAAAATTTATTGAGTGTCAATCAGCTTTCTGATGATGGAAATGAATTCAATTTTAAGAGAACTTAGTTCATCATCAAGTGTTTATATAATGGAATATTCATCACCATGGGATAAAAAAAATAGTTTTAATGTTTTATATATTATAAATTATGATGTTTTTTTTATTTCAAAATATGAAAACAATATTTGGAATAGAAGACTTGGTCATCTTGGTTAACGGATTTTGAGAAATATTTAATAAGAGTATGTGGTAAGATACCTTACCCAACTAAAGTGATAAATAAAATATATTTTTGAAGCATGTTAAAAGGGGAAATGGTGAAAGGAAGTCACAAACGAGTGGAAATTCAATTTACTAGACAACTTGAATTAATTAATTCAAAATTATGTTGGAAAATGAGAAATAAATACTCAAGAGTTGATTTTTATTCCATAAAAATCATTGATGATTTTGAAATAATTACTAATTTTATGTTTGTGAAACCTAAATCTAAATTTGTGAAGATGTTCAAGATTTTTATAAGAAAAACTAAGAAAGATTTAGGGTATTATATGTAACGCCCCGACCCCAGCTACCCAGAGTCGGTGCCTTACTTCGTAACATTGGCATGATCACAAAAGATCAAGTCTCGAAAGACCGATTAGTTTAGTAGCCTTGGAAACACTAGATACATTCATAAATGTTACATTATATCATAAATTGAAAATATACAATAACAAAGTCTCCATAGTCCACACTCATATCCTCTTCTGACTATCCCTGCAGGTCATTCATAAAATACTTCTTCACATCCTGGAAAATATTAAAACATTGAAAGGGGTGAGCTCAGATGCTCAGTAAGGATAACAATATTGCGGAAGATTTCATCAATAAACATAAACATTTAAGGCAATGTATAACTAAAACAAAAGCCTTTTAAACATGAACTTCAACATAATATGGCAAAAGTAAAATGAGATAATTCCATTCACTTCTTCACATGGATATTCTACTGGTTGAATAATCACATGCAATATCAATAACCACTTTCATAATGAGGGAATGTATAATGCCAGACATTCTGAAACATTTTGTCAAGGCCTCGGCCAAGACGTCTAAAATGATTAAGGACTCGGCCAAAACCATAAATCAAATTGGGAAAGGGCCTCGGCCAATTCCACGTCTAGTTGTCTCATGAGACCTACCGATGCATCGAGGAGCTATAGCGGGCTCCACCCGTCACTTATTAAGTCCAATACATTCCTCATATGAATAGGTTTAAACATATCATAAACCATAACATAATCGTATCACATAAAACATGCATAAAGGAAACATAACATTTCCACATTTCAATCACAATATATCAATACAACACATTGTTATAATAAAAACGCTTTCAAAACCATTTTCAATACCAAAATAAAAGAAAGTTAAAACTTTGTATTTATTTTTCATTAAAAAAATGATGGCTTGTAGAGGAAGCCGAAACTCAAATAATGGTCACGGTGGCGGAGAAGTCGTTGTCGCCGCATAAGTACGGAAAGAAAAACATTCCCTTTTGTCATTTAGCAAAACGCTTCGTATAAAAAAGATTCCTTTTGAATAAACGTAAAAGTCAAAGGGTTTTATACACCGTATAAAAGAAAGTTGTGTATAAAATAAAATATGCCTCAATGAAAGGAGATTGAGACGAAGTCCCTTACAAAGATCATTTTTAAAATAAAATAGATATATTATGTGTATTCACTATAGGTACACATAAAGAAAGTAAAAATACAAAATAAGACATAATAATATCATGACATAATTTGAAAGTAGGAGATTAACCCAAAGAATGGAAGTTGGGTTAAGAAGTTCCCTTACAAAGATCATTTTTTTAAATAAAATAGATCTATTATGTGTATTCACTATAATTACACATAAATAATGTACAAATACAAGATATGAAATAATAATATCATGACATAATTTGAAAATAGGAGATTAACCCAAAGAATGGAAGATGGGTTAAGAAATTCCCTTACCTTGTGTCCGACTTGACTCAACCGTTCTTTAACCTCCTGAATAATAAACTAGAGTTAATATATAACTTATTAAGAACCATTTTCAATTTCATTATCCTTTTTATATCACTTATTACAATGATATGAACATTATGTAATTATTTATGTTAATAACGGTCGTTTTGTCGATCTTTGGTACTTGAGTCAACAATAAACTTCTTATAATTACAAGTTGTTTATGTGGTAGAATATCCATTATCTCCAGAATTATATTCATGATTTAGATGTCATATATATCTCATATATCCAGTATATACATTCATTTATAATATTACGTAACATTTAGAGGTAAGAAATGAAATGCACCGTTCATGGAGACGGTAAGCCGTACGTACGCATGAACGCTACTTTCATTTCTATTTCATATTTAATGGAATGAAATCATAATTATATAAAGGTATAATATATTTCCAGTATAATATAGTGTATAATACCATTTACTCCATCCTTTATACATCTCACATATGGCATTAACGATTCAAATCACTTTGAGGGGGCGGTAGTCCGCACTTCCTAAAATGAAATTATCGCGTTTTACCCATAATGGAAATCATAAAGTATTCCATAAATGAGAAATACAGAAGCATAAGTAAAACATAAACATATTATATATCATATATAAAAATAGTGACATCTTAATGGCCACCTTTGAAGGTGTTATATGAGTGTTGAACAATCATCGTTTCGTGGGGCAGAAATTCGTCATCCACAGAAACCGTATGTTCTTTAACCATTAGATGTAGGTGTGTGTAAGTGTAGCTCGAATCCTTCTTATAACAACATCCTAGTATATTGAGTATACTGGTGTTGTTACAAAATAAATGAATAAAAAGATTTTAGGGGGTTGGAGAAGAAAAATAAAACAAAACAACATTAGAGAAGACATTACCTCAAAATCGGGTAACTCTTTTTGATTTGAGCCAAAGGCTTTCTTGGGAAGAGTTCTGCCCAAAGTGAGGATTCTAGGAGTAATAGGGGGAAGTTGGGAGAGTATTTGGGCAGATTTTGGCCGAGCCAAATGGCTTGAAGGTGTGAATAAGGTGGGAGAGGTGGGGGCCTTTTATAAGTGGAGAGGAGGGGCTCTTTTGGAAAGTTTGAAATGTTACATTATTATACAATGCTTTTCGGATTCTAAAGGTCCCACAATTATATAATTCGAGGCTAAGGTGATAAGGGTTCTAAATATACCCATCCAATAGTCTTTGGACAAGTTTAAGCCTTGGATTTTGCATTATCTTCTCATTTTATTTAAATCGTTAAATAATGAGGTCATCGCTGCATCATAAGGATGTCATAAATAATTTAATTTATTTAATGTCTAAAAATTATAAAAAAAATACTATGATGTCGGAAATCTTTTTAGCTTTCTAATGAATATTTATAGTTAAAATTTGGACTTGTGTAACCCCACTTAAAAAATGTTTTAGTAAAACAACTCATGTTTGTGTCAAATTAATTTTAACATTAAATAAATATATATTAATGTCATTTTCCAACTAAAGTGGATCCATGGGGTCCCCAAGTTGACCCATGGGTTGTCTTGGTCGGCCATTACTCATCCAATAGGAGTAGGACAAGTGTCAAGCTCATATCATATTATTAAAACATTGTTTTTACCTTAAACTACACTAATTACCTCTAATCGCGATTAAGAACTTAAAAGTTACTATTCACCAAAAAATTATTTTAATCTCATTGAACCACATTTTACTTCTTAATGAAAACCATGTATGTCGGATTTTTGAAAATCAAATCACAGAAGTGGTAATATTTCATTTAAACGAAAAATCAGTTATTTAACTACCACTTAGTGGTTTCACTATTCATCAAAAATTGAAGTTTTTCAGAACAAAGCCAAAATTTCACCCTAAGCTATAATTGATATTCCGAATTCAAAAATGATGTCTATTTTAAAAAATTCCAAACATATAAGTTGCATTAATTAATTTTATAATTAATTCCCGCTGTCACAACAAATAGCGTGTTTTTAAGAAACAATTTATATCAAAAGATTGGCAATTGTTTATGTCCAATTTCAATGTTAAATTAATTCTAATGACCACCATTGGATAAAATGGTAAAAATATATTCTAGTTATACTTTAAAACCACTAAATAGTATAATTTATCACTATAAATTATTTTGATTAAAAAAGTTGCTTTTAAGTAATTTTCACTATTCATAAAAAATTAGAAGTTCTCAGAAAAATACCAAAAATTCAACATAGGCTAATTTCGATATTCCGAATACAAAAATGAAGTCCATTTTGAAATATAAAATTTCTATAATTTTAAAAGGTGGTTATTACTATTCATAACGGCTACTTTGATTAGTCGTGGTGTTTTAAAACTCGAAGTTGCGTACAATGCAAGCTATTGCATTATTGAATGAGAAGCGTATCATGGAAGCTCGGGGTGTTACATTCTCCCCTCCTTCAATAAATTGCGTCCTCGCAATTTGAAAATTTTCTTTGAAAATAAAAGGTTGAAAATAGAAAATACATTTGTGGAAAACCCACATCGGAAATAAGGTTAATAAATATATTACATTAAAAGAAAGCAAGATAAGTACAAAGGTCACCCGATATAGACCATTCTAGGATTCTATGAAAATATGGATATGGAGGAGAAACAAACCATCAAGGTCTGATGGAGAGTTATAGAAAACAGGATTAAGAGAAAGTTTAACTACAAGAAAATCACAAACTTGTGATTGGTTAAACGGTCATTGAATCCCCAGTTGGAAAAGTTAACCGACAACATTTTTGTTTTAAGTTACCTTTTATAATGTTGAGGAATTTATTTAGGAGATTTACTAAGAACGTAAGGGAATATACATACTTGTTATGTATACTTTCATTCGTTAATAAATTTTTACCACAAACCCAACTTTTACTCCAAATGGTAACGGAACTCAAAAATATTCTATTTATCCTAATTTTATAAGGTTCCAAATGTTAACACATACCATTTAGATTAGTAAAATTATTTTGTAATAACCAGGGACTTTCTGTAGGCTAGTGGTAGGAAATAAAGGCTTGTCACACTATGGTTGTGGGTTCGATTCCTGCAGCTTTGTTCGACGCGACGGGTTATTCCCCACCGTGCAGGTTGTCCTTTTCCTAAAACTATAGTATCATAATATTCCAAAAATAATCTTCATAAATTTTTTAACCTTAAACATTACTTACCCAAAGATCAACTTAATCCACTCCAAACTTTATAGTTATCCAAAATACCTCTGTCCAGACTTTCTCTAAAAAGTCTCTTAATTCCATAATCAATTTATCAGATTCCCCAAACAAAGTAATGTTTCTCTTATTGTCACATACTAAAAATATGATTACCTTAATCATATTAAAACCTTACTGAAACAACAAGTACTGTAGTGCAATCCTTATATATATATCACATTATTCTAATAACCAGAATATAATCCATGAGTCCAAAAGCATCAATACATTAGTTATTCTGCTTCAACTGTAGTAACAGCATAAGAATTCCCTTGATCCCTTGGCCTTTTCTGAGGTAAGTTTCCCTGACACTTAGGACATTCATTTGCATAATGCCCCATTTCCCTACAATTGTAGCATTCAACATTGATAGCCTCTTTCTTTCCCCTGCAATCACGCGCCTGGTGACCTTTTTCTCCACATTTATAACAAACTCCCATTCCTTTTAGGCAAGTACCAGGGTGATTCTTCCCACAGTTATCACATAATGGAAAATCCTTCTTTCCCTTTTTCCCTTTATCTGTCTCTTGTTCCACCATTCTCTTCTTCTCTTGCTTTACTTTGTTGTCATAAGACTTAGAGAATTCCTTTTCTGTCTTGATAGCATACGAGACAATATCTTCGTATGATGAGAAGGATTGTGATACTAAAGCTCGCCGGAGAAATGGTTTTAACCCATCGAAGAAACGATCAATATTACCTCTTGGGTTACGTATATAATCTGCAGCATTCCTCACTAACCTTGTAAAGTTGGCCTCATACTTTGTGACATTCTCCTCCTCCTTTTGTCTCAGACTCAAAAATTGTCTTTCCATATCTGCTCGATGGTCGCGAGGAAAGTATTTTTCTAAAAACGGATCTTTGAACTCCCTCCATTCCATATTTGATACGTCATCATCTTCCTTCATGTTTTGAATCAATGACCACCATTGATCAGCATCTCCAGTGAGGCGTTAAACTGCCATGATAACTTTTTCCCTTTCACTGCTCCCCAAAGCCTGAAATATTTTCTCTAGGGAATTTATCCATTTCTCGGCAACTAAGGTATTTGTACTCCCATTGAACATTGGTGGTTGTTGCCTCGTGAATCGATCCAACATTGATCCTCCACGTTGTGGATCAGGGTGCTCCATACGGGTAAGGTTATTATTCATAACCTGAGTAAGTTGTCCCAGTATGGTAATAAGTTGATCAGCACGAGTTGTATCTCCAGATCCACAATAATTATCTTGAGCAGGAGGGAAATCCCTACATGGAGTGCGTGCATTGATACGGTTTCCATTCCTTCCACTAGGCACCATTTCTAAACAATGGCATAAACTAGATTAGTTTATGAATCAAAATACATAATTCCATACTTGTAAAATACTTAACATAAATTTAACTATTTATGGATATAATCCATAATCATAAAAAGGTTTTATTTGAGGAAGTATATACTCATAACCGTTCATAGTGGTTTGTAAAGAAAATGGGAATTATCCTAAGCATATCCCTCGGGAGTGTCGTAACCAAGAGTGCAGCAAGACCCGTTGTCGTGCACCAGTTCCCGTTCGAGTCTAGCTCAAAGCGGTGTTTTCAGGTTTTACCCCTAGGTACATCTGTGCCAGAGCTGCCTCTACTTGCTCGTATCCAGACAGGGATGTATTGCTCGGAAAACTCACAAAATCTCTACAATAACAAAATTCTAGGAAGTTCTTCTATACTAATCCTCAAAGTCTATCTTTGGGCTATGTGGTCTAATCAGAGTTTATCTAAATCTAGCTTCCAAGGTTAGTACTAAACTTCCTCTGATACCAACTGTAATGCCCTGACCCCAGCTACCCAGAGTCGGTGCCTTACTTCGTAACATTGGCATGATCACAAAAGATCAAGTCTCGAAAGACCGATTAGTTTAGTAGCCTTGGAAACACTAGATACATTCATAAATGTTACATTATATCATAAATTGAAAATATACAATAACAAAGTCTCCATAGTCCACACTCATATCCTCTTCTGACTATCCCTGCAGGTCATTCATAAAATACTTCTTCACATCCTGGAAAATATTAAAACATTGAAAGGGGTGAGCTCAGATGCTCAGTAAGGATAACAATATTGCGGAAGATTTCATCAATAAACATAAACATTTAAGGCAATGTATAACTAAAACAAAAGCCTTTTAAACATGAACTTCAACATAATATGGCAAAAGTAAAATGAGATAATGCCATTCACTTCTTCACATGGATATTCTACTGGTCGAATAATCACATGCAATATCAATAACCACTTTCATAATGAGGGAATGTATAATGCCAGAAATTCTGAAACATTTTATCAAGGCCTCGGCCAAGACGTCTAAAATGATTAAGGCCTCGGCCAAAACCATAAATCAAATTGGGAAAAGGCCTCAGCCAATTCCACGTCTAGTTATCTCATGAGACCTACCGATGCATCGAGGAGCTATAGCGGGCTCCACCCGTCACTTATTAAGTCAAATACATTCCTCATATGAATAGGTTTAAACATATCATAAACCATAACATAATCGTATCACATAAAACATGCATAAAGGAAACATAATATTTCCACATTTCAATCACAATATATCAATACAACACATTGTTATAATAAAAACGCTTTCAAAACCATTTTCAATACCAAAATAAAAGAAAGTTAAAACTTTGTATTTATTTTTCATTAAAAAAAATAATGGCTTGTAGAGGAAGCCGAAACTCAAATAATGGTCACGATGGCGGAGAAGTCGTTGTCGCCGCATAAGTACGGAAAGAAAAACATTCCCTTTTGTCGTTTAGCAAAACGCTTCATATAAAAAAGATTCCTTTTGAATAAACGTAAAAGTCAAAGGGTTTTATACACCGTATAAAAGAAAGTTGTGTATAAAATAAAATATGCCTCAATGAAAGGAGATTGAGACGAAGTCCCTTACAAAGATCATTTTTAAAATAAAATAGATATATTATGTGTATTCACTATAGGTACACATAAAGAAAGTAAAAATACAAAATAAGACATAATAATATCATGACATAATTTGAAAGTAGGAGATTAACCCAAAGAATGGAAGTTGGGTAAAGAAGTTCCCTTACAAAGATCATTTTTTTAAATAAAATAGATCTATTATGTGTATTCACTATAATTACACATAAATAATGTACAAATACAAGATATTAAATAATAATATCATGACATAATTTGAAAATAAGAGATTAACCCAAAGAATGGAAGTTGGGTTAAGAAATTCCCTTACCTTGTGTCCGACTTGACTCAACCGTTCTTTAACCTCCTGAATAATAAACTAGAGTTAATATATACCTTATTAAGAACCATTTTCAATTTAATTATCCTTTTTATATCACTTATTACAATGATATGAACATTATGTAATTATTTAAGTTAATAACGATCGTTTTGTCGATCTTTGGTACTTGAGTCAATAATAAACTTCTTATAATTACAAGTTGTTTATGTGGTAGAATATCCATTATCTCCAGAATTATATTCATGATTTAGATGTCATATATATCTCATATATCCAGTATATACATTCATTTATAATATTACGTAACATTTAGAGGTAAGAAATGAAATGCACCGTTCATGGAGACGGTAAGCCGTACGTACGCATGAACTCTACTTTCATTTATATTTCATATTTAATGGAATGAAATCATAATTATATAAAGGTATAATATATTTCCAGTATAATATAGTGTATAATACCATTTACTCCATCCTTTATACATCCCACATATGGCATTAACTATTCAAATCACTTTGAGGGGGCGGTAGTCCGCACTTCCTAAAATGAAATTATCGCGTTTTACCCATAATGGAAATCATAAAGTATTCCATAAATGAGAAATACCGAAGCATAAGTAAAACATAAACATATTATATATCATATATAAAAATAGTGACATCTTAATGGCCACCTTTGAAGGTGTTATATGAGTGTTGAACAATCATCGTTTCGTGGGGCAGAAATTCTCCATCCACAGAAACCTTATGTTCTTTAACCATTAGATGTAGGTGTGTGTAAGTGTAGCTCGAATACTTCTTATAACAACATCCTAGTATATTGAGGATACTTTTTTTGTTACAAAAGAAATGAATAAAAAGATTTTAGGGGGTTGGAGAAGAAAAATAAAACAAAACAACATTAGAGAAGACATTACCTCAAAATCGGGTAACTCTTTTTGATTTGATCCAAAGGCTTCCTTGGGAAGAGTTCTGCCCAAAGTGAGGATTCTAGGAGTAAGAGGGGGAAGTTGGGAGAGTAGTTGGGCAGATTTTGGCCGAGACAAATGGATTGAAGGTGTGAATAAGGTGGGAGAGGTGGGGGCCTTTTATAAGTGGAGAGGAGGGGCTCTTTTGGAAAGTTTGAAATGTTACATTATTATACAATGCTTTTCGGATTCTAAAGGTCCCACACTTATATAATTCGAGTATAAGGTGATAAGGGTTCTAAATATACCCATCCAATAGTCTTTGGACAAGTGTAAGCCTTGGATTTTGCATTATCTTCTCATTTTATTTAAATCGTTAAATAATGAGGTCATCGCTGCATCATAATGATGTCATAAATAATTTAATTTATTTAATGTCTAAAAATTATAAAAAAAATACTATGATGTAGGAAATATTGTTATCTTTCTAATGAATATTTATAGTTAAAATTTGGACTTGTGTAACCCCACTTAAAAACTGTTTTAGTAAAACAACTCATGTTTGTGTCAAATTAATTTTAACATTAAATAAATATATATTAATGTCATTTTCCAACTAAAGTTTATCCATGGGGTCCTCAAGTTGACCCATGGGTTGTCTTGGTCGGCCATGACTCATCCAATAGGAGTAGGACAAGTGTCAAGCTCATATCATATTATTAAAACATTGTTTTTACCTTAAACTACACTAATTACCTCTAATCGCGATTAAGAACTTAAAAGCTACTATTCACCAAAAAATTATTTTAATCTCATTGAACCACATTTTACTTCTTAATGAAAACCATGTATGTCGGATTTTTGAAAATCAAATCACAGAAGTGGTAATATTTCATTTAAACGAAAAATCGGTTATTTAACTACCACTTAGTGGTTTCACTATTCATCAAAAATTGAAGTTTTTCAGAACAAAGCCAAAATTTTACCCTAAGCTATAATTGATATTCCGAATTCAAAAATGATGTCTATTTTACAAAATTCCAAACATATAAGTTGCATTAATTAATTTTATAATTAATTCCCGCTGTCACAACAAATAGCGTGTTTTTAAGAAACAATTTATATCAAAAGATTGGCAATTGTTTATGTCCAATTTCAATGTTAAATTAATTCTAATGACCACCATTGGATAAAATGGTAAAAATATATTATAATTATACTTTAAAACCACTAAATAGTATAATTTATCACTATAAATTATTTTGATTAAAAAAGTTGTTTTTAAGTAATTTTCACTATTCATAAAAAATTAGAAGTTCTCAGAAAAATACCAAAAATTCAACATAGGCTAATTTCGATATTCCGAATACAAAAATGAAGTCCATTTTGAAATATAAAATTTCTATAATTTTAAAAGGTGGTTATTACTATTCATAACGGCTACTTTGATTAGTCGCGGTGTTTGAAAACTCGAAGTTGCGTACAATGCAAGCTATTGCATTATTGAATGAGAAGCGTATCATGGAAGCTCGGGGTGTTACATTATATCAATAATTTGAGAATTTACAATGGAAGGAAGTTAATTATAAATTTATTTGAATACTATATTACTATTCATGTGATAAAGAATCAATATAGTGCTCCATATACACCCAATAAAAATGGAGTTACATATAGAAAAATTTAAGACTGATTGATATGGGAAAAACAATTCTTTCTAAAAACAAGATCTCAAAAATAATTTGGAGATAGGTTGTAAGCATTGTTTTTATTATAGGTATTATGGATTAGAAGAAACAAAACACAAACACACACCCAGTAACCATAGTGTTTCAAGCCTCATCCCTCCCCACAAGGAATAGAAAGCACCCATTAGACCTGCTTTGTTATAATAAAAGTGTTAAAGGATCAGAGGCACAGAGGCCTTAAAACTTGGGTTTCTCTAAGTTACACTGGCCCTACATCCAAATACATGGTTTCCTTTTCCATGATAATTCCATAAAATTTCATTCCACTGATTATTAGTCTTCCCCCACCCCCACCACACCCCACCCCACCCCCACCCCTTGCTATATTTTTTTCACATGTGTTCGTAGTCATGAATATTTTGTTTCCCCCAACTAAATTTGATGCATTGTGATGGTTCTATACACTATGATAGGGCACCCTAAAACCCATAATGGATTCTGGTAGTAAGGCCACATATTATCTAATGACATACTTATCTCTCTTTTGAGCCTCCCAACTGATTATGATTATATATCACCCCACTGCATTGCCAACCCATTACTCTGAACCATCAGATTAGTCCAGCTATACTAAGAGTTACATATTGGGGAACCTATCTATACCACATAAAAGGAAGGATGGAAGGTTGATATGTTTTAGTAAACCCATACCTATTTCAGGGTCTCTCATCTGGTAGTTAACACATGTCATCATGCTAGAGTTTTTTGCTTAATGCACCAGGACGAATCATAGTCCCTCTATGTGATTGAATAACCTATTATGAAATGTGGTATAAGAAGAATCTCACTGCGAAGCATTTGTGTTTGCACTACAACATTAATAGCTTTTTATGGAGGTTTTTTAGTAGTGATTTACTAAACCAATTCTAAATTTTTCATTAATGATTTAGCGGCGGTTTTTTATAAACCACTGTTAAAACTTTTTTTTCAACCCCGACACTTCCCCCCACCCCCTGCGACCCCCCTTCTCTCCCTAACCCCTGTGAGACCCCCCCCCCACCCTCGGCGACCCCTGAAACCCTCGATTCCTTTCTTCCTCATCGTCTCACCCCTCTCTACGTCGCCCCTCGCTGCATCACCGCCTCATCGCCTCACCGCCTCGCTGCCTCACTGCCTCACCACCTTGGCACACCTCACCGCCTTGCTGCCTCTCCCATTTCAAAGGTAGTTTATCAAATTGGTTATGAAAAATACCATATTTTATCTTAGTTAGTATTTTACCAGTTCACACTTTTTACTTCCTAAGATAAAGCTATATCCTTTTTTGGATATATTTTAGTGAACCATGAATTACTCCTCATCCAATAATTTATAACTAGTATAATTGGAATTTATAGTAGCATAAAGATAATGTATCCTTATAACCTGATTTATGTTTGGATTTATATTTTTATACCTGTTTGTATTCCATAATATAATATTCATTATTTATTCATGTTTTATGTTGTGATCATGTGTGACATGGAATTATTTTTTATTGATATTATAGTTAATGTATCATATTCAAGCATATTTACCTTTTGTTTTGTTGAGCATTAGATTCATTATAATGGAATTATTTCTTAATCATGACTATTACTTTGATATGTTGTGCTTTTTTTTATTTTTTATACCAATCATGTTGATTAGTATAAATAATAATGCTACCTTGACCATGGATATTGTTTTGATAAATAATGAGTATGTTAGAAGGGGTATTTTTCTATTATATAACTTGTGTGTTTGTATTTATTATATAGAGATTGATGAATGGGATGGGATCAGAAAGAATTGAATTTTGTATACCCCTTTCACCTATCCCTAAATTCATGTGATTATAGTTCCTTGATTCTTGTATACACCTTCCTCTTCCAAAAATACAAGGATTTTCCCATGACTCAACCATAGGAAGTATTACTATGATCTTAATTTGATGGGAATGTCATCATAGATTACTTGACCTGATGTCTCATATCCAAGTCTAGGATAAAATAAATTACATTAGGTATAGAACCTACCATTATAGGGATTTATTATTTATAATTGATTCTATTTTATGAAGTTTTCCATTATCTGATGCTTCCATGTTTTTATTGATAACCATTTGTAAATTCATTTTTATATAAATATATATAAATTTTTATATTGATATAAGGAACATATGTAAGTATATTCTATATAAGTTAGAAACTAGGTGGTTTATTACTGGGTATTATATGATCACACCCAACATATACACTTAGTGGGGACATGAAATTTCAAGGTCTATTTTTCGGGTACCTATAGGTACAAGTACATGTTCGAATGAATTGTTTTCTCCATGAATGGTTGATTTTTGTATGAATCGTGTTCCATTTAGTGTTGTAAATTGATATGGAAGATTTATTTTTTTCATTTAGCCTTAGGTTTCAAGGATCATTTTATACTATTAACCTATATATGATTTGTAAATATTTATCATATAGAATTCAATCTATTTGGATCATGTTAGTTTTCTTGTATTTTATTTTATTAATAAAATTGGGTAAACCAAATCCCACTGGTCTTATTAGAACCCCGATGCTATTCTCTAGTCTTTGGTGACCAAGATGTGAAAATGAGGTCGTGTGGTGCTCTATCCTAGTACTATTTAGGTATCTCGGTCACCATCACTACACCACATGTACTTTTTTTCTTACATAAGATCTTAAATCATGGAGGTGGTTTTTTCTACTTGTACCTTTATCCCTTATATCCCTTGGTTTAAGATCATTACCTATTACTCCATATCAACCATTTATAGTAATTAATTATGGTTATTTTAATTTAAATTGTTGATATAAATATTTAAATATTGATAGTCATATTTGTGGTTATTTTCCCATCCATAATAGTTTATCAAATTTCTCCATCCAAATTAGTTTGTATGTAAGTTTTTTCTGAATAGTGTAAGTTTCTAGATTAATTTTTTGAGACATTATAATAGATTGGATGTGAGTGATGAGTTTTTTATTTTCTTGTATCTTTTACAATGAAAATGTTTTTAGTATTCTTTTTTCGATGTATGGAATTATCTGGAACACATAAATATTTATTTTCTATTTGGTTTTATTTTGTGTGAAGTGTGTTACTATAGTTTTTTAGTAATTTGGTGATATCACTTCCTAGTTCCAGTCCATAGACTCGGCGGAGACAATTATCAGACAAACCTCTATTCAATAGAATTATGGAGCTTTCTACTATACAGGATGAGGTTCATTATACAAATTTATATCCATTATATATTATAGATTTTATGGAGGTTTCCACTCATTTATTATGATGTGTTGTTTGGATCTTTCAATTTTATTAGATGTTCTATTCCTCTTTCCAATTATTTCTACCTGATAACCACCGTCTGGTCATCTTTGTCTGATGATCCCAATTCAAAAAACTCTATCTGGTGAAACTCCATCTGATGATTTTTTTTATCTTCTCATTTTGGTGAAAATAAAAAATCCCAAAAATATTCTACATGGAAATTAATTTCTGATTTTACTTTTTTTCAACCACCCACTTGAGCTTATCCTCTATTCGATGCAAGAAGTGTTCTTTGAAGTTTCTATATGGTTTTGGATGTCTTGGTAGACATGAGATAGTATTTTTGAGACTAAATAGGTATATTATGAGAAATTTATTGTCGAGATATCATCTTAAAGTGCCTTAAGTTACCATAGGCTATTGGGAAAAAGTGTTTTTGAGGATTTTTTTGATCTAATCCTAGAATTTTTCCAAATATTTAACATATTTATATATTTTTTCAACTAGTATATATGAATCTATTTCCCTATTTATTAATAGTTATGTGTTTTAATTTTTTTTAATATTGTGTAGGAACATTTTGATATACATGGATAAAATCTGGATCACATTACCGAGGAACACACCTTAGCATGTTAAGGGTTTAGAGGAGTTTTTATATTTTTCAATTTCTAATCGATCCATTGAAAGGATAATAAAATTTTTGTGTCCTAAATATAAATTTATAATATGGTTGAAGAGAGATGAAGTTTATGAGCATTTTATATTAAATCAATTCCCTAGTCAATATTTGTGTTGGATTTGGCACGGAGAATCGAACGACACAGAAAGGTTTAGCACTGATGTCAATCCACAGAATGAGCTCCCAACTTCTTCGACAATGGGAAATGAAATGCAAAACCTTATAAATAATGCATTTGGCACTGCAATACACCACCATCAACATCAAAACATATAAGAACAACTAGATAAGGGTGCTAAAAATAGCAACATGACAAGTGATGTTTTTTAGACTTTAGGACAACCATATGAAGATTGTAACATATCAGTGGGTCCTCCTCTTGATTATGTGGAGACTAATGTAAGAGAAAACTTCACTGAGAAAAATACGTTTTTTGATTTAGTTTACGATAGAAATCAAGAGTTGTATAGTGGATGTATGAAATATTCAAAACTTTATTTTTTGATGAAGTTGTACCATATCAAATGTCTATGTGGAATTACAAATAAGGAAATGTCCATGATATTGGAATTGTTTTGTGATGCATTTCCTGAAGCAAACATCCCCAGGTCTTTTTATGATATGAAAAAAGTTGTTAAAAGTCTTGGTTTGAATTATAAAAAAATACATGTGTGTCCCAATGATTGTATGCTTTATTGGCAAGAGGATTCAAGTAGATGGGATTGTAAAAAATGTTATTCTTCTAGATGGAAGTCAATGGGTGATGTTGGAAGTCTGAATCAACATACTACTATGAAGAAGAAGAAAAGGAACACGCCTACAAAGGTTTTGCACTACTTTACTTTAAAGCCTCGATTGCAAATATTATTCATGTCATCGAAAACCACTAAACACATGAAGTGTCATTCTGTAGACAATAACAATGATGGGTTAATACGACATCCTCGAGATTCACAATCATGGAAGACATTTGATTCATTACATCCATATTTATCAGCTGATCCTAAGACTTTTCTATTGGGATAGGCTACTGAGGGATTCAACCCATTTGGGACTTTGAATACTAGTTATAGGATTTGGCCATTTGTTTTGATCCCTTATAATCTGCCTCTGTGGATGTGTATGAAACAAACGTATTTTATCATTTCGATGATTATTCCAGGAAAAAAATGCCTAGAAATGATATTGATTTATACTTGAAAACTTTAATTGAAGAATTATAGGAGTTATGGAGAAATGGTGTTGAGACATTTTATGCTTCTTCTAAAATAATGTTCAAAATGCATGCTACTTTAATGTGGACTATTAGTGACTTCCCTGGGCTTGGATATTTATCTGGTTGGAATACTTAAATGGGTTTGGCTTGTCCTATTTGTAACTTTTATTTTGATCCCAAACGGATACCTCACAGTAGAAAATGGTGCTTCTTGTTCCATCAAAGATTTCTTGATTCATCTCATAGATTTTGGATGAACAAATCAAAATTTAACAGTTTCATTGATCGTAGACCACCTCCAAATTTTTTAACTGGTTCTGAAATATTGAACCAACTTGAAAAAGTTGAAATAGAATTTGGGAAGGTTTATCATTTGAATGATAGTTGGAAATGGGTTCGAAGTGCATCGTCAATTAAAATCAGAATGCAACAATGGAAGAAAAAAATTATATTCTTTAAACTTCTATATTAGGAATTTAATTTGTTGCGGAATAATATTGATGTTATGCATATTGAGAAGAATATTTGTGACAATTTGATCTTAAAATTTCTTAATGAGAATGGAAATTCGTAGGATCATCTCAATGCTTGGAAAGACTTACAAGTAATGAACATAAAATGTGATCTCTGGTATTTTTCAGTTGTTTTATTCAAATGAAATTGGGTCGATATTATCAGAGGTGTCAAAAGAGATTCCTTGCAATTTACTTCTGTAAACTTCTCTCTCTTGATGAATGTTGGTGATCATGAACTGTTTGATCCATATATCTTATCATCTCAAGAAAAAATGGTATATTATGTGAATGATTTTGTGGATGAAGGGTGGAGTTTAATTGCTCATGTAAAACAAAGATATTTGTATGATATGGGTGATGAATTGGAATATTTGACTTCGGACATTGAATCTTATCAACAAAAATAAATGGAATTATTTTTCCACCATGATATTAAAAATATTAGTCTAGCAAGGATGAATTAAGTGGATGAATTAATGGAGCAGGAAACTGACATTATTTAAGGAGAAAATGATTGTACGTACAGGTATTCATTCATTTAACAACCACTTATTTCATTTGTACAATCATTCATTATCATTATTATGTATATGTTGTTTGTTAGTAATATTCATCTTTTATCTTTTTAAATTTTATTTAGGCATAAATTTTTTGAAATATATGTTCTGAACATAATTTTATTTGATTAAATGATAGGAATTTCAAGGAGGAAGTGATGTACTATTTCATCGACCACTGTGACAGATGACGATCCATATGTCTCCCTCCCTACAACATCTGAGCCACCATTTTCCTTCCCCCCTGCACCATCTCTCACACCCTATGTGAGATTCCCTTCAGCAAATCAGTCAACGCCTCCCACTTTAGGATCCTCAGCAGTGGGGGAGTGGCGCGCTACTTATAGTTCTTCACAAGGATACTAGAGGGTGATTATTATAGGTTCAAATTTTAATATGAATAAATTTATTGCACTTTTTTTATACTAAATTTTTGTTCATTAAAGATTGAAACAATGAAATTTTGGAGAAAAATATAAAAAGTTCATATGTATGTAATCTAACTGGAGAGAATATATTTGTCCCATTTGATTCATATGGGGTCCCTACAGATGACGTTGTAGTATTACTTGGCCAGATTTTAGGCCAGATGGCCGTGGAGCCCGTTTCCCTTCCTATTTCATATGATGATTGGAGACATATGCCTGGAAGTTATAAAAATGAATTTTTTGATTCCAAAATAAAGGTAATTTTAATACATTATGGTGTAATTGAATTTCATGTTATTAATATTTTCAAAATGAATTTCAGTCTACATAGGTTTTTCCACTTTACGGTTGCTGATGTGATAGCACAAAAGTGGACATTGAAAAATCTTGTAAAAAATGGAAATACTCTAAAAGGAGGTTGTGGGGAGATTTCAAAGATACTTCATTGACCTCCCAACAGATGAATGACAAGCTACCCAATGGGGTACCCAAAGAGAAATGGAATGTTTTTTTGACAGACATCATGATAAGAATCAGATGGTATTTAAATATATATTACTATAATAATATCATTTTACATTTATACATGTATATGAAGAGTATATGACATTGAATACATTAATATTAAATTTTATTTTATTTATTTTAAGATCTTTCAAGAAAGAATGTATCAATCCGGGCTAAGCAGGCCATCCCTCACACTGTAGGGTCAAATAGTTTTTCTAGAAGCATATCTGCTCTGGTAATATTTTCATTAGTTTAAATATTTATAAGGAAATATTATTTTTTTAATATATTAAATTGTTGATTTATGTTTGTTTAATGAATTCGTAGAGTTTAGGGTATGAAGCATCCCAAATAGAAGTGTGGTTGAATGTTCACCAAAAATATGATGAAATTTTTGTTAAAGATCCTTCCAAAGAAGTTGGGGTATGAACTCATTTTTCATTATAATAACTTATTATCAGTTATTATTATGTTAATATATATTTCTTCTAATATGATTTATATTTGATTTATAGGTAAAAATTAACGAACTATGGGATACCAAACCTACACAGTCCTACTCAATCTCCCAGGATGACCCGGTTGCTAAAGTCCTTGGGAAGAAGCATCTTGGTAGAGTGCATAGGATGGGTTTGCGACACATACCATCTGAGGTCTTTGGCAGGCCACCGGGGATTTCAGTTGCATCTACTCTTGGTTGTAGTCAGTCCATACCTCGAGATACTCAAAGAGAGATTTTTTCTCTAAAAAACATAGTTCATGACCAGGGGGCGTAGATATCTGCTTTGCAGAAAGCGTTGATTTATTTATATCAAAATATGGCTAGATCTTCCCCCGATGGTATTTCATCAACTTTTGGTGAGAAGCTAAATCACAAAAATTAAAAAAACATTTAGTTTTCAAACTTTTATTGGTTTAAAGTTTAAATATAAATATACAATGGTATTTAATTTTTAACATAATGTTCTTTTAGATAGTAGTAGGAAGTAGAGATGGAGGTGGAGAGGGTGATGAGCTTTGTTCATCATTGGACCGTGATTAGTTGTTTTGTTGATTTGTTGGAAAAATATGCTAATAGTCAATTTTTATATGTATCATGTGTGGTTCATATTTTCCACCAAACATTTTCATGACCTAACATTTTCGTGATTTATTATGTTTCCTTTTATGTATTTTATTTATTTCTGAGGTTTCCTTTTATGTCTTGATTTCCCGAGTGTGGTATGCACCATATATGTCAATTATTTTTTTCATGAATCATGTTTTATGATTGATTTTTCCTAAATTTATTATGTTTGTTACCCAAGGATGAACGATCAAAAACATATCTTATAGTTACAAGAATCAATCCATTCATAGTTCTTGGAAAATTTCCTCTATAAAAATTTGTATCGTGTGTAGTTTGATAAGGATGAGATGTATGGGAACCATTATGAGAGAAAGAAATAATAAAATTGATGTAAATGAGGAAGGGTATATCCTTTAGGGTATAACCAGTGTGATTATAATTTTCACCAAGTCTTATTATAGGAAATCCCAACATCATTACATATATTAAAACATCATGAATCTATACACATATAGATTTTATATAATACCCATGTTCATGTTAGGCTCTTTCCTATGGTAAGAGTCATTTTTTTAATAACATAGGTTTATGAATAAAGAACCACATGCTAAGGATCCTTATGTAGATTTGGATAATATATAGATAAAGATAGATCTTACTAGGTAGACTGCTCTAAGAAGTTTCAAGTCTTACAAGATGGACCATGCATTACATAGTTTAAAATCATGTGAAAATGACTAAAATAATCTATAGTTTAATATAATATTAAAAATACTATATTTTAAGATTTTTAATGTAGTTTAAACTGATGTTTAAAATGAAATGAACTTGTCTTGATGCCAAGCCTATGAATGGAAAACCAATGTGAATGAAGAAACTTGGTCACTAAGATAAAGTGGGGGATTTGATATCAGTTTTTTGGTTGGGTTTGAGATAGGAGATCTAGGAATCACTACGTATCCCATGAAAATAGGAACCAATCTACACATAGTTCTTATAATTTTGGGGAAAATATGATCACCTTGACTTAGAATTGAGAAATAATAGGGAAACCAAAATAAATAGAATTAGTGTAATGACTCATACCCTTTATAAACTTCCCTTTGTTCATTATCAAGTCTTGGGGATGTTTAGGGAGAGTTTTGTGGTGATTTTGAGGTTTGAGGTGGTGTTTTATCCTTTTGAAGGCCACCACGGCTTGTGCAATGACTTGTCTGGATATGAAGGAGGTAGTTTTATATTGGGCATACTCTTGTGTAAAATGGGATATATAACCATGACTTAGGGATGACATGGTGTTATGCATGTTGTCTTAGTGGTTTTCCTATGCACCATGAGAATCTTGAAATTCCCTTGGGTGGGCATGGAATATCGGAGGACCACCTGTCCAAAATAGGAAACCCAAGCTCACCACATTGTAGCCTTAGGCATGGTGAGGGTAAAATGGTTGGGAAATGGGAACTAGGTCATGGATTATATACATGGAATAATATAGAAGAACCACTATGGATTATACCACTGTATGTTCTATGATTTTTGGGAGGCCAAATTCCATTTTAAAATGGGAAAAAGGATATAATGACAATGAGGGTTCTAGATCACACTTTTACCAAACCCACCCCATGAGTTTTGGATATTAACCATGTTTTTCTAGAGTCCAATGCAATTCACTTATAAATAGGAGTTTTATTACCTCCTTATTTTTAATTCTAGACTATCCCTCAATTCTTGGTTGACCCTTACTCATCCTCCCCTTCCCCGGTCACATCCCTTGGGGTTCCAAACCACTTGGATCATATTGGATCATTTAGATTGAAGTTATATGATTAATGGTAGCCCACTCTTTCCCCATTACTCCTTTGTTATCTTTCTATTATATTCAAGAGTTTATTATGGTGGTAATTCTCTTTTTTTGGGTGGTTTTTGATGGAGTCTTATTATTCATTGGATTCAATAATGATTCTCTTGAGATTAGTGGTGGTTTATCGTTGGTTCTTGTTCATTTATCCTTGAAGATTCTGTCAAAGTTGTGGATCCTTCATCTCCCCTTGTTTATATGTACATTTGGATGGTTTGTACTTATTATTGTTATTTATTATTATATGGCCACACTAACTTGGTTTTCCAATTATGACTTATTTTGAGATAGTGTGTTGTTTTGGTTTTTATAAAACTTTCTATGTATGTTTGTAAAACCTCACCACATATGAAAATTACTAAGAATATATATCAAACTATTAAATTGGTTTCCCATGAAATATTGTATTTT
This sequence comes from Viscum album, assembly GCA_963277665.1. Taxonomy (NCBI): domain Eukaryota; kingdom Viridiplantae; phylum Streptophyta; class Magnoliopsida; order Santalales; family Viscaceae; genus Viscum; species Viscum album. The sequence continues at coordinate 477,554,746 of OY728151.1, forward strand.
TGTGTGAATACTATTCATAATAATTTAGTAATTATGATACAAATCTATATTGAAACTAAATTATGCATGGTGGTTGTGATGTGTAGTGGTTATGATGTGTGGTGGTGGTGATGTGGGGTGGTTGTGATGTGGGGTGGTTTTGATGGGTTGTGGTTATGATGTGTTATATGTTATATCTATTGGAATGGTTTTTTTTAGGGAATTGGTAATGGGATTGCAGAATCAGCTGTATTTTTTTTTAATTTGGCTTTAGCGGTGGTTTTAACCGCCGCAAAATAAATATAATCTATTTAGTGGCGGTTATAACCGCTGCTACAATTACGGTATTTTTCTATCCGCATAGGTTAAAATTGCCGCTAAGGATAATAATTTAGTGGTGGTTTTAACCTCCGCGGAATAGTTTACATATTCCTTTATTATATCACGTCTGTTTTAATGGTTTTAGTGGCGTTTTTTCCTGGCTAAACTGGTATTTATTTTAGCAGCAGTTTTAACCTCTACTAAATAGTTTTCATATTCCTTTATTATATCACGGTGGTTTTAATAGTTTTAAGGGTGTTTTCCCCCTAGAGAAACTGATTTTTTTAGAGGGGGTTATAACCGTCGTGAAAAAAACCAGTTTCGCTAGGGAAACCTTCACTAAAAACCATTAAAACGCCGCAAAATGCACCCACTACGACGGTTACCATAAACCACCACTAAATCTAGGAAACTATCGCCTACTATATTTCGACACAAACTTTAGTATAGGTTTCAAAAAAACTACTGCAAAACTATATGGGGGTGGTTTAAACCACCGCCATTTCCAAAAAAACGCCAACAAATGGTCATTTTTCTGTAATGTTGGGATCTCATGTTTTATTAATATAAAAAATAAAATCTATAAAAATTTTATGAAATGTCCAAGTAAGGTGTGTTTCTAGGTTACTTATCTAGAAAAATAGGCTAACAATTATAGAACAAAATGTTACATAAGTTAGTGGAGTATTATGATGTGAATATTATTGAAAATATACCCAGTTTTAGTGAGAAAAATGAAGTATATTTTAGAAATAATGATTTTTACAACATGAATATTTCTATAAATATGAGTAAAGAAGAAGTTGGAAATGAAACTAATAATGTTTTTATTGATTTAGATAAAAATAGTGATGATGAAGGGTATGGTTGGAATGAGAAATTGAAACATAAAATGTTGGAAAAGCTGTAGAGCTTAAAAATATAATTGTAAATCAAAATGCACTAGTTCAGACCTGGAGAAGATTGAGGTGAAATAACCAAACACCTCTAGTTTCTCAAGTTGAGTCACAAAACAGTTACTAAGTAAATTGATCACAAATATTGGATAAATGAAATTAATAAGGATTTGTACCATATTCAAAGTAATTCCACTTGGTATCTTTTTAAAAGACCAAAAATAAAGAATTTTATTATAACCAATTAGATCTTCAATAACAAGCTCATTGAAAATGGTGAAGTTTCTTGAAAAGAATACATATTAATTTCAAAATGATAATCATAGATTAAAGGAGTTATTTTTAAAGACACATTTCTCCTATTACAAGACTGAAAGATATAATAATTTTCAAGGATATTTTAGCTCATAGGTATTACAAAATATATAAAATTGATGTGAAGTCTATTTTATTGAATATAAAACTTTATAAATAAGTTTATATTGAGAAACTTGAAGGTTTTTTCTTGATAATAATGGAACCATGATGTGTTGACTGAAAAAATATATATGTGGGTTCAAAAATACCCTTGATCCAGGTATTCAAGTTGGATGGTTGTCTGAGATAGATTAAGTTCACTAAAGGGAAAGTTGAAATTAATTTTTTTCTGAAGGAAAGGAGTATAGGTAATCTTATTATCATTGTTTATAATAATGAAACCATTTTTTCATGTGATAAGAAGTATGATTGAGAATAATTTTCAAGGAAAATTAAAATTAATTTTCAAATATATATATATATAGAAATAATCTTCTTACTAGTATTACAAGTTATGAAAATGGAAGATATTATTCTTTTATCCCATAAAAATATTCCAAAGAGTTATTAAGTAATTTAGGAATGGAATATTCTAAATAGGTTTCTACACTAATTAAATATGGTGTCAATATAAGAATTTATAATGTAGGTAAAATGTGAATCAAAAATAATTTAAGACGTTGATTGGAAGTTTTATTTATCTCTCGGTATATATACCTAACATTTTTTACATTATGTGTTATGTGTCAATATGATGAAAAAGAATCACACTTGATGACTGCTAAAATAATTCTCAATTATATAAAAGTAAAATTTAATTATGGATTTATGTGTTGAGAAAATTTTTCAAGTATAATAAATTCACTCCAAAGATAATGGGGAGAAAACTATCTATTTTGGGTCTAGATTCGAGCATACCAATTGACTGAGATTGAAGTCGGTCTTTCTCTTAGTTTCAAAATCAGGATACATCACTTACTCAAAGAGATAATGATAGTATGATGGATAGGTATATTGATCGATCTAGAAATAGGTTACATGCTATATCTAGATCTCTCTCTGAGACAACCTTAAGGTTGAGTTCAGGTCCCCCAACTAAGTTTTTCCTAGGAGAGGGCTTCAAGGACTCTTCCCAGAAGGTGAAAACTCTAGACCTTTTAAAAATATATATTAATCTAAGGAACAAGGATGCTTGAATTGGTAAAGCATATAGAGTTATTCCTTATGAAACCAAAGCACTTGTTTTTTAAAAATTAGTATATTATGAAAACCAACATGTTTTTATGGAGTTGAGTTATGAAAGATTTATTCAAAAGGTGAGGATATAGAGAGTTGGTTGGTTAGTTTAGTAAACTTTCTTTTCATTTAATTTTTTAGAAGGTTCATTTTTTTATATTTTTTCAATGCATAAATGGATAAAGTTCCTAGTATAAATTTATAATTTGTTGAAAATATTATGGAATAATGTAAAAAAGAGGTGAGTACCTAAATATTTTTAGGTGCACTGATGTTGATGGGACTGGATATTATGATAATAGTAAATTAAAATTAGGTGGTGTATTATTTTTGGGTGAAAGTTGTGTGAGTTTGAATTGAGAGAAGAAAAATACGGTGACTTTAAACACCAAATAATATAATTATGTTTATACTTCACATAAATGTATATAGATTATTTGGATGAAAGATCAATTAAAAGACTCGAATGTTAGAATTGAAAATTCATTGAGAATTTGTTCTGATGATCAACGTTTAATTGATCTTTCCAAGAATCCAGTACAATAATAAGATCTAAAAACATTAATATTATATATCATATTATCAAATATAAGGTTAAAAATGAATATGTGAGTTTGGAATTTATTCCTTTAAGGGGTCAAATTGATCATATTTAAATAATCCATGCCAAAGAAAAAATTTAAAGGTTTGAGGTTGAATATGAATGTTCAGAATTTTCCTATTACTTGATTAATTTTCTTAATAACCCACAATTATTTGGATCCTATTGTCAAATTTGGATAAATATACAATAATATTGTGCCTTAATTTGAATCTAAAGTCATATTTATTGTAAAAAAAAGGCATAGAAAAGAGTGAGTTGATTTAGGGGGTTCATCAAAATCACATGCCATGAATTTATTGTCACTAATAGATAAAATTCACTCAAAACATAGTTATATATAGTAGTGTGGTGTTAATAAATTTATCTTGAGAAACTCTATGATTTGATGAAATTTTGTGTGGGTTGTTGGAGTTGACAACAAATACAAATGGGAATATTAAAGAACCCATAGAATTATTAAAGACATGTTATATTTGTTGTAAACTATGAGTGAAGATCATTGTGGGTTATTCAAATTTATTTTGAACTATTAAACATGTATTTAATGTGATTTTAAAAGGATTTGAGTGGTTGAGTTTGTTTGGATTTGAGTTGAAAATCCTTGAGAAGAATTCTAGATTGTGTGTTTTTAGAGAATTTTGTAAAGTTCTAGATACATAAGGAAATTTTGGAGTTCCACTATGATAAGTAATATATTTAAGATAGTATGTGAAGTTTTATTAATAATTAATTATATATCCTAATTAATATATAATTTAGATTTTAAATTTCATGATTAAATACATAAAATTAAATATATAATTGTGATATGTAAGATATTTGATGCATGCAGATGATCTAAAAGTCAATATATAATATTTCATAGGTAGAACATAAGAAGTTACAAAGAAAAATTTGGAAAAGTATTAGAGGTATTGTGTTATATAAGATCATCTGGATGATATGAAATAATTTCTTCAGTATATGAAATGTTTTTTAGAATATGGAAGATATTTTTGATGGTATGCTGGGTTTACTGAGATCTTTCATATAATTCATAAGATTTTTCTGAGAGTATGTAAGGTTTATCTATTTGAAAAAAAATGTGAGATTTTAAAAAGAATTATTCAAAAGGAAAATTAAATCAGATGATTATTTAGTGATATTCAATAAAATTAATATCATGATTTTGATTGATTGTACTCATGATTTAAGATGAGATTCTTTGAAGAAGAAGGTTTTGTCATAGAGAATATGGTCTTGTTATAATCACATGGATAAAGAAATGAGAAGGTAATGTTAATCTGGGTCTCAATGGGAATTGAATGATAATTAATTGATAAGACCACTGCCAAATTATTCTATATTTTTTAAAATGGATATCTAAAAAACATTAATGGAGATCAAAGTTGGATCAATTATTAGAATATTTTCTTAATTAGTTTAAATGATAAAATACTAGTATTTATGAAAATACATTTAATTATCATGGGGAGAAAACCCATGTGTCTAGTTGGGATTTAAAATATGTTGAGGATCATAGAAACTAATCCATATGATCAATTATAGGTAGAATATTACAGTGAATAATATTGACCAAATAAATTAAAATTTTAAAAGATAATAATCCAGAATTACTTGGTGTGAGGTTTTCTTATAGAATTTTTTATAATTTTATATTATTGAGTAATTACTAATTTATATTGAAAATAAAAAAGGATAGAGATAAGTATAATTTAGGTGAGGAAAATATTTAATATATTGAGAGATAATAATCAAAGAGAAAATAAGATTGAGTTTTCAGTTCAATGTTCGTGATCTGCTATATCTTAGTATATATTTTGGGTGCCTGGATCTTGAATAAGAGAAAGCATGAATGTTTTTGAATATTATGAAAGAATAGATGATATATTCCATTTATGTTTAAGAACCTAAGGTCTTTCTAGTGATATTATTATTTCTAGTTCATATTCTTATTATAAGCTAGTGGGATCCAATATAAATAATAGTTGGGAGATTGAGATATCGATATATATATATATATATATTATAATGAATTTTTATATTAGTGATAAAATATTTATCTCAAACTTGAACTGAACACAACAAGGATGTAATCACCCACCTTGTAAATGAACCCTGTGAAAATATTGTGTGTGTTTTTTTCATTCTTTACATTTTTTATATGGGTGAGTGGGAATTAGTTTGAGTAGATCCTAATCATAACCTATCACAAAGGTTTATTTAAAATAAGTGATAAATTATAAAAGAAAGTAATAATGATTCAACCCCCCCCCCTAATCAATGTTACAAAATTTATTTCCTGCGTATTTCATACTCTTATATATTATTAATTTAATCTTAATCATTTTTCATTACATCATGATTCCCATTATTATGTCGTGATTACATTTGCAGTACTGAAAATTCACTAAAACTCCATATTTACAAATACAAAAACCTTAAAACCTATATAATCACTCTAAAACCTTATAATTAACTTCACCTTGATTGAAACATAGTGTAATACTTGAGTTTTAACATGATTTATGTGTTTAAAATAAAACACAGCATGAGAACCATATGCACTTTATCTCTTCTCCAATTCCTCTCCCCTTTAAAAAAATCACAATGATATGGGATCCATATTCAACTCCTAAACATAAAAAACACCCCTAGGTCTTAAAAATATCCTGAAGGCCATAAAATCTCCTGATCTCAACATATTCTATAACCAGCTCTTTTTCACGAGAATCTCCCTTTTGGATTTTTTTGTCAACCATAGAACATAAATCACTTTTCAAACTAAAAAAACTTATGCCTGGATTATCATTTAAAAAATTTAATTATGCATGATAGAACTTGATATATGTGACAAGAACATTAAATGATAATTTCATATTATCTATACAATTAAATTACATTCACTTATTCACCATTATTGATACCAACCGATATGAAACAACTCTTCTTCCACTTCTAAAATTTGTTCATTGAAACTTTGTGTGACAATTTCCTACACATATTCTTAATAAACATGTTATAATATTTCACATGCTTCACTAATTCTCACACACATACTAAGTTCACAACTTTCTTCTTTTAAAAACTCCCCTAGATACATTTTCCCCTTTAAGGAAAAATATATTCTTCGAATTTATGTTATTTTACTCATTTTTGAAAATAGTGGTCTAATTAAAAGAGAAGATATGATGGAATCATTATACCATATACTTGAATGGATTCAGTCTAAGATCCCATCATCAAAATCATTTTATTAAATGAATCCTTTGGCAATGACTTAGTGAACAAATCCATTGTTTTCTCATTAGTTAGAAAAAAAACTCTAACTTCAATACTCTATGTTCCAAAAAAATATTTAATAAAGTGGTATTTGATATTGATGTACTTAGATTGATAATTTTGAACTATGTTTCCTTGTAAAATTGATAGAAATTTGATTAAAAAATCTACCTTTAGATCCTTCAATTGAGTTTTTATCCACATCAATTGGGTTGTCACTTGATTTTCAGCAATATACTATATCTAGGTGGTACTCAAGGTTATATAACTTTGTTTCTTTGTGTGTAATTCCACACACTTCTATACCATAAAAAACTCCATTGGATATTAATATTTTATCATCTATATTTATATCCTAATATACATATACATATACAAATAGATTTATATTTCCTTTATAATCATATTTCAAACCATTATTCACCATGACTTTGATATATATATGAATAATATTATCATCCACATTATGTGTTTATTTTTGTGTAATCTAAAATCTATTTCGAAGTGTAAAAACATACATATTATTTGATCATGAAGTATTAAAGTAGATAAAACTTCCAATAATTTTTATGAACTCTCTTGAATCAATTTATTTTCCATCTTTATCCTTTGAAATTTTGGTTCCCATTAAAATTGGGGTATAAACATACTTTGAATTATCCATTATAAATTTATTCAAAAGAACCAAATCATACTTATATTTATAAATAAAAATATTATCCTTCTATTAAGAAATTTACAAACCTAAAAAGTGCATCATCTATCCAAGCATGAACATTTTAAACACCTTATTCATCTTCAAAGAAAACTCCTCCAAACATTATTTATTTTTAGTAAACATAATATCACCAAAGAATATAATAAATATTAATGATAAAAATTTCTCATCTTTGATGTAAAGTTTGATGTACTCTCTTAACTTATAAAAATTTTAGTACCTTTAAAAAAGAATCTAACTTTGAGTACCATACCCTTGAGTACATCACATTTTTTAACTTTAAATAATATCTTATAACTTATCTAAGAAATAATACATTGTATTTCTCAATGTACACTTCCTATTTAAATTATCCATTGAGAAATGTTAACTTGAAATACCTTTAAAATATTTTTTATCATATTTGTGTTATAATAGTAAGAAAAATACTAATGGTGTCAAGCCTAGAAACTTATGTAAAAGACTCTTCTATATCAATTACTACCACTTATGAGTAGCCTTTGTACACGAGTCTTGATTTGTTTATCATCACCTCTTCTCTTTCATTCAACATTTTATAAAATTCCCATTTTTTCAATAAAATTATTGTTTTAGGGATTGGGTAAAAACTATCACATGTAATTATATTTTATCTAATCCAACAACTCATTCATCTCGTCAATCCACTCTTAATTTTCCAAATATTTGTTCACATATTTTAGTTCAACCCAAGAAAATAATGTGGTATCTATTTTTTCTCTAAAATTTCTCCTATTTTGATTTTTTTACTTAATATCTAATGATATTCTAGACCTCCACCTATTTTTCTATTCTTGTATGATTTGAACAAGATTGTTATTCATCACTAGAAATGGTTGGATTTTTATCTTCAACCAACATGTTGGAACCAAGGTGACCCAAATGTTGTAATGAAGGGGATACAAGTTGGATATTGGTATTATTATATGTTTTTTAGTAGTACTTTTATAGGATTATTGGGGGCTTATAATTCTAGGGAAGGTGGTTTACAGAAATTGTAAGACTAAAAAAGACTTCATTAATGTTAGAGAAAATGGAAATGTTTCCTATTGTTTTCCAATTTTTTGGGGAGAAATTCAGGGATGAGAAAATATTTTCATGTGGGATTTATGATATTGTATAAGGATTATATGAATTCATAGATATTATGTGATGGTATTATCATTAAGGAATTTCATGTAGGTTATTCATGGTGGCTTATTTGCAAAGAAGATATGTGATCGTTAATAAATCATGTGAAGGTAGGTGTCATGTGTGGTGTTGAGAATGTAATCAAAAGTCATATACATGGGAGGATAATTCATCAATAATAGTACACAAATTAATTTAATGTAATATATTGAGTAATGATATTTTTAAAGAAATTTTCCTATAAATACCACACCAAACCATTCATTGATCATATATGTGAAGTTAAATAAGATCTTAAGATTAATTAAAAAACCTGAGTTACCAAGAAGTTTTCATGGAAATACCCAAATCATAAATAAAAATAGTTCACAAACTATAATTATATAAAGAGTTTCACAAATCATATTTACTTAAGAATTTTTTTAAGGGGTTTTATCACAGATTAATTTTTTAAGTAGTATGAGGAGGATTTATTGGGAATTTAGTTTGTGAAGGGGTAGTATCATAAAGAAGTGCACAATGTACTATAACATGTAGTGTGAAAAAGACTTTGAAGATTAGTATAGAATATTTTAAAGAGGGAATAGGGTGGTATGAGGGGTCTTTACATGGTGAATAGTGTTCCACATTGGACATATGAACAAGGATGTTTTAAGTGGGAATTTTTATGTGGTATTTTTTTGGTGGGTATTCCAAAGACAAATGAGCACATTAAATTATTATATTCAGTCTTTCATGATGAAAATAAAATCATATGTTCTTAACAGCATAGAATCCTCCTTTAGGTTTTTAAATTGTGGAAGATTTTATCTAAATCAGTGATAAAGTAGGAGTTAATGGTTGTAATATGAGGAATATAGTTTACTATCCCTAAATTAACTATAAAGGCAGTGTTCTTGGAACATAGTGTCCATGAACTAAAAATTATAATACACTAAATATAGTGAACCATATTATATTATGGTACAAATGAAACATCATCATCATATGTTCCACATATTAACCCTTAATGGTGAACCAGGTAAAAACTATTGTGCCTTGCTTTACTTTTCCACATTTGTGTTTGAAGTGAATGTTTGACTATATATGACAGGTTTAACAACTTTCTACCAATGTGGTGAAAATATCCATAGTAAATAAAAGGAAAATTATAATATCCTAATTCACCCATACCCTCTTAGGGTGTCCTAGGTTTCAAAAAGTGGTATTTGAGCCAAGTTTTCATATGTTGAATTTTCTATATGAAGCTCGGTAGTGAGAATAAATTGAATGCTAAAGGAGTTCCTCTATTTGGTGGAAGTAGTTATCAAATCTAGAAGAATGGGATGATATATCACCTAGAGTTTCTTGGTTTGGATTTTTTTTCTTGTTAATATACATGGGATATATGTTAGTGATGCATTATAACTATTCATGAAAGAAGCGAATAGGAATCTGCTCAATGTTAATGCAAGGTTCAAAATAATTTAACTAGAGATATTGAGAATCATATCTATATGAAATTGATGAGTTGAGATAGTTTTGAGGCCATGTAGAATAAATTGTCCAATATTTATGTGGGTGATAATAAGGTTAAGTAATCAACACTTCAAGTGCTAAACAATAGGTTTCATGATCAAAAAATGCATCCTAATAAAAATTTTGACAGTTTCTTCTATCGAATCACAAGATTTGTGGGGTCAATTTGAGGTATTTGTTAATAAATAAATGATATTAATATTTTAAAAAATATATTGTGATGATTATTCCTATATACAATCCAAAATTTTCATCTCTCAAAGAAAGGTATTTTGCTAATTTAGATGATGATGGTGTTGTATAGTATTTGTTTCCAATAGTGTGTGGAAAAGTCAATGAGTAAATTGAAGGTGAGGTTTCCTATGGGTTTTCTAGAATTAATTACATAATATGTTCATACTCTTAATGGTAAAATCATCATAGTAGGATCACCATAGATTCATGATCTACTACTGTAAGATAACACTAAGGAAGACCAGATAATATGATAGGATGATAGGAGGAACTCATGTCACCAGAAGTAATGAAAATAAGTGAAGACTATGATGTTGATGGATGGAGGATAAATTCATAGATACTATTCTATCCATAATAAGACTATAAATATTAAAATTTTCAAAATATTATTCAATATAGATAAAAACTATTTCAAGTTGAAGGATCGCTATTTTTAGTAAGTACTTGGAGTGAATGTTTAATGGGAGATTAAAAAATACCATTGATTATTGAAGTAGGAAGATATATATATTGAAGTCCCAATTAGATAGATTAAATATTTGAGTAAAATCTAGATGAAATTATTTAACCAAAAGTTACACACTATACTTATAGATAGGGATGCTTCCATGAATATGGAGTGTATTCTAAGCTACACCTATGGAAGAGGCATCATAAGAAGATACGTTGAAGGTAAAGAGTTTGAAAGTATCCAAAAGATGAAGTTGAAAAGATAGTATAAATTTTTGATCTAGATTAAAGGAGAAAATTAAAGTTATATGATGTTTTTTTGATCCTCAAGTTTCAAATATCATGATTAATTAATTATTTCATGATTAAATCCAAGTTTGTTGAAATTTAAGTTGATCAAAAGAAATTCAAATGGAGGATGGTGCTGAAGGATTCAGAAGAAGGTGATAATAATAAGAAATAAAATTTGGGTATCACTAGAAATCATGTCAATAGAATATCATCATGATAAAAGAATACTAAAATTGATTCAAGCTAAGTTGATCGGAATAAGGAAGAAGGGATACTAGTGCTGAAGGATTTAAAAGATGATCATCTTTGTAAATAACATTATATATCAATGTAAATATAATCCTATATATATAATAATTAATTTTCTAGGTATTTTTTCTTTTATTTAGTGGTAAAATGAATTAGGAGAACTGGAAGCTAAGATGGTGCCTGAAAAAGTGAGTTGATCGACAGGATGAGTTGTAATCCTAATCTAAAACATAGTGAAAGTCTAAAAAATTCAGACCACCAGTGGCACAAGTTTATTATTAGAACTATTATAAATAATAAAGTCTATAAGAGGTTGATATGAGGAAAATTAAAGGTTGAAGTAGAATAAGCATAGAGTGAATTATATGGAAGTAAGTTCACTGGAATATGGAGGGTGACTTCACATAAACATTGTGAGGTCACAACCATTATAGTGATGTTAAGATGGATGTTAAAAGTGTGGTATTCATAAAAGGAATTTTTTTAATCAAGAAAATATTTATGGATGATTTTAATAATGTTGATGTTGAGTTTTTCATAGTATTTGATGAAGTAAAACTTTGATATCTTTAAAATCATTAAAGGTGGTTGACTGAGGACTTTAAGTTAGAGGGAGTTTCAAATTGAGGCTCACATGTTCCCCATATTTATCAAAGGAAATATGGTTATATAAAGGGGGAATTACATTCATTTAAATTAATATAAATATTCTTGAAGAAGATAATATAGTGAAAAGAGTCTAAGAGAGGGATGTGTCAACCTGTATTCATCAGAAATTCATATGGTTCAAAGTGTTGATAAGACTAAAACTTAAAGTAGTGAGGAAGTAGAGTGAATTATTTAAATTCATAATACTAAAAGGAGGAGATTCAAACCAATGTCAATAATATTCATGATAATTTATTGTATATTGAAGTTCTATAGTGAGAGATCTGGAACTAAGTTACCAAAAGTATTGATAGGTCAATATGTATGTTGAGTAGAGTGGAATTTTTGGAGGCGTTCAAAGATCCGTCCATGAGGAAGTTCATGGATCACCCTTAAATACTAGTGGTTTTGGTATAAACAAAACCACATTACTCTAGGGAGGTATAAGGATGTGTTTTTGGGATATATCTCTACAAAATGTGTAATATTATGGTTTCAATGTTAGGTTTGAATATTACTCTAGGTTAAAGGATAATAAATTTCCTTATTGTAACACTTATGAGAATAGTGGAAAATCTATGGCTCAAACATCCCAAGCACAGTAAGGAGTAGGTTTCCCATACTAAAGTTGAACCATATAAAATTCCTTATGTTTTCATTCCTTTAAATTATTTTTATTTCATGTAGGGGTAAATTTTAAGGGATTTATCAAAGATCTATACATCCTAGATGATAACATAGGTTTGATCATTTTAAAGGAAGCAATAGTTTAAGTTTAACATAATTAGTAAAATTTTGTCACCCCAAGTTGACTATATGATCCACTGGTAATTTCTAAGTTATGAGATCTATTTGAGGTCTTAATAAAGAAATAAAGGATATTCATATTGTAAAAATTATTTTTTGATGGTCTTCACCTCTTTATGATCCAAAAGTTTCAACTCTCAAAGATATAGATTGGTATAAGTTATCTCTAGATAACTTTTTAAGAAGTCTTGTGGACTTTGAAAAGTGATTCAATATAGAAGGTACATAATATCACATGATTAAAGATGATTTCTTCAAGTCAATATAAAATCTTGACATATCTAAAGGTGTTGATGGTTAACGAGACTTGGATAATGATCTTCTATAACTTATGTATAGAAAATTCAAAAGGGATAAAGGTATATTTTAAGGAAAGTTTCTCTTTCCATGTTTTCTATGTGGAAAAGTTTGACACATTACAATAAGGTGTCTTAAGATATTTAATAAGGATGGAGGAGGAGGAGGAGAAATATCACAAAATTTGTGAATACTATTCCCTCCCATTAGAGATTTTAAACAGGGAAATTCATCTAGAGGGAAATTTTAAAGGATGATATTGGTGAGAAAGGAAGAAGGTGGTAATTAAGACTACCTAGAGGTGGTGGAAATTAAATTTAAATCATATATTGAAGATATTATAATAGACACCATTGAAAAGGAAGAGACTAAAAAGGTAGAAGACAATCAACCTTAACGTGTTATTGATCTCAAGGTAGAACTTTAGGGAGAACTCGAAGAAATCGATATTCAAACAAAAAAATGAAGTATTAATAGATCTATAAAGGAATATTATGAATATGTGGATAAGATAAAAGTTGAGATTTATTTAATAGAAAAATAACTACAAGATTAATCAATAAGTTAGGTGAATTTTAAATAAGTAATTAACTTTAAGATAAATATTAAAGAATAGGGTAAGGTAATTGATGGCCTTAATTCTTGTGTAAAAAAGTGAACAAATAAGGTATAATATCTTGAAGAAGAAGAATTTACTTTGAAAATTAATATTAAATCAAAATTTAAACATAGTGATCCTAAAAAGAAACTATATTTTTGGAGGTTCTCATAATTATAATTTTCAAAAAGGGATAAGAAAGGATTCAAAGGTGTTGAGAAGATTTTGAGTGAATATAAACCTTGATATGTTATTAAAAGTGAAATTAGTTGTGACAGAATGATATTGAAAGTGGAAAAAAATTTGGATAAAATTAAAGGTAATTAGAATGGTGGTTATTCTTTTTCCAAAACTAAGAAACTGATTACACAATCAAAGGTACCCACTGTCAGATAAAAACAAAGGGATAGAGAAACCACTCAATATTTAAGGATTAATCATCAACCAAATAGATTCTTAAATACTAGATACATGGGAAGGAATTATAGTGAGAATAAATTTCCTCTTTTGAAGTGTTTATTTCATGGTTATCTAGGTTATTCTTTCACGAACCAGGATGGGTCGCCATCCGACCCGGCGCTCGACCTGGTCCGCGGCAAGGCCCGAAGGGCGTTCCCGATCCCCACGGGTTGGCACAAGTGCCCAGGTGTCAAAAATAAAACTTGGGAATGATTTACCCGAATAAATAGATCTAAAACAAACAAGATGAATAAATTGAAACTAAAAATAGACAACCAAACATGCCCTTACCAAGTTCAGACTTAAAGTTAACAACTTGAAATAAAAACCCAAAAGAAACTACATCATTAAAAAAACAAAACTCCACACAAACCTCCGTGCGACATGAGGAGTCACATCCCCAATCCGTCGCCGCCAACCTACATGGGGAAACCAATGCAACTCAAACCCTCATAGCTAAGCCCGATTCCTCGACCTAGAAAGAAAAAGAAACATAATTTACATACACCCAAAGGTGTATATAGGGTGTGAGCTAAAAGCCCAGTAGGATACCACCGAGAAAAGATTCCACGCACAATTATTACACGACAAATATATTTTCAATTCTAATTAAAGAAAAGAACTAAAAGCTTGAACAAATTTAGAGAAAACAGATTTAGAGAAAGCAGTTTTTTTTTAAAAAAAGAAACAATTTGAATTAAAACACACACACACACACTTAATTTTAAAATAACCAAAGTGTCACACTAATGAGAATAAATTAACCAATGAGCACTAATATGGGAGAGGCCGCACGGGTGTTAGCTAGCTCGAGTTTCTATATCTTCGTGTCTCGGTGAAATGTGGCTTAGAAGGCCACGACCCTCAAAAAACGTGGCTTAGAAGGCCACGAACCTCGGAAAATGTGGCTTAGAAGACCACGACCCTCAGAATAGCATATGTTTAGTTAGTTTTGCAATCGTCAGGCCTGCTAGTGAAACCGGGTCAAGTCACCTCTGGAATACTAGCCTACTGTCTAGTTCACCCTCCTAGCTACCCGGGCTTCCCGTTTGTGCTCAAGTAGTTCAGAGTTCATGTCACATGTTATAACAATATACTCAAACCATACAAAGTCCTACACACACCAAAACCACCATTTGCACACCCAAAAGCCATTTGAAATAATAAGCACACTAAAAATATCTCAAAGATAAATCTGCAGTAGTTACAAAACCAATTAAAACAACTGCACAATCAAAGAAATCACTTTCATTATCAAACATTCCACTAACAGAGTTTATTAAACAAATTCCACACACGACGCATGACATTAAGAACCAAAAATATTCACACGATTTACCCAAAACAATTTTCACCCTTAATAATTATTTAATAAAACAATTCAAATTTTCATAAATAAATTTTTAAGAGCAGAACACTTCTTTACACACTAGACCGACCCAAAACCCCCTCACATAACCACACGCACACAATGCCACCTCAGGAACCAAATCTGCATCACACACGTGATTAAAGAAACCACCAGAAAAACTTGCCAACCCATTTGAAAATACACCGCACAACCGAAACAACGAAAATCCACTCAAATGCTCATTTATGATAGAACGCATACTAACGCCACTCCGAAACACCAATTGCACCTCTTGCACATCCTAACAAAGTAACTACACAATTTATAAAACACTAATGAATAGTCTCACTTGGGTTTTCACAGCAAAAACATGCTCGTACCACCTAAACACACTTATAAACACATTAAGACACACTAGAACTCATGTAAAAATTAAATCACACCAAATAATTAATTAAAAATATAACCTCACAATAAAAAAATCCATAACAATTAACCAGAGATGATTTCAGCATTGAGTACACATATTATGACAACACGCTACTAAACAATTTCAATGAAAAATAAACTTCAATGAAAATCAACTTCACGCCACAAAAATTAATTAAATAACACTCTAACTAATTAAACATGCAAATTAACTAGTCAAATAATAATTAAGAGTGGAACCACCTACCTCGAATGTAGAAAAACTTCACAACATGATGCGCAAACCCCAATCGCACACCAAATTCTCCGGAAACAACTCAAATGAACTCTAGTGTCAAAACATCAATACAATTTCACCAAAATTGAACCAAATAAACATCAAACCATAACATGACAACATACCGAATGAAGAAACAACAAACTAAAGAAAAACGCACCTTCATCAAGGGTGCAAAGAGCTGGACGAAGCTTGAAGAAAGATGTCGGAGGTGTGCACACCGGAAAATCCGGCCGGGAGGAAGAGGAGGTGCGGGTCCTTGTGGTCCGAGGCTGCGGAGGCTTACGAGTGGTGAGGGAGAGTTGGACGCCACTAGTAAGGGCGGCGTGAGGTGAGCCGGAGGGGGAGGCGCTGGTACACCGCGAGGGAGAGGAGGAGCGGCTGGGAGGAGAGGCATGTGGCGGTTCAAGGCGGCACGGCTTGGTTCAGCTGGAAGGGAGATGGAGGGTGGTCCGAGGTGGGGGCGTCACGCCGGTGGTCGGAGCCGAACGCAGCTGGATAGGGGAGGCGTGAAGGGGGAGGGGAGGTGCGGTGCAAGGCTTCTAGGGTTCGGAGGTGGGGGGGACCGCAAACCAGGGGGAGAAAAAAAACAATCCTGACACGGGAGAGAGAGGGGAAGAATTGAGTGAACAGGAAAAAAAGAGGAAAAAAAGATAAGGAATTTAGAAGAAAACAAAAATAAAGTAAAATAAAATAAAGAGAAATTAAAACTAAAATAAACTACAAAATTAACTTAAAATAACAATAATATGTTAACAATAGTAGCAGTAATATTAGCACCAAAATATGGTGTTAAAAAAAAACTTACAGCGTTAACTTAAAAATACTTACAACCTAATTAAAATCTTAACAAAGTTAATAATAGAAATAACATTAAAACTTACATGATGAAAATTTTATGACCATTTTAAAAATTTAATATTATCCAACTAATAAAAATATTAGCTAAAATAATAAGAAGAAGAAGAATCCCCAATAAAAATAATAATAATATTAAACAACTCTTAAATTAATTAATCATTTTCCATATTTTGTTTTTGCATTTAAATTATTATTCAACTCATTAATTAATTGATTACCTATGCACCGGGTAGGTCGCACGAACATCTGACGAAGCCATACGGCTCTGCCCGTTCCGTGCGCATGCGCCAGTCACTACCAAGTCAAAAAACTCATTTATCATCAAAACGCAAAGACTCAAGTCGGGCCTGGCAACGTGCACGGGGTCATGTACAAGATCGCACACACAAAAAATAACACATAAAAAAACATTGTCCAATTATGATTGGGCACTACACACGGTCGCGCGTACGGGCACACACCTGTATAAGATCACAAATCCCCTTTAAATTAGAATCGATTCAAACTGCTACTCAAAGAAAGACCTAAAATAAATTAAAATATAATAAGTGTCAGGTCAGGGTGTGACAATTCTCCCCACCATGACACTTTCTTCCCCCATAAAGTCCAAAAATACTAGGTCAACTAAGGGTTCCAAGCGAGACCACGAAGACACCTAAAACAAAACCTCAATCACCCGATGACCGGGCATTCAAAACCCCATGACCTGAAACTCCAATTTCTCAAAACCAGAATCACCAAGAAAAATGACCAACAAGGAATTAACCTTGAAGTAGAACTACAATATGGAACACCCTGACCCCTGACTTAGGGATCACCCGGGCCGCTCGAGATCTCCAAAAACACTCGTCCACCGACCCATTATCCCAGCTAACCAATTAGCGTGGTCGAGGTCGGGCGGAGCGGAAGTAAGATGTATCCCCACCAAGTGCACTTTCAAGACAGAGTCTTCCACAAGTATGTCCTATGGTGGTCTCCCCACTATATTAGGGTTCTCATAAAATATTGGTTCTCCAAATCAAAACGACTCCCAAATCACACAACCTCTAGCACTGGCTTGACCCTCAAAGTCCCCTATGTTTAACCAACACAAGAGAGGACATCAGTGAGACCCGCATAGGGTCTCCCCACCATTTTAAAAATTCCTAACAC
The DNA here is from genome assembly GCA_963277665.1 of Viscum album. Taxonomy (NCBI): domain Eukaryota; kingdom Viridiplantae; phylum Streptophyta; class Magnoliopsida; order Santalales; family Viscaceae; genus Viscum; species Viscum album. The sequence continues at coordinate 477,572,852 of OY728151.1, forward strand.
CATGAAACCCACACGGGCATTCCCAGTTTACCTTATTTAAAACTAACTGAACCCTTCATCGTGAACCCACCACATGGGCCAACCTGCACTGATTATCCTTACAGTGGACAACACTCTGCCACATGAGATAGCTTTGATAGCAGAAACCCCTAACCAGGAGGCGAACCAGACAGGTGCACAATAATTTCACAATACATGAGCATCTCCGGCCACAAGAAGGTTCACGAAGCACACCCACTATCTTTACAAGAATATGGGTTTTTTCGATCCTCTTTAAGACCCAAGAGGAACTCCCATAAAATAAGACCACGACAAGTAGACAAGGGCTCCATGCCCCTCACAACAAGAATGACACCTTCTGAGAGGGTACCACAATAGGGAAATTTAAGTTTTCCCCATCCCGACAATGCAGACTAAAGTCGGACCAAGCCCGTCCCACGTCCGACGAGTTTTGACTGCGTGCAAGCTTCACCCCGAGACCTATGGCTGGGGCACTGATGTCTGAAGCATCTCCAGCCTCGCAGTCACAAGCTAACCAAATCTAACCGGAACTTCCTTCGCTGGAAAAATAGCCCGCATACTTCTCCTCGTGTCTCGCGTGGCCACTCTATTAACATACCAACTGAGAATTGCATTGAACGACTTAGAGTATCTAACTGAACACACTAGAGATATGAGATTGAGCGTTCTGTCAAACGCGCAACACAAACTGACGGGAGGGGAACTCCAAGAACAAGTCCCTTTGGTTCACACTCTTCATCGGATGAAGAACATTCATTTACCACAGTATAAACGGGACCAACAACTATTCTGAGCTTTAAACTGATTGTTACACACAACCTCTATGAAACAAGAAACTAGCTCATCAGAAAGGTCAACATACCTCCTTCACCCTCTGTCGACTGGTCAAGCACCTACGAGATCCACCACTTTCCTTCACCTTCACTTAGGTACAACCTCAAAATGAGACTAATCTTGAGGGTTGCTCACAACGTCACTATTCGCAACGAAAACGGAACTATCACCGTTTTCCGGTTTAGTCTCTCTCCTCCAAACATACTCGAGACAAATTATGCATACACAACATCTAGAGTTCCTCCAAAACTAGAGACACTTCCAACTTTCCCAAAGCACTCAACAATATACAACTGACATCGACCTTTACGAACAGTCGACACCACCGAGAAGAACCGAACTTTGCCACTCCACTGAGAGTCTGAGCCGGGCCAAGAAATGATAGAGACCTGCTAGAACCCATGGAACATTTCTAGGGGGCATATCCCAAACAAGAAACAAGAAACAACCTTCCACAAATCCAAACACATCACAATATAAACATCAATATTCCAGAAACAAATCCAATAATTCCAATTTAAAACATCAATTCATTTTCAAAGAAAAACACTCACTTGAAAAACCAAGAACTGCACAACAAGCCCAAAATCTATTTTAAAAATCCATCTTTACTCTAAACGTAATGTCATTTTTTTCATTTTCAAAACCATTTGTGCACAAAAACCCATTTAAGAAAAGGCCCACTTTCTAGGAAACATGAAGAAACCTTAGAAATCAATCAACCACCACTGATATTCCATGGTGCCTCGCAAATATGCATTTTCGTGCCACATTGGCACCCGTCCACACGATTCACCAACTAGCCATTAATCAAGTCCACACGCGCATGCGAGCACCCATAGGAATACCACTGGAAAGAAACAAGGTTACCCCGCTTTCAAAACAAAACATTCTCAATATCCGAAAATACCTTTTTTTCAAACCATTTCAAAAATTCAAGACTCATTTTAAAAATGCTTCCCATTTCAAAAATAACTCACTTCAATTTCAAATAACTCAAAACGTTCTTTTAGAAAATCAACTTCGACAAAGTGACTCCAAATTCCAAAAAACAAGGTCCAAGAGAAACGCACCCCAAAATAAAATAAGAGCAGCAGAAAAGTCCGATTCCATTTTTAAAGGAAAACAATTTCATGTCAACCCCAAAATTGAGGCAAGATATCACAAACATTAAAGTACCTGGGCGGAGGACTAGTGGTCATGTATAACCCGGCTACATGGTTTAGCATACCATGCCTTAGGCAAGCACCAACCACCAAGGGTGTCGAACCATACTCTCGGGTATCACATGGGCCGCTACTCCATGTGAGACCATGTAGAGTACTGGTTTACTCCTATTGTCATCCCCCATCCACAAAGACCAAAGCCAAAACTTAGATCCCTGACTAACCCTGGTTACTCGAGGATCAGAACGAGCAAGAGTTTGCGACGCTCTTCCCGCACCTACCACTCGAGTACCGACAGTCCTATCTCCGATCTACCTGATACCCCAAATAACAAGAACAAAACCACCTTTGATACCATTTTGTCACGAACCAGGATGGGTCGCCATCCGACCCGGCGCCCGACCCGGTCCGCGGTTAGGCCCGAAGGGCGTTCCCGATCCCCACGGGTTGGCACAAGTTCCTGGGTGTCAAAAATAAAATATGGTAATGATTTACCCGAATAAATAGATCTAAAACAAACAAGCTAAATAAATTGAAACTAAAAATAGACAACCAAACATGCCCTTACCAAGTTCAAACTTAAAGTTAACAACTTGAAATAAAAACCCAAAAGAAACTACATCATTAAAAAAACTCCACACAAACCTCCGTGTGACATGAGGAGTCACATCCCCAAGCCATCTCCGCCAACCTGCATGGGGAAACCAATGCAACTCGAACCCTCATAGCTAAGCCCGATGCCTCGACCTGGAAAGAAAAATAAACATAATCTACATAAACCCAAAGGTGTATGTAGGGTGTGAGCTAAAAGCCCAGTAATATACCACCGAGAAAATATTCCACACACAATTATTACACGACAAATACATTTACAATTTTAATTAAAGAAAAGAACTAAAAGCTTGAAAAACTTTAGAGAAAACAGATTTAGAGAAAGCAGTTTTTTTTTAAAAAGAAACAATTTGAATTAAAACACACACACACACACTTACTTTTAAAATAACCAAAGTGTCACACTGATGAGCATAAATTAACCAATGAGCACTAATATGGGAGAGGTCGCACGGGTGTTAGCTAGCTCGGGTTTCTAGATCTTCGTGTCTCGGTGAAACGTGGCTTAGAAGGCCACGACCCTCAGAAAACGTGGCTTAGAAGGTCATGACCCTTAGAAAATGTGGCTTAGAAGACCACGACCCTCAGAATAGCATATGTTTAGTTAGTTTTGCAATCGCCAGGCCTGCTAGTGAAACCGGGTCAAGTTACCTCTGGAATACTAGCCTACTGTCTAGTTCACCCTCCTAGCTACTCGGGCTTCCCGTTTGTGCTCAAGTATTTCAGAGTTCATGTCACATGTTATAACAATATACTCAAACCAGACAAATTCCTACACACACCAAAACCACCATTTTCACACCCAAAATCCATTTGAAATAATAAGCACACTAAAAATATCTCAAAGATAAATCTGCAGCAGTTACAAAACCAATTAAAACAACTGCACAATCAAAGAAATCACTTTCATTATCAAACACGCCACTAACAGAGTTTATTAAAAAAAATTCCACACACGTCGCATGACATTAAGCACCAAAAATATTCACACGATTTGCCCAAAACAATTTTCACCCTTAATAATTATTTAATAAAACAATTCAAATTTTCATAAATAAATTTTTAAGATCAGAACACCGCTTTACATGCTAGACCGACCCAAAACCCCCTCACATAACCACACGCACACAACGCCACCTCAGGAACCAAATCTGCATCACACGCGTGATTAAAGAAACCACCAGAAAAACTTGCCAACCCATTTGAAAATACGCCGCACAACCAAAACAACGAAAATCCACTCAAATGCTCATTTATGATAGAACGCATACCGACGCCACTCCAAAACACCAATTGCGCCTCTTGCACATCCTAACAAAGTAACTGCACAATTTATAAAACACTAATGAATAGTCTCACATGGGTTTTCACAGCAACAGCATGCTTGTACCACCTAAACACACTAATAAACACATTAAGACACACTAGAACTCATGTAAAAATTAAATCACACCAAATAATTAATTAAAAAGATAACCTCACAATAAAAAAATCCATAACAATTAACCAGAGATGATTTCAGCATTGAGTACGCATATTATGACAACACGCTACTAACAGTTTCAATGAAAAATAAACTTCAATGAAAATAAACTTCATGCCACACAAATTAATTAAATAAAACTCTAACTAATTAAACTTTCAAATTAACTAGTCAAATAATAATTAAGAGTGGAACCACCTACCTCGAATGTATAAAAACTTCTCAACATGATGCGCAAACCCCAATCGCGCACCAAATTTTCCGCAAACAAATCAAATGAACTCTAGCGTCAAAACATCAATACAATTTCACTAAAATTGAACCAAAGAAACACCAAAACATAACATGACAACCTACCGAATGAAGAAACAACAAACTAAAGAAAAACGCAACTTCAGTAAGGGTGCAAAGAGCTGGCCGAAGCTTGAAGAAAGTTGTCGGAGGTGTGCAGCACCGGAAAATCCGGCCGGGAGGAAGAGGAGGTGCGGGTTCTTGGGGTCCGAGGCTGTGGAGTCTTACGGACGGTGAGGGAGGGTTGGACGCTGCTAGTAGGGGTGGCGCGAGGTGAGCCGGAGGGGGAGGAACTGGTCCTCCATGAGGGAGAGGAGGAGCGGCTGGGAGGAGAGGCGTGCGGTGGTTCAAGGCGGCACGACTTGGTTCGGCTGGAAGGGAGATGGAGGGCGGTCCGAGGTGGGGGCGTCACGCCGGTGGTCGGAGCCGGCGGCAGCTGGACAGGGGAGGCGTAAAGGGGGAGGGGAGGTGCGGCGCAAGGCTGCTAGGGTTCGGAGGTGGGGGGGAATCGCGAACCAGGGGGAGAAAAAAACAAGCCGGACATGGGAGAGAGAGGGGAAGAATTGAGTGAACAGAAAAAAAAAAGAGGAAAAAAAGATAAGGAATTTAGAAGAAAACAAAAATAAAGTAAAATAAAATAAAGATAAATTAAAACTAAAATAAACTACAAAATTAACTTAAAATAACAATAATATGTTAACAATAGTAGCAGTAATATTAGTGCCAAAATATGGTGTTAAAAAAACTTACAACGTTAACTTAAAAATACTTACAACCTAATTAAAATCTTAACAAAGTTAATAATAGAAATAACATTAAAACATACATGCTGAAAATTTTATGACCATTTTAAAAATTTAATATTATCCAACTAATAAAAATATTAGTTGAAATAATAAGAAGAAGAATCCCCAATAAAAATAATAATAATATTAAACAACTCTTAAATTAATTAATCATTTTTCATATTTTGTTTTTGCGTTTAAAGTATTATTCAACTCGTTAATTAATTTATTACCCACGCACCGGGTAGGTCGCACAAACATCTAACGAAGCCATACGGCTCTTCCCGTTCTGTGCGCATGCGCCAGTCACTACCAAGTCAAAAAACTCATTTATCATCAAAACTCAAAGACTCAAGTCTGGCCTGGCAACGTGCACGGGGTCATGTGCAAGATCACACACACAAATAATAACACATAAAAAAACATCGTCCAATTACGATTGGGTGCTACACACGGTCGCGCGTACGGGCACACACCCATATAAGATCACAAATCCCCTTTAAATTAGAATCGATTCAAACTGCAACTCAAATAAAGACCTAAAATAAATTAAAATATAATAAGTGTCGGGTCGGGGTGTGACATATTCCATGTATTTCTATGAAGAATAGAGGATCTATTTGAATGGTGAAACACCCAAGAGTTAATAAAGTATAATCAAATAATATCATTCATCACAGGGAAGAAATTACTTTTATGGATATTGTTTTTATTATTCTAACATTGGTCATAAAGTTATATATTGTAGGAAAAGAAGAATAAATTATGGTTTTCAGCATGGTAGTCAACAGTAATTGAATGATAAATGGCCTATAAATATTACATTGAAATATATATACACCCCATTAGAAGAATAACATGATTATGCTTATGCTATTAGTGATGAAAAAAATAGAGTGTCTATATTTTACCTCAACTCAACTAGGAATATCATGGAAGGAAAAGAGGAAAAGGTAAAAGTACAATATATAAACTTGAGATAAATATATATAAATACTATATTGATTTCATGGTTTAATTACTACATTCCAAAAATCGACATACAATCCATTGACCAAAAGGTTTGGTTTCTTAGATACTACCTACACAAACATCATATTTTACAACACTTATGACCATTTATCTATAACCAATCTCCTCTATACCCTCTTCTAGATATCTCATATGACATAATCATCTTTATAACCTAGGTAAAGGAAATATAAGAAGGGGTGATCTTGAATACTTAGTAAGGGAAATATATCAACTAGTTATAATGATTATATATTAAATATGAGGAAAAACACGAGTAAGATAGAAATATTAGAAAAAATTATTATAAGATCATAAGTGATAATCATAAAAATTTATTGAGCATTAAGTATCATGGAATGGTAACATAATACTAAATAAAGGTCATCCAAACATTTCTAGGAAACATATAACGAGCAAGAGATCAATACATAATAAAGTTAATATATCTTTAGAACATGGAATATCATAAAAATTTAGAATATTTAAAAAATAATTCATGTTTTATAGAATTATTATCACAAATATAGGAGTAGTAAAACATTGTAAACAAATCCAAGTATGTTCAACCTTTAATTTTGTGAACAAATCTACGTATGGCCACCCTTTAGTTTTATGAAGAAATACAATTGTATCTGCACATAATTATATCATGAGATATAAAAACATAACCAATGCATTGAAGGGTGATATAGCACCTCACCCATCATCATACATACATATTAATTCCACTTAAAATAAAATAATTCATTTTATCATAAATAACCCATGCAAAGAAAAAAGGGTTTCATAAATTTTCCAAAATGTATCACATAAAGAAAAAATCACATTCATTTGATATCAAAAACATGATCACCCTAAAATATCATATACCAGGTTATTTTTGAACCATTATTTTTTTATATAATAATCCTTTAAAACGAAAGAGAAATAAAAAAATGGGTTTTTCTTAAAAATCATTTCTTAATATTATATTAAAAACACATGATTTCCAAATCATATTTCATAAAACTTTTTTTAATGAAGAGGAATAATATAAAAAAATTATTTGAAAAAAATCAATAAAGATTCCTTTAAAATAAATAAATCTTATGTCAAAATGTGAGGTATAAGGAAAGAATATATGATCATTGAAAAGAAAAGCCTTTGGAATTTTTGAAAACACCTTTATTGAAATTCCACATCATTAGATGGATATTGAATCCTTGTTTTTAAAAAAATTAGAATATAAGTACTATTATAGATAATAACAATTTTATTTTCCACTAGGTAAAGGATAACATTGGAGGGATATAAAAAATGTAGATTTAGAGGAAAATCCATTAAAAGAGATGGAAATTATTCTTAACAAAATCTCATTTCCACAAAATAATGGATTCATCAAGGAAGAATAATTTGGTGTGAAATATGATTTTATTATAAAATAATATGTAAATAAAACATGAAATTATTATAGATTATATATGATCATACTTGAAAAGGTTTTAGATAAAGAGAAGTGATTATGACCCAAGGATTTGACACATGAAAACCCCTTACCATTACTCCTGGTTAGTCGAATTCACTCTAACCTCCTATATCAAAAAAACAATATTAGTCACCTATTTATGAACCTTATTCATTTATATAACCTTTTATAAAATTAATTTATAAATATTTAATGCATGTTTATTAGTTAGTTATCATCTATTTTCAAAATCAGGTGTCATAAATCATGATGGTTTCAAACTTGTTTTGCAATGGAGGTGTTTTTATTAATTATTATCCTAAATTTCATCATTGATATATCATAACAAGTACTAAAATATGTGTTTTCAAATAATTTATAAACTTATAATTTCATTTCTTAAGTGTTTTTTAATTTTTTTTATGACGATGAAATAGAATAGGATCTTATTTTGGTGTGTTTAATGAATAAAATACGATATATTAATAACATCATTAGATATTGATATTATAAATCAAGGATAATTTTTATATCTTGAATAAATTATTATTATATTTTTTTACCAAAATTTGATAATCCTTAATCAACCCTAACATAAACATTATAACATCACCCATGTTGGTGGTAAAAATGACCAAAACAATAGTGTGTTATAATGATTGAATTAATAAGATAATGTTATTATAAAATGTTAATATAAATTTTATATAATATTTAACATTTAATAATTATCATATATCTACATTAAACTCACTCTTATTACCATCCAAGATGGGCGGTTATGATAAATGAAATTTTTTGTTCATGGAGATGGTAGTTTGTTCGTATGCACGATTAACGATCCCATTTCCCAATGAATGGAAGGATTGATAGAATATAACAAAGGATCATTTCATAATTATATTTTTTACAAATAAAAACAGTTTATTCATAAAATCCATCATTTATACCATCCTTGATAAGTAGTTATGGTAAACAAACTATATCGCGTTGTGGAAGAAGTAGTCAACACGTACACATGATCGATGTTATTTTGTTTTCATGGTGGATAGAAAGGATTAAATATTTATTTTATAATTAATATAATTAAATTTTAGTATGATAATGATACTAATTTCATTATATAAACAAGTTTATAAATTATTTTAGGAAGGATTAGAATAAAATAAAAGACTAAGAGAAGGAAATACTCACGTGGGAATCTTGAGTTTCCTCTTAAAAAATCCTTGGAAATTATGGTCTTAAGAAAACTTTAGGTGACCATAAGATTATGTAGGTGGGAGAGGTTTATAATATAATAAAAATGGAATAGTTTAAAGAATTTATTATAAGGTTAATTGTAACTTGAAAGGGTATAATTGGTATCCATTTATAAGAGAAGAAAATGGAACTTTTGGAAACACGCGTCATTTTCTAATAATTCCTTGAAACTATTCAAGGTTCAATAGCTCAATAGTATAAAAAGATTAGTTTCAGGACCATATAAGGTCTAATTCCTCTAACACATTCATTTTGAGATAAGGTAAGAGTGATTTAAGGCTTTTTTTTTTACTTTTAACCATTTACCTAAATTAACTTTTACCTGGGTAATTAATTTTAAACCATAGTAATTAATATTAATGACTAAAATTAAGATTGGATAATTTTAATTAATTTGAACCTTATAGTTTTAAATTTTAAAATAATTTTAACACTTAGATTTATTTTTGTGTGAAAATTTTCTTTTAAATAAACACACTTAATTTTGTAAACCTAGGTTTTAGAAAAAATATGTTTTTAAGATTTATATTTATATATAAGATAAAATTATATTTGATATTTATTTAAATGGAATAAATTTATTTATTAAAAAAATAATAATGTTAGTAGTCTTTAAACTCAATCCAAAATTGAATTACACCATCTAAACACTTAATTACAGGAAAATACTGAAAATAGTTTTTTATTAAAGTAACATTTTAATTTAGTTTTAAAAATATTAGGTAAAGGATTATGAGTTCAAATAATATTTTAAGTCCAATAATTTTATTCCTTAGATACATATTTTATTACTTTAAACGTTTTTTAATCTCCTAGGATAATTTTACATAATTATAAAATCATAAAAATTATAATTTTTATAAAAACCATATTTTTCGACTGAAAATAAACATGTTTAGAAAAAACTCAAAAAATGCATACTAAATAAATTTTGATGTGAGTAATTAAAAATTGAATTGTATTTTATAAAATTTAAATTCCAAATTTTATTAAATTTATATTTTAAAATAAAATACATAATACAAATAAAATTTATTTTATTTACCTTTTTCAATATTAACTCATATTAATTATTTAACTTCTAAATATTTAATGGTTTACCATATTAGCCTTTATTATGGATTTATTAATATTTTTATTTTAATATATTTTGGTTTTTTTGTTATGTGTAGAGTGTAATAAAAGTTATCAAACATAACCTTAGTTTTATAATGTCTAGAATTTAAAGTCTTTATATTATATACCCTCTTAAAATAATTTCATCCTCAAAAAAAATTATACATAAGAAAAAAAGAGAGGGTATTTTTCTCCCATAACATCCCTAGGGTCCTACATAGATTCTATGAAGTTATGATTCCTACATATAACTTTGACCAGGTGAGTGGCCTTTTTATGCACCTCTTTGTCTCTTCAATCCAAAATTTTGACTGGTTGTTCCTCATGTGGGAGATTATGTTCCAATTACACAGCTTCTAAATTTAGTACATGTGATGGGTCTAGAATGTACTCCCTCAAAAGTGATACATAGAATAAATTATGTACATAGGATAGGTCATGAGGTAGTTTTAAGCTATAAGTTATTTCCCCAACACAATCATGGATCTTGAAGGTATCTATATACCTAGGCTCAACTTCCCTTTCTTCCCAAATCTCATAACCCACTTCCATAGAGATATCTGGAGGAGTAACTTGACTCTAACTTCAAATTCTAGATATCATGGATGATTATATGCATATATCTTCTATCTACTTTGTGAAACTTGCATACATTGCTGAATGTTTTGAACCTTCTTCATCATTTCTTAGACAAGGTCATGACCTATCAACATCCTCTCTCCAACTTCATCCCAGAATGTTAGAGTCCTACATCTCTTCCCATAAAGAGCCTCATGTGGAGATATGTGAATTATATAATGGAAATAGTTTTTATATGATAACTCTACTAAGGGGAGGTGTTGATCCCAACATCCTTGGAATTCCATCGAATAATATATCAACATATCCTTTAGAGTTTGGATGGTCCCCTCAAATTGAACATCTGTTTGAGGGTGATAAGTAGTGTTGAAACTCAAATCTATCTCTAATGTTTTCTAAATAATTCTTCTGAGTTGTGAGGTAAACCTCATATCTCAATCATATATAATGGAAAGTGTCACCTCATGTATTCTTAAAACATATCTTATGTATATATTGGTGAGTTTTTCAAGTGAAAAATCTTCTTTGATAGTGATAAAATGCCCTAAATCTGTAAGGCATTTGAATACAAACCAAATAGAATTATGTAACTTAGACCTTTTAGGGAGTCCCAAAAAAAATACATGGAAATTTTTTCTCATTTAAATACTATTATGGGTAGTGATTTCAACATACCCTTATAATTTTTTAATTCAGCATTAACTTTTTGGCATACAAAGCATCGAGATGTGTATTTTGTGATTTCCCTCTTCATGTTATCCCACCAAAAAAAATTTAGATCTCTATACATATTCATTATACCTTTATAAATAGATAAGGATGATCCATTAAAATCATCCAAAATATCCTTCTTCAGTTATGGATTTTATGGGATGCATATCTGGGTTCCATGGCTTATAACTCCATCTTTATTAAGGCTAAACACAAAAATGATCAATACCTTTTTCTATAGTTTTGCATCATTATTCTAGGATTTTTTTATCTTCTCGTGAATGGATGGTTGATAAATAATTTGTAAAAGATATAATTTTTATCCTTACCTTATGATTTCAATAGTTATCCATTATAAATCCATGAGTATTGAATCTTTTTCAATCCTCACCATAGATAATATGGAATGATAATTCCTACTCAGGGAATCATCCACCTTGTTTTCCATCCTATGGTGGTAATTTGTTGATCATTAATATCCCTTGATCAGTTATAACCATCTCATTTGGTGCATGTTCAGCTATTTTTGTGTGAATATATACTTTAGTCTCTTATGGTTAGTATAAATATCATACTTCTCGTCATATATATGATGCCACCAAATTATAAATGTAAACACTACTGTCTCCTGGTCTAGATCATGGTTTGGGTAGTTATTCTCAGGAGCCTTTAATTTTTTTGTGATGCATAAGAAATTTATTTCTATTTATTTATAATAATGCATCCCAAATCCTTTAAGGAATCATTACTATATAACAAAAAACTAACTTTGTTGTAGGGTAGTGAAAGCACATGTGAATGACCAATCTCTTCTGAATATCCCATAATCCTTCCTCACATTCCATTATCCAAAATAACTTAAATCCCTTTCAGGTCAACTTGGTTAGTTGATTGGATAATCATGATAAGTTTATCAAAAAGGGCCAATAGTATCAATCTAATTCAAGAAAACTTCATATATCAGTTACAGAAGTTAGTCTTGCCCTTTTTCAATTACATTTTTCTTTGATGTGTTTATGGATATACCATCAAAACTGATAAAATGACTAAATAAGGATACTCTTTGAAACCAAAATTCATACTTTCTGAACTTGGTGTATAATTTCTCCTTTCATGAGTTATTTATCATAATTCTTGGATTCTCTTCTTGTTCTTCCTTGATCTTAAAATATATGAGAATATCATCAATAAAGACTAAAAAAAAATTATAAGGTAATATTTAAAGACTCTATTCATAAAATACATAAATATAGAAGGATCATTTGTAATCCCAAATAAATTATTATAAATTCATAGTTTCCATACCTTATGTATAAATCTATCTTGGGTATATCTTCTCTACTTAAATTCAATTGATGATATTCAAATCATAGTTCAATCTTTTAGAAATAGTTATATCCTCTTATTTGATCAAATATATCATCAATACTGAGTAGAGGATATTTTTTATTACTTGTGGTCTAGTTATGTTCACAATAGTCAATGTAGAGGCACATTGATTTATCCTTATTCTTAACAAAAAACAATAGTGCACCCCAAGGAGAAGCACTCTAGCATACAAATCCCATATCCAGATTCTCTTATAGTTGCTTCGTTAATTCTTACAACTCAATATGATCCATTCTATAAGGTCTCTTTGAGATAAGTTGGACCCAAGTAAGAGCTCAATTGAAAATTTAGCCTCATGCTTTAGGGGAGTGTCAGGTAGTTCTTCCGAAAATACAACAGTATACTCATGTCACTATAAAAAATAGTAGATTAGTGGTGATTATTTAGAGGGGGTTATGAAAACCCCATCTAAATTAATTTTTTATATAAATTAGAGGAGGTTATGAACAACCCCTGATAATCATTGAATTAAGAGGGAGTTTACAACCTCCTCTAAATTTTCAATCATTGTTTTTTTAATATTTGGTTTGATTTTAGAGACGGTTCTAATTTAATAATTAGTGTAATTATTTATTCAATTGGATTTTAGAGATTATATATATATATATATATATTATTCGATTGGATTTTTGAGGAGCTATATATATTTTGGAATTTTTTTCTTATGAACATAGTGGGGGTTCATAACCCCTTCTAAATTAAGAAATTAGAGGGGGTTCAAAACCTCCTCTAAAATTTTTATGATATTTTTTTAATGTTAGGTTAGATTTTAGAGGCAGTTGTGAAAAAAACATCACTAGTTAAATAATTAATTGCGCTATATATTCGGTTTGATTTTAGAGGTTCTATATATATTAATGAATTTTTTTAAGAAAATGGTGTGGGTTCATAACCCCCTCTAATTAATAAATTAAAGGGGGTTTTGAACCCCCTCTAAATTTTTTATTATTATTTTTTTAATATTACGTTGTATTTTAGAGGGGTTTCTACAAAAACCGCAAATAATTCAATAATTAGTGGTGCTATATATTCTATTTGATTTTAGAGGTTCTATATATATATATTGAATTTTTTTTAAGAAAATGGCGGGGTTTTACAACCCCCTCTAATTTAAGATATTATAGGGGTTCATAAACGTCTTTAATCCTTGAGATTAGTGGAAGTTCAAAACCCCCTATAATATATTAAATTAAATAGGGTTCAAAACACCCTCTAATTTCTTAAATTAGAATGGGTTCAAACCCCCATCTAATTTCTTAGCTTAGAGAAGTTCTAAACTGCACTATTTTCATAACAAAAAATTTTCATATAATAGTATGTATGTATGTATGTATGTATGTATGTATGTATGTATGTATGTATGTATGTATGTATGTATGTATGTATGTATGTATGTATGTATGTATGTATGTATGTATGTATGTATGTATGTATGTATGTATGTATGTATGTATGTATGTATGTATGAACAAAACACAATATATGAATGCATTTAAAATCAAATTTTTAAATTTTTCTTAAAAAAAATTAACCGCAATATTTTTTTTGTTCTTCTTATAAAAATAAAATTTTATAACATGTATGTGCATGCACTCGCTCGACATGTGTGTGTGTGTATTACACAAAAACATTATATAAATGTATTTAAAAACATTATAAACATATATATATAAATAATTCAAATATTATACATATAAACAAAAATGTATACATATATAAATATTGGTATACATAATATAAATGTAATTATAAATATATGTATAAATATATTCATTCAAATATATAAAAATCATATGTGGTTTTATAAATTCTATAAATTTATTAAATACATTTATATTAAGATTTATATTATACATATATTATAGTAAATAAATTTTTATTATATATTTATGAATAAACACATTTATATTACATTATGTATAAAAATATATATAATATTGAAAAAAATAAATATATATATATATATATATTATATAATTGTATTATATATATTATAGTATAAATAAATTTATATATATTATAATTATATTCTATATATTGTAGTATACCATATTAATTATAAATTAATATAGTAAATATATAACATATTTTTAATTATATTATATATTTCAAATTATAGGAATGTATTTAATTTTTTGTGTGTGTATATATTTTTATATGTGATATAATATAAATTTATATAATTACATACATAAATATTTAATATAAATGTATTTAATATAATTTATGTATGGTATAAATAATAAAATAAATGTATGGTATTTATAAAACCAACATATAATTTTTATAATTTAAAAAAAGGTGTAATAATAATACTAATAATAATTAATAATATTAGTATTGTGATCAGAAGCACACACATGTATATAAATATATAAAAATAATAATGTAAATATATTTATTATAATTATAATATATCAATAAATGTTATATAAATACATAAATATATACACATACACCCCCAAATATTACTGTATTTATAAATATATGTATAGATATATATTTATATATGTAAATATAATTATTTATATATATTATATATGTATTATATAAATAAACATGAATATAAAATAAAAAAATGCATTTCCATAGTGGGTGGGGTGCTTGGTTGTAATCTAGAGATCCTAGGTTCAATACTCTGTAAAAGGAAATTTTTTAGATGGAAATGTGCATGGGGAGTTGAGGTGAGTTCGGTGCATGCGGGTGTTGTTAGTGGAGGTGGCCCACGGGTATGGGTGTTTGGATAGGGGAAGGGGGGATAATGGGGCATGGTGTTGTAAAAAGGGGTTTAAAAAACACAATAAGGTCATAGGTATTGGAGGGGGTATAGGGGTGGGGGTATGGGATTTAAAAAAGACAAGAAGGTCATGGATGGGAGGGGTTTTAAAAAACAAAAAAAATAGAGGCAGATTAGGGGTGGGAGGGATTTAAAAAAAGAGTGGTTCAAACCATCTTTAAAATACTCGATTCTTAAGAAAAAAATAGGTTAGAATTATAAGGATTTAAACCCCCTATAAAATAACCACCTCTAATTTTATCCTTGACTTACCATCGGTTCTTGAAAACCATCTCTAACTAGGTGAGGTAGCCATATTAGAAGTGGTTTATCATAACTGACGCTAATGTATTTAGAGGGTGTTATAAACCCCTCTAATCCCAAAAATAACCCCTCTAATGACTTCATTTTTATAGTGTACAATAGGCATTTCATTAATCTTGACTTCATCCCTGACCATTTTATCTAATATTCCCTCATTAATGGGTATTGTAACCCATATTATAGAATTTTATTCTTCGGGGAAATCATAATCATCCTTGTATCGATATTAGACCATGGGATAGTTGGGGATATGAAATGATATCTCTTTATTCTGAAAATTGATTTGTTCTCTATGTAGGGATAGTCAATCTATACCCAAAATCACATCAAATTCAACCAAGGGAAGAAGAACTAGATCCGTAGTGAGTATCTTCCCACAAAATTCTATCAGATAAGAGTTATGTATCTTATATGATATCATCATGCTACCTGGGGTTTTCATAGATAGTTCATTATCCATGGTTTGAGGTGGTAAATCAACATTTCTAGAAAACATGTGTGATAAATAACTCCTAAATGATATACATTATCTAACTTGTGAACCTCAAGGATTAAATCTATGTTATTCTTGGTAATTTTCTTTTTAGGTTCTCAAACCTAAACATATTCAAATTGCTCACTATAGTTCATAAAGAGAATGTGAATTTTACTAATCAAATCCTTCATAAGTGTCTAGATAGGTGTACAGTCTTAGGCCCACTCATATTGCATCAGTTTTATGATGGATTCAATGATAAATCAACTCTTTTCAGGTTGATTACCACTAGGTGCATCTGTTTCATAACTACATCAACTTTTTTATATCCATTAAGAGATGTATTTCTAAGAAAATAACATAATATCTATTTTATTGAAACATTATGAAGTTATCCAATACTTAGAATCATTCCCCGAGTTTTCACTAAAGTTATCTAAACTAATCTCCCAAATAACTAAACCCTCACCTTTATACCAACTATGGAGACCCAAGATAAACATATAAAAATACTACTTTTATTTCATGTTTTAATTACTACATTCCAAAAACAGATGCGCGATTCATGGACTGAAAGGTTTATTGTATTGGGGAATATATACATAAATATATTATTTTAAAACACTTATAAAAACTTCTATATAACCATTCTTCTATATAACCTCTTCTAGACATATCATATGACATAATCATCTTCACAAACTGGGGAAATAAAAAAAGAAGAAGTGGTGAACTAGAATGCTCAATAAGTGAAACATATCAACTAGTCATAATGGTTATATATTAAATATGATGGAATGAATGATTAAGGGAGAAATATAAGATAAAAAATTATTAGATCCCAATTTATAATCATAAAACTTGATTGATCATTAAGTATCATAGAATGGGAACATAAGACCAAATAAAGGTCATTAAAACATGGCTTGGAAACATGTAATTAGTATTAAATCAATACATAAGAAAGATGAATATCTTTATAACATGTAATATCATAAAAATTTGTTATATATTGAAAATAATACACATTTTAGAGAAGTAGTGGCACAAACATAAGCTTAAGAAAACATTGAAAATAAATCCAAGTATGTAAACACTTTAATTTTGTGAAAAAATACAAGTATTCTACCCATTAGTTTTATAAAAAATCCAAGCATGTTCATGCTTTATTATATCATGAGATATAAAACCATAAAAAATTAATTGGAGGGTAACATAGGACCTTCACCATCATCATCCATATATATGAGTTCTACTTAAAATTAAATCATCCATCTTATCATAAATAACCCATGGGAAGAAAAATGGATTTCATAACTTTTCAAATGGTAAAAAAATGTTCATTTGATACAAAAACATAATCACCCAAAAATATCATATATCAGGTGATTTATGAACCATTACTTTATTAGATAATAAACCTATAAAAATGAAATAGATATCACAAAAAGGATTATTCTTAAATATCATTTATTAATATCATCTTAAAAAAAGACATGATTTTCAAGTCATATTCCAAAAATCATTTTTTTTAAATACAGAAGAAACATATTAAAACATTTCTTTAAAAAAATTACAATAAATATTCCTTTAAAATAAATAAATCATATGTTAAAATTCTATTTATAAGGGAATAATATATGAACATTGAAAAAATATCCTTTGAAATATTTGAAAATACATTTATTGAAAACCCACATATTTAAATATATATTGAAACCTTTGTTTTAAAATAAAGAGTAATATAATAATTATTAGAGATGAAAACATTTTTAATTTCCATTAGGGAGATGAAACATTATAGGGAAGTAAAAAATATGGATCTGGAGGAAAATTCCATTAAAAGAGATGGGAATTATTCTTAACAAAATTTCATTTCCAAAAAACAATAGATTCATCAAGAAAGAATAATTAGTTATGAAAAATTATCTCCCTATAAAATAAGGTTTAAGTACAGCATAAAATTTTTATAGGTTAGATATGATCATACTTGAACAGGTTTTAGATAAAGAGAAGTGATTATGGCCTAAGGAAATGATTTGAGTTAAGAAACCACCTTAAAGTTACTCTCAATTAGTCAAGTTCTCTTTAACCTCCTGTATCAAAAAAATAACTATCTTAATCACCTATTTAATAAATTTATTCATTTTTATAACCTTTTATAAAATTACTTTATAAATATTAAATGCACATATATTAGTCAGTTATCATCTACTTCCAAAATCAGGTGTCAGAAATATTGATCATTTTGAACTAGTTTTGTGATGGATGTGTTTTTGTTCATTATTCTATCAAATTTCATTATTCCTATATAATAATATGTATTTTAATATATTTTTAAAAATAATTTATAAATTTATAATTTCATTTCTTAAGTATTTTGGTAACGTTTTGTGACATTGAAATCGAAGACAAAGTCATTTTGGTTAGTTTCAAAAATAAAAGGTGATATATTAAAAAATCATAACATATCGATATTATAACTCCATAATAATTTTTATATCTTAAATATATTTGTATTATATTTTTTTAATATTATATAACATTCCTTAATCATCTATTACATAAACATTACAACATCACTCATGTAGGTGGTAAAAAATAACCTAAACAAGAGTGTGTTATTATGATTGAAGAGTGATAGAACGTTATTATATAAAATTGAAATAAATTTTCTAAAATATTTAACATGTCATAATTATCATGTATTTTCATTAAATTCATTCTTTGAAGCATCCAATATGGGTGGTTATGACAAATGAAATTTTTTGTTCATGGAGCCGATAGTCTGCACATTTTTCATGATTAAATATCCCATTTTCTATTGAATGGAAATAATTAATCAAATAAATACTTGATACTATAATTTATTGGAATTTATGGGGAAAAATCATCATGACGTGGAGGTGGTAGTATTCACTTATGTATGATTGATGTAATCTTATTTTCTTGGTGGATAGAAAGGATTGAAAATTTATTGTCTAATAAATATGATTAAATTATAGTATAATAATTATAAATATTTCATTATATAAATAATGTTATAAATTACTTTATAAAGTATGGGAATGAAAAAAAATACTAACAGAAGGAAATACTCACATTGGAAGCTTGAGTTTTCTCTTGGAAAACTCCTTGGAAGTGAAGGAATTAAGCAAACTTATGGTGACTAGAAGCTTATGTAGGTGGGATAGGCTTCTAGGAGTAGAAATTATTTATAGTTTAAATGAGTAATTATAAGGTTATTTGTAACTTTGAAATGGTGGAAGTGGTATCCTTTTATAAGAGAAGAAAATGTCATTTTGGAAACATGCAGCATTTTTTAATAATTTCATGACACTATTCAAGGGTCAATGGATAAATAGTGAAAAAATAGGGGGTATGGGACAAGATAAGCTTGAAACTCATTTAATACATTAATTTTGAGACAATTTAAGAGTGATTTGAGGCTTTTTATATTTACTTTTAACCTTTTAACCAAATTAACTTTTACCTTGGTAATAAATTTTTAACCTTAATAATTAACATTAATGAAAAAAATAAGATTTAATAATTTTACCTAATTCAAACCTTATGATTTCAAATTTTAAAACACATAAATTTTCTAAAGGTTTATAATTTTAATTTTAAAATAAACACACTTAATTGCACAAAATTAGTTTTTAGAAAAAAAACTAAAGCTTTAAATTTATATATAAGATAATATTATCTTAGATACTGATTTTGAAGACATAAATTTATTTATTATAAAGAAATAAAATTTAGGATACTTTCAAGGTAAGCTAAAACCTAATTTCACAATCTAAATTCTTAATTAGCGTAAAATGCCTAAAATAGTTTTTTTACTAAAGTAACATTTTAATTTAGTTTTAAAAATATTAGACATAGGATTATAAGGTCAAAGAATATTTTAGAATTAATAATTTTATTTTTTAAAAAATATATATTTTTTTACTTAAAAGGTTTTGGAATATTCTTGGATAAGCTTACATAATGATAAAATCATAAAAATTATAATTTTTAAAAAACCCCATATTTTTCGACGAATAAACCTTTTCAGAAAAAAAAGTAAAAAATTCATATCAAATAAATTTTTATGTAAGGAATTTAAAAATGAATTTTATTTTATAAAATTTAAATTAAAAATTTTTTAAATTTAGATTTTTTAAATAAAATACAGAATACAAATAAAATGGATTTTATTGAAAATAACCATTTTCAATATTAACACATATTAATTATTTACCTTAAAAATATTTAATGGGTTACTATATTAGTCTTTATTATGGGTTTATTAATACTTTTCTCATGATATGTTTTGGTTTTTTGTCATTAAGTGTAGCATGTATCGCAAGTCATCGAACATAACTTTAGCTTTACAAAGTCTAGAGTTTTGAGTCGTTACAACTAATATAACCCAAAAAAATCTCAAGGATATGAATAATTATAGAACTTGTATATTTGATAGTGGGTGTTAATCCTATATGTATATAAATATGAACCTGATAAATAATGTAAAGGGAATATTTTATAGAACAGTGAATTTCAGTAATGGTGTAGTATTGAAAATCAAAGGGAGTGGTAATACCTAATTGGTAGGTAATGATATGAAGAAGAAAGAAGTGCTCTATGTGTATATATTTCAACACAACCTCTTTAGTGTAAGATAACTCTAGTAATTAGGACTTGAGGTCACATTTAATCCGAAATTATGCACTATAAAAGGCAAAGGTTGGGACTCTCCCATAAAAGGATATAAGAAAAAAGGTAATTTGTACCAAGTGGATTGTCTTCTAATGTTGGAAGAGGAAAATAGCCTTTGGAATCTGAGTTTATTACAAATTCATCAATAGAACATAGAGAAACCATCCAAGATAAAGGATACAATGAATTTTCCAAATTGAAAATGTGATCTAGAAAAGGATTGTGATTCTTGTATGAGGGTAAATATTGTTCAAAATACATATCAAAAAAAAATAAAATGTTATCCAATCTCATTGATTAGGTGTATACCAATATATGTGGCCCAATGAATATATTGATCACATATTGGGAAAGGTATTGTATTCTGTTTATTATTGATTATGGTATAATGAAATGTATTGTGTTCATGCAGAGAAAAAAAAATAATAGGATTCATGTAGAATTATAGTTAAATATTGGATAATGAAATCAATTATACCATCAAGATATTGGGATCTGATAATAGAACAGATTACACATCTATTGATTTTGAAAATTACCTTGAAAAACATAACATCAAACATGAGGTGTCTTTAGTATGAACTCCTCAATATAATGGAGTTGTTGAATGAAGAAAATAGAATTTAAATAATATATCCAAAATATTTCTCATTAAAATTTGAATCTCTTACCACTATTATAAGTAAACATTTCAATTTTTAGTGTACATGAAAAACTAGGCAATGTGCCTTAGGGAAGATATGAAGTTATATGAAATGTGGAATGGAAGGAATACCACATTAAAACATTTTTGGGTATTTAGAAGTATATTTTATATTCAAAACAAAGAATGAAATCAGGGTAAGGATAAAGATACAATAAATGATGGATTGTTTCTAGGATACTCAATAGATATTAAATCCTACAATTACTTTAATAAGAGTCTGAATAAAATTATATATATTAATGAAGTTGGTGTCATTAAGGAAAAGGATGGGAAAAAATCTAGGAGTTTAAATTTTTACAACATGTATGATGAAGAGGATAAAGTTGACACAACCCCTATAGTTGTAAAAATATTCACAAATGATGAATATTTTGAGGTCAAATCAAGATTAGACGTGATTGTTGAAGAAATTAATTTTAAATAAAAGAGGATAAATAGGAGAGTGGAAGTTGATATATCTAATATAATCGGAGACCAAACTTCTCCAAACAAACATGAATAATGAGTAATGTAGATCTTGGTGCTCTGATATAATGCATTTTACAAGATACTTAGCATAATTAAAACATTCCATTTTTTGCATGAAAAACATATAATTTTTATGAAAACCAATTATGCCAAGTTAAAATCACATCTATTTGGTTTCAAAAACACCACAAGTATATCACATATATTTAATCTTTCATAAAAAAGAATTTATAAATAAAAATCATATTAAAATTTCAAATAGAAGTAATTTTATAGTAACACCTGCCTTAAGGAGGAGAGAACCAAGTCGAGACACCTCAGCACTCAGTGCCTTTAATGAAGAACACTTACACTTACATAAATATACATCTTTATATGTATATATGTATATACACCCTTTAATCTAATGAACATATTCCCCTCACCATGAGGTAATATGTACATGGATGGTGTATACACAAACACACACATACACACGCACGCACATATATATATATACATACCTGTGTAAATGTATGAAAGCCTTCAAGGAGACCCAAATGTTCTAATTAACCAAGAATGAATTAAAAAACACCAAAATCTTCTAATTATAATTGTAATAATAAAAAGGGGTTGAATAATACCTACTCAACTAACGGAGGATAAAGGGTCCAATATGCTTCTCCTTTGGCATTAGATGTCAAAACATGAATGAACCCATCCCAAGAGACTCATCACATTCCCTAAAAATGGGATAAAAATCCAAAAATCAGATCAACCCTCTCCCTAGGGTTTGGATGAATAAATAGGGGTGAAGGGGAGAAAAAAACACCAAAAAATGGAATGATGAAGGAAGACTAAATCCTACATTAAAGAATCTACCAAAAAACTCCAAGAAGTATGGGAGAAATCGCCAGAGGATAGGAGATTGGGAGAGGGGTGGTGCATGCAGATGGAGAGGAGAGGGGGAGGGAAATCATGTGAGACACCAAGGGGGAAGAGGGGAAAACCCTTTTGTGGGTAAAACAGGGAAGAATAAAAATAAAATAAAATAAAAACATAAATTTTAAAAATTGTTCAAGATGCACAGTTTGGCCACATAGTTTGAAAAGGCGTGCACTAATTATATAGTGGCCACTACCTAGTCTAGGCACCCCTCATACAATTTCCCCTAATAGGCCACATGGTTTGGACAAACCATGCACCTTAGCCTTGGCACACCCAATACCATGTGTAGTCTTTGGGGTTCTCCTTGTAGTTTTTAAAACCATGTGTAATCCATGAAAAATTGATCTATCTAAGGATAGTAACACCTTCACAAGCACCGCAGAGTTTGAAAAATCGTGCATGCTAGCTACGTACTACTAAAAAGGGATCTAAAAATTGAAATTTATGGCCCACAACCAACCAAAACTTCACACCACTCAAGGAATTATTAAATAATATAAAAATAAAAACACTATTACATGAGGATGTCAAAAAATACCCACCTTACCAATTTCTTCCCATGTAAAGTCCTGATTTAAAAGGTTAATAAGAGTAAAGAAAAAAGATCTTAAGAGGACTTCATCGAGAGAAGCACTCAACTCATCTCAGCCTCAAATATCACATCCAACATCCTTAAAAATAACCAAACTGTTCAACCAAAAATAACCAATTTCTCCAAGAACAACTAAATGAGAACCCCAAACAAGAATCCCTACACAACATGGGATACCTAACATGATCTCTACACCATTTATAGTTACTCTAAAATGGTGTTACTAAAATAATAACTATTAGAAATTCATCTTCAAACAACTGAGAAACCATGAGAGAAATTTAATCCCCAAACCAAATCAATCCCATTCCTAATAGAGGATGAATAAAAACTACACAAATCCTCAAAAAAACCTGAGCTCTCACCTTGGGTCATGACACACATGGATAACTTAGGGTCAAAACCTTGTATCCCCCTCACACAATGCATCCCAAAATGGTACTAGCCTAACAACAGTTAGTATACCAAAATCAATTAATATTCCAAACACCCTAGTTACCTAATCTTGCACCCAAGGACTCTCTTGTGTCCAAACAATGAGCATTCCAAAGGCTCAACCCAAAACTTATCATGATTATACTCTCTAGAAAGTATTCCCCAAGCAACGAGGAACAAAAAGCGGCACTTAAATATGACTATAAAATAAAGAAAGCTTCATATAAACTTATAAGGGATGGAGGGAAACATCCCACGAGAAAAATAAGGTCTAATAGAAACACCATACAAGGCCAACCATAAAAAAACTCCAAAAAGGGAACCATCCACAAGAAACATCCTAAAAGATAAAACATACACAAAATATAACAACATCATCCAAGGCTCTAAAACTTAGATCACAATCATGGAAAGAGTGTCCCCCAAATTAAAACTACCAATTTCTACCAACTAAGATAAAACTAGTGATCATGATCTCAATAGCTCTCCCAAGAAAGGTTCTGCATCCACCACTCCACTCAGAGTCTAGGTTGGAATCGGAACTAAGGAAACCATTTCGACTATTCTAGGTCACAAATATAGTATCACATGACAAGAGAATTTCCAATCCATACATCAAAACACAACTCAAAATATTCCTTCTAAAATAAGGAATCAAAATAATACATCAAGCCATAACAAGGTAAAAATCAATCCCTCAAACAAGGCACAAGACACCACACCAAATAAATTTTCGAATAAAACCAACAATTTCACCAAGAAATTTTGAAATAATTATCCACCAAGGAGTTTCTCAAAAAATCAGCCAACCGAAAAATTAAAAAAAAAATCTTATTGGAACACATAGGTTTCCTAAACAAGACAATCCACAAAATTCCATTCAAAATACCATTCCATTTGAAAATAAAGCACTAAAGGATCCTCATAAAACCCATTTACATTTTTGAAAACACTCCTAAATTTATTTAAAAACAAAAATATTCTTTATAGTTATAAAATGATTTCAAAACTCACTTTTTCAATCAATTGACTTTAAGAAACTACAAAGAAATATGTTTGAATATTAACATTTCATAAAACCAAGGGAATTAAACTTTCCCAAATTTCCAAAAAACCATGTTTGAAAATTAATGACTTCAAAAAACCCCTTATATTTTCTAAAATAAGGTTGTAAAAATCCAATCACACTCAAATAACTACACAAACATCCCAAAAAGGATCATAAAAATCACTTCCAAAAAGGGAAAAAACACTCCTCATTCCACCTCTAATATGTGGAAACTACCTTTGGGGAAATCTATAATTAAGAGGATTAAAAAACAAGACAATAGAGGAGGAAATAGTGTTATGTATGCATTGTCCCCATAGTTGGGAAACTACGAGCTGACCATGCAACACACCCAATAAAAGAATAAGACTTGACTCCATGGGCACAACATAGTTTCCTAAGGCAGACGTGCCAACCGCGTATATAAAGTTATCCTTCCCTTCTACCCCAAAACCAAATAGAGACCCCTAATATCACGTGAATTCTCAAAGGGTATCAAAACACTAATCACATAAAAACCCATTATAAATAGACAAAATAAAACTCGAATCTACAATTCGAGAGCCAACTTCCCCAAGCAGTTTGAGACTCAAGTTAAGAAAGGTCTAGCTCGACTCTCCCTACCCTTACCTCCAAATATCTATCAACCTTATCCAACCTCTACTATGACATGTCTAAATAAAATGGGTGACACAAGATACTTAGTCTTGTACTGAAGGAAACTCAATCCTTTGATACCTTTTTTTGTAACGAACCGTCCTGGGCGGCCATCCATCCCGGTATCCGACCCGTTCTTCCACATGGACTGAAGTGAATTCCTGATCCCCATGGGCGAGAGAAAATCACATAGGCATCATAGGAACACCTTTGGGAATGGTTTTTCCCAAATATAAGATAAAATAAAATAGAATAAAGAAATGAAATGGACAAGATAAATAAATGAGAACATAAGAAATAATAGGAAAAAAACTAACTAAATAGGAATAGATACAAATAGAAGAAAAAAATACTAATCAAAATGTGACCTCATGGGTCACCACAACCCAACTCTCCACATGGATGAAATTAACAAACAATATCCAACTAAGAGCCTAGAAAGATAGAGGTGTGATATAAAAATCCCATTAGGTCACCACAACCCACTGAAACATATAATTTTCTTCATAAGGAATAACATAAATGATAGTTTTAAAGTAATACTAGAAAGTAATCTTTACCCATATATGAAACTCATGTGAAAACAAACAAATTCATAATTCATTTTCAAAAAATTTCTATTTTTTTAAAAATCCGAACACATGCATTTTGAAAACAAAGAAAATTGACAAGGCCTTTTCGAAAATTCCACCCACACGTTTCCATTTCTATAAAAAACCACTTGTTTTATTTAAATTAAATTGGTTTCTTTTAAATATTTTCCAAAATTTCTGAAATAAATATACAATTCCACGAGTTACAACACTCTCAACATAATAAAAATGGTATAATAATGGTGAGCATAATCATCAATGTCACATAACAATATCAATGGAAAAATGAACAATGGGCATAATAAATCTCATCACATAAAATTAGAACCAATAAAATGCATCAACCATATAAATAAATCTAGAATGAGTAATTTTCACCTAGGGGATCTAACCATTAGGTATAACATGAGTGAATAAGTAAGGTATAGAAGCTAGCTAAGCAGGTAGAATCTCTCACGGTCTTCTTCAGACCCAACTCCAAGATCTCTCATGGTCTCTCGGAAACCAACATGGAAGCTCACATGTTCTTCCTACCCAATGCTCTCACAATCCCCTATAAATAAAAATGGAGTCCCATGTTATCCTCCCTCTGAAGGCTCACACAATCTTATGGAAAACCCCTTGCTCACACCCTAGTTAACCCATGTTTTACTTTATTCCAACCCATCCAAAATTGAGTGTTCATATCAATCACACAATCAACATAAGATATTTCATAAAAAAACATGCCCAAATTCATCAAAAAACCTTTTTCAAGGTAAAAAAATTTATAAAACCTCTTTATAAATCCTTTTTAAACCCATTAAACACTTTATCCATTTTATATAATAAAATTTCCAAAATTAATCCATAATGCATATAAAGCATGGGATAAAAATCAACCATAAATCAAACAAAAGGAAATTTAATAAACATAAACCTAAGGAAAATCATAAAACACTTCTTAAATCACTTTTAATAGTTCCATTAAATAACCCCTTCTATTTAAAACATTTAAAGGCTACACTTAAATAGGGTCTTTTCTCTTTGAAAACCAAAACAAGGCTCAAGACCCATTTATTTCCATAACCCATCAAAATCAAGCCAGCATGGAATTTTCACAAGGCTTAAAACACGCATCCATTTCAAATCACCATTTGAAATCCATTAAAGAACCCATTTATTTAAAATAACTTGAGTTTAAAACCTCAATTTAAATTCAGATTCCCTTTAAAACCATTTTTTCATTCATTGAAAACCAAAACCTGGGTCAAATCCCATTTCACCACATGTAAAACATTTCAAAATCTATATGTTATTTCATAGGAGACTTATCATAATTAAAACAAATACATTTTTATTATGAAAAACAAATAATTTTCATGAAAACAAATTATGTCAAGTTCAAATCACGTCTAGATGGTTTCAAAAACACCATAAGTCTATCATATATATTTACTCTTACATAAAAAGGGAATTTAGAAAATGAAAGCATATTAAAATTTCAAATAGAATAAATTGCATAGTAACACCTACCTCAGGGAGGAGAGAACCAAGCCGAGACACCTCGACACTTAACACCTTTAATGATGGCTACTCACATTTACACATATATACTTCCCTATATGTATATATATACACCCTTTAATCCAATGCATGTATTCCTATTACTATGATGGAATATGTACATGGATTTTTTATACATAAATATATATATATTCATACCTATGTATATTTTTTCAAGCCTTCGAGGATCCAAAAACGTTATAATTAACCAAGAGGGAACCAAAAATCACCAAAAGCACCCAATTAAAATTGGAACAATAAAAAGGGGTGGAATAATACCTACAAAAATGATAGCGGACAAACCAAAATAATTTTATATTCTTTCCCTTCGGTGGTGTATGCCAAAAAACACAAAAAGCTAACCTGAGACACCCATAAAATACCCTAACAATGGAATAAAAATATAAAAATATGATCAACCCTCACTCTAGGGTTTTACCAAATAAAGAGGGGTGGTGGGGAGAAGGAAAATGTCAAGAAATTGAAATAGGAAGGAAGAGTTGATCCTAACTCAAATAATTGACCAAGAAACCCTAAGAAATATGAGAGAAATCAACGGAGGAGAGGAGCTTGGAAGGGGGTGTCAAATGCAACTAGAGAGGCGAGGGGGGTTATCACTTGAGACACCAAGGGGGAGAGGGGGAAAAATAAAACCCTCTTAAGGGGAAAATAGGAAATAAAAAAACCAAAAATTTTAAAAACTAGGAAATTCACATGGTTTTATCGCATGGTTTTCTAAATATTGATCCAACTGTGTGCTAGCCACTACCTAGGTCAGGAAACCCTCACACGGTTTCCCCTAAGAGGTTGTACGGTTTGGAAAAAATGTGTACCTCAGCCCTGGAATTCCCAAGACCTTATATGGTCTATGGGGATCTCTACATGGTTTTTCAAACTGTGTGGAATCCATGTAATATGGATTTTTCCATGTACAGACATGCCTTCATGGGAACCACACGGTTTGAAAAACCATGTAGGATAATCATGCACTGCCAAAAAGGGGTCAAAAAATTAAAATTTCTAGCCCACGGCCAACCAAAACTTCATACCAGTCAAGGAAATATTAAATAAAAATAAAAACAAAAACACCATGACATCAGGGTGTCACATGCCCAGATAATCCATTCATTAAACATTGATGAGAAGTTAAAGAAGATTCAATGATTGATTGAAAACAATAGAAGTTAGGAAGTTTACATAGCAAGGCCCAACTTCAAAATCAAAGTAGTTCATGATGAAAAATTACACAAAGTAGTTTGAAAATAGGATTTACATGAATCATTTTTCTAAGGGTCATTATCAAAAATAAAATTTTAAATTATTATGAAAAGGATTTATTAGTAAGTTAGTTCATGAAGTGGTGTATTGTGAAGCATTACACAAATAATTATATCATGTAGCATGAATCATCTTGAAAAGTGAGGTATTTCATACCACTGAGTGGTTTATGAAGCGAAAAAAGTGGTTTTTAAGTCATTATAAGGTTAATAGTGTTCTAAGTAGGACTTATATACAATAATGTTTTAAGTAGGTTTTTTTATGTAGTATTTTTTATGGGTATTATAGAGACCATGGAGTGCATTAGATCATCATATTCAGGTTGTCATGATGAATATAAAATCATATTTTCTTAAAAATTTGGAAGTTACCTTCATGTTATTAAACTAAGGAATACTTCATCTAAAGTAGTGATAACACAGGAGTCGATGGAGGTGATCTAAGGGAGGTAGTACTCTATCCCTAAATTCAGTGTAAAGCAGTGAGCTTGGAACATAGTGATCATGAATGTAAAATCTCAACTCATAAAATCTAGTGAATCATAGTGGGTTTTGGTATGAATGAAACATCATTGAATTATGCTCCTTGGATTACCTTTAGTGGTGAACCAAGTATAAATTTTTTATCTTGGTTTACTTTTCACTTTTTGTGATTGTAATGAATGTGTGACTAAATATGACAGGTTTAACAAGTCCCTTACAATTTGGGAAAAATATCCATAATAAATAAAAGAAAAAATTTAATGTCGTGATTCATTCATCCCCTATTAGGTTGTCCCAAGTTGCAACACTTCACTTATTTTTAATTCACATCATTTTCATAATCTCATTCCTACTTCTCATTATATTATACTTTATCATTTTCAATTTTAAAACTTTATTTTTGATGTGTAACACCATTCTTTGAATGTTAAAACACCTTCACATCATCACTATCCAAAATATTCCATGTATATTTTTTTAGGAATGATATTATCTTGAATTTGAAGGATAGCCAATAAAGATACCTCCAACCACTCTTTACTTGAACTTACTTATATTTTCACCTTTCACCTTTATAATACAAGGGAATCCAAATACTCTGAAGTATTTTAATATTGGTTAATTATTGTAATAAATATCATATGATGTTATATATAAATTGGTTTTACACAAACAATAGTTTTGAATTTGAACCACCGTACTAATTGCTTGCCTCTATAAAAGTTGATAAGTATCATGCTCTACCAATAAGGTGGGAGCCATTTCCATTAATATCTTGTTTTTTTATTGACACCATTTTATTATGGGTTATATTGTGTACTAAATTCATAGTGAATATCATTCTTTCCAAGTTATGCTTAAAATTTTTCTCTTGTATATTCAACATAGTTGTCCATCTATAACTTCTTCAAAGAGAAACCACACTTCTTTCTATTCTTCTTTTAAGACCATTAAATATCTTCAAGACATCTAAATTATATTTCATAAAAATAATATATATAATATGATTTAATTAATCATTAAAGTAAATAAAATACTTATTTTCATTGGTCTATTTATTATTTATAGTACTATAAACAACTGAATGAATAATCTCTAAGGGGAGAGTTTTTGAACTCCAATTTCTTGTGTGAATAATTGAAAATCTTCCCATTTTAGTATGTAAATCACGTCCAATTTGTTTATCACTTTAGCATATATATATATCATGAACATTCTTTCCTTATTTAATCTTTATCAAATTCCCTTGACCAATGTGTCCATGTATTTTGCGTTATAACTTATTTTCTTCTTTAAATCTTAAGTATCATGAATTTTCATAAACACAAGCCTGAAACAAGTTGTCTTGTGATCATTGTACTCTTGTCAAAAAATATGTATCTTTCAACCTATTTAAAAAATCATATAAAAAATTACTTCATTACTTTTATCATGCATCTAATATATACTTAATCATTTTTCTTTCAATCCATCAACAAATAGAGAGCTCTCTGGCTTCAAATTTCCTTCTCAAACAACCATTAAACGAACTCTTCTTATGTTTAGTAACCAATAATTTACAAAGGTCATCAATCCTTTCAATTTTAAACATCATTAAATAGAATCAAATCTCCTATCATATGTGAATAGATTCCATTGTCCAAGATCCATGGACACTCATTTTGAGATGATTTAAATGACACTTAAACAACCAATGCCTTCTCCTTTTCTTTTTATTATTCAAATACTTTTTAGTAGATAAATTATTACACAATTAGGAAAAAATAATAGTGATACAATATTAATCAAATTAATCTATTTTTCAACATATTACATAAACTTACCTTTGATCGATGATTTTCAGACTATTTCTATTTTTTATTCTTTAAGTGGGTTAAATCCCCCCTAAATTATGCCTTCCATATCATCTATGATAGTTTTAATATTATTGATTGAACCAAAATCTCCTTTCAAAATACCCAAATCATCCATAACACAAATAGTATCCTTAAAATGATTACTTCCCTTTAAAAATTGGTTATTGTCTAAAAGTAGGCTCATATTGTTCTCCCACATTTTCACCATTAATCTTGTCTCCTTTCACTAAACCAAAATTATAATAGAATCTTAATATATTATTTTTCCTCTTGTTCTTCTTTATTGATATTTTAAAATCACCATTTATAATAAATTTCTACCTCAAATCCATGTTCCCATAATTTATAAAAATTTTAGAAATGTTTTGTTTTTTCAAAAACTTAGCTTTCTCTACATGTATCTTTTCATCAAACTTTATGATAATATTATTATTTTATATTTATATAATTTTTTAAATATAATTTTTTAAGTTATATTTTAACTGGTTCAATTTCTTATTTTATTTTATCAATTTATGTGGAAAAATTTCAAGTCCTTTCTACTTTTCTTTATACTTCTCTTCAAAGTCACCATTGAACTTATTATCTTCGATGAGAAACTTCTTCATGTTTTCAATTTCATTCATAAAAATTTACTTCTTTTCATTATGTAAGGTTCCATTTTTGTTTGACTATTGTACATATTTATTCATATTTTTATTCTCCTTCTCAATTTTCGAAACCTTTAAAATATATTCCATGATCTCTCAGTCTCACATGAACTCCATTTCAGATTCATCCATGCTTGCATCATTTCTTCTCTCATCACTAGCAATTTATTCTTTGTTCACTTTTAGACTAATACATTTTTCACCAACTTCATAGTAAGACTAAAATTCCTCTTCATCCTCATTATTATCATTATCTCAATACTTAGATAATAAATTTCTCTTTTTGAGTTTAGAAATATTATTACCTTTTTCCTTTGAATAAAAATTTGACTTGTTGTATTTTGAAGCTTTATTCTTTGAGGAACTTCTTGGATTATCATCATTATATTCATAATACTTTTATTCTTTTAATCTAGGTAATTTTTCTATAATATTTCCAATATCTTCACAATTAAATCACTTCAGTTATATCTTTCCATAATAATTTTATTTTCCATTTCTCTCACTTCTTGAAATGAATGACCTAATATTTTCAAATTTCATTTCAATGTATTCTTATTCATTAAAATCCTATTCTTTTTCAGAAAATTCTTTTCTGATTTTTTTTTAGGCTTTAAATTATATCTCCCAATATTTTCTTTAAAACACTTAATTTCCTTATTTCATAAGCAATAAAAATGTCATGCAGTAAATCTAATGAAATTTTACCGAAATCATGGTCTTTGAGTAACAAAATATTTTCATTAAATCTATCTAAAAATATATATATTATATTTTCAACAATCATAGAGTCCAATAACTTCCCACTAAAATCTATAATGGTTCTCACAATTTCATTGAATTGAGTATATAAATCATCTATCATTTCATTATCTTTATAGCTTGTATTGCTTCAATTTCTCATTTTCATTATATATATTTTTCAATTTATCCCAAATTCCTTTTACTTTCTTAATCCATTTAACTTTGAGAAAATATTTTTTTGAAAGAGAAAAAAAGATAGAATTCCAAGCGCAACCATCATACTGAAAATTATTTATATATATTATTTTCATCATATAACCTTTAATATGAGAAACAAAACCATCCATAGTAGTTTTTGGGAAAAATTTACTCAAGGAAACAATATATATTTTTGGCTTGATTGTGTTTTTTAACAAATTAGATTTCTAAAATTAGTCGTGGAGTTATAGAGATATTGATAACAAGGAATTTTGAAAAAGTTACAAAACAAAGTAATGGATGATCTGGTGGCGGTATCAAAAATTTCATATACAAGGTGACGTTATTTTCCAATGTTTTCCAAATTTTTGCGTCCAAATTTTGACGGATGGAAAAAGGTTTTTTTGAAAAAGGAAGTATTTCCGCGTAAATATAAAAAGTTACCCACAAGGTTGAATATTTTTTGTAAAGTTTTATGCAAGTGAAGATTTGGGGACATCGTACCAAAATTCAGTAAAGTCAAGTATTGTGTACATGTTTTGAAAGTGCATGAAATATGGTTTTTCATGACACAAAATATAGAGTTGTGTACGCTCATGAAATAGAGTTATATTCCAAATAAGATGTCAAAATTATAAGTTCTATGATCATGTAAAAATTGTGCATACAGAGGATGGTGCATAATTATTTTTCACACAGGGTCAGATGGGTCTATTAATATGTGACTACTACCCTCATTTTAGTGGATTAACCCTTAGAGAAAATTAGGGCTCTAAATATCATAAGAATTTAATGAAAATAATAAGAGTTTTTCAAAAAATATTTTCACTAAGAAACTACTTAAAATGTTTGTTTCACATAGAAAATATTTTTTTTCTTCATGACCAAGGGAATTGAACATAAAGTGTAAGAGTTTCTCACAAGAGAAAATTTTGTGACAAACTAAAAGTTGTGTAAAATTTTGGAGTTATATGACTAAACTTAAATTTTGTGCACAAAGTGGTAAATTTATGCACAATACAACCAAATTTTATATAAAATACAAAGTTTTGTGAACCTAAAAGTATTTTCTCAATAATTATGTGGTAATGGGGTATTCATAAAGTGGATGAATGTAGAGATTAATGATGCACTAAATGAGGTGTAAAACATAATAATTCAAGTGATCTAAGTGGATTATTCTGAAGGAGTAGTGATAACACTTAATTTGACAGAGAAGTGAGCTTTCATATTGTGATTCGTTATAAACAAGGAGGATCAGTGAGTCTGCTCCAAACATTGTAAAGGTAGTGAGCCTGGGAATATAAGTGATCTATCCTGAACCTTTATTTGGCAGTAAGCCTTTATGGTTTTGGTACATCGGCACATTTTCTTTGTATTATCCTTGGATATATCCCATTAAGGGTGAACCTAGTAAAATTTATGTGTCTCATTAATTATTTTTTTCGGTTCATACATTTTTATGGGAAAGTGAGAAAAGAGTGTATTGTTTAATGAATAAACAAGATCTAAATGGGTATTTGTTTCAATATTTCATACCATGATTCACCCCACACCCCCCCACCCCCACACACACACACCTCTCAGGTTTTTTAACCTAGTTGGGGTAATAGTTTCTTTAAATACATCCAAACTAATAGAAAAAATTATATGGTATAATCTGTTTAATTATTTTCATCAAAAGTGGTAATCCCATTGTTGTTTACAAAATTAATTTGATCCATCTTCAACAAAGAAATTCATAACTTCAATCTTCAAAAATGGAGGAACTCTTTTCATATAAAACTCTAAACATATTATCATATTTGAAGAAAACTTGGGTGCTTTGATGATACTAGAAAAGGGTTCCACATAAATAGTGAGAATTCAGTGAGTGTGATGGTAAATCCATGAATTCACTTCTTTTTTCATTTCTCATTCAAACAACCACCAGTTAATATGCATAACAAGATCACTATACACATACTAAACGAACTCTAAGGCATAAAAACAATAAGCATGGTATATTTTTACAAGGTTCACCAACCAAAATGAGTATTTATATCCTTGGAATGATTTGGTAAAACATATTATAACACATTCCAATAGAATCACCATGAGGATTACAAATGAGTAGGGATTATCCTTGAACCCATGATACACACAGTATCTCCCAACTTGTTTAATATTCTACTACATAAACAAATATAGAGAATATGAATTTTAATAACAAGAGAGTCTTCAATGATCATAGTATCTCGTCAAGTTTTTTTTTTGTGTTATACATTCTTATTCTTATTCTTCATCTCCTTCCACTTCTTACTATTCTTTCATCTCTACATTCATATAATAAAACACTCTACTATTATATCCTTCTCTATTATTATACAATAAAAAATTCTTTATTCTTCTACCTAATACCAAATCTGAATTTCCATATGATTTTAGGTGAGGACTTATACATCAACTATTATTGATTCTTTTATAGTCTTCAAATATATCCAAGAATTTTATCCACCATTGGATATTATTGAGGTATTAAAAGTATCTAGTTCAATTGGAATTTAAATTATCAAGTGGACCACATAAGTATTAATCAAATTCATGGTTTACCTTTGATCATAAAGTGACACTTATCATTATAGTGTGACAAAGTAGTTTTTCTCCAACCACTTAAAAACTTATTTTTTCATTATGGAAGTGATATATACATAGTGGCATGATCATTAATAATTTAATCTTATATATCTTGAGTTTTACTTATACATAAGACCTTTTTTATTGTAATCACTTCCTTCATAGCGTAATGTATATCCATCACTTAAAATTATTCTTATGTAACTCTAATATACTCGTATAAAAGACTAGTTATAGTTTGATCACATCCTTTACAAAATAAATTCCTTTAGCTCATGTCACTTAAAATATACATTCAGGTGAATTTTGGTATAATCGATGCCTATATGAAAAGACTCCTTGGATCCTCCAATACAAATGAGCATCAATTCCTCATGGTCACATCATTGAAATGTGATTTCCTTTACTTGAAGAACATTTCAAAATATCAACATATTTAAACTTCACTTACAGCATGAACCCTTGGTTTACAATGTGGTTTACTCTTACACTAGAAAATTTTATTCATACACCATAATATTTTAGTATTACACATTATAAATTTAATATTACATGTTATTCATTATGGAACTATTCCCTTCTTTATGGTGTGATTACATCGGTGGCACAATAACTTCTCCCAAACTCTATCTTTATAAATAAAAACACCTTCAAACCTCTTTTAATCACTCCTAGATATTGGAATAATATTCACCAAAAATGAATCACTATGTTACAATTTATTTTGAACATGATTTATGTAATGAAAAAAAATAACAACACAAGAACCATATACACTTTATCTATTCACCAATTCTTCCCTCTAACAAAATTCATAATAATAGGGGATCGTTATTCAACTTCTTAACTTAATAAAATCACCATGAGTCTCAATAATATCTTCATGGTCATAATAACTCCTGGTATCAAAATCTCTCATAACCATATATTGGTTATAATAGTATGTTAATATTGATTGTGTATTGTGAGGATTTGTTTATAAGGTGATACCGAAAATGGTGTAAGTTATAGGGATAGGGGTTCAAAGGTAGAGTTATTTGATTTATAATCATGCTTATGCTTTTCTTGTTACTTATTTCTTTATAGCTGATTTTTCACATGTCCAATATTATACATTTATTTAACATAGATGTTCATTTATTTAGAAGGATGGCCCTACTAAGTACTCACAAGTTATCACCCCACTATAGATTCTTGAGTTGTTTTTAAAGATATCTTATTAGGGAATTGAAGCTATTGTTTGAGTAGATTGAGTGAAATTTTGTGGTTTCTTTAGGGTTATAGCAGGTAATTATTTCATATTTTTTATTTTTTGGTTATATACAAGATATATAGGTAATATTTGGGTTGTAGAAGTTATTTATTGGATGGAATCATTGAGAGTTGATTAGTGGTTTCATTTATTTTCTTTATTTTATGAGGGTAATGAATCTCATGAATTTGTTTTATACCTTTGGTACTATGTTCTAACTTATGTTCTATAGAAGGTGGACTTAGAGGTTTACTCATGTATTAATCATCATCCTTGAAAGGTTTTTAGTGGGTACAACTCGTGATAGGCTAGTTTTTAGAGTGAATGTGGGTTTTAAAAGATTATATATTTACTCAATGGGTATTTATTTTAGGGGTATGATTGGTTAATGTGTAAGTAGTATCTAGTATAGAGTTAGTTATGAGTCTAGGTGGTTTTTACAATCATTATCCTTTGTGTTTTATTTCCCTCAATAGTGGGGTTATTTTTTGAGATCCATCTCACCTTAGTAGTTAAGACTTAGGTTTTCTCCATCTATATTTTGTTTGAATTATTGAGGAGGGAAATTTTTTATATGTATCTAATATAACATATCAAGATTTCTCATATCATTATTTTTAATTACTTAGGAATTTGGGGTATTATGAGGGTTTTTTTAGGCTAGTGATATGGAAATAATAGAGTTTAAGATAATATTTTAGCTAAAAGGGTGTGCTACAACATGGCCTTATTCATTGTGTCATAGTGTTAGTCAATATAGAGGGTATTTTTTAAATTTGGTGTATTTTACTATGAATATATCAGTTTTTCATTAGTAAATTATTTGTGGTGTGGAATATAGGCCATATATTTTTAGCATCATTCTTTTTAGGATATGAATTATGTTGTGATGTGATGAGTATTATCATGATGTGAGGTGCCATGTATAGTTTTTGTTTTAATCTTATATAAGGTTAGTTGTGTTATAGAGATGGGTAGTGCATCATGAGGGTGTGACATGGCTAGTATAGTAACCCAATACTTTTACACATATTGTTACATGATTTTTAACATAAATATCCAACAAATACAAACCAAGGATTGAAAGGACCAGTGCCTTTGGAAGAATAGGTACATAAAACATCATCTTTATTTTAATATCCATAATTTCATCGTAAATCCATTTTATTTCCTAAAATTATATAGTATAATGTGGGTAATACATAGACAAAACAGGTGAGATATAAAGCTTGGTAAGGGAATAAACATGGTAATGAAGCATTGCATGTAAGTTAGAATGCATGAAAATATATTACAAAAGAAAAGTATCATAAATAATCATATGGTATCATAACATAAATAATATGGAATCACAAGATCATGTAACATATTATTTTGGTAGAAACATATATCATGAAATGCGCTTAAGTCAAGGATAACTACCAATACAAAATCACATGGTGGACAGAATCCCATCATGGATTAGTTTTACTCTATAATCCCATTCATATATTCTAATGAGATATAAACATTACCTAATGCATTGGAATGATATTTAAGAACACCCATAATAACATGTACATGCTTATGTTCACCAAAAATGTAAATCAAACGTAAGGAATAAACACAATAATTACCCATGGAAAGAAGTGGGTTTTATAATTGTGTCTCATACCACAATCAAAGGATACTTCGTAAAGATTACAAAGAGAATAGTGAATTAAATATTTTATACATTCATATCTGAATTCATAATAATAGTTCTCAAAATATGGGGTTAATTTGAAAAAACACATCATGAGAAAGGGTAGATAATTGGGTATAGAAATGAACTTTCAAAATGATGGTTTAAGGAATTGGTTAAATACTTTTAAGAAATAATAAATATGGAATTTTATTTGAAAACTAGAGGTAATTTAAAATATTTATCCCTAAAATATTCCTTTAATTATTTAAATAATTAATGGTAATAAATACTTTAAAATATTGTTATATAAAATATTTAAGGGATAAAAAAGTTCACCTTAATTGGGTTTGATTTTAATGAACATATTTGAGAAATAAACTGAAATAATGAATTAGCACATCAAAAGAAGGG
This sequence comes from Viscum album, assembly GCA_963277665.1. Classification (NCBI taxonomy): domain Eukaryota; kingdom Viridiplantae; phylum Streptophyta; class Magnoliopsida; order Santalales; family Viscaceae; genus Viscum; species Viscum album. The sequence goes on from OY728151.1 coordinate 477,611,960, forward strand.
ATAATAATCTAGGTTTATATTTAATATAAATATATATATAATTTATAATCACTTCATAACATCAAATAGAGAAATAATATGAGTTAAAGAGAGAAAGTTCCTAACCAAAAGAAAAAAAGGTGGTTTTGAGAGACACCTTACCTTAGGTTATAGAATCATTCTACACTTGAACATAACATCCTGGATAATCAAATTTGGTTCATTAATTACTTAATTTTACTATATTAATTTTTAACCATTTTAATGAGATATAATGTTTAATTTTATTGTTTTAGGGTGTTTTTTTCATGGTTCCAAGGTCGGACCACTTGTGGATAATTATTGATGTTCTTGTAAAATGGGACTATAAATCAAAAATTGAAATGAAATTCTATTCATATACTTCTATAAATTTAAATAGTCTTAAATATCATTTTTTGTTCCAACATAGGGATGGTTCATTTAGTATAAATTTTAACATTATACTATTAGTTCATGTATGAGGTTTTACCAAAAATTAAGAAATAGTTTAGTTTTATTTAATATTATGTCTATATATTCATTATAGAACATGAAATAAGTTATAATATAATTATTACAATCTTATTTAACCATAATAATATTTTTCTAACCATAAATAAGGGTGGTAGAGAAAAAAAAAGTACATTGTTCATGGAGGTTGTGAACCAACCATATTGTAAAAAATATTTTTGTTTTAAAATATAAATAAGGTAGGGTATAAGATATATATTCCACCATAATAATAAAATTTAAATATATTTAGTATGTCAAAGTTACTATGTCAAGGTGAATCTAAAACATAAGGGGGTGGTAGAAGAAAAATAAAATTGAAAGAGGTTAGTCAGGAACTTTACCTCTTCCTTTGGTTGTCACTTCTTAGGCTACCACTTAAGGCTCCCTGAAAGGTTATTTGGTGAGATGTGGAACACTAAGACATGGGGGTATTTTTAAGAGTATTAGGTATAAATTTGGAAGGATACAGGTCTTGGAATATGTGAGGATAAAGGATGGTATTTATAAGGGGATGAGAGGGGTGTATTTAAATATTATAATCATTAATTTATTATCTTTTGGATAAATACTACAAATAGTGATGAATATTTCAAAAATATATAATAAATTAAGCATTTTATTTTGAACTAATAGTTTCTTACATTATAAATTACTCAAATATTCATGTTTTTTTCTTATAATATTAAAATCATATTTTTTTGTATTTCACTATTCACCAAAAATTCAGTTATTTTAGACAAATAAAAAAAATTACCCTAAGCATTTTAATACATTTATATTAAAAAAATGAAAACCATTTTACTAAAATAATTTTCTAAATATTAGAAATTTAGTTTTTAAATAAAATCCTTGTTTATTTAAAAAATATCAATTTTAATATTATGATCATTTTTCGAACCCCTTGAAAAATTACTTATGGTCTCATAAAATTATACTATAATTATAATATAGATAAATATCAATTTATAAAACCATTTTATGAAATTAAAATTTCTTTTAAATATTTATATTTTTTTATAAAAATGAAAATAAAACATTTCTGTTTAACAAAAATATAAACACTAATTTTATCATTTAAAACATTAATTTACTTGTATCATGATATAAATATGTCATATTCTAATTTTATAAGATACCTAAATATTATTTTACATTTCAATAGTTGAGTTTACTATTCTAATGGTCAAGTGGTTATTCTTAACGGTCGGGTTACTATTCCAATGTTCATATTACAATTTCAATGTTCAGATCCGTAATATTCATATGGGTTTCCTACTTTCTATAAATACCTCATATTTCATTCATTCTTCATTCATTTATATTTCCACTCAAATTTATATATATATATATATATATTCATTTTCAAAATTCATATTTCATTACTAATATTCTACATCATTTCTATAGTGTTATTCATGAGTAAGATTATTCTTGGGGATTGAGCATATCCAAATTTTCCTATTATTGTTATCTTATTTTCTGTTTTTTTTTCATTGTAATACTTTCAATTCATATAGACATATTTTTTCTCTAAATTTAATTTTTAAATTAATATAATAAAATTTAGTTGGTTTTATCATGTGGTATGTGTGCATTATAAAATATTATATTACTAAATATGACATAATTATATATTCGAATGGGAAATCCCATTGATTAAATTTTGGGTCATTACATTCTTTCGCCCTTAATAATTTTTACCCTCAAAATTTTGTTTTACATACTAAGGTGAAAACATGTGAGGGTAATTATACTTTATGTATTCCTTAAGTTCCCAGGTTGTCTTCTCATACTTATGGTTTTTCCATAACACTTTGACTAGGTGAGTTGTCTTACTGTGTAGAACTTTATCTCTATAGTACAAGATATTCACTTGATTCTCCTCAAAAGAGATATCATTTTATAGATATACCAACTCTATATTTATTATATGTGATGGATCTGGTATGTACTTCCCCGAGATGGATGTGTGGAAAATTTCAGGTACTTGAGAAAGGGTTGGTGGAAGTGATAGTCAATAAGTCATCGCTCTAATGCAATTGAGAGTCTCAATGGTGTAATTGTACTTAGGACTTAATATTACCTTATTCCCAAATATCATTACCCTATTCCACATAAATATATAGAGGAACACTTTATCACTAACCTCAAAATTCATCTCTCATCAACGATTTCCAGTATAGATCTTCTGTCAACTTTGAGCATCCCTAATGTGTTGTTGAATGGTCTTGACCTTTTCTACCATTTCCTTAACCATTTTAGGACACCAAAACTTGTTTTCACCAACTCTATCCTAGAATTAAAGTGTTCTATATATATTCCCATAAAGGTATTCATATAAAACAGTTTGTATGATTCAGTGGAAACTATTATTGTATGAGAACTCGCCCAGAGGAAGTTATTGATCCCATCATCCTTTGAAGTTCAGCAAGCATACTCACTACATATCTTTAAGTGTCTTGATATTCCACTTAAATTGGACATCAATTTTGGGGTTATAAGTCATATTGAATGTCAATTTAGTGTTTATAACATGTTAGAGACATTTCTAGAACTTATAGGAAAATTTAGAATCATAGTTAGATATAATCAATAGTGGTGTTTCATGTAGCCTCACTACTTCTCATATGTATATCATTGCAAGTTGATCAAGTGATGAGTCCTCTCAAATTGAAATGAAATGAGTATTATTTGTAATATTATCCACCATAACCCATATAGTATTATTTTTCGAGATTTATTCAGAAGACTAATGATAAATTCCATTGTGATGTTTTCCCATTTTTATATAGGTATGGGTAATGGTTGTATAATTCCCTTAGAATTTTACCTTTCATCCTTCCCCCATTAACATACTAGGTATTTTGATGTATATTTTATGATCACCTTCTTCATATTGTTCCACCAATAGTGATCTTAGAGATCTCAACACATCTTCATGCTCCCTAGGTTGATGGAGAATATTGATCAATGTGTATCATTCAATAACTCCTTATTTATATAAATATTTGATGGTAAACATATTTATGAACCAAATATTATAACTCCTTCATAAATTTTTAACACTAATTATTTCTCTTTTCTTATAGATTTAAACTTCTTTAAAATTTCTATTTCATTTCTTTGAGCATCCTTTATCTTCTCCATAAGGAATGTTTGAGAAATAATTTGATAAAGGAATAATGATGTTTCTTCATTTATGATTCCCATGTCCATCCTTTGAAGATATAAGAATATTTTATATTTATAAATTCTCATCATTGATAAGGTTTTAGGATCATTTCAAAATATAGTATCTTACAATTTATCTATTTTCCCTGGATGATAGTGGATTGAGTATCCATAGTTATTTAACAGATCTAACTATCTTTGTTGGCACATATTAAGATCCTTATGTGTGAATATATATATGAGAATATTATTATCAATATATATTTCACACTTCACCACATAAATATTTTAATGTAAAATATTTAATGTAAATATCACTACATACAACTCTAGATCATGCATTGGGTAGTTATGCTCATGAACATTCAATTACCTTGAGGTGTAGGCTATCACTTTATCAGTTTACATCAGTAAATATCCCCTATTTAAAGAATCATTTTATACCAAGAAGATTTCCCCACTTGTGGGAAGTTTAAGTATTGGTTCAGTGATAAGACTCTTTTTCAATTCTATGAATCTCTCTTCAAAATCATTGGTCCAAAAAACAATACCCCATTCCAAGTCATCTTGGTTAGTAGGTTTGACAATTGTGATAAGTTTCTAACAAATCATTGGTAATACTAATATAGTCCAAGTAAACTATGGATATATGTTACATATACTATAATGGTTCACTCCTCAATTTCCATTCTCTTATAAGGGTCCACATATATCCATCTTTTGGTGAAAACATACCACAAGAATGCAACTTCCTCCATCCAGAACTCACATTTACTATACTTTACATATAGCTTCTCATTTTGAAAAGTCTTTAGCATAGTATTCAAATATTCTTTATACTCCTTAATTTTTGAGTATATAAAAATGTTATCTATAAATACTACAACAAATTGTTTGAGGTAATATAGAAATACTTTATTCATTAAGTCCATAAAAATTTTTGGATCATTAGTGAGTCTAAAGGGAATCACTATGAACTCATGGATTTTATGCCTTATCTAAAAGGAAGTCTTGGGAATATCTTCATTATTCACCTTTAATTGGTGATATCCTGACCAAAGGTCCACCTTATAGAAATACTAGGTCCCATTTAGTTTATTGAACAAATCATCTATCCATGTAAGAGGATACTTTTTCTTTATCTTTATTTTTTTGAGTTCATAATAATTAATGAAAAGGTGAATTGAACCATTTTTATTCTTGATAAAGATGACCATAACACCCACAGTGAATCACTCATGCATATAAAACCCTTATCCATATTCTCTTTTAAATTCTTATTTAGTTATTCCAACTCAATGTTGGCCACTATATAGTGAATATTGTAAAAGGTCATAGATCTAGGTATAAGTTTGATTGAGATCTCAACCACTTGGTCATGAGGAAGACTAGGAAATTATTTAATGGATACATCAGTATAATCCCTCGTAATGGGAATATATTCAAACATGATTCTCTCCTTGATCTTAATCATTTGAGCAAGATATTCTTCCTCATAAGGCAATAATATCCACACTTGATAAGAAGATTCTAATTGATATTCTTCCTCCTCTCTACAAATGTATATAATCATAAGATGATTTAGGATGTAAAGAGTGATATCCATCTCCTAACAATTTATTTTGGTTTAATATAAGTATATCCAATACATAAAAAATATATAATCAAATTCCACTAAAATAAGTATGAAAATATTTATTGGGAGGTTCAGTCCACAAAAATTGATTGGGGTGGAGTTATATACTTAGGGTAAAACAATTGCACCATTTTTTATTATAATAGATAGATAAACCCCCATGTTTTGAGGTAGTATTTGAATAGTTATACTAAACTTTTAAGATGTGAAATAATATATAGAACCATAATCAAAAATTAAATTTATTATTATTTAATTAATAACTAGAATACATATTAACACATCATTATTGGGATCCACCTCGGAAGTAGTGATAGAATATTCCCTTCCTTTATCTCTAGACCAAGAAGGTTGTTTTCATTAATTGTGTCTACAAAAACTTGGTTTATGAAATTTTATTTCATAATGCACATGTTCCTTATAGTTTAAAAATTGTTCCATAAGCTGAGTATTGATCTGAAAATTATTTTATTACATTTTATTAGTGGTTTGTTCTTCTATCTTCGGCACTTATTAGCCTAATTCCCATATTTTCCACACTTGAAACATATCTGGGTTCCCTTGATATGGTTTCTAGGATGATTCTTCCAACACTTTTGATATGTGGGTAATTGAGTTTTCTTTCCTCCATGGTATTTATTCATTGATCCTCCCAAATTAAACTCTATTTTATAATTTTTATCTCCTACCACATGAGAGCACTGAGAGTCACTAATATTTATCTCAACCATAAGGTAACAATGTAAAATATCTTCATAATTATAAATGTCTCAAATATCTAAATATTTTTATAATCTTGGATTTAATACACTAAATAAGTGGTCTACCTTATGTTCGTTTTTAATGAAAAATATTTAGGCATATCATGAAAGCCTTGTGAATTTTTCCTCATACAACACAATAGACTCATCTACCTTTTTATTTAATCTAATTAACTCCATCAATATTTTAAAATAAAGAGTTCTGGGAAAATATTTTTTGAAAATAACTTCTTGAATCCTTCCCATAAATGGAATCGATTTTATATTTGGGATTCGTGTTCTTGATCAGTGTCCACCACTGATCATATTCCCCCTCCATGTGACAAATTTCCAGCACAAATTTCTCTTATTTCAAGTATTAGAGGACAAAGAATATATTTTAAATGGATTTAATACATTATTATGTGATGAGGATATTATAAGATTCACTAAGGTTAGGAGTTATTTGTTGCATAAAGTAATCGATCGTAACTTTTTTTTCTTAGGAGAAGGAGGGTGTTCCAAAAAAATCAAGTTATTAATCATAAAATTAATCAGTTGATCCCATAATTTCATGATGTTCTATGATATCTCTCTCTTAAGGCTAATCATCTCATTATGGTAACCATAACATTGCCTATCATGTTAGTTTTTTGAATTATTCCTCTTATTTCCCACCATTAACTAAAATAAAGGAAATAAAAAATGGATGATAATACTCAAACTAAAATTTATATAAAAATAGAAACTATAAACATATAAGGAATAACTTATAAATGAAATATATATATATATATCCTAACTTATGATTATATAGGTTTCAATATAGTTTATCCATGGTAATTTCCCTATTAAGGTTTTTAACCTAACAATATATTCAAGTCCTTAAAATGTTTCATAAATAGTTTTTGGATTTTCTAATGAATATCTCATGGGAGTGTCAAACTATGTGTCCATTAAGGCCTATTTTTTATGAACCAGGTGATTATTTAGTTAATACACAATCCTCCCATTTTGGGGTTGTTACCTCTGGGTGTAATTATTCCAAATCCACATCTACTTATAGTATCAAGACAGCGATGTGATTTCTTGGAAATCGCTCACTCTATACTTCACTAATATTTCAAGATATTATCTTATAATTAAACTTATCCTCAGGGATATCTATAAATTATTATAGTTATAATCCCCAAAAATAACTAGACCTTAATTTGATACCAATTATTGAAACGCAATACTATTAAACATATTGTTACATGATTTTTAACATAAATATCCAATAAATACAAATCAAGGATCGATCGACCTAGTGTATTTATAAGGCTAGGTACATAAAATATCAACATGAAACTAAAATAAAACATCTTTAATTTAATATCAATAATTATATATTAAATCTATTATGTCTCCTAAAACATCATGGATAACTTGGGTAATACAAAGACAAAAGGGTGAGCTATAAAGCCTGATAAATAAATAAACATGATAATGAATCATTTCATATGAGTAAGAAGGCATAAAATTATATCATTAAAGAAAAGGCTAATGAATAAACATATAATATCATAACATAAATAACATGGAATAATAATATCATGTAAACATAAGAATATGAAAGAAACATATAACATAAAATAAGCATAAGATGAGGCTAACTGCCAAGAAAACATCACATAGTGGATAGAGTCCCGTCATAGATTAGGTTTACTCTCTAATACCATACATATCATCTCATGATACATAAATATTACCCAATGAGTTAGAGTGATATTTGGTTTCACCCATAGTTACATTTACATGATTATGTGTTCCACAAATGGAAATCAAACATAAGGCATAAACATAATAATTAACCATGGAAATAAGTTGGATACATAATCTTGTCTCATATCAAAATCAAAAGAGATTTCATAAATATTACCAAGAAAATAATTAATTAAATATTTTAGAAATTTATATCTGAATTAATAAACATATAAATTAAAATATTTTTTTCATTTGAAGAAAAATATCATGATAAATGGTAGATAATTGGGTATAGAAATGAACTTTCAAAATTGTGGTTTAAGGAATCGGTTAAAGACTTCTAAGAAAGAATAAATATGGAAATATTTTTGAAAAAAAGAGTTAAAATATAATGGTTATCCTAAAAATATTAATTTAATTATTGAAATCGTTCATGGGAATAAATATTTTAAAAGAGTGTTATATAATAGGGTTAAGGGATAGAAATTTCCCCTTAATCGGGTTTGATTTTAAAGAACACATGAGAAATGAACTTATTGCATGTATTAACCCATCAAAGGAAGGGATAGTAAGATAGGGATATATTTAAGATACATATATATATAATTTATAAGCATTACATAACATAAAATAGAGAGATAAAGTTCAAAACCTAAAGAAAATAGGTTGGTTAGGAGAGATCCCTTACCTTAAGTTCTAGATTCTTTCTTCACTTGCACTTAATGTTCTGGATAATAAAATTATATTCATAAATTACTTAATTAAAAAAAAATTAAATCTATATTTTATTTAATATTGTTTTATTTTTCTTATTTACAACCATTTCAATGAGATATAATGTTTAATTTTGTTGTTTTGAGGGCGTTTATTTCATGGTTCCAAGGTCAGATCACTTGTGGATAATTATTGAAGTTATTTTAAAATGGGAATAAAAATACGTAAGTGAGATGAAACAGTATTAATTTAAATCTATAAATTTAAATGGTTCTAAATATCCTTTTGTGTTTTGACATAGATATGATTTATTTAGTAAAAATTTTAACGTTATATGATTAGTTCATTTAGGCGGTTTTACTGACCATCACGAACTAGTTTCATTTTATTTAATTTTAGTTATATTTTTCATTAAATAACATGAAATAATTTTTAATATACTTATTATAATATTATTTAACCTTAATAATATTTTTATTACTATCCTTGAAGGTGGTGGAGAAAAACGAAGTATGTTGTTCATGGAGGCGGTGAGCCAACCATATTGTAAACAATGTTTTCATTTTAGAATCTAAAGATGAGAGGGTAGAAGATAGATATTCCACCATAATAATAAAATATTAGTATATTTAGTATATTGATGATAATATGTCTAGGTGGATGGAAAACATAATGGTTGTTATAATAAGAATATAATTGAAAGAGGTTAGTCGATAATTTTACCACTTCCTTTGGTTGTCTCTTCTTAGGCAACCACTAAAATCTTCTTTAATTGGTATTTGGTGATAACAATAGAATTATTACATTGGAGATAGTATTTTTAAGATTATTGTTCATAAATTTGGAAATATTCAAGGTTGAGAAGATGTGAGGAGAAGGGGTGGTAAGGGATGGTATTTATAAGGGGAGGAGAGGGATGTTTTTGAATATTATAATCATTATTTTGTTATTTTGGATCAATAATATCAATATTGATGGATATTGTGACCATATAAAATAAATTTTTCATGGTATTTATAACTAATGGGTTCTTATATCATCCATAACACAAAAATTTATATACTTAGCTTATAATGTTAAATATCGTATTTTGTTGTATTTTACTATTCACCAAAAATTTAACTATTTTAGAAAAATACCAAAAATTAACCCTAACCATTTTTCAAAATTTAAATTCCAAAAATAAAATTAATTTTATTAAATTAATTTTATAAATTTTAGAAATTTAATTTTTGAATAAAAATCTTATTTCTTTGAAAAATATCAATTTTAATAAGATAATCAATTTTCAGACCCTTTGAAAAATTAATTATGGTCTCATAAAATTATATTACCATTATAATTTAACTTAATATTAATTTTCAATACAATTTTATAAAAATAAACATTCTTTTAAATATTTATATTTTTTATAAAAATTCAAATAAAACATTTATGTTTTACAAAAATATAAACACTTATTTTATCATTTAAAACATTTATTTACTTATATCATGATATAAATATGTCATATTAACATTTTATAAGATACCAAAATATTATTTTATATTTCTATAGGTGATTTTATTATTCTAATGGTTAGGTTACTATTCATAATGATTTGATTATTATTCCAACAATCAGATTACTATTCTAATAGTTAGATTTGTAACGGTCATATGAGTTCCCTAATTTCTATAAATACATCATATTTTATTCAATCTTCATTCATTTATATTTTATCTCGAAGTTATATTTTTTTCATTTTAAAAATACATATTTCATTACTAATATTCTTCTTGATTTCTATAGTGTTGTTCATGAGTGATATTATTCTGGGGAATTGAGAAAATCCAAATTTTCCTATCATTGTTATCTTATTTTCAGTTTTTTCAAATTTTAATAATTTTAATTATTATGCCCATATTTTTTCTATAAATATAATTTCTAAATTGATATATTAAAATGTATCTAGTTTTATCATGTGGTGCATGTGTGATATATAATATTATATTACTAAATATGATGCAATTATATATTCATAAGGTAAATTCCATTGATAAAATTCTAGGTTGTTTTAATGAGTCTCGAGTTGTTCTTGGTTAATCATACATGAGGGATATTATAGCATGGATCTAATCACTAGGACATGGATTCCTATGTGGTCAATTTTATTATTTTTGTCTATTTAAGGCCTTTTGTACTGTGGTACCTTTTATTTCACCTTGGTTTTTTTTGGGTTACTAAGATTTTTAAGGGAGAAGTCCAAGTATAGCATCATTATACTTGGTAGTTTTAGTATTTCGGTTTAAACACCTTGGTTCCACTATGACCTTCATTAAATGCATCAATTTTAAGTCAGTTTGAACATTAGATTTCATAAATAGATTAGGGGATTGGGTGTGATTTCTATTGATTCATTTGAATCAATGCTATTGTGTAATAATCCTTATTATTATTCCAATATGGTTCCTTTTCTATTTTAAAATATAAATTTGGGTGCCCTCTCAAATTCCCTTCTACTCCTTCGACCACTCCCAAATCCTGGGCAATTTTTAGTGGTCTTCTTAGAGGTTTTAGATGTCTGAGGTTGATCCTTAGGCCTTAACTTAATGAAATTTATTCTTACTTGATCATAGGTTGGTGGAAATATTATTATAATTTCATTGGATATAGACTTTAGATTTATTTTCTTCTTTTATCAAGGTATTTCTCAAAATCCATTAAGGTAGAGTATTTTTAAACTCTTCTTCTATCATCTAGAATTATAATCTTGATTTACTTTTTATGACTTATTCTAATGATCTTCCTTATATTATTTATTACTTTTTTATTGGTTATGAATTCTTGAATATTCATGGTTTCCTCTTTGGTTGGTGGGGTAATAATATTTCATTAAGTAAATATAATAATTGGATTGATTTTTGGGGATGATAAGAGTTTAGTATACCTTGTTATTACTCTTATTGTTCATGTTTTTTTGTTATGATTTTTATTATTTATCCTTTTTATGATTATAATATTCTTGGTTAAGGTGGTTCACTATGGTTATAGGGTGATCTAGGATGGAAATAGGGTGTGAATTTCATTTAAAAATAAATCAATTAAATAAATAATAACAAGAGTAAGTATATAAGAAATTAAAATATTAATTAATGATTAAAACTAATAAATATTATTTAATTTAATTAGGTGATATCAATATTTTATCGATTAATCATAGTGGAATAAATTTTTTTTTATTATAATTAGATTAATTAATTGAATCGAATATAAAAATGACTTAATAAAATTAATCAATAACTTTTATAACATTATCATAGTGATATAATAAAGGTTTATCAATGTAATTTTATTTATGAATTTTTTATGTAAAAGTGATGCAAAAATAAATATAGGAGACAAGATTTGATAAAGGAGTTTGAAAATAGTTTTTTGTGAGCCCCAACGTCTCGTACCCTCAGGTTTAGAGTTTTTTATTTATCCCTTGATTTTAATAGAGATCAAGTAACCAATTATTCTATTTATTTATATAAGTTGTATAAAGAAACCCACCTACCTTACTTTAATGTTAGTAAGCACCCATTTATAAATATCCCTGGCTTTGGGGTTTTGAGAAACCATCCCCCTTATTTTCAATGGTTTTAGTAAGAAACATGTTATAGAAAAAGATGAGAAGATAGATTTTCTTTATGAAAACCTGTTAAAAATACACTCTATTATATCTTAATAATGATAGAACAATTTTATAGGAGAGATAAATAGGTAATATAAAAGAGATCCTAAGATATTAATAATTGAAATTGGGTCTTGAAAGAAGTCTTTGAGAATAATGGATAAGATCGCTTTGATTTGTTGTTAGCATGGTCCAATTCATTTTTCACAAACACGGTTGTGAAAATTGTATCTTCTAATACACTAAGGTCCCCTATTTTTATCCTCCATTGGGTCTAGGAACATTATAGAATTATTTATACTCATTGATCATCATCAAACACCATTTAAGAGCTATGGGGTCCAAAAAATTAAGAAATATAACTTGTTATTAAAATTTCATTAGCTAGATAGTATAATCCCACTGGTTAGTTGATGATACTCCCAAGGATCACAAATTATTCCTAGATTCCATTGGTTGGATGGTGAGTGGTACCATTTATCTGGTGGACTTCTTATATCCTGGGTACTTCTATCCACATGGAACTATCTAGCCTATTCTCTGAACTAGGCAATTTATGTGGCATGCAGTTTCCCAAAACCAACTTTATCCCTTTAAGGTTCCTTCAAAGTCTTCAATGGGTCCTAGAAATTCATTCCATGAAATAAGAACAAACATAAAAACTTTAAAAGATCTTAAATTCCCTTCAAAATTTAATTTTGATTCCTTCAATAAGTATCCTTCAATGCCTTTGTATTTCATCACAAAAACTATGACTTGACATGTAATATAAACACTAAAACTCACTTAAATGAAATGATTAGAAAAACAATTGAGTTTTTTTATCATGAAAACACCATAATAGAGCAAGGTACAAAAATATCCACCTTCTTTATGATCATAAACACTTGATATAAAAATACATATAAATTTTAAATTAAGAGTGAATCATATAACAATGTATTCAAGATATTTCAATCATGATATCAAATATCCTCAAGAAATAAACATAACACAAATAAAGCATAAATAAATCCCCCTTTCTGACATAATGAAACATTTTTCTCCCAATAAATAATATATATGAAAATATTATCTGAATTTGAATGATATATTCAATAATTTCTCCCCTTTGGTATGTAAAAATCTTCTCTTCCTTTTTGATTATCAAAAAAATAAATGGAAAGACAAGTAAATTTAAGGATATTCAAGATAAATTCAAAGAGAAATTAAAAATAAAAATAAAAAGATCAATATTTAAAAGAAACTTAAAAAGGGATTTTAAAATTAAATAGACAAATATTTTAAAATTTATCTCAATATGTAATTAAAAAGAGTTTTAAATAAAAATAGAATAATATAAAATCAAAATATTTGAAAATAAGAAATTTGAAAAATCAATTTCTCCCATTTAAATAATAAGAAAATATAGAAGAGATAAATATAAATAGGATAGATCTAAAAATGAAATTAAATAGAGAAATATAATTTAAAACTTAAAATAACTTATCCCCAATAAGATGAAAGTTTATTTTCCAAACTTCTCTGCAATAGAAAAAAGTTGGGCTCCCCCTCAATTGGTGCATTTAAATAATAAAATAAAACATTACCAAGATAAATAAAGTGAGGGTCAAATGAAAAAATGATTAATATTAATGTAAAGATTGAAAATATAAAGAGTAAAATGAATAGATTAATAATCTCAATAGGTAAAAATAAGAATAATATATCAATCATTTCAAGAGTTAAGATAAAAAAGATATACTAAAGATTAATACATGACTACTCAATAATTAAATCAAATTAAAAAAATACCAAATATTATAAAATAACATGATAAGGATATATTCTAATTATCACTAACTGTCTATAAATAAATTTCAATATTATATTAAATTATAGAAACATGATCCAAATGAGAGTAAATAGGGGTAACAAATAAAAACATAAATATAAGAGTACTCCCCATGTACAAAACATTTAGAGTAAATAAAAATAAGTATTCAAATGAAAATATTTCATGCTTGGTAGATCATAAATTTATAGTTAGAGTTCATTTTCATTGACAATACACAATATGATATTTCAATAAGGTCCAGTGGTATAGACCTAAAAAATCTTAAATGTGAGTTCTTTTTGGTACCCAGCTTTTAGGTCTAACAATGTTAGATAAAAGTGACTTAATTACCCAGACTTGTTAAGTATAAGATTTTAAATTATAAATATAGTAATAAAGATGAATATATTTATGTGTATAGTATCTTGTATTTTTTTAATCATAATTTTTAATAACATTCCCAAATTTCTGATAATAATTGCAAAACTAATTTTTGGAACATACCTTTACAAAAGAGTTTTTTGAAGAAAATTTATTTGAATTTGAAAAACAAATTCAATAATTAATTTTAGTATAATATTGAGAACCCAAAATCATATTAAGATATTGATCTCCATGAACTAATTGAGAAATATTATTTTTTATCACTTTGATCTATGATTTTAAATTATCGATGTTGGTTTTATCATTTATTTTAAAAACCAACTCTTCCCTTTCTTTAGAGATAAGTTCCTTTTATTTAAAAATTTAATCTCTTTCATTAAGAAATTGTTTATATTTATTATTTAGTTATTTTTATTTATAAATAATTTCTTTACAAAAATACTCAAGATCATTTTTTTTACTGTAATAGTAATTAAAAAATGATGAATGATAATAAGAGGGGGAATTATAAGGAGAGTGAAAGGAAGAATAAGAAACAATAGAACTAACCTCATCACCTTCCCTAAGATGTTCCATGATGTATTTATCACTTGAGTTTCTTGAGAAGTTTTAGAAAATGGAGTTATCACTAGTACTCTGGGTTGAAACCTTAAGATATTTATTACCTTCATTCTTCTTTTTCATATTCCTTTTGTAAATAAGACATTCCATCTTGATGTGTCCCTTCTTTTTACAGTCATAACATATTACTTTATATCCATTATTATAGGTATTATGGATTGATTATTCTTCTTCATTTGTTTATTCAATTTCTTTCCTAAAAGTATAATTTATTATTCACTTTTAGGTCAATATCCATCACCAAAATCTTTGAAAGAAATGGTATTTTTAGTGTATTTAGATTTTTTGACTTCTTTAGCTTGATTATTAGCTTTTCACTTCATGGTTATTTCATATGTCATAAGATATCTAATAAGTTATCTGAGTGGAATATTTTTTATGTTTTTTTCTTCTTGTATAGCCATCTACTTGGGTGCCCAAGAGCTAAGAAAAACTCATGGAATCTTTTTCACTAAGTTTTTTATTGAAAAATAATCACCATGAGACTTTTAGTAGCTGAAAATGTTAGTAAAATTTGTAAACATATCAGTAATATATTCATTTTAATGCATATAAAAACTTTTAAATTATTTTATAAACATATCCAATCTAGTGTCTTTAACTTTATTTGTTCCTTCGTGTTTTATTTCTAATATTTTTTAGATTTCATTAGTATATTTACATAAATAAATATGATTGAATTCATTTTGTTCAATACCATAGTAAAGAGCATTCTTGTATTTGTTATTATGCTCAAAGGCTATAATATCTTACAGATCCTATTTATCTTATAATTATTTTATAGGAATGTATTCATGCATAACCGTTTTCCAAACAAGATAACATATACTAATAAGAAATTTTTACATACTATTTTTCATATAAGAGTAATTTTTACTAATAAAAAAGAGCATGTCCCAAAGAGAGTCCTTCAGGAGAACCTTGAAAAAAAAAGAAGATTTCATTCTGTGTAGTCATACTTTGAAATTGGTAAAGGATTAGTTCAAATACTCCTTTGATACCAAATTTTGGATTAGGTATAATGGAAATAGGGGTGAATTTCCTTTAAAAATAAAATAAATAAATAAATAATAACATGACTATGTGTAGTGGAAATTAAAATATTAAATATTGATTCAAACAAATCAATCTTAATTAATTGAATTAGTAAATATCTCGATTTTATCAGGTAAGAAAAGTGGAATAAATTTATGGTTATATCAATTAGATTAATTAAGTAAATCAAATATAAAAATGACTTAATAAAATTAATCAATAACTTTGATTGTGTAATCTTGATGATATAATAAAGTTGTGTCGATGTAATTTGATTGAAGCATTACGAATGTAAAAAATTTATGTGTAAATAAAAATAGGATATAATATTTGATAAAGGAGTTTGAAAATATCTTGGTGTGATCCCATACATCTCCTCCCCTTTGGTTGAGAGTATTTTATATTTCTCTCTTGATTTTAATAAAGATCTAGTAACTAATTCCTCCCTTTATTTTTTATAAGTTGTAGAAAGAAACCCACCTCCTTTACTTTAGAGTAGTAAGAATACATTGATTAAGATCCGTTACTTTGTGGTTATGATCACCCATCCCCATTTCTTTTCAAAAAATTTAGCAAGAACCCCATTATAGAATAATATGTGAAGAATAGATATTTTCTTGGTGAAAATGTAACAGTTCATGTCTTTTCATCCCATTACATTTCTAGTTTGGGTGATTGGAGGTGTTTAGAGGAGGATTAATAAGGGTTCAGTAGATGTTGGAGTTACAGTAGAACTGTAGCAGGTGGTTCACAACATGAATATGATTCATGATTTGAGACTTTGTTTCACAGAATTTAATGTTTGTGATTTATAGATCATGTTAGAGTGGGGATTATTGTGTATAAATAACTCATGATTTCAGTTAATTCAAAACAAGGCACCATGAGTTTTGGTAGAAAATGAAACTTTTATGGATTTACACCCTAAATCCAATTCACAACTTGTATTACATGGGCTCTTGGGAATTAAAATTGTGAATATTTTGTTCACGACATAAATCAAGTGAGTTATAGCTAGTTTATAAATTTGATGTTTGGCTGAATTCTCTCCATAAGATCTCATTTTCTATTTATTTTTTGGTGAACCCTAGGAATTTTGGAGGATTTTTCAGACCTTTTTCTATTTCTTTGATCCTTGGGTTCCTATGGGTTATCTTTGTCAATCTAAGGTGAGTTCTTCTCCCTTTTAACCCTTATTTCCTTATGTTCTTACCTCATAGATTCATCATGGTGATTATGTTTTGGTTTTGGGTGTGTTTGGGCTACATGTTGATGATCCCCTTAGTGTAGTTCAAGTTTATATAAGGTTTCCTGGCATGGTTTTGGTTTTTGGGTCATTTCTATTTTACCCTATTGCACACAGTGAAATCATAAATCTTCTTTGAGGTATGGGATCCTAGTTCTCTCCCTATTTAAGTTCATGTGTAGGGATTTCATTTTTTATCTTCTATTGGGTGGATAGTAAGGGTCTACTTTATAAAGATAATGATTTTTATAAATCTAAAATTGATGGGGGTGTGGATTAATCATATTTTGTTACCAATTTGATGATATTTTTGTTGAGATTATATATACTTGTTTCCAATGATAAAAATCATAGATGTTATGATCCATGCTTATGTTATAGTTGATATTCATGTGAGA
This sequence comes from Viscum album, assembly GCA_963277665.1. Lineage (NCBI taxonomy): Eukaryota > Viridiplantae > Streptophyta > Magnoliopsida > Santalales > Viscaceae > Viscum > Viscum album. Next base: position 477,629,635 of record OY728151.1, read on the forward strand.
CCCTTTCTGTTTTATTTGTTGTTATAACCCTAAATGAAAAGGATAAGAACGTGTGTATGGATAATGAATTTTTTTTGCATGGAGAACTAGTTTTTTTGATTATACCCATCCTAAATATAAAGTGAATTAATGTGATAATTTTAACCAAATTTGTGGAATTTGGGAAGTGATGCTATGTGTGGTTGTGTTGTGTGGTGGAGATGTGTGGTGATTGTGTTGTGAGGTGGTTATGTGTAGTGGTTTTGTTATGTGGTGGTAGTTTTTTATAGTGGTTTTGTTCTATGGTGGTTATGTTATATGGTGGTTGTGATATTTGGTGGTTAAGATTAGTGGTTTTTATAATGAGGTAGCTTAGATAATGTGGTGTTGTGGTGGTGGTTTATGTGAGATAGGTGAGCTATTTTGTTGTGTGGTTGTGTTAGTTTCCTAGTTATCCATGGAATAACTTGTAATGATGAAAATGAAATATCATGGGTTGGTAAATGAATAATAATGGGCTGGTATTTTTGTGTGGTAATTGGATTAATTAAGCTAAACAATAAATGAATGGGTTTTGTAAATGTGAAATGAAACGGTTATGTGAAATGGTGAACTTTTAATTGAAAGTTGGAATGTTTGTATTTGTGTGGTGGTTGTGTGGTGTGTTGCGTTTAGTGGTGGTAGTGTTTTTGTTGGATATTGTGTGGTGATGTGGCAATGTTGTGGAGTATTCTAGTGTAGTTTTTGTGAGCCCATAGGTTGGGTATTGTGTTATATATATATATTTGTGTGTGTGTGTGTGTTTATGTATATATGTATGTATGTATGTATGTATCATGTATTTTATGTTATTTATATATGTACCCCACATGAGTTGGATAACCTTACCAACACCCAATGTTTTTAGGTTCCAAGTGTTTCCCTAATATATAGGATGGTGGTGATACATATGGTTGACTACCCACTCTTCCTCACTCTTCCTTCAATAGTAATGATGCAGGTTGGTGTTGGAGACTACCCCGTGGTTATGTGATGTGATGTGATGTGATGCGGATGTGATGTGAGGTGGGGGTCATGCATGGGGGGAAGAGGGAATGAGGTTAATTTCCTTAATGTTCATGATACCCTACCACCATGGTTATGTGACGAGATATGATGTGATAGTCTAGGTGTCTTCAGGAGAGATGTGATGTGATGGTCTAGGTGTCTTCGAGTGAGATGTGATGTGTTGATGAATGATTTTAACATCATATGATAGACCTTGTGAGGGTGGGGTAGGTATGGATGCATCCTAGCCCATATTAGAGATGTCCCATCTGTCTTTGGGTGAGATTTTTTGTGATAAGTATGGAAAGGATGAGAGAATAGGGCATTCTATGTTGGGTAATTAGAGGAGAAAATTATTAAGGAAGTGGTAGTGGGGTGAATTTTTTATGTTTTTGATACTATGTTACTATATTATATGATTGATTTGGTGAGCAATCCATGATGAGGTTGGGATTGGTTGGTTGGCATGTTTAGGTGCTTGTTGGTTCTCTTGTTTTTTCACTATCACATTTTTATGTTGTTGTCACATGTGCACTAGAGACCTTGGGTATGATCCTACTAAGTATACTTGTATAATCACCCTATGTATATAAACTATTTTTCAGGTTTCAAGGAGTACCTTGGGGATCAACCTAAATGCTTTTATATTGGGTTTTGGAGCTTATATTAATTTTTTATTTTAGGACCTATCTTTTGGTATTTACTTAGAGAGTTTTATTGTATTTTTTGGATTTGTTCATAAATTGTGGGATGGTTTTGGGTTTATTTATATTTTATATATTGGAGTTTCTTAGTGGTTATTTATCCTTCTCCTGCTCCTATATTATTATATATGTTAATGCCTTCCAGATGATATTTTTATACCCTTGGTAATTATCACCAACTCAAGACCTACTAGAGGTGGGAATCATGGGTTATTATTTAGTGAGCTTATTTTTTCCTTGTAAGAATTTGGAACATATTAAATAATATTTTCAAAGTCAGGTGCTGATTCAGCGTGATATTTCAAGGCTCAATGAACCCATAATTGATATTATAAAAAAATTAAATATATTAATATCATGTATGCATATTTTTTCTTAAATTGTGAAATAACTCCCAAACAGACTCTTATATTGGAAATCTGAGACCATGGTTGAGTCCAAAACATGAGGTTTACCCTAGGAATGACCTAAGGTTTTTCTTCAACATATTTCTAGTTGAGTAAATCATTGGCGGTGATTTTAATTAAAATAAATAATTAAATTTATTTATTTTAATTTAAATTATCACAAACTAAATTACTTTATATATACATCATTATAAAAATTCTCCAGGGTTATCTGCATAAACCCTAGGAGAATTGATAGGAGATATAAGTGTTCTTCAATGGAGGATTGAGATCAAAGGATGATGGGTAATTAGATCGAGGTGGATCGAGAGGCAGCGAACATAGTGGTACTTCTCCTTCACTATAGAATGCATTCTTCACCAATGATGAATCCAAATAAAGGAAGGAATCTTTAATTTTGGTTTTCTCCTTCTTGATTAAATTGTTAAATCATGAATTATTATCTAATTTTGATTTGTGGTTATTTCATCCTTTACATGAGCCTGGTATATGAATTAAATTTTTTAAATTCAATTTATTATTTATATTCCATGTTCTCACCTCGGTTTCCCCATTTACATAATTTTTTGGATGAGAACACTTGTCCAATGATGGTTACACAATTGTTATTGTTCTTTTCCCCCACCCGTTCTTCACATTCTTTATCATTGGACAATAGGTTCATGATTAAATATTGTTAGGGTTGATTTGAGAATGATCGAACCCCTATATTCATGATGGATGTGTTAATGGGGAATGGATTAGTGTTTTGTAGACATATCAATATGGATTATAGATGATACATCATAAGTCTGGGATCCATGAGCAATGTCTGGTGATAGGATGCACACAGGATGTGCAAAGACAACATGCAAATTTCCAGTTTCTATTTTCCAACCACCAAAGGCTTGGAAACGATGGTCGGAGGTGATTTTCTTTAGTTTCAGGTAGTCAATAGGTAAAATCCATGATAGAAAGGTGGGTTCTGGAAACCATGTGAAGGAAAATTGGGATTTAACACTCTGTGTGTTCTAGAAAAACACACAACGTGTAGTCTCCCTTGGTTACAGCGCTAGGGTTTTGGATTAGGTTAAGGGTCACACGCCATATGGATGGTTCCATAAACTGTGGGACCCTACTCGGGTGTCCATGTCATGTGCCAACTATCATGTGCCAAGGACCCCATGCAGTTGGACACGCCATGTAATCTAGGAGTACACAGGAATTCCCATAGGTATACAGGAATGTCCCAATTCCTAGGAATGACCAGGTATATGGCTAGGTACATGGGAATTTCTTTAATTACATGGTCATGGACATCTTTACACTGGAAGGCCTCGAGCAGTTGAGACGCGTCATGTACCAACTATATAAATCGTGTATTATGATATTCCTTCCCAATACATGTCTAGAGGAGAATAAATATAGGTGATGAGGTAGGGTCACATTCCATTTAATCCCCCATCCATTCCATTTATTCCCTCCAAAAACATCTTGGGACTCAAATTTTTTATCGGGAGTAGCATATCCTATGTTTTTTTCATGTATAAAGTGATGGTTTCCTTAATTATATAATACAAGATACAATATGAGATGTTATGAGTGTGAGGTTTCTTTAGGTGATGCTTGATGATGACATTGATCATGGAAAGATCATCAGAGAGATTCCAGGGTTTTAAATCCCCTATCACACCAGGGCACAGGTCCCTCATACTCTTTATATAAATAGAGACAGTACTCCCCTAAACTAGGTGCAAGTCCTCTATCTATATAGTGGTACCCCCCCCCCCCATATTGATCTCTAATGGTGTGTGGGTTCTCTATAGGAGTTGTGGTTATCTTGGATATGGAGCATAGTACCAAGGAGTGGGCCCCTCCACACATATTCTGGTGAGGTTTCTTTTGATGCTAGGCATCAATGATGGACCTTTGGAGATATAGTCAGACTCGTTGAATTTGGTTGGTCTTTGATATAGAGATCCACTTTCTCTCTCGAGTGGATTTATTTATGATAATATATATATATATATATATATATATATATATATATATATATATATATTTGGTTCATTTTCCCTCTTTCTTTGGGTTGTTATAACCTTTTATTGTATCTCTCTATCACTCCCTTTTCAGTTTTGGGGGCATCCTATTGGGTATTTATATACTAACCCTTTCATGGGATTTTCCCACATGTGTTGTGTCTTACACATAAGATGAAAATATTGGTGGTTACTTTGGTGGAGCTTAGGGATACTTTGGTGTATTGACCATGTATGGTGGTTGAGACTTGGAGATCATAAGTTGGTAACTCTCTCAATTTTCATTTATTTCAATTGTTGTTAGGTTGGGACTACATGTCTGTTTGGGTGTCTTTTTTCCCTTTCATTTTGGTTTATGTTTTCATGCTTTGTTGTATTTTCCTTGGATGTTATTTCAAACATTTTTACACTCTATATATTATTATCTTATATTATTCCTCTTCACTATTACATAGGTATGGTTGGGTGTGTTCATAAAGGTACATTAGGAAAAGGCCTCCCATTTAATTTATGACTTCTCGATGCTTTACACCAACCCCTAGACTATTGGAGGTGGGCTTGGGGTTGTAGGGGACCAGCCATCTATTGACCAGGTGGGAACTTGTGGGTCAGGTTGTTACACATTATCTCTCTTCCTTCATTGTTGGCTCAAAAGGGGTACCTTTGGAGGGAGGGTTTATGAAATCAAACCCATTACAAATCCCCTCCATTATCTCTTAAGAATGGTAGAATAATTTTAGAGGAGATATATAGAGGTAATGTAGAAAAAAGCCTAAGATATTGAGAATTGAAATTTTCTATTTAAAGAAGCCTTTGAGAATGATGGAGAAGATTAATTTAATTCATCATTGACATGCTCTAATTAATTTTTTAAATCCACCTTTATGAATGTTGTATCTTCTAATCTACCAAGAAACTCTATTTATATCCTCCAATAGGTCTAGTAACATTATGAAATTATTAAAAGTCATTAAGAATCATTAAAAAAATTAGATTTTTAGGGTCCACAAAAATTAATATATCTGAACTAATATTCAAATTCTATAGGCTATCCGGTATAATCCCATTAGGTAACTGGTGAGAATTCTGGAGATCATCACTTCTTCCCATATTCAACCAACTGGCTAGTGAGTAGTATCAATTACTTGGTGGACTTCCTATAGCCACCATACTTAGGTCCACTTGCCACCATCTAGTCGGTGCATCTTACAGTATCCCAAAACCAACTTTGTCTCTTTAATATTCCTTCAAAGTATACAATAGGTCATATAACTTCATTACATGATGTCATAACATCCATAAAAACTTCAAAATATCTTCCATGTCCTTAAAAACTTCATTTTGATTTCTTCAAGATAGATCCTTCAATGTCATTGTATTCAATCACAAAACTATGACTTGATATGTCACATAAACACTGAAACTCACTTAAATGAAATTATTAGATAAATAATTGAGTTTTTTTATCATTAAAACACCATGAGAAATAGATATACAACATTTATTATTCCTTGTTATTCCTCTTATTGTTCACGTTTGATTTTGTGTTTATTATTATTTATCCTTATTATAGTTAGAGTAATATTGGTTAAGGTAGTTCTTTGTGGTTGGAGGGAGTAATAATAATGTTTTGGTGATTTTATGTTCATGGTGTTATCCTTTCTAGTGTTAGCATATAAATACTAAATATGTGTGTGTTTTAAGAATGGTAATGAGATTTGGATATCTGATTTGAGTATTAACAATAGTTTGTGTATATTAGTTAAATACATATTTAATCATGGGTGTTTTAGGGTTTTAGGATACCATTATAGTTTTTTGGTGCTTTTACCTTGTGGTAAACTTAATAGATATCTTTTTCAAGGAAGTATTTGTGGTGTTTTAGTGTCTAGAATCTTTTATTTTATAGTTTCATTAAGCAGTCTTAGTTGGGGGTTATTATAGTTTCCAAGTAATTATTGTATTTGGTGTATTATTAGAGTTTTATCATTCATGGGTTGTTTTTAGAGGTGATTTTTTCATAAGAAGGGGAAGTTGAGTTAGTTAATAGGTGAAGTTGTTCAGGATTTTTATTGAATTGTCTTATTTGTTTATATCATTTTCATGGTTAAGTTGGTTGATCTAGGGGGTATTTTTGGTTGTTGTAATAATAATGGTGCTTGTTTGTTTAGTTTTTTGGGTGTGTTGAGTGCTAAATTAAAAGTAATGTATTAAAAGTAAGTGGAAATCGAAATGAACCTGGTAAGTAACATGATGTTGAATGGCTTGTGGTAACTAAAACAGAATAATAAAGGGAACCGATTAATGTAAAATAAATGGTTGGTAAAAAAATATAGTAAATGAATGATAATGTATTCAGTGTTGTGGTTTTTTTTTTCTATTGATTATACCATTTTATTATTATTGACTTATTTTTAGAATTAGTGGTTCATTTATGTTTCATGTTCCTTACTACTGTTGTGTTATTTTTTTATCTTGATATAAAGGGAATATCATGGTGTTGAAAGGTGAAGGACAGTATAGCATGGGTTGTAATTGATCAAGGTTATAATATATATACATGGGAAGTAATGGATTAAGGATAGGGTGTATATATATCTATATGGATTGTAATGGATTAAGGTTATAATGAATGGAATGTGATGGATTGATGATAGAGTGTTTATGATGTGGTTTTCATTTGATGCATGGTGGGGCACATTCATAAGAGGAGGGAACTTTTGGAGTTGGTGCCCTAGAATAAACTTCTTTGTACTTTATGATAAACATATATTCATTGGATTGATATTAATAAACTCTTTATCACATCATGATTGTTATTATTTATGACATTGTATGTGATAATGTCCTAAGAGTAGCTATCACACTAAAAGGTCATAGTAGATCTCTGCTATGATGTGAACCCAAAATTTTCATGAAACTATTCTTCAAAATATGTTCTGTATCCAAATGATATCATTTTAAGAGACAAAAATGATATAGGTTATTAGGGGTGGAGACTCATGGGACATTGAGGCACCTTCTCATGGTGTGCACCCTTGGTAATGTCTAGAAGGATATTATGAGAATGAGAACTGCTAGTAGGAAATCCATATTTATAAGTGTCATTAGATGTTACTATCTATGGATGTGTGTATTGGTCCTTAGACTTTAAGATTATTATTAATGGGTATTATGACTTGTGCACTTAGATGTATTGTAAAAAACTATGATGACATATGTTCACAGCGAGGTAGGATATGTTGGGAGCGTCAAGAGTAATACTACATTAATGAATAATGTGAGAAAATATTTTTTCCTTTTGTTATATAATGTAAGTTGATATCTCATACCCTTTGATAGAAATTATATAGCCCAAATAAATCTATGGCCATGGTGTTCTATAGGAAATTTCAATTTTTGGAAATTCAAAGAATGATAAATCAAGCACATGGGTTGATGGAACTTACATGAAACCCACTTGATTAGAGATATTGAGACAAAAGGATTATATTATATGGTAAGCATTCATATGAGGTGACATGTCATTGCGACATTAACTTCTTTCTCAATAGGTGTCTTAGCGTGTTGCTAGATGCCAACCTTTTACTTTAGGTTGCTCTTCCTAATGCCACTGAGAAAGAGGCCTAGAGGGTCACACACTAAGTGTATCCAGTATCTTAGTTAAATAATATATTATTTATTATTTAACAAGTTAAATAAATATTATTCTAGGTTGTGGTTTAATAATTATTCATGGATGTCTGATCGCATTTATTTCAACACTAGTTATTCGATAGAATATAATGTTGGTGGAATAATTAATAAATATTTATTTTCTATTTAGTGAATATAATATTTATATATTTATTAGTGAATAATGAAGTGATATTTATTTAATAAATAAATAGTCATTATTCGAGGTTCAATAAATATGGTGGAGGATTGACGGACCGAGTTAATGGTCCGGTGAGAAATAATAATATTGAATATTATTTTATTAAATAATATTTAATTATAACTCACAAGTTAAGCGCATATCATGAAATAATAATGTTGTTATTATTTTACATGGGGATTTTTCTAGGATTAATAAAATAATTAAGGTACTTGTGAAAAATTTTTATTATTACCCTAGTGAATTAAATGCTCGATTATATTATTCTCTTAATAGCTAAGCGCTAGCTAAGCGATGATTATTAGTTGTTGTGTGCAACAAATTGGATAAAAGATCTCAATCCTAGAGAGTTCATCCCTCTCTAAGAATTCCCTCAATAATGGGAGAGATCCTCCTCCACCAGATCAAGGAGAACACTTTGGAATCGGTTCTCAAGGCGATCGAAGACGGACATCTCAAGCATGAGGATCTTCTATGCTAGCACTCAGAGACTCCTTCAGTGACATCCAAAGATACGTGGAACACATGTGGATCACCTCTAGAGGAGATCTACCCTTGATCTCTACAACACAATGACGGTACACCTACAGATATATGGTTGAACGCGTAAAAAAAAAGAATCACCTTGAAGGTAATTCTTATTTAATTAAATTAATTATAAACAAAATATGTTGATCCTCTCTCCTGGTTCTAGGGGAAATTATTCTTTGTCTAAATCCCTGATTCAATTCCATGGATACTAGCGTTCATTGTCGTATTTATCACGAATTGATCATCGATTATGGAAAAAATCAAAGTTGGGCATTGTCCCTCTCGTGCTTCTGCTGCACCCGGAACCTACAAGTGGTATTAGAGAGGACATATTTTTGTTTATAATTATTTAGTTTCATTAATTATTTATAAATTTATAATTTTTGTTTTTCAATTTTATTTTAATAGTTCTTAAATCTGATTATGAGATCTATTTCTTCCTTTATCATTTCTCACAGATCTAACTAAAATGATCAATTTTATGAATAAAATAAAATCAAGGAACTCATATTGTGGTTCCAAGGATCATGGTCATACAACACCAAACTATATACCATGTAATCAGAATTACACTCTGTGTAGTATTGTTCAACGCATCAAGATTTGGTTCAGTAATCAATTTGAGATCTTGCATTAATTAGGAATTAATGATATCATTAATGAACTTTAATCCATGTGGTGTTGACCAGGATTAACTAGCACATGGAAACTGGACTACATGTCATGTGGCCCACTAGATACGGTGTGTAGTCCCTTCGGGTTAGGGTTGAGTCGTGTATCCCATACATGGCTTGCTCAGCTGGTGACCCTGTAATGCAGAGTCTACACAACATGTAGCCCACTGGACACGCTATGTACTCTAAAGATTTCCCAAGTACACCTCACATGTCATTTCACTAGGTGTGTACTTCGGATGGATGGTGAAGAGGGTACATGTCATGTAGTCAGATCTACACACCATGTACATTTTCCATATTACACATATTTAAAAATTATTATTATATTTTGTAACCCTTGAGACATGTACCTTCCTGTGGGCATAAAGCTGGGGCACAACATGTGATAGGTGTTTGATATATATGTGTGTGTGTGTGTGTGTGTGTGTTTAACTAAAATTTGTGTAATGTTTAAAGATCTACACATCATGTATGATTTATATTACAATTATAATTTTTTGTGCATGCTACATGTCACAAAGAATAAAGTATATACAAGTATAATACATGTTGGGTAGTTTTGAATGAGTATTCACTGGGTTTCCTCCAAGGTACAAGTTATGTATATAGTTAATTTTAAATGAATTTATTAAATTGTTTAAAATTATAATGGATGAGAATCTCAAGTAAATTCAGAAAATGTTTAAGATAAAAAGTTTAATTAATTAAAGATAATAATTAATCAATTTGAGCATGATTTATCTTAAATAAGAATGATTAAGAATTGAATGATAGTTTTATTAAATGTGTAAATATAGTTTCATTCATGTGGATGATCATGTGCTAGACCATATTTTTTCTATGTGATTGGTTTCCTTTTAATTTATTAAATTAAATTATTAGCATGTGTGCCTTCTCTCCTGATTAATATGTAGGGTCTGTGTGCCCATGGTTTCTTTTATGTAAACCCCCTCTTACCCCTCACCTATGTGTGAGTAAAAGAATATGTAATGGATGGATCCCCCAAGCTAGTGGAGGTGGTTCAAGTTATGATCCAAGGCAAAACCAATCCAAGGAGATACAAAGGTGGATAGCTGGAAAGCTTTAAACACAAACCTAATTGGTTTAAGGTGTTTCTCCCCTAGGTCAGCGATTAGTTTATCAACTGCTAGATAAATAAACCATTAGACCAATATCATGATCATGCCATTTATTTTATTTTTTTCAGTCGCATGGTTTATTCATTATGGATATATTTTTTCGATCACATAATTAATGAATTAAACAAACATACAAGATGGAACTAGAATAAACTATCTTATGAGTAAATATTATTTAAGAAATGGTTAATCACTTAAGTATACCCCACTTAATATTAAAAATCATGTAATAAATATAATAAATGGAAATTTATGCATAAAGTATAAAATCCCTCAATAAAATATTAATTCGGTATAATCTTCCATTACTTTGGTTAGAATCAAACCATAGTTCAAAGTGCTTGACCAGCCAAAGTTGGTGGGCTTTCAATTATCAGGGAATTCTAATTTGAGTTTTTGGGTTGACTTGACTTAGTTTACATCAAGGTTTGATTACCAAAGAAGGACTTGGTGTAACTGAGAGTCAAAGGTTAAGTAAATCCAAAAATTAATGATTTCAAGATTGGGGAGTCCACTCAAAGGATCAGGGAGCTATGAGTTAATGTAGTTTTCATTTATAATTCCTACCTAAAACCTTCCAAATTTATTGACCAGACAAAGTTTGGGTAATGTTAAGGGAAATATGGATCCTTTCCAATAGAATGTCTAAGCAATAGGGTATTCCAAATCTAATGGTGATGGATATTGGGTTTCAATAAAACAGTGGGAGACTAATGAATATTTATTTATTTATTTGTCTTAATTTTATGAGATAAAGTACTAAAACTTTGTTCGTCTTATTTGTAGAAATGGAATTAAAAATGAAATCAAATATATCATTGAGATCCATACTCAATAAGGAAAACCTTTTCCCCAAAATTAATTTCCATGAGTGATAAAGGTGCCTTCAAGTAATCCTTCACAATGAAAGGAAACTATATGTGATGGAAGAACCTTTACAAGTTGCACCTATAAATGAGGCGAGTGATGAGGATCTCTCTATGTATGATAAACACCTGAATGATGCTACGGATGTTCAGTGCCTCGTGATATCACCCATGACCAATGAGATCTTGAAGAAATATGAGTAAATGTATTCTATAGCATGATGTCTTTCCTTCTGAATATCTATCAATAGAAGGTGAGATAAGAGAGGTATGTGATCTCCAACGCTTTGTTCACCACTAAGCTTGGAGAGTCTGCATCAGTTGGGCCATATGTAGTCAAGTTTATTGGATACATTGAGTATCTATACATCTTAGTGATTAAATTCCTGGATGATTTGCATACAAATATCATACTATTATTACTTCCAAATTCCTTCTCTAGTTTTCTTGTAAATTATAATATGAGAAATAATGAAAAGATCCTAGTATAACTTATGACCCTAATTCTCCAAGTGGATAAGGACATGGAGCCTGACAAACCAATATTACTTATGGTGAATAAAAAGAGGAAGAATAAGGTAAAGGGGGCTAAGATTTATAAAGAGTCTAAATCCCCCGAGCACCGTCTGATCAAGAAGAATAAGAACTAAAGGCAGGGTAAGAAAAAGGATGCAGTGTGCTTTACATGTGGAAAGTCAGGCCACTAAAAGAGGAACTACACTCAAAGGTAAGGGGAAGCCAAAGGTGCATTCTTTATCGAGTGAAATATTTCCAATTCTACACATTGAGTATTAGATAAATCATGTGGTTCTCACGTCTATATTCAAATGCAGGAACGAAGTAGATTTTGTAAAATTTCCAGAGAAGAGGTGGATCTACGAGTTGCTAATGGTACGAGGATGGATGCTCTTTCCATTGGTGAATTCCACATCACATTACCAAAGGGAATGATTTTGGTTTTACATGGATATTATTATTTACCTAGTGTTACCAAAAACATAATTTCTGTATCAAGTTTGGATATATATGGGTTTATTTTCAAGTTTAGAAATAAAAGTTGTTTCTTTTATAAGAACAACATATGTTATGGTATGGCACATTTAAATAATGGTATGTTTGTATTAAATTATGAAAACCAATTTTTTGAAATTAATAATGAATCAAGTTCACATGACTCATATAACACCCAGTTGTGGCATCACCTTCTTGTTTATGTAAACGAGAAGCATTTGACAAAGCTCTGTTAAGATGGTTATTTAGACTCTTCTGAGCTAAAACCACTTGATAGATGTTGTGATTGTTTAAAAGATAAAATGACCAAACCATAATTTAGTGGACACGGTGAAAGGGTCATAAAGCTTCTAGTATTGATACACACTGATGTGTTTAGACCATTTCTAGTAGAATCTAGAGGTGGATATTCTTACTTCAGAACTTTTACTAATGACTTGAGTAGATATGGATATATTTACTTGATGAGGTATAAGTATGAGTCCTTTGATAAATTCAAGGAATTCAAGAATGAAGTATAGAATTATATTGGTAAGAATATAAAGAATATTTGATAATATTGAGGTGGAGAATGTATTAAACAAGAGTTCATCAACTTTCTACGAGAGTTTTGGATTCTATCTCAACTCACTTCACCTTATACACCATAGTGAAATGGTGTTAGTAAAAGGAGGAACCATACCTTGTTGGACATGGTAATGCCAATGATGAGTCATGAAAATCTTCCATTATACGTTTAGGGATATTCATTAAAAGTTATGGCATACTAATTAAACTAAGTACCAACTAAGGCATAAAATGGAATTCTTTTTGAGTTATGGAGTGGAAAGAAACCCATTTTGTCATATACACATGTATGGGGATGTGAGGTGTTTGTTAAGTATTTCTCAGGCAAAAAACTAGCACCCTAGGGCATGAGGTGTATCTTTATAGGGTATTCCAAATAAATAAAGGGATATTATCTATACGACCCCTTGGACAAGAAAGTAATTGTCGCCATACAAGCTGTCTTTCTTAAGAGGGATCACATCCTCAAAAAGGATAGTTGGATAAATATTGACTTTGATGAATTTAATTCCCAAGATACACATGAGTTGGTATAGGAACAAGTTCCATTGGTCCCTGTGGAAGAAGTAGTTCATGAAACATAACTACTGCGTATGAGCTTAAGAGAGTTAAGGGAACCATAGAGATATGGATTTCTAGTCACCAAGGATGGTGACTCATTATTGTTGGAAAATGATTAACCTCACTCCTACAATGAGGTAGTAGAGAGATCAGAATCTACAGGATAGCTAAAAGATATGAATTATGAGATATATTCCATGTATCATAACCAAGTTTGGGTTCTGGTTGATGCGCTAGTTAATGTAAAGAATGTTGGGTGTAAATGGGTATTAAAAAAGAAACTAGACATGGAAGGTAAAGTGAGAACTTATAAAGCAAGGATAGTGGATAGTGGTTTTAAACAGTTTCAAGGAATTGACTACAGTGAAACATTTTTTCTATTTTCCATATTTAAATTCATAATAATCATACTTTCTACAACAGCTTACCATGACTATGAGATTTGGAAATTGGATTTCAAAATCAAATTCCTTAACGGGAACCTTCAGGAAGATGTCTATATGGCACAACCAAAAGGTTTTGTGACACCAAGTGATTCCAAAAGGGTTTTCAAGGTGTAGAGGTCCATTTATGGAATGAATTAAGCATCCCATTCAGGGGATATTTGATTTGATGAACCCATAATGGAATTTGGTTTCATTAAGAATGAATATGAGCCATGTGTTTACAAAATGTATAATGGGAATGTGGTCGTTATCCTAGTAGTATATATTGATGATATATTACTTATTGGAAATGAAATACCAGTCTTACAGTTAGTTAAATACTGGTTGAACAAGTGCTTCTCCATGAAGGACTTAGGCGAAGCAACCTACATTCTAGGGATCAAGATCATTCATGATAGATCCAAGAGGTTTCTTTAACTAAGTCAAAGTACATATATTGACCAGATACTAAAGATATTTAGTATAGAAAAATCCAAGAGGGGATTGATTCTAGTGTCACATGGTTTACATCTTTCTAAGAATATGTTTCCCTAGACATAAAAGGATAAATATAGAATGATTAAGATCACATACACTCTGGCGATAGGATCAATCATGTTTTTCATGTTATGTACTAGACTTGATGTTTTCTATGAATTGAGCATGGTAGGAAGACATCAAGCAGATCTAGGAGAATAGTATTGGACTACTATTAAGACTATCCTTAAGTATTTGAGAAGAACTAAGGATATGTTTCTAGTGTATGGAGGAGATGAGGAGATTTTCATCAGATGGTATGCTGATGCTTGTTTTTAGATAGATCAGAATGATAGGAAGTCTCAATCAGGATATGTTTTATGTCTCAACAGAGGATCTATGAGATGGAAGAGTTCAAAGTAGTCAGTTGTAGCTGATTCTACAGTGGATTCCATGTACATAGTGGATTATGATGTAGCCAATGAATCCATCTAGATTCAGAACTATGTCCAGGATCTTGATGTGGTACCTAGAATTAAATACCCTATCACATTTTATTGTGATAATACTATAGTGGTGGATCTTGAAAAATATCCAAGGTCGCATCAATGGAAAAATAACGTACTCTGTAAGTATCACATCTTGAGGGATTTTTATAAAAGGGGTGAATTTGTAGTGATAATAATATCCTCATAAGAGAATGTGGTAGACCCCTTGACTAAAGGCCTATCTCGGTAGAAGCATGAATATCATGTGAGAGCTATCGGACTTAAATATTGTTAGCAGTTGGCTCTAGTGAAAGTGGGAGTCTGTTAGAGTTGGTTCCCTAGAACCAACTTCTTTTTAATTTATAATAAACATATATTCATTGGATGGATATTAATAAACTCATTATCACATCATGATTGTTCTTCTATATGACATTATATGTGATAATTTCCTAAGAGAAGTTTTCGCAATAAAAGTTCATAGTGGGTCTATACTATTATGAGAACCCGTAAGTGTCGTGAAACTATTCTTAACATATGTTCTATAGCCAGATGATATCATTTAAAGGGACATAAGTGATATAGGATATCAGGGGTGGATAATCATAGGAATTTGAGGAACCTTCTCATGGTGTATGTCATTGGTAATGTTCAGGAGGATATTATGAGAACGAGACCCTCCAGTAGAAAATCCACATTTATAAGTATCATTGGATATTCCTATCTCATATGTTTTTATTGGTCCTTATACTTTAAGATTATTATTAATGGTTATTATGACTCGCTCACTTATATGTATTGTAAAAAACCATGATGAAATATGTTCATGGTGAGGTAGGATGTGTTTGGTGCATCATGAGTAATACTTTATTAATGAATAATGCGAGAAAGGATTTTTTTTTTCCTTTGTTTCATAATGGAAGTTGATATATCAGGCCCTTTTATGGAAATGATATAGCATAAATCAAACCATGTCCATAGTGTTCTATAGGAAAGTTCAATTTCTAGGAAGTCAAAGAATGAGAAATCAAGTACATGGGTTGATTGAACTTGCATGCAACCCACTTGATTTGATATATCAAGAAAAAGATATTATATTACATGGTAATCATTCTTATGAGGTGACATTTCATTGTAGTATTAACTTCTTTATATATGGGTTCATTGGCATGTTTCTAGATGCTAACTTTAGACTTTGGGTTGCTCCACCTAATACCGCTAAGAAAGAGGCCTATAGGTTCACACACTAAGTGTATCTAGTATCTAAGTTAAATAATATATTATTTATTATTTAACAAGTTAAATAAAGATTATTCCCAGTTGTGGTTTAATAATTATTCATGGATTCCTGATCACATTTATTTTGACACTAGTTATTTGAGAGAATATAATATGGTTGGAATAATTAATAAATATTTATTTTTTATTTAGTGAATATAATATTTATATATTTATTAGTTAATAATGTTTTGATATTTATTTAATAAATAAATAGTCATTATTAAAGGTTCAATAAATATGGTGAAGGATTAGCGGACTGAGTTAAGGGTATGGTGAGAAATACTAATATTGAATATTATTTTATTAAATAATATTTCATTATTACTTGAAAATTAAGTGAATGTGAGGAAATAATAATGTTCTTATTATTAATTTACACGGGGGTTTTTCTAGGATTAATAAAATAATTAAGTCACTTGTGAAAATTATTTATTATTACCCTAGTGAATTAAATGCCCGGTTATATTATTCTCATCCAATCGCTAGCTAAGTGACGATTATTAATTGTTGTGCACAACAAATTAGAGAAAAGATATCAAGACTAGAGAGTTCATACCTCTCTAATAATTCTCTCAATAATCAAAGAGATCCTCCTCCACTAAAATAAGGAGAATTCTTTGAAAGCGATTCTCAAGGAGATTGAAGGTGGAAATCGCAAGCGCAAGGATCTTTTGTGATAACACCCAGAGAATCCTTCGGCGATGTATGAAGATATGTAGAACATGTTTGGATCACCATTATAGTATATCTACCATTTATATCTACAAAACAATGATCATAAACCTGCATATATATGGTTGAACATATCAACAAAGAAAAAATCACCTTTGAGGAAATTTTTATTCAATTAAATTAATTATAAACAAAATATTTTTATTCTCTATCTTGGTTCTGAGGGAAATTATTATTTATCTAAATCATTGATTAAATTTTGTGGATACTATCTTTTATCATTGTATTGATCCTGTATTGATCATTGATTATGGAAAAATCAAAGTTGGTCATTGTCCCTCCTGCACTTCTGTTGCACCCAGAACCTATAGGCACTAGGTTGAGTTCATTTATATTTACATTACCCTACAAATATATGGTTGTGATATGTGGATATGTGTTGATGTAGTATAGAGTAATTTATTTTTGGTTATGGATGGGATGGAATGGTATGGAGATATATGGTGTGGTGGTTGTTGATGCAGTTTGGTTATTATTTCATTATCAATTTTCTAATCAATTAGTGAGGGGTAGTCCTATTATGGATAATTACCCAGTTACGAGTTGAAGTGGCCTCTAAACTAATAGGTAAGAGTGGTGATCAATTTCCAAGCCCTTTTTTTCTTATTTGTTCTTTGTTGTGTTTATGATAACTTTTTGTGATGTTTTCTTATAGTTGTTATTTTTTCCCTTTTATGATATTTATAGATCTTGGTTTTAGGAAGGAAGTGGTTTGGGATTTTGGGGTTTTGGTTGTAAGTTGAAACTTATTTTTTTACTGTGAGGATTCAGTTATAATTTGATGTGGGAAATGGTATGAGATTTGGCTCTCAGGGTGGAATGGTTGATTTGTTTTATTTATCTTAATTATTAAGATTTTTTGTTGATTATTTCTACCTAGATTATTTTTCACATGTCCACTCTTGTATACTATATCTTATAGATGTTGATTTTCTTGGAAGGATGATATTACTGATTACTCCCAGGTGCTCACCCCTCTATGGTTTCTTAAGTAATTTATAGGATAGCTTAATAGAGATGTGGAGCTATTTTTCGAGTATCTTGAGTAGATTTTGGCTATTTATTTGGAGGTATGTGAAGTTTTTCCTGCATTTCTTTGATTTTTTTGGTTGGATAAATTGATGTAAGGGTAAAATTTTGGTTGTAGAAATTGATTAATGGATTTAATCATTTGGATTTTATTGGTGTTTTTGTTTTATTTCTTTGGTTTTATGAGGGTAATGCCTCCCATACATGTGTTTTATACACTTAATGCTAGTCCCAACCTATGGAATATTAGAGGTGGGATTTAGGTCTCACCCTTGTCTTAATTATTGTCCCTAGAGGAGTTTTAGTGGGAACAAATCATGATAGGGTGGATATAAAGGATAATATGGTAAATCCATTGAAAAAAATATTAACACAGTAAAAATATGAGGGCCATGTAATATCTATGGGTATTAAATACATGATACACTGGATGTAATCATTATTGTTTGTGTAAATGTATCATGGTTTTATAATAAATATAATATCAATTTATCATTCATTCATATGTACTACATATATTACATGAATAGTGGAATGATAAAATCTCCTCAAAGTATGAATTCAATTTTTTCTTAATCGATGATCATAATGAAGTATTATGTTTTGTAATGATTGAAGTAGATATTCTCTAAAACCCTCATATCATAGTATACAATGTGTGTGTTGGTCGGAGTGGACACTCAAGAAGGTGGGTAAATTGAGTTCCAATTAAAATTTCTGTTAAAATATTTTCTATTAAAATCCCCCAATTTATAAAAAAAGTTAAACTGTAGTGAATTTATAAAACTATAAAGGTTCAATTAGATTCTCAAAATATTTATTAGTTCTCAATTAATCTAATCAGAAGATTAAATTAGCTTTTGAAACTAACCTACTGATTTACAATAGATATAAACACTTTCAAGATTAACTATCAAAGTAAATTTAACACATATTTGTATTTCAAAGTAATAAGAAGCAGTATATAAATTAGATACTGTATATTTTGAACTTAAACTAAAAATGCATAGAAAATATAACCAAGAGGTTCAGTCTCAAGCCAAGACTTAGTCCTCTCAAATTTATATATATATAAAAGTGATCCATACCCTAGATCGGGGTTAACAATAGTACAGGACTGTTTAGGCCACGCAGGGACCTCTACCACTGTTCTTCATGGGAAACAACAATAATGACCAGGCCACACAAGGACCTCTTCTACAGTTGTCGTGGGTAAACAAGAGTAAGGAGTTTTGGTATGAGGATTGTGATATCCTCCAGTTCAGCACAGGAGACAGTGTATGTGTAAAATAAACAGGATACACACACTACTCAAAAGTAAATAATAAATCACTTAGAGAAAGTATATAAAATTTTAGAAAGCTCTAGTGATTGGCAGTGCAGCTATGGACTCGTTGGGTTAAGAAGAATAGCTTCTGAGTCCTTCTCTAGTTTTTCTGTTGAAAAACAGAGTGTCGTGGTTCAGATTTTGTTTCTCCAGGAGAGAAGATGTTCTCTTGACTCTAGAGTACTTCATGTGTTCTTCAGAAATGTAGGATTGAATGTATGGAACTTCTTTGAGGATCGTGCAATGTGTTCTTCACATTTGTGCTCAGGATTGTTCTTCTGTTCAGTACAGAGCTTGCTAGTATTGTAGTATGTGCGTCGAGACGTGTCAAGCGCACTTATCTCCTCTACTGCAGCTCAATATTCTTTATATTCCATGAGCTCCGACAATAGGAATGATTCCCTTTTCGTAGATACGAGGTACGGTTTTCTGATAGACCAACAACTATCATTAAATAATATTAATTTCATTAAAGACATCAAATATGACCGTTAGTATTATTTAAATAATATTGAAAAAAAAGGTTAAGAAACGGTGTCACAGTGATTATGTAAACGGTGTCTTCTTCACGGCATGTCATTCATGGTATGTGGCTCACGGTATGTCCTTCACAGTGTAACCTTCACAGTGTGTTTCTCATGGTGTCTCAGTCACGGTGTGTCCTTCACAGTGTCGGGGTCACGGTGTGTCCTTCACGGTGTCCGGGTCATGGTGTGTCCTTAACGGTGTCTGGGTCACAGTGTGTCCTTCACGGTGTCTGGGTACTTAGGAAAATATCTGTATTTAGACTTAAACAGTAATATGCAGAATAAGCTTAACCATTAGAAAGTAAGAGAATTTGAAACATAAATACAAAGGTTTGATAAGATAAGTGAGATTTGTGATCATGCATAAGATTTGTAAATAATAGTGAGATTAATTAATCATCAATAAGATTTTATATCATTAAAAAATGATGTGTAATTATTATTGAGATTTGTGATCATTAAAACATGAGTAATACATGAGGAGTCCAACAATCTCCCCCTTTTTGACAATCACAAATCATGTAAAGGTAAAATATAAATGAAATGAAACTTTAGAGAAAATAAAATATATAATAAAAGATTTAGAGAATAATAGATTCTACTGTGGTTGGTCAAGAATGACTGGTCGGATCTGAGAAAGGGCTTGGCTGACTGACATGGCAGTTGAGACTAAGGCAAGTGGACCAGATCTGAGGGGTGCAGTAGCTAGAGCAACTATAGCAGTACTATTCACATGAAGATATGGCTTCAAAAGATTGATGAAATCAGTAATGATTTCTCCACCATATTGCATAGTCTTTTCAGAATCGTCCTTACTCTCCATGAACTTGTCCAACAATCTGGTGAACTCTATAAGCTTCTGAACTTGAGCTTTAAAAGCTTGAGTCACTAGAGGGATTTTCAGGTTCTCCACAAGATACTTAAAGTGGTTTTTCATGTCACTTTTAGAGAAAATCCGGGTGAGATAAAAGTCTATCATCTTGGTGATCTCTTGTTGAGAATCATTTGCAATCTTAGAATGAATCTGAACAAGATCAAGTGCTCTATCACTGTTCTTTACAACTTTAGACAAAGGAGATAGATCGAAACCACTAAGGGCATTCTGAAGTTCTTCCTTGATTATGTACCTAAGCAAGGAATCATCCAAAGAAGGTGTGGAGGTCTGACCAGAGGAAGGAGAATCCTTGACAGCTTTGGTTAGAACTTTGAGATGTTTCAAAACTTTTTGCAGACATCCAGTGTACTCATCTGTGAGCTTATTCAGATTTTACACAAGCTCTCTCATGCATTGCAGCATCTTTGTGTGTCTTGTTCCAATCTTCTCATCAAAAGATAGAAGATAAGGATGCACTTGAGACACAATCTATCGAGAAAGGTTGGAAAAATATGGTTCATGAGAAGCAGCAACAGGTGCAGGAGCAGGAACAGGCTCTGATCTTGAAGACAATTCTGTTTGCAGGTTTTCCACCAAACCTTTAAAATTAGCAACATCAGCACTAAGAAACCTATTTTCAACTCTGACTTCTTGTATTTCTTGAATCATCCTTGGTTGAATATGCAGAATAATATTTTCCAAAAGAATCGATGCATTTTCTTGACTTAGTTGAGTCACTAGTCAAGGTTGAGTGGATAAAATCTTCTCAACACCAGCCAAGATAGTCTCTCCAAAGACTTTCAAATCATCCTTAGTTATAAATGATTGTTCCTCGGTTAAGAGTATAGGTGAAGGTAGTAGTACAGGTTCTGATGAAGATTCTGATTGTGACTCAAAATTAGTTTCAGATTCAGATGAAGGTTGAGGCTCTGGTTCTAGTTCTGGGTGAGCTACTAACTTCAGTTGAAACAAAGAAGAGAGATCTATACCAGTTTCAATCACTTGCTGTGATTCACTCACATAATAAAAACTTGGAAACTCATACCGAGTGTACACAGAATGTGTGACAATTGGTTGAGATGTTCTAGCAGATCCGGCTTCTTCAATCGCAAGGTTTGGAGGTTCCTCCCCCTCAAAATGTGCTTCCATTTCAGGTTCTTGAGGCACAGCTGCATGATCAAGATTCATAGGATCAGCTCTAATATCTTCAGAAAATTCTTATCTTTCCAACTGAAAGGCAATTTCCATCCTCTCTTCAGCATAGGGTATGTACTTAGGAACTTATTGTTCCATTGGTTGTGCTTCCAGAGTTTCTTCTTTTTCAATAGTGATATCCTCTTGATTAACATTTTCCCTAGAAGATTTCTCCTAGATCATCTTCTTCCATGACTTGCTGCTCTAAATTAGGGGTAACCAATTCTCTTGCAGCCTCAGACTGAACTTCTTGATCAACATCACCTCTAGAAGAAGGAGCTTATTATTCTCTAAGAACATCAATAACTTCCTCTCTAAGAGGTATTTCAGCAGGAACATCATCAGGGACAATAGCCCTTTTTTCTCAACATGAGCTTCTTCCTCTTGAGGTATTTCAGCCTCTTCTTCTTCTTCTTCTTCTTCTGGGTACTCAGCCACTTTATCTGGTTCCAAACCAGGATCAGTTATATTCTTTGGCCTTCTTGGATAATCAACAGGATTGTACTTCTTATAAAGTTGATAATTATCCTCAACCCACTGCTTCTTCCAGGGGTTCCAATTAATCTTCATCCTTCTGATGATAGGCTTGGATAAATAGAAATCAAAATCCTCTAGCCTTTCTTCATTCGGTCCAACTACTCCATTGGAAACTAACATGGCCAAAATCATCCTTGAATAAAATAGGGAGATGTATTTGGAAGTGACTTTAATCAGCTCACATATATGGTTAATGACATATTTGCACAAATTTATCTTATGGTCATTCTTCAACAGATGAATCAGGAACACATCCTGATACTTCAACACATAAAAATCTCCTTTTCTTGGACTAATCAAATTATGAACAAATTTGAACAGTATTCTTGTTTCCCCATCCAATTCAGCTGCTATGTCCCTTCGCTTGGTGCCATTTCCAGTCAGGATTTCCAAAGCATTCTCCAGATCAAATATGTCAGTTGTTGTAGGAGGGTCTCTTTGGTAATCATCACAAATTCCTTCATGAGGAATCCTCATGCATGCATCCCACACCCTTGAAGAGAATGAAAACTTTTTTCCATTGATCCAGCTTGTTACCATATAGCTTTCTCCAGCATCAAAAGAAAACTTTACATATTAGTAAAATTGAGATACCAACCTTGGAAAAATCGGTCTATCTTGTCTAGATAACCAATCGAGCCATCCTTGTTCTCTTAAGACTTTCAAGAATAACGACTTTCTAGACAGTAGCCACTCAGGGAAAATCTCTTTTTCAGGTACTATAGTATGGCTTATAAGGTATGGATTTAGAGGCCCTTCGGGTGCTATCCTCGGTATCCTCTTCTGTTTCTTAGAGTGGCACTTCTCAGACGAGGGTGAATATGGACGCTTCATCCTTGGCATTCACTGACGGTTCAGGTGAGGGAGAGGAGAAGGATTTCAAGGTAAAGAGGGTTTGAGAGAGTGAGCATGAGAGAGATTGTGTAAGTAATCGAGTGAAAAAACCTTATGTTTTATCATTTGGGAATGTCAAATTTCATAAAAACAAAAATGCGGGAAATCAAATAGTGGTGAATTAAAAATTACCGCGATGCGGGTTAAAATAAATATATAAAGAATCTTCAGGGTGAGACCGTGAGTAGGCATTATGGTGCAATGAAAAACAGTTGTCACGTTGATATAGTTGGTGGTCGTCACGATGAGACAGTAACCGTTCTGTACAGTCACGGTGAGACAGTGAGTGAACTGTTCTGTCACGGTGAGACAGTTAAGTGACAGACCGTGAACACAAGGTTTTTACTGTGAGACTGTAAGCATGAAACAGTAACTGAGAAATAGTGAATATGAAACTGTAAAGTAAAATATAGAAAAATAGTAAACAGTAAGATCTGTAAGATGTCTATTTATGATTAATCATACCAAGATCATGTATGATGTAGTCTAATATCTCATAATTTAATGGTTTGGTGAATATATCATCAAGTTGATATTCAGTACCAATGAATTCCAAAGTGATATCACCTTTTTGGTAATGATCCCTCAAAAAGTAATGTCTTACATCAATATGCTTTGTCCTAGAATGAGAAACAGGATTCTTTGAAATGTTAATAGCACTTGTGTTGTCACAATTTATTGTTACATGTCTAAATTGATATCCATAGTCTAGTAAAGTGTGTTTCATCCACAAAATTTGTGCACAACAACTGACAGCAGCTATGTATTCAGCATCTTCAGTAGATAATGCAACAGAATTTTGTTTCATACTACACCATGATACTAGTGACTTGCCTAAAAAGTGAAATGTTCCAGAGGTGATTTTTCTATCTAACTCACATCTAGAAAAATCATCATCAGAATAGCTAACTAGCTCAAACGATTGTCCTTTTGGATAGAATAGTCCTAAATTGGGAGTATGCTTGAGGTATTTGAAATTTTTCTTTATATCATTTAAATGTGACTCTTTAGGGTTTTCTTGAAAATGATCACACATACACACACTAAACATAATATCAGGATGACTAGCAATCAAGTAGAGTAGACTTCCAATCATTCCTCTATAATTGGTTTGATCAATAGATTTTCCATCTTCATCAAGATCCAAATTACAAGTGGTACTCATGGGAGTGTCACTACTTTTTGTGCTATCCAATACAAAACATTTTAAAAGATCTCTAGTATATTTACTTTGAGTTAAAATAATTCCATTATTGTTTTGAATGATTTGAAATCCAAGAAAGAATTTAAGTTCACCCATTAAACTCATTTCAAATTTGTTTTGCATCATTTTAGAAAAATTAGTACATAGGGAATTTCTTGAAGATTCAAAAATAATGTCATCTACGTAAATTTGTACAACTAAAACATCTTTATAAATTCGTTTTATAAAAAGAGTAGGATCATCTCTTCCTTTTGTAAAACCTTTAGAAATTGTAAAAGTATTTAATCTATCATACCAATCTCTTGGATCTTGTTTTAAACCATATAAATCTTTTGATAATTTGAAAATATGATTTGGAAAATGAGGGTTTGTAAATCCAGGTGGTTGTTCAACAAAAACATCCTCAGCTATATACCCATTTAATAATGCACTCTTGACATCCATTTGATATAGTTTGAAATTTAGATGTGCAACATAAGCAAGTAAAATCCTAATGGATTCTAGTTTGGCTACTGGAGAAAAATTCTCCTCATAGTCAATTCCTTATTCTTGACTATAGACTTGTGCAACTAATCTAGCCTTATTTCTAAATATATTTCCAGATTCTTCTACTTTATTTCTAAACACCCATTTATTTCATATGGTGAAAGTGTCCTTAGGTCTTTCTACTAGTTTCCAAACTTTATTTCTTTCAAACTGGTTGAGTTCTTCTTGCATAGCAATTACCCAAAATTCATCATTAATAGCATCATCAATATTTTTAGGTTCAAGCTGTGACAAGAAGGCTTGATGTTCAACCTGATTTCTAAGAGAAGCTCTAGTATGTGTCCCTCTATCAAGATTACCAACAAAAGCATCTAAAGGATGATTCTTTAGAATTCTAGTTGATCTAGTAAAGGTAGGACTAGAAATATGTAACACCCCGAGATTCCACGATACGCTTCTCATTCAATAATGCAATAGCTTGCATTGTACGCAACTTTGAGTTCTAAAACACCGTGAATAATCAAAGTAGCCGTTATGAATAGTAATAACCACTTTTTAAAATTATAGAAATTTTAAATTTCAAAATGTACTTCATTTTTGAATTCGTAATATCGAAATTATCCTAAGTTGAATTTTCTGTAACTTTCTGAGAACTTCCAATTTTTTTATGAATAGTGAAAAATACTTAAAACAACTTTTTCAATAAAAATAATTTATTGTGATAAATTATACTATTTAGTGGTTTTAAAGTATAATTAGAATATATTTTTACCATTTTATCCAATGGTGGTCATTATAATTAATTTAACATTGAAATTGGACATAAACAATTGCCAATCTTTTGATATAAATTGTTTCTTAAAAACACGCTATTTGTTGTGACAGCGGGAATTAATTATAAAATTAATTAATGAAACTTATATGTTTGGAATTTTGTAAAATAGACATCATTTTTGAATTCGGAATATCAATTATAGCTTAGGGTGAAATTTTGGCATTGTTCTGAAAAACTTCAATTTTTGATGAATAGTGAAACCACTAAGTGGTAGTTAAATAACTGATTTTTCGCTTAAAATGAAATATTACCACTTCTGTGAATTGATTTTCAAAAATCCGACATACATGGTTGTCATTAATAAGTAAAATGTGGTTCAATGAGATTAAAATAATTTTTTGGTGAATAGTAACTTTTAAGTTCTTAATCACGATTAGAGGTAATTAGTGTAGTTTAAGGTAAAAATAATGTTTTAATAATATGAGATGAGCTTGACACTTGTCCTACTCCTATTTGATGAGTCATGTCCGACCAAGACAACCCATGAGTCAACTTGGGGACCCCATGGAGCCACTTTAGTTGGAAAATGACATTAATATATATTTATTTAATGTTAAAATTAAATTGATACAAACATGAGTTGTTTTACTAAAACAGTTTTTAAGTGGGGTTACACAAGTCCAAATTTTGATTATAAATATTCATTAGAAATCTAAAAAGATTTCCTACATCATAGTATTTTTTTTATAATTTTTAGGCATTAAATAAATTCAATTATTTATGACATCATTATGATGCAGTGATGACCTCATTATTTAACGATTTTAATAAAATGAGAAGATAATGTAAAATCCAAGGCTTACACTTGTCCAAAGACTATTGGATGGGTATATTTCGAACCCTTATCACCTTAGACACGAATTATATAAGTTTGGGACCTTTAGAATCCGAAAATTATTGTGTAATAATGTAACATTTCAATCTTTCCAAAAGAGCCCCTCCTCTACTCTTATAAAAGGCCCCCACCTCTACCACCTTATTCACACTTTCAAGCCTTTTGGTTCGGCCAACCTCTGCCCAAATACTCTCCCAACTTCCCCCTCTTACTCCTAGAAGCCTCACTTTGGACAGAATTCTTCTCAAGGAAGCCTTTGGCTCAAATCAAAAAGAGTTACCCGATTTTGAGGTAATGTCTTCTCTAATGTTGTTTTGTTTTATTTTTCTTCTCAAACCCCCTAAACTCTTTTTATTCATTTCTTTTGTAACAACACCAGTATCCTCAATATACTAGGATGTTGTTATAAGAAGTATTCGAGCTACACTTACACAAACATACATCTAATGGTTAAAGAACATACGGTTTCTGTGGATGGCGAATTTCTGCCTCACGAAACGATGATTGTTCAACACTCATATAACACCTTCAAAGGTGGCCATTAAGATGTCACTATTTTTATATATGATATATAATATGTTTATGTTTTACTTATGCTTCTGTATTTCTCATTTATGGCATACTTTATGATTTCCATTATGGGTAAAACGCGATAATTTCATTTTAGGAAGTGCGGACTACCGCCCCCTCAAAGTGATTTGAATCGTTAATGCCATATATGGGATGTATAAAGGATGGAGTAAATGGTATTATAAACTATATTATACTGTAATAAATTTATATCATTATGATTTCATTACATTAAATACGAAATAGAAATGAAAGTAGCGTTCATGCGTACGTACGGCTTACCGTCTCCATGAACGGTGCATTTCATTTCTTACCTCTAAATGTTACGTAATATTATAAATGAATGTATATACTGGATATATAAGATATATATGACATCTAAATCATGAATATAATTCTGGAGATAATGGATATTCTACCACATAAACAACTTTTAATTATAAGAAGTTTATTGTTGACTCAAGTACCAAAGATCGACAAAACGACCGTTATTAACTTAAATAATTACATAATGTTCATATAATTATAATAAGTGATATAATAAGGATAATGAAATTGAAAATGGTTCTTAATAAGGTATATATTAACTCTAGTTTATTATTCAGGAGGTTAAAGAACGGTTGAGTCAAGTCAGACACGAGGTAAGGGAATTTCTTAACCCAACTTCCATTCTTTGGGTTAATCTCCTACTTTCAAATTATGTCATGATATTATTATGTCCTATTTTGTATTTTTACGTTCTTTATGTGTACCTATTGTGAATACACATAACAGATCTATTTTATTTTAAAAATGATCTTTTTAAGGACTTCGTCTCAATCTCCTTTCATTGAGGCATATTTGGTTTTATACACAATTTTCTTTTATACGGTGTATAAACCACTTTGACTTTTACGTTTTTTCAAAAGGAATCTTTTTATACGAAGAATTTTGCTAAATGACAAAAGGGAATGTTTTTCTTTCCATACTTATGCGGCGACAATGACTTCTCTGCCGCCGTGACCATTATTTGAGTTTCGGCTTCCTCTACAAGCCATCATTTTTTTTAATGAAAAATAAATACAAATATTTAACTTTCTTTTATTTTGGTATTGAAAATGGTTTTGAAAGCGTTTTTATCAATGTGTTGTATTGATATCTTGTGATTGAAATGTGGAAATGTTATGTTTCCTTTATTCATGTTTTATGTGATACGATTATGTTATGGTTTATGATATGTTTAAACCTATTCATATGAGGTATGTATTGGACTTAATAAGTGACGGGTGGAGCCCGCTATAGCTCCTCGATGCATCGGTAGGTCTCATGAGACAACTAGACGTGGAATTGGCCGAGGCCCTTTCCCAATTTGATTCATGGTTTTGGCCGAGGCCTTAATCATTTTAGACGTCTTGGCCGAGGCCTTGACAAAATGTTTTAGAATGTCTGGCATTATACATTCCCTCATTATGAAAGTGGTTAGTGATATTGCATGTGATTATTCGACCAGTAGAATATCCATGTGAATAAGTAAATGGAATTATCTCATTTTACTTTTGCCATATTATGTTGAAGTTCGTGTTTAAAAGGATTTTGTTTTAGTTATACATTGCCTTAAATGTTAATGTTTATTATGAAAGCTTTCACAATATTGTTATCCTTACTGAGCATCTGAGCTCACCCATTTCAATATTTTAATATTTTTTCCAGGATGTGAAGAAGTATTTTATGAATGACCTGCAGGGGTAGTCAGAAAGGGATATGATTTTGGACTATGAAGACCATGTTATTGTAGTTTGTTTACTTTATGATGTAATGTAAGACTTATGAATGTATCTAGTGTTTCCAAGGATACTAAACTAATCGGTCTTTCGAGACTTGATCTTTTGTAATCATGCCAATGTTACGAAGTAATGCACCGACTCTAGGTAGCTGGGGTCGGGGCGTTACAGTTGGTATCAGAGGCAGTTTATTACTAACCTTGGAAGCTAGATTTAGATAAACTCTGATTAGAGCACATGGCCCAAAGATAGACTTTGAGGATTAGTATAGAAGAACTTCCTAGAATTTTGGCATTATAGAGATGTTATGAGTTTTCCGAGCAATACATCCTTGTCTGGATACGAGCAGGTAGAGGCGGCTCTGGCACAGATGTACCTAGGGGTAAAACCCGAAAACACTTCTTTGAGCTAGACTCGAACGGGAACTGGTGCACAACAACGGGCCTTGCTGCACTCTTGGTTACGACACTCCCGGGGGATATGCTTAGGATAATTCTCATTTTATTTACAAACCACTATGAAGGGTTATGAGTATATACTTCTTTAAAGAAAACATTTCTTTTTATGATTATGGATTATATCCATAAATAGTTCAATTTATGTAAAGTATTTTACAAATATGGAATTATGTATTTTATTTCATAAACTAATCTAGTTTATGCCATTGTTTAGAAATGGCGCCTAGTGGAAGGAATGGAAACCGTATCAATGCACGCACTCCGTGTAGGGATTGCCCTCCTGCTCAAGATAATTATGGTGGATCTAGTGATACAACTGGTGCTGATCAGATTCTCACCGTACTGGGACAACTCACGCAGGTTATGAATAATAACCTTACTCGTATGGAGCACCCTGATCCGCAACGTGGAGGATCAATGATAGACCGTTTCATGAGGCAACAACCACCAACCTTCAATGGGAGTACAAATCCTATAGTAGCTGAGCAATGGATAAATTCCTTAGAGAAAATATTCCATGCCTTGGGGAGTAGTGAAAGGGAGATGGCTGTCATGGCAGTTTACCGCCTCACTGGAGATGTCGATCAGTGGTGGTCGCTGATTCAAAACACAAAGGAAGATGATGACGTATCGAATATGGAATGGAGGGAGTTCAAAGAGCTTTTCTTAGAAAAATACTTTCCTCGTGACCATCGAGCAGATATGGAAAGGCAAATTCTGAGTCTGAGGCAGAAGGAAGATGAGAATGTCGCAAAGTATGAGGCCAACTTTACAAGGTTAGCGAGGTATACTGCAGATTATATACGTAACCCAATGAGTAAGATTGATCGTTTCTTTGATGGGTTAAAACCATTTCTCCGTCGAGCTTTAGTATCACAATCCTTCTCATCATACGAAGATATTGTCTCGTGTGCTATCAAGACAGAAAAGGAATTCTCTAAGTCTTATGACAACAAAGTAAAGCAAGAGAAGAAGATAACGGTGGAATAAGAGACAGATAAAGGGAAAAAGGGAAAGAAGGATTTTCCATTATGTGATAATTGTGGGAAGAATCACCCTGGTACTTGCCTAAAAGGAATGGGATTTTGTTATAAATGTGGAGAAAAGGGTCACCAGGCTTGTGATTGAAAGGGAAAGAAAGAGGCTATCAAAGTTGAATGATACAATTGTAGAGAAATGGGTCATTATGTAAATGAATGTCCTAAGATTCAGGGAAACTTACCTCAGAAAAGGCCAAGGGATCAAGGACAATCTTATGCTGTTAGTACAGTTGAAGCCGAATAACTAATGTAATGGTGCTTTTGGACTCATGGATTATATTCTGGTTATTAGAATAATGTGATATATATATATAAGGATTTTACTGCAGTACTTGTTGATTTCAGTAAGGTTTTAATATGATGAAGGTAATTATATTTTTAGTATGTGACAATAAGAGAAACTTTACTTTGTTTGGGGAATCTGATAAATTGATTTTGGAATTAAGAGACCTTTTAGAGAAAGTCTGGACAGAGGTATATTGGATAATTATAAAGGTTGGAGTGGATTAAGTTGATCTTTGGATAGTATTATTTAAGGTTAAAAAATTTATGAAGATTATTTTTGGAATATTATGATACTATAGTTTTAGGAAAAGGACAACCTGTAGGGTGGGGCATAACCCATCGCGTCGGACAAAGCTGCAGGAATCGAACCCACAATCATGGTGCGACAGGCCTTTATTTCCTACCACTATCCTACAGGAAGTCCCTGGTTATTACAAAATAATTTTACTAATCTAAATGGTATGTGTTAACATTTGGAACCTTATACAATTAGGATAAGTATAATATTTTTGAGTTCTATTATCTTTTTGAGTGAAAGATGAGTTGAAGGTTGAAACTCTAATTGTCAAGCATAAATATATATATACCTATCTCTTATTCAATGAATAAATTAATTCTTAAACTTTAGTAAAGGGATATTAAAACAAAAAAATGTGTTATCCTAATACCTTATGTCTTGTTGAACTGATGATATTTTAAATCAACATAGATTGAAGGCTTTGAGGCCCTCAATTTGACAGTTGATTGTGATTGATGACCTCAATCACTCCCTACAAATATTTATGTTTTTCCTCCAATTATATGTCTCTAATTTCCACCAATGTTCTCCTAATCGAGATCATAATTGGGTGGTGACTTTTTCATTTCCCTTTCCCTCTTATTAAGGCTAAATTTTATTAATCTTATTTCCGATGTGGGTTTTCCTCAAAGGTATTTTCTCTTTTCAACCTTTTATTTTCAAAGAAAATTTTCAAATTGCGAGGACGCAATTTATTGAAGGAGGGGAGAATGTAACACCCCGAGATTCCACGATACGCTTCTCATTCAATAATGCAATAGCTTGCATTGTACGCAACTTTGAGTTCTAAAACACCGCGACTAATCAAAGTAGCCGTTATGAATAGTAATAACCACTTTTTAAAATTATAGAAATTTTAAATTTCAAAATGGACTTCATTTTTGAATTCGTAATATCGAAATTATCCTAAGTTGAATTTTTTGTAACTTTCTGAGAACTTCCAATTTTTTTATGAATAGTGAAAAATACTTAAAACAACTTTTTTAGTAAAAATAATTTATTTTGATAAATTATACTATTTAGTGGTTTTAAAGTATAATTAGAATATATTTTTACCATTTTATCCAATGGTGGTCATTAGAATTAATTTAACATTGAAATTGGACATAAACAATTGCCAATCTTTTGATATAAATTGTTTCTTAAAAACACGCTATTTGTTGTGACAGCGGGAATTAATTAAAAAATTAATTAATGAAAATTATATGTTTGGAATTTTGTAAAATAGACATCATTTTTGAATTCGGAATATCAATTATAGCTTAGGGTGAAATTTTGACATTGTTCTGAAAAACTTCAATTTTTGATGAATAGTGAAACCACTAAGTGGTAGTTAAATAACTGATTTTTCGCTTAAAATGAAATATTACCACTTCTGTGAATTGATTTTCAAAAATCCGACATACATGGTTGTCATTAAGAAGTAAAATGTGGTTCAATGAGATTAAAATAATTTTTTGGTGAATAGTAACTTTTAAGTTCTTAATCACGATTAGAGGTAATTAGTGTAGTTTAAGGTAAAAATAATGTTTTAATAATATGAGATGAGCTTGAAACTTTTCCTACTCCTATTGGATGAGTCATGGCCGACCAAGACAACCCATGAGTCAACTTGGGGACCCCATGGAGCCACTTTAGTTGGAAAATGACATTAATATATATTTATTTAATGTTAAAATTAAATTGATACAAACATGAGTTGTTTTACTAAAACAGTTTTTAAGTGGGGTTACACAAGTCCAAATTTTGATTATAAATATTCATTAGAAATATAAAAAGATTTCCTACATCATAGTATTTTTTTTATAATTTTTAGACATTAAATAAATTAAATTATTTATGACATAATTATGATGCAGTGATGACCTCATTATTTAACGATTTTAATAAAATGAGAAGATAATGTAAAATCCAAGGCTTACACTTGTCCAAAGACTATTGGATGGGTAGATTTCGAACCCTTATAACCTTATCCACGAATTATATAAGTGTGGGACCTTTAGAATCCGAAAAGTATTGTGTAATAATGTAACATTTCAATCTTTCCAAAAGAGCTCCTCCTCTCCTCTTATAAAAGGCCCCCACCTCTACCACCTTATTCACACTTTCAAGCCTTTTGGTTCGGCCAACCTCTGCCCAAATACTCTCCCAACTTCCCCCTCTTACTCCTAGAAGCCTCACTTTGGGAAGAACTCTTCTCAAGGAATCCTTTGGCTCAAATCAAAAAGAGTTACCCGATTTTGAGGTAATGTATTCTCTAATGTTGTTTTGTTTTATTTTTCTTCTCAAACCCCCTAAACTCTTTTTATTCATTTATTTTGTAACAACACCAGTATCCTCAATATACTAGGATGTTTTTATAAGAAGTATTCGAGCTACACTTACACACACATACATCTAATGGTTAAAGAACATACGGTTTCTGTGGATGGCGAATTTCTGCCTCACGAAACGATGATTGTTCAACACTCATATAACACCTTTAAAGGTGGCCATTAAGATGTCACTATTTTTATATATGATATATAATATGTTTATGTTTTACTTATGCTTCTGTATTTCTCATTTATGGCATACTTTATTATTTCCATTATGGGTAAAACGCGATAATTTCATTTTAGGAAGTGCGGACTACCGCCCCCTCAAAGTGATTTGAATCGTTAATGCCATATGTGGGATGTATAAAGGATGGAGTAAATGGTATTATACACTATATTATACTGTAATAAATTTATATCATTATGATTTCATTCCATTAAATGCGAAATAGAAATGAAAGTAGCGTTCATGCGTACGTACGGCTTACCGTCTCCATGAACGGTGCATTTCATTTCTTACCTCTAAATGTTATGTAATATTATAAATGAATGTATATACTGGATATATAAGATATATATGACATCTAAATCATGAATATAATTCTGGAGATAATGGATATTCTACCACATAAACAACTTGTAATTATAAGAAGTTTATTGTTGACTCAAGTACCAAAGATCGACAAAACGACCGTTATTAACTTAAATAATTACATAATGTTCATATCATTATAATAAGTGATATAATAAGGATAATGAAATTGAAAATGGTTCTTAATAAGGTATATATTGACTCTAGTTTATTATTCAGGAGGTTAAAGAACGGTTGAGTCAAGTCAGACACGAGGTAAGGGAATTTCTTAACCCAACTTCCATTCTTTGGGTTAATCTCCTACTTTCAAATTATGTCATGATATTATTATGTCCTATTTTGTATTTTTACATTCTTTATGTGTACCTATTGTGAATACACATAACAGATCTATTTTATTTTAAAAATTATCTTTTTAAGGACTTCGTCTCAATCTCCTTTCATTGAGGCATATTTGGTTTTATACACAATTTTCTTTTATACGGTGTATAAACCCCTTTGACTTTTACGTTTATTCAAAATGAATCTTTTTATACGAAGCATTTTGCTAAAAGACAAAAGGGAATGTTTTTCTTTCCGTACTTATGCGGCGACAACGACTTCTCCGCCGCCGTGACCATTATTTGAGTTTCGGCTTCCTCTACAAGCCATCATTTTTTTTAATGAAAAATAAATACAAAGTTTTAACTTTCTTTTATTTTGGTATTGAAAATGGTTTTGAAAGCGTTTTTATCAATGTGTTGTATTGATATCTTGTGATTGAAATGTGGAAATGTTATGTTTCCTTTATGCATGTTTTATGTGATACGATTATGTTATGGTTTATGATATGTTTAAACCTATTTATATGAGGAATGTATTGGACTTAATAAGTGACGGGTGGAGCCCGCTATAGCTCCTCGATGCATCGGTAGGTCTCATGAGACAACTAGACGTGGAATTGGCCGAGGCCCTTTCCCAATTTGATTCATGGTTTTGGCCGAGGCCTTAATCATTTTAGACGTCTTGGCCGAGGCCTTGACAAAATGTTTTAGAATGTCTGGAATTATACATTCCCTCATTATGAAAGTGGTTAGTGATATTGCATGTGATTATTCGACCAGTAGAATATCTATGTGAATAAGTAAATGGCATTATCTCATTTTACTTTTGCCATATTATGTTGAAGTTCATGTTTAAAAGGCTTTTGTTTTAGTTATACATTTCCTTAAATGTTAATGTTTATTATGAAAGCTTCCGCAATATTGTTATCCTTACTGAGCATCTGAGCTCACCCCTTTCAATGTTTTAATATTTTTTCCAGGATGTGAAGAAGTATTTTATGAATGACCTGCAGGGGTAGTCAGAAAGGGATATGATTTTGGACTATGAAGACCATGTTATTGTAGTTTGTTTACTTTATGATGTAATGTAAGACTTATGAATGTATCTAGTGTTTCCAAGGCTACTAAACTAATCGGTCTTTCGAGACTTGATCTTTTGTGATCATGCCAATGTTACGAAGTAATGCACCGACTCTGGGTAGCTGGGGTCGGGGCGTTACAAAATTTCAGGTTCATCTATAGGTTCGGGTTCATTAAGAGAAAATTCTGAAATATTTCCAGAACTGGTTGTCTTTACAGCAGGTTCATTGATTTTATCATTAAGGTTCATAACAGATAAATCTTCTTCAGGATTTTCAAGAGATGACTTAGGCTCATGTGGATCAGTTTCATCAAATTTTATGTGAACTGATTCTTCCACAGATTTGGTTCTTTTATTAAATACTTTTCTAGTTAAATAATAACCAATAAAAATTCCTTCATCACTCTTAGAAGCAAACTTGTCAAGATTATCCTTTGTATTAAGAATAAAAACTTTGCAGCCAAAGACTCTAAAGTAACTAACTTTAGGTTTTCTATTATTCCATAACTCATATGGGGTCTTCTTGAGAACAGGTCTTATCAAGACTCTATTAATAATATAACAATCTATATTCACATCCTCAACCCAAAAATAAATAGGCAGGTCATATTCATTAAGCATGGTTATAGCAATTTCTTGAAGTGTTCTATTTCTTCTTTCTACTACACCATTTTGTTGAGGTGTCCTAGGGGAAGAAAAGTTGTGACTATAGCCATTGTGTGAGCAATAAGATTCAAACTCTTGATTTTCAAACTCACGGCTATGATAACTTCTCAGGGTATTAATCTTAAGTCCACTAAGGTTTTCTACAGACTTGGAGTATTTAGTAAATTAAGAACAAACTTCACTTTTGTGAGCAAAGAAGTATACCCAAGTATGTCTAGAAAATTCATTTACTAAGACATAGACATAGTGCTTCCCATTTAAGCTAGAAACTATAGAAGGTCCAAACAAGTCCATTTGAACCAACTCGAGAGGTTGAGAAGTTGACACTTCTTTCTTTGGTTTGAAAGATATTTTGTGTTTCTTTCCCTTTTGATAGGGATTACAAACTTTGTCATTTGGAAACTCAAGTTTGGGTAAGTCTCTAACTAAGTTCTTCCTAGTTAGTTTTCTAAGTGAGTGGATGTTGAAGTGTACTAATATTCTATGCCATAACCAAGATTCTTTCTAAAAAGAATTTAGGCAAGTAACATTTTTCTTAGCTAAAGAATTCAGATCAACAGCATAAACATTTTCATTTCTCAAGGCAGAGAATACTAAAACATTTTTAGAGTTAAAAACATTACAAGAATTATTTTCAAATTTAACATTAAATGCATCATCACATAATTGAGATATACTTAACAAGTTATATTTCAATACATCAACAAATAAAACTTTAGAAATTAAAACTGAGTTAGTGTTACCAATTTGGCCTAGGTCGATGATTTTTCAATTATAATTATCACCAAAGGTGACATGGAATTCATAAACCTTGATTAGGCTCTTGAAGCATGAGTAATCCCCAGACATATGTCTTGAACATCCTCTTTCCAAATACCATGTCTTCTTGTGGGAACTCTTCAAACAGGTTTCCTACGAAACAGATTTAGATGGGAAATGAATTTGGTACCTAGATATTCTTGGGTCCATACAGGTTAGAAATCAATGATTTTGGTACCCAAATTTGTCTTATGGGTCTCATATATTTTATAGAGTCAAAATATTTTGAAAGATAAACTCTATTTGATCTATAAATATGTAAATAACCAGTTGAATCATGTGAATTTCCAGAACTTGAACTAACAGTATTCTGTCCAGATTTAGGAATAAATTTATTCTTAGTAATCTATCTCTGTCCAGGTTGGTAGCCTATTCCAGTAGTGTATTATGGTTCTACTTGATTTATTAGCATTTGAGTAAGTGTATCTTTTCCCTTTGTGAATTTCTCTAAGTCCTTCATAAGTTGCTCATTAGACATTTTCAATTATGTATTTTTTTTAATGTTGAGCATTCTTTTATTTTTCAATATCAAGAGCAGATTTAACATTTGTAGTGAGATCATGCTATTTCTTTAATGACTTATATTTGTCCTTAAGTTCATTGCATGTTTCTTCTAGCATGTTACAATATTCAGATAATTCAGCCTTAGACATGTATTCAGAATCAGAATCAGATTCTGCATCATCTCCAGAATAATAGGAATTTAAAATAGGAGTATCTAAGGTTACCTCAGATGTGTTGGTCATGAAACACATGTTGGCATGATTCTTTTCAGAATCAGAAATTTCAGATTCACTTGTGCTATCTTCTGAAGAACTCCAAGTAGCTTTCATAGCTTTCTTGTACTTACTTTCCTTATAGTCATGTTTCTTTTTGAACTTCAGTTTTGGACAGTCTGCTTTTATGTGACCTTTTCTTTTGCATTCATAGCAGACAACTTCATCATTTTTATCATCTTTCTTCCAGTCCCTTTTTCAATGACCTTTACTGTCATACTTTCCTTTGTAATTTGATTTTCTGAAGAATTTCTTCTTCCTATAAAACTTCTTAAATCTTATGGCTATTTGAGTCATCTCAGCATCACTGTCTGAATCCGAATCTTCACTGGTTGAGCTTTCAGTTTGTATTTGAACTTTGTCTTTGTCCTTACTCTTAGAAGTAGTAGATTTAAAAGCTACAGACTTTCTTTTTGGTTCATCATCTTCCTCCTTATTCACTTTGAGTTATTCCTCATACATCATTAATTTACCAATAATATCTTTGACAGTGATAGTTCCAATGTCACATGATTCTCTGATTAAAATAGATGTACCTCTCCATCGGTCTGGAAGACATCTCAGTATCCTCATAATTTGTTCCTTTGCTAGAACATCTTTACCAAGTGAACTCATTGTATTGACTATCTCATTAAACCTGAGATACATATCAGAAATAGGTTTATCAGTCTTCATTTTAAAATTATCATATTTAATAGTATAAGTATTTAATCTCATTTCTTTAACATTGTTTGTTCCTTCATGAGAAACTCCCAAAGTATCCCAAATTTTATAAGCAATTTTGCAAGTAGATATTCTGTTAAATTCCTCATCTCCTAATGCACAATACAAAGCATTCATAGCTTTATAGTTATTATTGTAAGATACGTTAATAGGTTCATCCCAAGTTGTTCTTTTAGTTTTTGGAATTTTATATTGAGATTCTATAGCAGTCCAAATATCAAAACCCATACTTTCCAAATGAATTTCCATTTTAAGTTTCCACTGGGCATAGTTTGTACCATTAAAGAAAGGTGGCTGGTTAGTAGCAGCACCCTCTAGTCTATTGTCCATAGCTAGATTTTAGAAATTAAAGTTAAAGAGATAAAATTTAGAACTAACATAAATTTAAGATCTTTAAAGATGGAACTAAAATCACAGTTGAAAAACAGACTGTTTTGAAAACTTGTATAAATAAAAACAACCTTTGATACCAAATTTTGGTCAGAGTGGACACTCAATAGGGGGGTGAATTGAGTTCTAATTAAAATTTTGGTTAAAATATTTTATATTAAAATCCCCCAATTTATAAAACAAGTTAAACTGTAGTGAATTTTTAAAACTGTAAAGGTTCAATTAGGTTCTCAAAATATTGATTAGTTCTCAGTTAATCTAATCAGAAGATTAAATTAGCTTTTGAAACTAACCTACTAATTTACAATAGATACAAACACTCGCTAGATTAACTATCAAAGTAACTTTAAAACATATTTGTATTTCAAAGTAATAAGCAGCGGTATATAAATTAGATACTGTATATTTTTAACTTAAACTAAAAATGCATAGAAAATATAACCAAGAGGTTCAGTCTCAAGTTGAGACTTAGTCCTCTCAAATTTATATATATATATAAGTGATCCACACCCTGGATCGGGGTTAACAATAGTACAGTACTATTCAGACCACACAGGGACCTCTGTCACTATTCTTCATGGGAAACAACAATAAATACCAGGCCACACAAGGACCTCTTCCACAGTTGTCGTGGGTAAACAAGAGTAAGGAGTTTTGGTATGAGGATTGTGATATCCACCAGTTCAGCACAGGAGACAGTGTATGTGTAAAATAAAAAGGATACACACACTGCTCAAAATTAAATAATAAATCACTTAGAGAAAGTATATAAAAGTTTAGAAATCTCTAGTAATTGGAAGCGCAGTTCTTGACTCATTGGATTCAGCAGAATAGCTTCTGAGTCCTTCTTTGGTTTTTCTGTTGAAAAACTGAGTGTTGTGGTTCAGCTTTTGTTTCTCTAGGAAAGAAGATGTTCTCTTTAATCCAGAGTACTTCGTGTGTTCTTCAGAAATGTGGGACTGCATGTATGGAACTTCTTTGAGGATCTTGCAATGTGTTCTTTACAATTGTGCTCATGATTGTTCTTCTGTTCAGTAAAGATATTTCTAGTATTGTAGTATGTGCATCGAGACGTGTCAAACACGCGTATCTCCTCTACTACAGCTCAATCTTCTTTATATTCCATGAGCTTCGGAAATACAAATGATTTCCTTTCCATAGATATGAGGTACGGCTTCCTGACAGACCAACAACTATCATTAAATAACATTAATTGTATTAAAGGCATCAAATATGACCGTTAGTATTATTTAAATAATATTGACAAAAAGGTTAAGAAACAGTGTCACATTGATTATGTAAACGGTGTCTTCTTCATGGTATGCCCTTCATGGTATTTGGATCACGGTATGTCCTTCATGGTGTAACCTTCACATTGTGTTGCTCACGGTGTCTCAGTCATGGTGTGTCCTTCACGGTGTCTGGGTCACGGTGTGTCCTTCACGGTGTCTGGGTCACGGTGTGTCCTTCACGGTGTCTGGGTCACGGTGTGTCCTTCACGGTGTTTCATTCATGGTGTCTGGGTACTTAGGAAAATATCTGTATTTAGACTTAAACAGTAATATGCAGAATAAGCTTAACCATTAGAAAGTAAGATAATTTGAAACATAAATACAAATGTTTGATAAGATAAGTGAGATTTGTGATCATGCATAAGATTTTTAAATAATAGTGAGATTAATTAATCATCAATAAGATTTTCTATCATTAAAACATGATGTGTAATTATTATTGAGATTTGTGATCATTAAAACATGAGTAATACATGAGGAGTCCAACAGTGTGCATGTCATATAGTACAACATGTATGATTATAAACCATATTTTATTTCATGGTTTGGGCATATTTTTTGGTAGGATATATGGATTTCATATAGGAATCTCCTTAGAAAAATCTTATTGTATGATTGGTTGTGTCATAATACAGTATTATGTGAAGCATCATATTATGTAATTTTCATGATATGTTACGAATGATTATGAAAGATAAATTTTAATGTTAATGTTAGCATTTGGTTACTCTTCCATGTAAGTTATCATTGGTGCATGGAGAATCAATGCACTTAAGTTTTAAGTGCATGGATGAAGGGTTACAAATCATTATAACTGTGTAACACATACTCATGTGTTTTTTAACACATGAATAAATTCATGGGGATCGAGGAGTACCCAAGTGATAATATAAATGTGAAATTTCAATGGATATGGTCAATACATTTTGTGGATTCTCCATAAAATCTATCTTTTTTCCTCACCCTTTACTTTAGTGTGATACTAACATATCATGGGTGTGAGGATAATCCCACCCATATGATGGGTGATTCAACACAACCTATAGATGCACCTTGGAGGAAGGAGTATTTTGAATGCTTATTTGTGATCATTATCAAGCTCATAAAATTGAAGAATATGTGGAAGCTCATCATTGTAAGGTACACAATATAGTGTTCTTTATTTTCATTTAAACATGATTTTAGTTTTATATATGGTAGATCTTGGTAATTTGGATTTATTATTATTTTTAATCTATTGGTTAAGTGTTAATAAATCCTTAGAAACTGATTATTGGTATTATAGAAACTTCATGTGATTAGATTCAAGAAATCATGTTTAAAATAAATAATTCTGAAATTTAATGCATGTTATATTATGAAACATAGGCTACGATATCGATTTCCCTTAGGAAATGGATACCATAATTCTTATCATCAAATATAAAATTCATGGTTAAACTTATGTTATGGGATAATGTAAGATGTGTTGGGTTCATTCTCTAAGATATAGGATATTGTAGGCAATGATATAAAACAAAACCGTTATTTTCATCATATTGTAGAATATGATATGATTAGTCGTGTCTTATGAAATCACCAATGTGAATTGTTCATGTGGCATTAAAAAAAGAATAGTATCATATAAATGATATCAATGTATATCATAGGATACAACATACTATGTGTCAAAGGTGATATCACGACATTATGTTATAACTAGAACGTAAGTTGTTTTGATCATGGAGTGAAACTCTCATATAAAATTTTAAGCGTGAAAATTAATCTTATATAAGCCATTATAGCATTAAGTTAATCTCACGTAGAAGTATATTGTATAATGTTATATCCATGGCAAGTGGTATTAATCCTTCATAGACCCTTTCATGTTAAATTAATGTCACATGAGGTTGTTTAATATTATGCAAGCACTAATATTAATCATAAAAGATGATTGATAGGACTAAAGAGTTTTTCATGTCACAATCTTCTTAATCATAGGTTACAATTCATCTGATTCCATTAAATATGATATGTATGGGAAAAAATTATTTTTTTAATTCAATTAAGAATTGAATAAAATTATTTATAAATTATATATAAATCATAATAAAAGGTAGTTTGGGGTATTTATTAATTTATAAAGGTTCTTATAAATTAATTAAGTATTAATTATTTTTAATTAATTAATTTAATGTATATGAAACATTTATTAAATAAATATTCCATATTAATAATTATTAATATTAAATTATATTTTTCAAATTATATGGAATGAATTATAATTTAGAAATAATGTTTTTATATATGAAATTATATGGATAATTTATAAAGTGTTTATAAATTAAAAAATAAGTCATAAATATAAAAGTTTTTATATTTAAAATTATAA
Source organism: Viscum album (assembly GCA_963277665.1). Taxonomy (NCBI): domain Eukaryota; kingdom Viridiplantae; phylum Streptophyta; class Magnoliopsida; order Santalales; family Viscaceae; genus Viscum; species Viscum album. Next base: position 477,671,926 of record OY728151.1, read on the forward strand.
ATTATTCATAATTACATAATTTCAATTGTTCAAATTAAATACATTATTTTAAAAATTATTTAAACCATATCAAAAATGGGTTTTGATAATTTATTTGATCAAGTATTAAATGATATTAAATATGTGGTATTTATATTATGTAAATTTTTTACGTAATAGAATTGAAATATAAAAGGTTTATATTTTATATAATATCACATTTTTAAATAAAATTCCATATAATGTAAAAGGTCCCTTGTAGATAATTAAATTTCACTAAGAGGTGGGTAAATCATTTAATTCACTCTTTTTTCATTTCTTATTAAAAACAACCTTTGAATCCAGTTAAAGTGCATGAAAATATCACTGAATAAAAGTTATACACACTCCAAGGTATAAACAGAATGGGAACAATTGATTTTTAAAAGGTTTAATTTTCAAAATGATCAACTACATCCTTTGCATAATCCGGTAAAACTTGTGATCACATATTCCATTAGAATCATCATGTGGATTAAAAAATGAGTAGGGATCATCCTTGAACTTTTGATACATAATGTGTCAACTAACTTGTGTATAGTACTCCTAAATAAACAAATATATAGAATCTAAATTTTAACAACATTAGAGTCTTCAAACAATTTAGATTTCCATCAAGTTTTCATTATTATTCTTCCTCTACTTCTTCCTCTTCTTACCCTTCCTCTTCTACTTTTCTAGTAATAAGAACGCTTCTATAGTTATATTTTTAATCTATATTTCTCCTTATATTCTCTCATTTTTTTCTTACACAATAGTAACTCTATCTCAAAAAAACAATTTAAAATTCAAATTCAAAGATATAGTTTTTTTCAACTACTCTTTCTTCTTATTTAGACATCGGATCTATCCAAGACTTATATCCACCTTTGGATATAGTTAGAGGAGTTAAATGTTCAATTTGGAGTATCCTGTAAAGCATAAAATAATCCACATCATCAATATATTGAATTATGGACTCTGTCACAAGTCATGACATAATTTCACTAATTATAATGTGATCAACTAGTATTCCTATAATTGATAAAAAAATGTCTCTTCTATTGTGATGTCATCAACCTTTATTGTGATGTAATCATATTATTCCTTCACTTTCATAGAAAAACCTAACTTTCATATCTAAAAACTATAGTATGATTCTATAAAACTTTCTAAAGATACTATTATTTAATAATGTCTATGGAATGATTACTCCCTTCATAATACATAATCTTCTCATTCAAGTTTATTTTGGCATAAGCTTCACATTTGGTACCTAACTCCATGGAATCTCCAAAAATAATAAAAACACCAAAACTCCCGTATTTATATCACAAAAATAATTTCCATGTCATGATAGAATAGTTTAATACATAATCATATTAAATTTTTAAATCGTGACATTAAACTTTTGGTTGTGTCATGATTCACTCTTCTATAAAAAGGTTAACCTTACATATATTTAATTCTCATATAAATTAATCACACATAGATTTCATCATAGCATGATTAAAAAAATTATTGTTTAATTTAGTATAAATCTAAAAAACCTCTCCTATACTTCAACATTTTAACTCCAAACTTCTTTTATCCATATCTAGACTTCCAAATAGCTTTCATCTCACAAAAAACTTTATTTATTATGAGTTCGAGAATTATTTATATATTGATAAAAAACAAAACCAAATCCATACCATCTTAATCTCTTCTCAAATTCATCTTCCCTTTGATAAAAATCATAGTGAAAGGGAATTCATATTTAGCTCTAGATATTAGTAAACTCCCCCTAGGTCAAAATAATCTCCTCAAGGTTACATCAACTTTTAATCTCAAGAACTTCCCGAATCATCTCTTGGTCTCGAAAATATTCTCATTGGACTTTTTAACCATTGAACAAAGATCAATTTTAAAACTCACAAAACTTAGAAATGAATCATAATTTAATAATTATAATACTACATGAATGAAAAAAATGTAGGAAACAAGAACATTTAATAATAATATCATATTTTCCATTAAACTGACTTACATCCACTTTCTCACTACTTTATTTCTTCACGGATCTTCTTTCACTTCATAAAACTATTTTTTGAAATTATTTATAACAAGTTCCTATATACATGCTCAAAAACATGTTATAATAACTCAAAACTCACAAAACTTAAATACACAAGCTAAATTCACAACTTACCCCTTTTAAAAATTCCCCCTAAATATATATTATCTCCTAAATAAATTCATATTCTTTTAATTAATGTTATTCCACTCCACTTTTAGTTAAGGAAATAGCATTAGGAGATTTATGTTTCTTTCTAACCCTTTGAAAACAAATATCAAAAGAAAAAGTGATAGAGGGGACCGACTCATAATACCTCATCCTTTAAAGGGTCAAGTTTTAATTCCCAATATCTACCGCATTTTCTAAAATGAATCTATTGGCATTGTTTAGTGAAAACATATAGTATTTCTTACTTTGTTGCAAAAAAAATCCAACTTCAATTTTCCTTACTCCACCAACTCCTTAATGAGATGATATTTTATATCAATGTTATTTTATTGTTAATGTTGAACCATATTTCTTGAAATATTTATATCACTTTTCTTATCATAACTAATGAGAAGTGGAAACTTCACATTCACTTTAAAATCCTCAAATTGAGCCTTTATACAAATCAATTGGGTTGTCACTTGAGTTACGGTAGCATAATCCACATCGACAATACTCAATGTCACTAAATTTTACTTTTTTATGGGTCATGTCACACACCTTTATCCTAAGAATAAAACTTCACCTGATGTAGAAATTCTATCATCAATATATCCAACCCAATCTGAATCGTTATATCCAAACAGATCAATCCCTCCATTACTATCATATTTCAACCCATAATTCACTATAACTTATCCTATTTATAGTGATAATATTTTATTCCTTTTTTGAACTCTGAAATCTAACAAAGTGTAACAACATACATAAGATCGGTTCTAGAAGATATCAAGTAGAGTAAACTCAAAATTAGTTTTCTAAACTCCCTTGAATCAACTTTATTTATTTCTTTGAATTTAAATAGATTAGCTCCAACTAAAATTAGGGTATAAACCATCTTGTAATTATCTATTTCTAACTTCTTTAATAGTTATAGAACATACCTCTCTTGAGGTAAGAAAATATGATCAGTTTCTTAAGAAATTTTGAAACCGAAGAAATACCTTATCTCTTCAAGAATGGATATCTCAAATATCTTCTTCATTTCAAAAGAAAAATCTTCATAAAAACATACTTAATTTCTAGTAAAGATAATATCATCTATATAAATAATAAAAATTAATCATACATCTTTATCTTCTATCATGTAGAGGTTGTTGTTTACTCTTCCAAACTAAAATTTATCTCCTTTAATCATGGATATGGTTTTTATTACCATGCTCTTGGGGATAGATTTAAACCATTCAACACTTTTTAAACTTTAAAACATAACATTTTTTTCTCTAAGAAATAATTCATTAGGTTTCACAATTTACATTTCCACTTTCAATTATCCATTTTGGAAGGGTGATATGGAATCTATTTGAAAGAGATTGTATCTCCTTTGTGTCATAGTATCAATAAATATTCTAATGGTCTCAAGACTAGAAACTAGTGTTAAAGTATCATTAAAATAAATTACTTTTACATGTTAATAGCATTTTAACATTAGTCTTTCCTTGTTTATCATCACATCTCCTTTCTTAATCAACTTATTATATAATAACCACATTGTTTATATTCTTGTTTGTTGGATTAGGTATTAAATCCCAAGTGTAATTTTTCTCGATGTGATCCAACTCCCTATTAATAGAATAAATCCACTCATGATGCTCCAAATATTCTTTATCATCCTTAAATTAAACCGAATAAAATAATGATTTATGAGTTTTATTTCTTAATTTTATCCTAGTTTGAATTATTTTTCCATATTCTCTAGGGATATTCTGGATCTCCACTTACTTTCTCAGCCTTAAATGAGTTCAGAAAGGTTGATCTTAGTCACTAGAAATGGATGAATCATCATCTTAAACCCATAATACCTCTAAATTAATATCCTTTTTAGAAACCTCATATTGTTTATCAACTAATTTTTTTGTATCATCTTTACTACTCGATTCTGTTTCATGATTTGTAACTTCATTCTTTGAGTGTTTCAACACAGTCACATTAACACTATCCAAAATATTCCTCATCTCCTTATTTTAGTGATGATATATACTTTAATGTATAAGATATAAAAATTCACTAAAGTATTTAAATCATTAGGTGTAATTATAATACATATCATATAGTTTCATGTTGTTATTGGGTCGGAATAAAAAATAGTTTTGAATCTGAACTGCTACACTAATTGTTTGCCTCCAAAACATCAAAATGTATCATGCTCCACCAACATGGTACAATAAATTTCCACCAAAATTTTGTTATTATTTTCAGACACACCATTTTATTTTGGGGTATATGGTGTAAAATATTCATGAAAAATACCCTGATTTACAAGGTATGCTTCAAAAAATTTACCAGTGTATTCAGTACCATTATCCATCAATAACTTCTTAAAGAAGAATACATACTCCTTTTTAGTGATTATTTAAACATTATTAAATATCATAAATTCCTCTAACTTATGTTTCATAAAAAAATAAATGATATATTGGTGAAATAATCAATAAAGGAAATAAAATAATTATTGTTATTTGTTTAGTTCTTCCTCATAGGCCCACAAACATCTGAATGAATGATCTATAATGGATGATAGGTTTGAATATACACTTTAATATGTATATAAATAACAATATTACCCTTTTAGAATGTAGAGTAAATCTAATTTATCTATATCTTTAGCATATTCACATCACAAATATTCTTTTCTTGGGGAATATAACTCATATTGTTTTTACCAATGTGGCCTAGTCTTTGATGCCATAACTAATTTTTTTTATTTCAATCTCAAGTGGTGTGAGTTTTCAACTTCAATAACATAAAAAAAGTTAACACATGCTATTATTCATATCATAAAATCATTTCTATATTTAAATATAATCACAAAACATTCATTATTCTAAATAACCACTTTATTACCCTTATCATAGAGTTGATACACACTTAGTAAATTGTGATTCCACCCATCAGAAAACAATGTGTTCTTTGATTCCATCTTGTCTTTTCCAATGATTATTGAACCAAATAGATATATTTTCAGTTAACCATAATTAAGAAAAGGTTACATAAATTTATTTTCACTTTTAATCATCTTTCAAGAGCTTCAAATCTCCTATCATATGTGCAGAACATCCATTATCCAAGATCCATGGATGTTTCTTTTGAGATTATTTAAGTGTGTCTTCAATAACCAATGTATTATCCTTTCCTTTTTATTTATTATTCTCAAATATTTGAGTATTGAAACCAATAGTGAGTTAATTAGTTATTATGGTGATATAATATTAAATAAATTAACCTAATTATTCATATCATCTGTAAAATTATTCTAATGATTGAATTTCATTTTTAGTTTTTGAGTTCATATTTTTTTGATTGTTTATGAAATTTTATAATTTTACTTGGATGAATCCTTATCAATCTCTACCAAAAATAACCAATAATATTATAGAAATATTGATAATTGAATTAGTAACATTTTTCCATATTCTTAAATCCTCCAAAATATTAGCAGTTTTTATAAACATCACACTTTCCTTTAAACATAGATTGTTTTCTAGAAGTAGACTCCTTATGTAATTTTAACTTTTATTCATTAGTATTGGTCCATTTTTTCAAACCAAAATTATGCTAGACTCCTATAACTCTATTATTTAATCTATATTTCTTTCTATCCTTTTTAGAAATGCTATATATAGTAGTTTTCTCACTAAAGTTTCCCTTTATTGAATTTTCATATTTCTGTGAACTTTCTTATTTTGAAAAAAATTAAACTTTTTTAACCCACTTATTCACATAAAAATTTTTAATCCTCTACTTATTTGAGCTTCCTCTAATTTCTTTAATAGTGTTCTGGAATTTTTATTTGAACTTTTCTAATTCTTTTTCTATATCAATCAATTTTTTTGGATAATATTAAACTCCTTATCATTTTCATTAGCCTTATATTACATATCTAGATTTCATTTATTATCTTCAATGAGTATCTTCTCCAAGTTTTTAAATTCATTTATCAAATTTTAATCCATTTAAACATGTAATATTTCATTATTTCATATTTATTGACTATATTTAGTTATATTCTTACTTTTCTTTATCAGTCTCAGAATATTTGAAAGACATTACTTAAGGTATCACTTTAGAATTAACTCCATTTTAGTTTCTTTATCTATTCTATTACTATAGATTTCATCACTGGTAAATTTTCTATTATTCACTTAAAAATAGAAAATTTTCACAAACTTCACTGGAAGTCTCATCTTCATCTTCATCCTCACTGCTATTATTTTCTTCATGCTTAGGGAATAAATTTATCTTCTTATATTTAGATAAATTATTATGTTTCCACACTGAAGAATATTTTTGTGGTTTATTCCTCGAGGAACTCCTCATCTTCTCAACCTCATCACTATAGGCTTACTCTTCTTTTAATTTAAGATAATTTGTTGTGAAATATCTAGTAAATTCAAACTCGAAACATTTAAGTGGAATATTTCCTCAAAATTTTCATTTCCCTCTTATCATTATTCTTGTAATAAATGACATGAGTGTGTCAAATTTCATTTCCATGATTTATTCATCAATAAAATCATTCTAACCTTTATTAATTTATTTCATTATATTAACTTACTTCAAATCTTTAAATAGAATTTTTCTATTATCCATATTATAATTTTTAAAGTCAATTCCTTTCAATATTTCAAAAGAAATCATAATATTATAAAAATAATCTAATAAAAGTGTAACAAAATCATGATCATTAATCACTAAGACCTTTTCATTAAACCTATCTAATAAAATATTTAGTATCTTTATTACAGCCATAGAATCCTATGAATTGTCAACAAAACCTCTGATAGTTCTCACCACTTCAATAACTATAGTGAATAATTAATCCATTGTTTCATTATCTTTAATCTTGGTATATTCATATTTTAATATCTAAATTTGTATCTTAACTTTGTTCACTTTCACATTACCTTTATATATATTTTCCAATTTATCCTAAATTACCTTAAACATTTTCATCCCTTTACTATTGAGAATCTCCTTTTCATAAAGAGATGATAAAATGGAATTTTGAGAAATAAAGTCATTATATAAATTATTTATATAAACTATCATCATCATAGTACCTTTAACATGAGGAAAAACCATCAATGGAAACCTCCAATAGATCTAAATTTACTAACAAGAGACATGGTAGCATCTGATATTTACCAATATAATAATTATTCCCATTGAAATTATTAATCATCTTATTATTCACTAAATTAATGTTTTCCATGTTCATAAGAAAATCATATCCTTAATCTTCAAACATTATGAAATACTTTGTATTTAAACTCCAAACAACTAATCGTCTTGTAAGGAAACTGCGAGGTTGTGATACCAATTAAAAGGTCCCTTATTAATAGTGAGAATTCATTAAGAGGGGTGAATCAGTAAATTCATTACTTTTTACATTTATCCTTAAAAATAACATTTAAAACTTTTTAATTTACATGAAGAGATAAATTCATAAAAGATACACACACTACAAGGCACAAACACAGTAGGAAAAACATATTTTTACAAGTTCCACTACTCAAAATGAGAAGCTATATCCCTAGAATGATTTGGTAAAACCTATTATCAAACATTCTAATAGAATCACCATGTGGATTATAAATTATCAAGGATAATACTTGAAATTGTGATACACAATTTTCCTCTAAATTTGTGTAAATTTCTCCTGCACAAATAAATATATATAATCTAAATTTTAACAATAAGAAAGTATTTAATTGGGTTAGACTTCAATCAAGTTTTTATATTTCTTATTCTTTTTATTCTTATTATCCACTACTTATTATACTTGAACAATAGTAAGTACTATTAACTAATTCAATTTTTTCTCTTTCTATTTATAAATTATCTCCTTTTTTTATTACATAATGGTAGCTCTGTCTCTAAATTTTTTAATTCCAAATTCAAATTCAAAGATGCAACTTCCTTTAACTACTATAACTTATTATTAAGCCTTTGAATAAGATCATACCTTATATCCACTCTTTTATATAATTATAGGACTTAAATATTCAATTTTAATTATCCCATGATGCACCAAATGAGCCACATTATCAATATCTTGAATTTTGGACTTTATCACAAATCATGGCATGAGCAACCAGTTTTCCTCTAACTACTTGAAAGCTACCTCTTTCAGTGTGACATGATTAACATTCATTGTATAATAATAATTTTAATCTTTCACTTTTATATAAAAACTTAAAATTTATGGACAAAAATTGTGACAAGATTCTCTGAAACATTCCCTTGATACTCTAACATGAGAGTGGCTATGATTCAATTACTTAATTCATGGTGAATCATCTTATTATCCAAGTTTGTTTCAGAGTGAGTTTCACCTTTACAACACAACTCCATGTAACCTCCCAAAATAGTGAAAACATGAAAACTATTGGATTTACATCACAGATTGGTTTCTATGTCATGATAGACCAGTTCAAAATATCATCATATTTAATTCTTGAATCACAAAGTTAACCTTTGGGTTGTGGTGTGATTCTCTCTTCCACTAGAAAATTTACTCCTTATGCAATATTTATCTCTATAAAACTCACTCTTGTGTTTATCCCATTATGGTGGGATTAGAACACTCATTCTAGGAATAGATTTAGCCTCATATTACAAAAAATCTTCCATAGTATAGTTTACCGTACATAGAGTTTATTCTCATCTAAATTAATCACATGTAGACTTCACCATAGCATGATTGCACATGTTAACAATAGTTTGATTTATTATAAAACTCTATAACCTATTATAAATATCAACATTTAATCTATAATATTCTTTTATCCATCTCTATACTTCCAAATAGCTTTCAACTCACACAAAACTCCATTGAATGTGAGTTTAAACATGTTTTATATATTAAAAACCAAAAATAGCACAAAAAAACATATCCACTTAATCTCTGCTCCAATTAATATTCCCTTTGATGAACTTCACAACACAGGTTAATTTTTTTTATCTTCTTATCTCATAAAACTCCATAATGTCACATCAACTTCTAATATCAACAATTTCCTTAATAGGTTGTTGGTGTCAAAAATATCCCCTTTTGAATTTTTTTTATTAAACATTGAATATAAATCACTTTTCAAACTCATCACACCTAGAAATGAATCATTATTAAATAATTTTAAGATAACATGAGTGAAATTTTTATATGAAATAACATTATTGAATAATAACTACATAGTGTCCATTAAAGTGACTTACATCCACTTCCTCACTACTTCATTTCTTCATGGATAATCTTACACTTCACAAAAATGTTCTTTAAACCTTTGTATAGTAAGTTTCTATATAAATTCTCAAAAAATATTTTAGAATAGTTCATAACTCACATAACTCACATGCACACATACTTACATCGTAGCATACCCCTTTTAGAAACTCCCCATTCTCCCTCTCAAGAAAATTCATATTATTTTAATTGATGTTGTTCTATACCCCTTTAAATTAAGTAAAGATCAATGATAGATTTATATTTATTTCTCCCCCTTTGACAGAAAAATATCTAAATAACACATAAGTAAGGGGTCTGACTCACAATACCTTATCCTTGAAAGGGTTGAGGTTGAACACCCTACATCAATACCATTTTTTTAAATGAATACTTCAATAACAATTTAGTGAAAAAATCTACTATTTTATCCATTATTATAATAGACTCTAACTTTATCTTGTGTTTCTCTACCAAATCCTTAATTAAGTGATATTTTATATCAATGTTCTTTAAATGTGAATGTTGAACTGGATTTTCTAAAATATTTATAACACTTTGACTATCACAACCAATGAGTGGTGGAAACTTTACATTAACCTTGAGATACTCTAATTGAGTCTTTATCTATATCAATTGGGTTATTTATTGAGTTTCAGTGCCATAATCCACCTCAAAAGTACTCTGGGTCACTGAAATTTTCTTCTTTATATACTTTCTCACATGCATTTCTAATGAAAATAAAACTATAGTGTATATAGACCTTTTATCATCAAAATTTATATCATAGTCTACATTAGTATATACAGACATATCATACACTATATTACCATCATAATTCAACCCATAATTCACTATTAACTTGATATATATGAGAATCCAATTTACAGTGATAAGATGTGATTCCTTTGATGCACTCTGAAATCTCGAATAAACTATAACAAAATACACAAGATAAAATTATGATTTTTTCAAGTAAAATAAACTCTTAATTAGTTTTATGGATTCCATTTAATTAACGTATTTTCCTTATTCATCTTTTGATAGCTTAATTCTGCTAAAATTGGGGTATAAACTAGCTTTGAATCCTCCATTTTAAAATTCATCAATATTTCTTGGAATACTTCTCTAGAGATAAGAAAATATTGTCCTTTTATTTAAAAATATTCAAAACCAAGAAGTACCTCTTATATCAAAGAATGGATATCTCAAATATCTTCTTCATCTTCAAATAAAAAATTCTCCCAATGACATTATTCATTTTCTATAAATATAATATCATCTACACAGACAATAATAATCAATAACACCTCTTTATATTCTTTTATATATAGATTTTTTTCTACTCTTCCCTTTATGAAATTCAGAACCTTTAAACATGAATCTATCTTTGAGTATCATTCTTTTGGGTATTTCTTTAAATTATAATTTTTTTTTCAACTTGACAACATTTCCTTCATTTTCTTCAAGCAATAATCCATCAGGTTTCTCAATGTACACTTCCTCTTTAAATTCTCCATTGATGAAGGAGGATTTGAAGTCCATTTGAATGATATTGATCCAGATTTATGCCAAAATAATAAAAAAAATCCCAATTATCACAATCCTAGAAACTGGTATGAAAGTCTCATTTAAATAAATTCCTTCTGCTTGTGAATAGTATATTCACATAGTCTTGTCTTTTTTAACATCACCTCTCCTATATTACTCAACTTATTATGGTACACCCACTTTAATACTATGAAATTTTTGTTTTTTGGACTGGGTAACAATATCAAGTTCTATTCTTCTCAATCTAATCTAAATCTTCATTCATATCATCAATACACTCTTGATTCTCAAGAGCTTCTTTCACACCCTTTGGTTAAACCTAACAAAACAATGAGGTATGAGTTTTTATCCTTGAATTTCTAGTAATATGAATTGATTTTCCTTTATATACAATAATATTTTGAATCTACAACTACTTTATCAATATTATATGAGTTGAGAATGGTTTATATTTATCACTATAAATGGTTGAATCATTATATTCAATATGCACTAATTCTAAAATCATATCCTTTTTAAGAAACCGCATCCTGCTTATCAACCATTTTTATATCATTATCTTTGTTACTAAAACATTCTTCATGATTTTTAATTTCATTATTTTAGTGATCCAATACCTTCACATTAACATGATTCACAATATTCTCTATATCCTTATTATATAAATGATATACTCTTCTATTTAGAGGATATCCAAGTAAGATACCTTCAACTCCTCTTTTTTCAAACTTCCACATATTTTCACCTTTCACCTTGATAATAAAAGAGATAAAAATACCATAAAGTATTTCAAGATAGGGGTATTTTTATAATACATATCATATGGTGTTGTATCTGAATTGGGATAGCATAAAAATGATCTTAAATCTGAACCACTATACTAATTTTTTACCTCTTTAAAAATTGTGACATATCATGCTCAGACAACATAGTGCAATCCATTTCCACAAAACATATGTTCTTCCTTTAAGAAACACTATTTTTTATGAAGTACATAGTGTACTAAATTCATAACAAATACTTTATTTTCCAAGTATATTTGGAACCATTATTTGTCTATAATTTCTTTAAGGATGTCCACACTCTTTTTCGGCACTTCATTTTAAATTCTTAAACATCGTCAAGGACTATGATTTATGTTTCATAAATATAATATATATAATATGAGTGAATTAATCAATAAAGGAAATGAAATACTTATCTCTATTTTTTAGTTCTTCCTCATAATGAGATCTAATGGGAGAGATGTTTGAATCACCACTTTATTGTGTAGAGAATTAACAATATTCCCCTTTTGGCATGTAGATAAAATTCAATTAAACTCTATCTTCATCATAATAACTTCGTGAAAATTATTTTCTTATGTAATATTACTCATATTTATTTTACCAATGTGTCCAAGTATTTTATTCCATAATTTATTTTATTGATAATAAGAATCTTGATTGGAAGTTTGAGTACTTCTCTTCTAGCTTGAATGATTAGTGTAACATTTTTCAGGATCTATTTATCTAGATAGATATATGTGTTATATTGTTTTGGTGTATGGATTATATATGTTTTTAGTTTTAGGTTTTCCATAAACCCTTGAAAGTGGATATTTAAAAATCAAATAAAAATTGGATTTGAATAAACAATTTATTTTCTTATTTCAAACCCAAGTAACATGAATTTTCAGTTTCACCAACTTGAAACAAGTTTCATTGTAATCATTTTAACCTCATAAAAATACATCCATATTTAAACCTCTCCAAAAAACATTCATTATTCCAAACACCACTTCATTACCTTCATCATAGATCTGATACATACTTATTAAATTGTGTTTTAACCTGTCAATTAATAATATTTTCTTCGATTCTAGCTTGTATTCTCCAATGATTATTGAACTAACTACCTTTATTTTGAGTTACCCATAATTTAAAAAGTTCACTAACCCTTATTTTATCATTTAAATATACTTCAAGAGATTAAAATTTATTTTCATATATAAAGAACATCCACTATCCAAGATTAATGGGTGTTCCTTTTGAGATGCTTTGAGTGCAGCTATAATAACCAATACCTTCTCCTTTTCTTTTATTTTTCCATCCTCTGAGACTTTTTAGTATTGAAACAAAAACTCAATTTAGTGGGTAGTATAGTGAGAAAATGTTTAGTAAAGTGACCTAGTTATTCACACCTTCCACAAACTTCTTCCATTAATTGAAATTTAGTTTCAATTTTCAGTTCAAATTTTTGTGATTATTTCTAAAATTTTATAATTTAAATGGGTTGCATCCACCTAAATATTACCTCCAACAACCTCTATTCTAGTATAAAAATTTATAAGTTAACCATAATATCCTTTTATATTCCCAAAGTAACCACAATACTAGTAGTATCCATAAAAAATCATATTTTCCTTTAAACACGTCCTATTTTCTAGAAGTAAACTCCCTCTGTTATTTAACCTTTTCACTGTCATCCTTGGTCGCTTTTTCCAAAACAAAATTATGGTATAATAATAAAAATATATTATTCAATTTAAACTTATTTTTAACCATTTTAAAATAACTATTTATATTAATTTTCTCCCTAAATTTTTTTCTTTCTAAAAAATTTAGTTCTCTGGGAACTATCTTGTTTTTTCCATAAATTTGACTTTTTCAACCTATGTATTCACATAAACATTATTAAATCAAAAAAATTATTTGATATTTCTATAATTTCTTGAATGGATTTCAAGTTTCTTTATTTTAAATTTTCTAATTACTTTTTCACATTAATCAATTTCTATTGGATAACCAAAAGCTCCATATCCTTTTATTTAGCCTTCTCTTCCACGTTGAGATTCCATTTATTCTCTTTTGTGAGTATATTATTCAATTTTATTATTTATTTATCAATATTAACCTATTTATAACATTAAATACATTGTTTGTTCTTCATTATTGACTATATTTCTTCAAAAAAAATCCATATCCAACCTTGAAATCTTTGAAAGACATTCCTTGAGTTCTAACTTTTGCATAAACTCCATTTATGTTTCTTTATCTCTTCTATCATTATAGATTTCATCACTAGTGAATTTTTTGTAATTAAATTTATTAATAAACAAAATTTACTAAGTTAATTGGAAGTATCATCTTCATATTCATATTCATAATTATTATTATCTATATTCTTAGATAAAAAAATATCTTCCTGAATTTAAGGAAATTTATACCTTTCCCTTTTAAAGAATATTTTAGCACTTTATTCTTTGAGGAAATTTTTGGATTATAAACCTTATCATAATATAATTTATATTCTTTAAATTTGGGATAATTTAATAAAAAATTTATAATAGATCCACATTTGAAACATTTAAGTGGATGATTTCCTCAAAACTTTCTTTTTCCACTTCGCACGCTTCTTGAAATGAATTAAATAAGTTTTCAAATTTTAATTTCCATATTTTCTTCATAAATATATTATTACATATCTTTATCAATTTCTTCCCTACTCTTCTATTACATTAAATATTTAATGTAAATTTACTCATAAATTTTTCTCTTATTATTTAAGGAGCTTCCCTTTTATATTTCATAAAAAAATCAGAATGTTATGAAAATCATCCAATGAAAATGTACCCAGATCATAATCTTTAATCATTGATACCTTTTACTTAAAACTATATGGAAAATGTATAGAATATTCTTGTAAACCATGGAGTCCTCTAGCTTCTCACTAAAAACTCTGATATTTTTCACTACTTCATTAACCCTAGTTAAGAAGTTATCCATTGTTTCATAATTATTAATATTTATATATTCATATTTTAGCCCCTAATGTTTTTCTTATCTTTATTCACTTTATCATTAACTTTATATTTTTTCCAATCTATCCCTAATTCCATTTATTGTTTCTAACCCTTTAACTTTAAGAAATTACTTTTTAGAAATAGATCCTAAAATGTAATTTCAAGAATGGCCATAATTCTCTAAATACTTTTTATATACAATAGTCATCAAAACACCTTCATTATGAGGAACAATACCATTAGTGGAAGCCTATAATACATTAATACTGATTAACAAAAGCTATATCAGTATTTCATCTTTCCAAATATAATAATTCTTCCCATCAAAAGTACAATCCCCTTTTTGTTCACAAAATTAATGTTTTCCATGTCTATAATAGAAATTTAAAGCCCGGATATTTAAACAAAGAGGAACACTTTCTCTTAAAACTATAAATAATTAATTTTATTTGAAATAAATTTTGAGGCTTTGATACTAAATAAAAGGGACCTCATAGATAGTGAGAATTCATTAAGAGGAGGGTTTAATCAATGAATTCACTCCATTATATGGTTATCCTTCAAAAAAACCATTGAAACCAACTAAAGTAAATGAATGGATCGTTTTATACCATAAAAACACATTCCAATGAACAAACATAGTAGGTATGATAGGTTTTTACTAGTTTCTCTACTCAAAATGTGCCAATATATCCTTGGCATGATATGGTAAAACCTATGATCACACATTCAACTACAATCACCATGTGAATTACAGATGATTAGATCTTATCCTTGATCTCATGATATATAATGAGACTCCTGAATTGTGAAAAGTTATCTCATAAAAACAAGGATATTAAATATTAATATTAACAACAAATGAGTCTTTAAATGATTTAGACTTCCATCAAGTTGTTTCTATGATTCTTCCTCTTATTTTTCCTCTTTTTCTTCATATTCTTCACCTTAATATTCTAATTTCACAACATCAAGCACTCTTCTCAACCTTTATTTGTTTCTATATATTTCTCTATACATTATCGCCTTTTTTATATATAATAAACTCTATCACTAAATTTTTTAATTTCAAATTAAAATTCAATGATGAAATTTTATTCATATACTCTCTCTACTTCTTCATCCTTCAAATAATTCCATACCTTTTATCCAACATTGTATATGTTTAAAGGACTTAAAATTTTGAGTTGAAGTAACCCATGAAGCACCAAATGACCCATGTCATCAATAAATTGAATTCTAGTCTCTAGTAAAATCATAGCATGATTTCATTAATTATATACTAATCAACCAGTTTTCCTCTAACTGCTCGAAAATTGGATCTTCCATCGTGGTGTGATCAACCTTCATTATGGTGTGATCATATTATTAATTAAATTTCAAATAAAAACCTAAATTTAATAACCCAAAAATAAAAAATTATTCTATGAAACTTTATAGTAATGCCCTTATATGATAATGGTTATAGTATAACTACTTCATGGAGTATAATATTCTTATCCAGGTGTGTTGCGGCATGAGAAACACCTTTGTAACACAGATCCCTAGAACCTTAAAAAATAGTAAAAGCATAAAAACCCTATATTTACATCATGATGTCGTTTATATGTCTTGATATACTAGTTAAAACTTTTCTAGATTCAATTCTTGAATAATATTGTTAAACTTTGGGTTATGGTGTGATTCACTCTTCTGCCATAAAATTTATTTTGTATGTAGAATTGATCTATATATAACTCACTCTTATGTAGATCACATTATGGTGTTATTAGAACACTTACAACATGACTAGACTCAGACTCTCCTTATGTAAATTATATCATAGCGTGGTTAACCCTTCATATAGTTTATTCAAATCTGAATTAATCACACATAGACTTCTTTATGATGTGGTTATACATTTTGTGGTGTGATTTAGTATTTAGCTCCAAAACCTCTTCTAAACATTAATATTTCAACTATAAACTTATTTTATCCATATCTATACTTCCAAATATCTTTAACCACACACAAAACTCTATTTATTATGAGTTTGAACATGATTTATGTATTGAAAAAAATGACATAAAAAATATCCACTTAATCTCATCTCCTATTCATCTTCCCTTTGAAAAAAATCACAATGAATGAGAATTATTATTTAGCTCCTGATATCAGTAAACTCACTTTGAGTTACAATAATCTCCCTAAGGTCACATCAACTTATAATCTCAACATATTATTTAATTATTTTTTGGTCTCAACATAATTAATAAAATGAAAGAGTTCATATTTTAAATAAATATAAAATGTTTATATTTATTTAATTATAAAATGTCCATAATGCATAGATAAATTATAAAGTGTTTATAATTTCTCTATTTTTGAATTATTCATAATTTTTTTAGCCCATGTATAAATTTATGATTTGTTCATTCATTAAATTTATTCCCTTGTTTTTTATTCATGATAATAAATTTTTTATGTTATGAATGGATGTGGGATTTATTTTAAATTGTTAAACTATATTTATAAATTTTCATGCATGCATATAAGGAGTCACGTTCTAGGTATGATAATGAATTTAGTTTTATTTTACCTATAATTTGGGTTATATTAGTTTATTAGGATGAATTTAAAGGTTAATTATAATTTATATATAGTAGGTGTTTGAATTGTGATGGAATTGAGGTCTCTCTTGAGTAAAGTAACCTTGGATAGAGGAAATTTTTGTTGGATTACTCACTATACTATAGGCTTATTCTATTTATAGAATAGTGGGAGTTGAGTATCTGTAACTCTAAGCTTACTCTTGTAGGGATTATTAATTTCACATGATTTTAAGCCTTTACAATAAAGGTTTTCATATAACTTATTCATGGGATTCATTTGGGTATATATCAATATGGTTGAATTTTTATTTGGGTTAATAACACAAACCATGAGTTATGTAAATAGTTACACATCAATATGGGTTGAAAATATTTATTTAGTGGAAAGTATATTATTCCAAACAAAATCATTAAAATCATGTATATATGTAAAAGGAATAACATAAGATAATATGGTGAGATTAAATACCCTTTAAAAATACTAAGTGTTATATTCCTTCCAATTTGACACTTGTTAAAACCTTGATCATTTACTATGAGTGACCTTGACTATTAGGTTCCCATGGGTTATATTATATAAGGAAAGAAAGAAATTAGGTGATCATATCCATTAAGTTCCTCATTATTGGAATAATATTTGGGTTAAACAAATTTGGGAAACCCTAACCATTATTATACTAAAGAAATCAATTTGATATAAATCATATGATGTATTGGACAAAGGGTTATTCACTCAACTATCTAAGAGTAATATATGATATGATTGACATGATTGTATACCAGATATATTCATTGATTATTTATGTGATTAACTAATGTAAATCATGATGAAATATGGATCTTGGCCCAATAATGGGTATGGTGAGTTTAAAAGGTGTTATCATTTTAGTGGGAGAACATTTAAGAATAAATTCATTATAAAACATTATTTATTCCTTTTTTATGTGGTTTTACATTTGTTTCTTATAACCTCATTATCAAATATTTCTTACCTCAATAATTATGTTACACGTAAGGGTTTATTTGTCGCACTTTCAAATCCATGATATATGTTTGATATCATGAACCGTCATTTCTTTTACATGGTTTGATTACTATAAAATGAATTTATTTTTCCATATTAATAAAATTAAGGGGGTTTTAATATCCATATCTTTTTCTTTCCTTGAATGGATTTTGTTTCAAATTATAAAAAATTTATAATGGTTTTTTTAACTCAACTCTATTTATTGAGTTATAATGCATCTCCTTGAAATTATTTCTTCCAAGAATGGTTGATACTATGATAAGATTTTATTTTATGGTACCTGATCTTCCTCTTTGGGGAGAATGAATTTTTATTTTTAAGATCTTACTATGATGAATTTCATCCTCAAAAATTATATCATTGTTAAGAATAATTTTCATCCTCTTTAACAATGGTTTCCCCTTATTATCTATTTTCAATCTAATCTTATCATTTATATTGGGAAACCCGATTATTTCTTATCTTATGTGAATTTCATATTTCCATTATCCTCTTTTAAAAAATAATTTTTTTACTCTTTTTATGATGTGTGTTTCCAAAAAAAATTATTTTAAGGTATTGAATTTTTTTTCCTTTAATGGTCATATGTTTTATCTTCCACTCCAAATTTCCTTTAAAACCATTTATATATTTCTCAAGGATCAATTATTAAATATATTTTTTAAATTAATTTTTTTCAAAAAAAATCACTATGCCTTTTTTTAGAATAACTTAAGGTGACTCGTAACTTTTTCTTTTACAATTATTGTAAAAATATTTTATAAAAACTCTTATAATATTTCTCTTACCCTATGAGAATTATTCCTTATGAAGATTCATTTATATGTTCTAGAATGTTTTTCCAAATGATTTTAACACTTGATAATTTTGAAAAGAAAATGAAATTTTCTTATATTTTCCAAAAGTAAAAGTTTGATTTTAAAAAGGAATTCTAGATTTTAAAAGGATTTTAAAGGATGGTGTTTTTTAAAATAAGGCTTAATGATTTTTATATCTTCAAAAAAAATTGAAAGTATCTTTATTTTATAAAATTTGTTTTATGAAAACTCTATTTTAGTTTTAAATTATTATTTTAAAAAAAATTATCAAGATCAAGTATTTTATTTTAAGGAAACCATTTTTAAGGAGTTTTTAAACCTTTCAAAAATGGGGTACCCCCTCTTATTTTTCAAGTGATTTATCCAAAGATCTTAAAAAAGATACTTTTATCTCTTAAAACACCCTTATTTATTCTTATGATACACTAAGTATACATTTAATCCACCATCCAACTTCTTTCTATGGATGTCCTATGGAATGTTCTGGGAATTTTTTTCATGAAACTCACCTCCTTTCCATTGGTTAATTAAGTGTTGTTTGAATTATGAATGTTTTCATGTTATAATGGAATGTATCTGTATGAGTGATTATTTTATGATGGTTAAGGTCCTATATTTTCCTCCAATTAATTAGTTAAGGATATATATATCTCATGAGATGATTATAGGAATTGAGTATTGATGTTCACTCCACTATGAGGATCAGGAAGTGATACATGCTCTACTATGATTATAGGAATCTGAAAGTGATACTTTATACACTATGTTTATGGTAATTAGTAAGTGATACTAGATATTTTATGTCTATGGGAATTAGTAAGTTATACTTTATTCACTATATTTATGGGAATCAAGAAGCGATGCTTTCTCCACTATGTTTATAGGAATCGGGTGTTGATGTTTGTTCTACTATGTTTATAGGAATCTGGTAGTGATTACTACTCTATTATGTTATAGGAATTGTTTAGGGATTCCTTCTCCACTATTTTAGGATTTTATACACCTATGTTAGTGACATGGTTTATTATTATGATACATTTTTTACATGTAATGTATTTATGCCTATGATTATGTGTAACACCCATGTAGAAGTAAGACTTGAAAAATTAAATTTTACTACCCATGTAAAAAATGTGAACCTTTATTTTTGGGAGCCTACTGGATTAGAAATCCACAAATAACATGCTTGGCCAAGATTAGTGTTAGGATGGTTAACTTCGTGGTAAGTTTCACGATGTGTTTGTGAGTGGGGGAAAAGTATGGTAAATGAACATGTGTTGGCCTATGGGTATAATAATTAATATGATAATTGACCCCAGTGGGTAATAGAGTATGGTGTTTTGGGAAGGAATCCAAGGAATTACATGATACCCATGGGTTCATATGACCAAGTTCATAGCTCGGGTAAGGCTAGGTCATGAAAAATGGTATCAGTATCAATACCCAACTGAAAGTGTAGTGGCACCACTTGGGTTTGAGGTGTGAAGTTCACAATGAGGGTGTTGTACTTTAAAGGGGGGAGTGTAACACCCCTATAAAAGTAAGACTTACAATACTAAATATTAAAACCCATGTTAATAAGGTGAACCTTTATTTTCAGGATCGAAGTTTCTTAGGGAGTGTGTGAGTGAGGAAAAACACACTGAAATAACATGTATTGGACTATGGGCATAGTCATTGGTCTGATAAGTGACCCTAATGGGTAATATTATGTAGTGTGTTGGGAATGAAACCAAGGTATTATAGGAGACCCATGGGCTCAGATGACTAGGTTCATGGCCTTGGAAAATCGATTCATGACATTATTCTTTGTGGATAATGTTTATTATCACATGTTTATGCACTCTTTTTCCATGGTATATGTTTATTCATTTGATATCACATGTCCTTGTATCATGACTTATGAACAACTATTATTATTTTATGTTCTTTTAGTAAGATATTTCTCCCCTACTTATGACTTCTCATATGTTTATGATCCAACCCTTAATGACATGTTGATGAGATTTTCCCTTATTGAGAATTATATCTTACCCCTTTCTTATGTTTACATTCCCCAGGTTATAAAGATGATAATAACCTATAAGGAATCTAGAATGGTGACTTTTGTGTATTGATTATTAATAAACATGCACAAGTATTTAAAAATAAGTAACTTATGTAGTTGATCCAAAAAGAAACTAAAACTTCCATTATTAGGAATATATGATTATTTTTTACATATAATTTATAACTTATGTTAATTTTTTAAAATAAATATAGTTTAATCTCATTTTTTATCAAATATAGTGTCTAAAGAAAGTTTTTTTAGCATCATACTTTTGAGTGTAGGCCTGGGATGCCTTAGTTGGTATCAGATCAGGGTTTAGTGATTTTTTAGTATTATTTTCTCCCTTTTGGGGGGTTAGGATTAAATAACATTAGTAAAAACCCTATAGACAAGTTTAAGGGATAAGCCTCGGTATAGGAAAAGATCTTGATGTTTTTATAAAGTAGATATTATGTGGTTCTTGTCATGAACCAACCTAATTACCCTGGTACTCTGATACCCGAGTTGGCACTAACATAATATAAAGGTCATTCCAAATCCCCATGGGTTGGAAACTATCACCTGGCATCATCCAATATGAAAGTGGGGATGAATTTTCCTAAAACACATCAAGAGAAACAGATACATATTAATATGCTAAAAAACTCCAAAGGAAGAAAGTACAATAAACCAAGCAGGTAAAAAAACTAGATAGTATATCATCAAATTTCCAAAAGTCAAATAATACAAACTCCACATCCCAAAGGAAACGTCACTCCAAACCCCAAGGGATTAATAACATCAACCTCCTCTAATAGGAACTTTCCCTTTACTCAAACCTATAAGGGGAAAATCTATAAATGCATGAAGTAAAAGGTAGGGTGTGAGCTAAAAATACCATTA
Organism: Viscum album; assembly: GCA_963277665.1. Classification (NCBI taxonomy): domain Eukaryota; kingdom Viridiplantae; phylum Streptophyta; class Magnoliopsida; order Santalales; family Viscaceae; genus Viscum; species Viscum album. The sequence goes on from OY728151.1 coordinate 477,694,114, forward strand.
GGGTCTCACTAAGTGTTCCATAATAATATTCCATAATAATAAACTAAATCATGCTTTCAATTTTAATCAAAAAAATGCATGGCGGTACTTTTTCATATTTAAAACAAAACATGATTTTCATTTAAAATTATAGAAAAAACTTTAAGAATGGATTAAATAAAAACTTTATATAAAATAGTTTATATAAATTATTGGGTATAATAAAAATAGTTTCACAATAAATGGAATTTATAATCAGAACTATCACAACAAGAACTATGGTCATTTTCCCTGAGGTATGATGGTTCCAAGTTATAGGATCCTCACACATCACATATTGGTGATCAAGGTAATATGTTTATACACATCCCTTGGGATCACTCTGAATATGACCCATAAACAACTCATTAGGGATAAGATATGTTGAACTAGGTTTTTTTAGAGTTGTAAATAGTAAATCAATTTCTAGGGAATTACCATCCTAGTATTATTTTTCCCAAATAACCTACTCACTACCTAGGATCGCATGTACTCAATCAATCAATTGGAAATAGGAAAATCATTTCATTTTATTATACTTCAAAATTTACCACTTTCATTTTCAAAATTCAAATTTACTTTCAAAACCACATCCTAGTTTTTTCATCATTTCATGCATTTTTTAAATAAAACCAATCATAGTTTTTCATAATTTTAATTTAATCCATTTTTCAAAGATCAATTCTCAAATAATTTCATAATTTCCATCAATTTCAAATCACTCTCCAACTTCCAATTCCATTATAATTGGGGGTTTTCCCAAAAATTCATGCCAAATCAAATCTATTTTCCAATTCGCATAAAATTTTTTTCATAAATCAATTGAAATAAATTACAAAAAAATAAGAAATTTAAGGTTTATTCAATTTTCCATATTAAAAAGGACCATCTAACTTTCTCACAGAATTGAAACTCCTGCAACGAGATTAGACAAAGGAAAAAAATTATAGAAATTCTAGGAAATAAACCTAGAAACAAGATTCAACAACACAGAGTTTAGATCCATCAATCCTATTATGATCTATCAGCTCCAAAGTGGATAAAGAGAGAGATGGAAGAGACAAGGATACTACTTACCTAGAGAGATACACTATAACCCACATGATGATCAATCACCAAACATATGATCTTGAGGTATTGGAGATCACCAAAATATCCTAGGGATGGCTCTAGGTCGAGAGGGAAGGAAACTTGGAGGAATGAAATGAGATTTTTAGTTTATATGCCTGATTAAAAATAACACTCAGGATTTTACATGGTGTGTAACTCAATTACATGTTGTGTAATTTTTTAGTCCCACATATGCTGAAAAAATCATCACCTTTTATTAAAAAACCCAATTTTTAATATTTAATTGGAGTGTAAATGGTAGATAGTGTGTAAAATTTCATGTTGTGTGCCCATTTCATGGAATCTTATAGACGATGATTACTCATCATGTAACACTATTTCACGACATATAAATCCCTAACAGACAATAGAAACTATAGGTTTTATGATTAAAATTCCAACAAATCTCTGACTTCACAATTATAGGTATCCTCTAAATTCTATCTCAGTGTTACCCAACTAATGAAAAAGTAAATCCAAAACAACTCTTAAAATTTACCTAATAGTAATGTAATGGGGTGTTACAACCTCCCCATAATAAAAACTTTCTATCACCGGAAATCTAATCAAGAAGATTTTATATAAAAAAGGTGAGGCCACTGCTCTCTCATAAGTTTCTCACACTCCCATGTCTCATGAGAATCAGAACCATGCTTCTATATCACACATTCCAAAGGTATCATCCTCCCAAAAAGTGAATGGTCTCGTAATCAACTATCCTGGATGGATGTTTAGTCACAGATAAATCAACCTTGACATCAAGATCACTCTAGCTCAAAACATGAGATGGATCAAAAAGATACTTTCTCAACTTCAATACATGGAAAATTTTATTTATCAACATCAACTATGGTGAAAGTCATAAATGGTAAGACACTTTCCCCACCTTCTCAAAAACCTCAAAAAGGTCCCAAAAAATGAGGAGAAAACTTCCCTTGACTCCCAATTCATCGATGACCCAAACGAGGTGAAACTTTCAAAAACACCTGATCACCAACTGAAAATTACGATGGTCTATGATGACGATCATCATAAGATTTATACCAACTTTGTGCTATTAACATCCTATGATGAATCAACTGAATAATTGTTGTATTATCTTAAACCAAGCTCAGTACAACCAAGTAACTTTCACCAATCTCCGACCAATACAATGGGGATTTACAAGGTTGTCCATACAAGGCCTCAAAAGGAGCCAATATAATCGTGGATTGGTAACTATTATTATAGAAAAACTCAAATAGTCCCAAATGGTCGTACTAAGTTCCTCCAAAATCAAGGATACAAGCACGAAGCATATCCTCAAGAATATGTATAACTCTCTCTTCCTATCTATTCATCTGTAGATGGTATGTCGTACTCAAATGAACCTAAGATCCCAGTGCCTCTTGGAGGCCCCTCTAAAATCGATAAGTAAAATAGGGATCCCTATTAGAGACTATAGAATATGGGACTCCATTCTGATGAACAATCTCTCTCACATAGAGATTTTCCAGCTTCTAAAATTTGCTTATATTATAAATGGGTATAAAGTGAGCTGATTTAGTCATCCTATTGATCACAACCTATATTGAAATATTATTTTTATAGGTACATGGAAACCCAACCATAAATTCTATAGATATATCTTACCAATTCCAATTTGGTACTAGAAGTGGCTGAAGTAAACCCAAAGGTCTTTGATTCTTTTCCTTGACTTATTGCAAAGTATAACAATGAGAGACAAAATCAGCAATGTATCATTGCATACCTGCGCACCAAAATTGACGTTGCATATCATAAAACATATTTTTGGTTCCTGGGTTCACATACCACTAAGAATTATGTAAATAAACCAACACAGATTTTCTCATAGGTAATGGTACAATGAACCATTTCTGAAAACATAGCCTACCCTCTATGGAGAATGACCACTCAGTAAGGATCTCCCCACCATAAATAGAGTTCTTAATGCCATGAAATTCATCATCAAGCTATTATTATTGAGAACCCATCTTGAGAAGAGTGGAGTTCAACTAAACACTAACCAAAACAACCTCATATCATGTTTTCCAAACTTTTATATGCAACTTTGCAAAAGGATTCATCAAGTTCCACTCATCTGATGATTCTTTTATGACCTATATTGGAAGTTTCCTACTCAAAATGTTATCAATGACATTCCCTTTTCATGAGTTAAAGGAAATATCAAAATCAAAATACTACAGGTACTCCATCCAATTCCTCTGTCAACGATTCATATATTTTTTAGAGATAATATAACTTAAGATCTTGTGATCTAAATTCATAGTAAACCTTTCTTAGAAAATATAATGTCACCACCTATTAAGTTTATGAATCACAACTATGAGTTCAAGTTCATGGGTTGGATAATTCTTCTCATGTGTCTTGTGTTACTAATATCCATAGGTTATCACATGATAGAAAACAACCCAAACCTGAACCTGATGTGTCACAAAAGACCACATATCCTCCTCTGGCCTCTAGAAGAGTCAACACCAGTGTAGAAATCAAAATATGTTTCATCTCAACAAAAGAACTCTAAAATTTCTCATCTTAGGAAAACTTTACTCCCTTTTGAGTTAGATCGTTCATCGTAGAATCCAACTTCAAGAAATCATTTATGAACTAGAGATAATATCCAGATAAACCTAGGAAGATCTAAATCTTGAAAAAATTATGTGGTTTATCCCATGTTATAATATATTTCACCTTCTCATGATCAAATAAAATACAATGTTTTGAGACCAAGTGTCCCAATAAATTAACTTCTTGAATCTAGAAATTACATTTTTATTGCTTGGCATAAAGTTGGTGATTTCTCAAAAAAATTAGAACTGCTCTCAAATGACACACATAATCCTCCTCAGACTTAGAGTATACAAGGAAGTCATCCATAAATAACACCATGAAGATATCAAGATACTTATGGAATATCATGTTCAAAAAATCCATAATGATTATAGGAGAATTATTTGGACCAAATGGAATGAAAAGATACTCATATTGTCTATACCTGATCTAGAAGGAAATTTTATGAATTTAAAATTCTTTTATTCTCAATTGGTGATAACTAGATTGAAGATAAATCTTCAAGGATAACTTTTCCCCTTTCAACTGGTCAAATAGATCATCAATATGTGGTAATGGATACTTGTTCTTTATAAATACTCAATTGAGTTTCTAGTAATCAATGCATATGAAAAGTGTTCCATTATCTTTATTAGAAAGAGAATATAAGCCACCCAGGGTGACATAGTTAGGCTTATAAATATTTTCTTTAAAAATCATCCAACTGGGTCTTCAACTCTTTCATTTCAGCTGGTTTTATATGGAAATAAGGAATAGATATTGGCTGAGTACCAGGTATAAAATCAAAAGAAAACTCTACCTCCCTTACCGGTGGAAAACTAAAGAAGTCAAATGTAAAAACATCAATAAACTAGATGAAAACTAGAGGGAGATATTTTATTAAATATTACCACTCGAGATCAAAAGTGAACACTGATATCACTTTCCCTAAATTTAGATAATAATTTCTAGCTCTACTCAACCTCGAGTCCCACTCTCCCTGAAAGATATGAAACACCCCATAAAGTACAATAAAAGAGACATGTTGAAGATAACAATAAATTTGGGATTTATTTGTAATTATCCAATTCATTTTGAAAATGACATCAAGAGGTTTCATGTCGAGAACCAAAAATTCTGAAGTAAGTTCGATATCTTTTAAAAAGAAGACACAAACAAGATAATAAATAACCTACTCTCTCTTAGTTCCAATGGGTGTAGTAATATCCATTACATAAAACAAAATATTCATAGGAATATTTAGAAAATTAACAATATTATTCAAAATGAATGAGTGAGATTCACCAGTATCAAATAAATTAGTCACTAAAGATGAAGTTATAGTGATGGTACCACTCACAGTCGCTAGACCCGTATATGAATCTTCAAGAGATTCATTCTAGATATATATGGATGTAACCCCTTAGATCTTGAAGCATTAGATTTCATCACAGTACTTTTTGGTGATGATGAGTCTGTTCCACTATGTGGAGTAGAGAAGATATAGAAAAAAGTATACAAGTGTTATGAACGAACACAAGAACCACATATATTGTGTTCCTCGATGAAAATTCATTTTGAATGCCCATGATTTCCACACTGTTATCAAGTCAAATATCATTTTCTCAAAACTTTAAGAGGTATAGAATAACAATACTGTTGAGAACCACCACAATACTCATCGTGATTTATCTTTTATTTATGAGAACTCATAGAACTACCATTAGGATAAAGGGTAACTCCTATCAATACTAAATTACCAACCATATCAAGTTCAACCATCAATGACCTATACAAAACGTTAGGATAATATGTGAGATTCAGTAACAAAACCTGAGAAATAATATTAGATTGAAGTATCATCTCAAACCATAAAGTATTTATATTCTCATTCGATACAATATTAGGTGAAAATTGCACAAGATCGGTAAATCAGTTCACAAACTCTATCAAGGTTTATCATCCTGCTCAAGTTTGAAAAACTCCATTACCTTAGTCGGGACCATAGATTCTAGATATAACTAGTCAGTAAATAGAACCTTAAATTCCTTACACTCTAAACTCACTTACTTATTTTTCATCACCATTGAGTCCCACCATCTCCTACTAAGTCCCTTAAGCTTAAATTTGGAACATTTTACCTTAATAGCTTTGGGAGATTCCAAAAAAATCAAAAGGAAGATCTATATTTATCAAATAGTCCTCATACTCTTGAGGATCATTAGATCCTTGAAAAGTAGAGAGTTTATGATGCAGGAAATCCTATGAATGATTCCTAGATTCATCCCTATGAGGTTCTAAAACTGGACCCTGAGTGGGTATGGGTGTAGGTTTCTGTCCCAGAGCTTAGATAGCACAGACAACAACCTTAACCATATTCTGGTCCACAAGAATATTTGATCACTGTCATTCACCAGAAACTTCCTCCTAGGTCCCATTCACACATCTTATCAGATTCATGATGCTACATAACATTAGAAAGAAACATTTAATACATCATAAGAATATTTATATCAATGCTCAAACAAGAGTAACAAGGGAATTTAATCCCATAAGATAATAAAACAAGATTTGGATTTTCAACTATCCAAATCTAAAATAGGGAAAATACTAGAACTAATCCTCAATAAATCTTTTCCAAACCACACCTAGTAACTTAAGGCTCATTACAATGAGATCTGTCCATACACTCAATGGAAAATACCTCCTAATTCTAAATAAGATCTCAAATACATAATGACATCAAGGAAAGATGCTTAAACATATCCTTTTATACCACTGTCGTGAACTAGCCTAAGTACCCTGGTACTCTGATACCTAATCCAGAATTAATATAACTTGAAGGGAATTCTTGATCCCCACGGGTTGGAGACTAGAACCTAGCATCATAAAATAAGAAAGTGGAAATGAATTTGACTCAAATACAATGGAAGAAATAAATACATATTAGTGTGCTCAAAAACTAAAAAGGGATATAGTACCAGAAACAAAATAATTAAAACAAAAAACCATATAGTATTTCATCAAAGAAATATAAATCTAAAAAGAAAAATCACATTTCCCAGAGGACACGTCACTCCAGGCCTCAAGGGATCAAGTATATACACCTCCTCTAAGAGGCAATTTCCCTTAACTCGGACCTGGAGGGATAAAATCTATAAACTCCAAAAGTAAAAGGTAGGGTGTGAGATAAAAATCCTAGTAGGGTATCACCAAGTGTTCCATAATAAGATCCCATAATAATAAACCAAAATAGGCTTTCAATTTTAATCAAAAATTCATGGAAGTACATTTGAATATTTAAAACAAAAAATTATTTTCATTTCAAGTGATGGAAAACATTTCAAACATGTCTTAAATAAACACTTTATATAAAATAGTTTATATAAATCATTAGGCATGATAAAAACAATTTTACAATCAATGAAATTTTATAATCAAAACATTCACAAAAAGCACCATGATTGTCTACCCTGAGGTAAGATAGTTCTAAGTTATAGGATCCTTACACATCTCATATTAGTGATCATATCAATATGCGTACACATTTCCCTTGGGATCATGTTGAATAGAACCCATAAATATCCCATCAGGGATAAGATATGTTGAACTGGGTTTTTTTTAGAGTTGTAAATCATCAATATGTTATTATGGAATTACCATTCTAGTATGTTTGTCTAAAATAACCCACTAACTACCCATGATCTCATGTTATCAATCAAATAATCAAAAAGGGGGAAATCATTTCATTTCATTATATATCACAATTTACCACATTACTTTTCAAAATTCCAATTCACTTTCAAAACCACATCATGGTTTTTTCATCATTTCATGCATTTTTTAAATAAAAACAATCATAGGATTTCATCATTTTAATTTAAGCCATTTTCCAAAGATCAATTCTCAATTCATGTCACAATTTCCATAAATTTTAAATCATGCCCAAACTTCCAATCCCATTGGATTTGGGGGTTTTCCCAAAATCCATTCCAAATAAAATCCAAGTTTCAATTCACATCAAGTTGGTTTTTCACAAATCAATTGAAAGAAATTCCAAATAATAATCAATTCAATGTTTATTCAATTATCCATATTAAATGTAACCACCTACCTTTCTCAAGAAATCACAACACCCGTAATGGGACTCACTAATGGAAAATGATGGCACAAAAAATCTAGGAAATAAAACTAGAAACAAGATTCAATAACATGGATTTTATATCCATAAATCCTAAGATGATCTATCAAACTCTAAATAGGATAGAGAGAGAGATAAAAGAGATAGAGAGACCACTTACCCGAAGAGATACGCCGCAACCCACACAATGAACAATCACAAAACAGATGATCTGGAGGGATTGGAGACCACTAAAATCACCTAAGGATGGCTTTAGGTTGAGAGGGAAGGAAACTTGGAGGAATAAAATGATATTTTCATAAAATTATCCTACTTAAAACTGACACTCGAGATTTTACATGGTGTGTAACCCAATTACACATCATGTAATTGTTGAGTCGTGCATATACCGAAAACCCCATTTTCTTTTATTAAAAACCTGATTTTTAATATTTACATGGAATGTAAACTATATATGGAATATGACCTTTCATGTTGTGTAACCATTTCACCTCATCTTCAAGGTGATGATTACATATCATGTAACAACATTACATGGTGTGTAAATCCCTAGTAAACTGTAGAAACTATAGGTTTTATGCTAAAAATTCCAACAAATATCTAACTTCACCATTACATGTATCCTCCTAATTCCTTATCGAAATTACCAAACCAACAAAAAAGCAAAGTTAGAACAAATATTAAAATGTACCTATCATAAATTTAATGGTTTTTTACAGTTATCTTATAAATTACATCCTTGTATAGATACTAGAAATTGGATTTAGTTATGTCATAGGTTCTCCTAGGGGTAATCACCCTGAAAAGGGGCTAGTTGAGTATCAACTAAATATTCACTCTATTGTACAATGAGTGGACCTAAGATTTCACACCTAGAGAGACACTCATAAAAGATATTATTGGGTTAATAAATTTATCTTTATGATCCATTATTAATTATTTATTAAGTTAAGGAATTAGGTTAAGGAATATGAGAGAACCTAACCTAAATAAACATAAAAATAACCAAGAGTGATTCAATATGAACTAAAAGATATGGTGATGATTTCAAAGAGTAATACATTTCAAGAATTATTTTTCATGGTATTATTTATGATAATTCTATTATAATGTTGATATTGATCACTCATGATTAACCCTTCTGGTTTTATAAATGGTCAGATCTAGTAGGAACCAAGTTAATAATGGATGTGATGGACAACACAATAATTATCCTACTAGGAAACCAATTGGGATAGAAGTTGGTGTTGAAAATATTGTGTTTATTCTCACCCAATTATCTTGAGTTATGATTAATAACTTGATTATTTCTAAACATATAAACATTGTAAAGAAGATGAGTTTTGAGTTTCATAAAAAAATAGGTGATAATAAAGGAAATAATATTCAACTTTACAGATGTCAATGATGTAGGGAGAAGCACATAAGGGAATGTATCAAAGGAATAAGAAAATGTTTCAACTTTGGAATGATTGTCCATTATGCTCATGCTTGGTGATCTAGGGTGAAGAAATCGATCAATATAATTAATTTAAAGAATGTACAATGATTAGAATGTAAGTATTTTGGGTATTATACAAATTGATTCTCTAATCCAAGGTCTAATAAGGATAATAAACCTCAATAACCTCCTAAACCAAGAAAATAAGGGAAAGCCTATACAAAGAATACTATTAAAGTGGATAGTGGTAATTAAGTGGTGTATGTATTCTTCATTTTAGATTTTTGAATTTTTTATGTCATTTAAGTTCCAAAAAATATTAGCTGTCATATTATAAAAAAAATCTGGATGGTATCATTATTGTATCTAATGAATATGAAACACCTTCAATATAAGGACTCGGCCTTAAACATTACATGATCTTTAGTTTTATTCAAGAAATTACTTTTTTCACTTTGATTAAATTTTTAGGATTATAGTTTTAGATAATTATTCCATAACTCATACATAAAAAACCATAAAATATAAAGTGGACACTTTGAAGTAGTACCAATGTTTTCCATAATATAAATCTTTTAAAATAAATCATGATTTATTTTCATGGAAAATCTTCATGACATTCAACTTGACTTCTTAATTTACCTTACCCATCCATAAACCTTATGAAAACATTTAAAAACTTGGGATAAGCATAAAATCTTGTTAAGGGATATAAAAATAAAGGAAATAATTAGTTCAATAAAAATATGAAAACTAATGAAAATTTTAACTTTACATAAATTTTATTTGAGAGAAAGGAATAAAACATTTTAACAAGAAAAAACACAAGAATTTTTATCAAATAAATCCTTTAAAACCTAGAGAAATAAATTAAAACCCTTCTCGATAACTTATAGAATCATATTCATAACCCATTTCAAACTCATGTCATAAGTAATTGGAGCCCAGTTAAATCCATAGGAGAAACCCTTTGGTAACTCCCTCCTTCTTTTCTGTTAAGAAAATAAACATTACCCAATGCATTGGATTTCTATTTATATTCACCCATAATTTAAGTTATAATAGGCTCACTAAGAGATATTTGGGCCTCCCCATCATATAAGTTGTAATAGGCCCACTCGACACTATCTGGGCCACCTCATTGGATAAGTTTTAATGGGATCACCTGATGATATCTGGGCACACCCATTTCTCATGTATAATGATCAAGTACCATATCATAAATAAAATATTTTTATTCTTTCACTTTTCAACCATAAAACATTTGAAAAAATCTTTTAAACTCATAAATAAATTACTTTTAGATATCAAAATACCCTTTTTTACCCTGTTTTCAATACCAAAATACCCCATTATTTTTAAAACCCATTTTTAGTACCAAAATACCCAAAATTTGAAAAGGTTTTTTCTCTGAATAATACATGGAAGATTTAAAAGTAATGTAGAAATCAAATAATTGTGATGACATTTTAAATTTCATTGTTTCTATGTGCATTAAGAATAAAACATTCCATTTTTCGTTTGCTAAAACATTCTATATAAAACACATAAAAAGATTTATTTTTCAAAATATTGAAAATAAACTAAAAAGAGACCTGAAATGTACTTTATAAATCTTGTATTTCCATATAAAAACATTTCAAAAATCATTTTAAAAACATTAACATGGAATGGAGAGAGAGTTTGAAGGAAAACTTTAAAGGAGGATTTATTTATAAGAAAAGTCCCTTGTCACTTTTGGAAATATTTAAATCATAAGCCCCATGAAATAATGACATTTAAAAAAACATTAAATACCATGATAATAGAAAAATTACTGGTATAACATACCAAAGTAGATGTATATACACCTCATAAAATAATAAAGGTTCATATCATCAAGATATTCCTCAATGAAATGAAAATGAGACAAAGTCCATTACCTTGAGTCAGATTTATCACATGTGTCATTATATTCCTAAATAATAAACTTATATCAATTATTTACTTGCTTTATAAACTTTTTAAAGTTTATTATTACTTTTATTTCACTTATTAACAAGTTATATATAATTACTTAATCAATTAAGATTAATTTGGATGTTTTGACCATATTCGGATTATGTGTCAAAAATGAATTAGGTAGGTTGACTATGGTCAAAGAGGTCATTATTTAAACATATAAAGAATAATAATCACGAATAAATTATAATATTTATACATAAATTATACTTTTAATACCAATCATTAAAATGGTTATGAAAAATGAACTAATGTTATGATCATGGAGATGGTGGGTTGTACATATGCATGAGTAATGTTTCCATTTTTCGGTGATCATTATAGAAATAAGGTAAGTAATAGTTATATTTCTAGAATGATAATAATATCATAAATACCATATTATATATACTTATATATATCATTCTTATCATATGGTGAAGAAAGATTAATCACGTCACTCTGAGGAGGCGGTGGTCCTCACATCCACTAATGACATTATCATTTTTTCAGTGAGTAAAAAAGTAAGAAATAAAATGATATATTATATTTTCAGAATGATAAATATTTCATTAATATAATAATTAGTTCATTTATATCACATGTATTAATTATATTTAACTTTATTACCTTCCATGTTACGCATTGGTGAAAGACGAATCGCATCGCTTCATGAGGCGGTAGTCTGTCGTACACAATCGTATCCTTTATCGAATGGAATGTAAAATTTTATATATGATATAATGAATAAAAAGGTATAATTATGTTATAAATATCATATATATACTTTATATCCATAATAATTCCCAATTGTGAGATTTGGTAATGGAAAAATGAATGACATTGGTTCGTGAGGTAATAGTGTGTCGTACACATGTAAGATAATTTTATAACTCATTTTATGGAAGAGGGGAAAGATTTAGGTCATTAAATTAACATAAAAACATATCATTATATGGAATATATTTATTTTATTATATAATAATGGTTTAAAGATAATTTAAGGTACTGTAAAAATAAATAAAATAAATACGCTCGTTGATGAATCTTACCTCTTCTTCAGGTATCCTCATTAGCTTTGCACAAAAAACATTCCTAGGTTGGATTTATGTCCAAAATAAGGATTATAGTATGAGGGGAGGGAATTTGGGATATGATTTTCAAGTGTATTTTCCAAATCAAAGTGGTTTAAAGGTGTGAATATAGGATGATAGGGGGTGGCCTTTTATAATTGGGGGAGAGGACACACTTGGTATTTTTGAAAAGAAATGAGTGCTCCCACATTTTTCATATGTCACAAGGGTCAAAAATGGTCCATTATAAAACATTATAGGTGTAATGATATAAATATTTTCATACAATAGTTTTTATAAAATTTTATAAGTTATTTTTAACCTAATCGTTTTAGTTTAAACCCTCAGTAAACCCATTTTTACCTTAACCGTAGTAATTAATTTTAACTATTTTCATTATTAATTTTGGTTAAAAATTAAGTTGAACTTATTAGAAATTATAATTTATGATGATTCAAAATATGGAATCCGTTTTTACAAATTCATTTTACATAAGTGAAAAATTTTAATTTAATATTAATCCCACAGACACGGCGAGAAAGCGGGTTTTTAAGAAGAGTATTTTTTTTCAAAAAGATTATTCTATATTAACTCTATGACTAATAATAATCATTAAATGAAACTAAATTAATATTTATTGATATATAATATATAAATTTAATTTAAAACATTATTAAAACATTCCCCATTTGGGA